>CM052436.1:108965637-108990589 GCA_028533085.1 Varecia variegata
GGGTGTATACCTACATGATAAGTGCGTTGCGCACTGTCTGGGGAATGGACACGCTTGAAGCTCTGACTCGGGGGGATGGGCGGGACATGGGCAACATATATAACCTGAACTTTTGTACCCCCATAATAAGCTGAAATTAAAAAAAAAATAGATTAGGTCTTCTGAATCTAGACTATCCACTCATTCTGACCCCATCTCTACTCAATGACTATTTCAGTACTCTGCAGTGCCTCTAGGCAAGAGTCACCAAGACTGTCCTCCTCAGTGTCTAACAAAGTGTGACAGTATTTCTCTTTATTGTGAGAAAATGGAATGCAACTCAGCTTTTATCATCTGAAGGGAGAATAGTTTGTGGCTTAAACCATTAATTTCTTCACACTCTCTTGGCTGCCACTGCTTGGATTTTTTTTACTACTCAAGATTAGCGCTTTTAAAGGGCAGATTGAGGAAAGGCTGGTAAAAATACAAGTGGGAAGGATATTGGAACTGACGCATTTCATTAATACCTCATTTGTGTATTTTCATATTGGTAAATTAATAACAGACAGGCAAAAAAAAAGAAAAGAAGTTACCGATGATGAAGTCTTACGTCTTATTCCGTGTGTCAAATAACGTGCGACTTGGGGATCATTTGCTCTGCCATAAAATACTCTTTCTGCTCCGGCAGGTGGATATCTGAAGTTGAAATACTTTTTTGCCTCAGGTGGAGTAAGTAGCTACAAAGAGTGAGGCAAGAAAATAGAATTATTAAGTATAGTTTTCAAAATATTAACAAGAGTGGTCTATACCAATCAATGAATACCCTTAATTTTATGTGTGTAGTAAATGCATGGGGAACTACTGTCCCCAAATAATGAAAATTCCCCTAAAATTGATTTATTAATGAAAGTAAACAACATATTTTAAATGTTATATTTAGAAAACAACCAGGAAATATCCAGGTTAGAAAACATACTATTATTCCTGTCAAAATAAATTGAATCCCTTATAGTTTTTATTTGTTTGTTTTTGAGACAGAGTCTTGCTCCTTCGCCCAGGCTAGAGTGCCGTGGCGTCAGCCTAGCTCACAGCAACCTCAAACTCCTGGGCTTAAGCAATCCCAGGAGTAGCTGGGACTACAGGCATGCGCCACCACGCCCGGCTAATTTTTTCTATTTTTAGTAGAAAAGAGGTCTCACTCTTGCTCAGGCTGGTCTCCAATGCCTGAGCTCAAGCTATCCTCCTGCCTTGGTCTCCCAGAATGCTAGGATTACAGGTGCGAGCCACCGTGCCCACTTGCCCTTGTAGTTTTTGTAGAGCTAGAACTTACAAGCCTGGAATTTTCACTTCCTTGGACAAAATCAATAGAAAGCCTCAAAATACAGTAAAAAATCCAAATTGGCCAATTGACCACTTTCATAATGAATGTTAAAAGTTGTCTATATCTTGATGTTCATTTGCAAGGTAAACATAGAAACATAAAAGCATATTGAACGTGCTCACCCTGGGAAGTTTTTCAGTCAAGCAGGTTGCAACTCTGTAACCAACTGGAATAACTTTCCCTGCCTAAGGGGGAAAAAAACACAAAAAACAATAGTTGATCACTCTCAGGGTAGAAGAGGAACATTTTGAAGAATGACATTTATTTTAAGCTTGTCATATCCTTCTGATACTACAAAGTTACTTCAACTACTTAATACAAGAAAAAAGGAAGAACAAATAGTAAATCTCAAGCAATCTTCATATATAACATAAACAGTAAATATTAAATATACATATAATTGTAAGCATACTTTTTTATAGTACTAGCAATGTTAGTGATTATTCCAATTATAGGACCTCTGTGACATGTTGAGGAATTCAATTTTCAGAAACAATCTTGTCATAGTTCACAGGTTAATTATTTACTGTCCTATATCAACAGTGAAATGGAAGTATGGCCACATTCAAGCTAAGATTAAGAGAAAGTGTTCAGTATGTCTGAATGTGTGCAAGTGTACTTGTATGTGGGTGTATGTCCACCAACACATTAACTTTTGCATGTGCAGGTATCTCATTACTGGGCCAGACCCTTCAGTGAATGGCCCAAATCTCACTTGGCCTTGTCCACGTGATTCTAACTTGGGTCTTATCTGTCCTTCCTTTGCCCAAGGCAAAGATTATAATTGTTCATTCCCAGAAATGCAACTCTTACCTATTTCTCCCTTTATCTGTTTCAAGACAGCTGATAGTTACTTGTGCAATGTGTAAGTTTCTTTTTAAAAAACTAAGAGAAAGAAACTTCCCATAGTGTTCTGGGTCTCTGAAGAGAGAAAGAACGAGGGGGCAGAAAGCAGAGAAAAGCAGAGAAACTGAGAGTTGAGTGGAATAGATGGAAGAATGTGTAGATGTGGGTTGGCAAGGAATGAATAGATTAGATAACTGGAAGGGTGAATGAATGAAAATACAAACAAACAAATGGATCTATATGAGTAGGTGAACGGTTTGTTATGTTAAGTATTGAGTATAGAATTCTTCTTAGGGAGAGAGCCATCAGGATTTAAGATAGTATCTTGATGACATCTGTGGGTATAAAAGAGGAAGCCCTCAGACATGACCAGGCAGAGAACTGAATTGTTTTGCTAAAAAATGGAAGAAAATATGAACTTCTGATAGGGTAGCCTAAGAAGGAAGGATTCAGGATATGGCAGATAAATTGAGAAGGTGAGGGGAGGTCAAGATCTAGTAACAGGGTGACAGGCCAGGTGGGAAATTGGCCAGTGAGAAGCAGCCTAGATGTAATGTCGGATTGAGAGTAAATTCTACCCACATAATTACATTATGTGAGAACTTTGTGTGTAAAAGGAATAACTTGGGCTAAAGCAGGGCAGAGAAGAGGGGGCAGGGATACAGTGAGATTTTTTTTTTTTTTTTTGAAACAGAGTTTCGCTTTGTTGCCAGGGCTAGAGTGAGTGCCGTGGCATCAGCCTAGCTCACTCACAGCAACCTCAAACTCCTGGGCTCAAGCAATCCTTCTGCCTCAGCCTCCCGGGTAGCTGGAACTACAGGCATGCACCACCATGCCCGGCTAATTTTTTTCTATATATATTTTAGTTGGCCAGATAATTTCTTTCTATTTTTAGTAGAGATGGGGTCTCTCTCTTGCTCAGGCTGGTCCCGAACTCCTGACCTTGAGCGATCCACCCGACTCGGCCTTCCAGAGTGCTAGGATTACAGGCATGAGCCACCGCGCCCGGCAGAGATTTTTTTTTAATTTGGATAGAAATTATAAGAAATCTCAATGATACCAGGGAATGTTGTCTCTCTCACTGTACTTGGGATAGGAACTCCAGTCATTTTTTAAAATATTCTGAAAGGGATCAGAATATGCCATCCCAAAATATGCCACTTTGGCATAAGGATTATTTTGAGCTGAAGGCAACTGAGAATCAACAGGTGCTAGAAGAGTTCTCTGGCTTCCCCTTATTGTGCTCAAAAGTAGAGAATAAATTTCCTTTTGTGAAAGTGACTCTAGCCACCAAAAACCAGGAAGAGAAAAGCAAGTCTGATCATCTGAGAGGGAGAGCTGACCTAGATGAGTTTGCGTAAACAGACCTTACCAAAATATTCATATCCCTTATCTTTTTTTTTTTTTTTTCTGAGATGGAGTCTTGCTCTGTTGCCTGAGCTGGAGTGCAGTGGCATCTTCATAGCTCACTGCAACCTCAAACTCCTGGGCTCAAGCAATCCTCCTGCCTCAACCTCCCAAGTAGTTGGGACTACAGGTTCTCGCCACCATGCCTGGCTAATTTTTTCTATTTTTAGTAAAGATGGGGTCTTGCTTTTGGCTCAGGCTGGTCTTGAACTGACCTCAAGCGATCCTCCCACCTTGGCCTCCCAGAGAGCTAGGATTACACTAAAATAGCCCTTCTCTTCCATTAGTTCCCTTATATATTTCCTATTCACTTCCCCACAATTTATCATCCCTTGAATCTCAAACCCTCTTTCCTTTGTTAAAGGGGTATGTATATAAGTTCCTGAGGTCAATCACTTAAGTGGGTTTGAGTTTCACTTATTTTCTGTAAACTCCTGTGCATGTAAATATTAACAAAAATGTGTCTTTTCTCCTGTTAACCTGTTTTTTGTTAGTTTAACTCACAGGCCCCCAGTAATTGAACAAAAGTGGGTGGAGGAAATGTGTTCTCTCCCTACCAATTCAATGGAAAGGTAACTTCATAAGGCTGAAGAACTTGGGGATATCCAGGCAGATACCATCTGGGTGATAGATGGTTAAACAGATAGAAGAAAGGATAGATTGATTAATGGATCGATAAATCCATGGCCTGACAGATAATTTTATTTGTTCCTGGCTAGCTTCCCTTCTAAGTGTTTGCCAATGGATATCCTACATCTCCATCATGGCAAATATTCTACTAGACAGCAATGTCTTGGTGTTCAACATAGAGATGCCCCAATGAAAAGCAGTTTGATTGCAAATCAGTAGTTGTGATTAGGTTTCTATGCTGTCATGTTTTTATTGAAGACACATGCACAGAAGCCATTTATGTCTGTTTTCTGTCTATAGTGTCTTAGTATGTTTGAAAAGTCTTCCTCCCTCTTAACCCAGTCATGGGTCCCTCTGATTTTATCTTCCAGTCTTTTATGGGATTTTTATTTAGATTATCATATTTAAGTTCTGAAAAGTTCTTCCTTCTTCTCTGATTGTTCTTTTAAAAGGTCCAATCTTGTACAGATGCAACATCTTATATCTCTCAGGTAATCTCTTTGTTTGTTTACATTTTCCTGTTCCCTCTGTGTATGTTTGTGTATATGTTTTCTTTCTTTTTTTTTTTTTTTCAGAAACTGATGTTCATCAGATTTCCGATCAACTTTATTTCCATCTTGTTTAAGAGCCTGTGGAAGAACAGCTTAAGACCACTCAGTGGTTGTTCCTACTCATTCAGTGGCCTGAGCAGTGGAAGCTGCAGACAAGTCTTCTGTGGCAGGCTGAGCACTGCAGTCTTCCGTAGAGAACTGTTGAATAGGCATAGAAGGCACCGGCACGCCTTCAGACCAGTCGGCAATTTTAGGCTAGGTAGCAGTAAACTTAGGAGCTGGAGCAGTCTATTGATTCTGAAATTCCTCCTTGGTCACAGCCTTTTCAGCAGCTGCCTGCTCTGTCTTTTCACTCTCATCAGGATCTCTGCAGGAGTCGAGATCAGGCATGACCTCCCACAGGTGTTTATGGGAGATGGTTCCATGCTTGCACCAGGCCAGCATCCACATCAGACCCAGTGAGGGAGCTCCCTTGTGGTTGCATGAAATGGTAATGTCCACATAAGGCAGAGGAGAATCTGTGTTGCATAGAGCAATTTTAGGCAGGTTAACATAAGACACCTCTGTGAGAGGCTGGAGGTCAGTTCTGGGATCAGTAACTACCAGAAGATGCAGCTCCTGAAAGGCTGCCTGGGTCTGGTTAGTGAAGATTCCAGGAGTGCAGTGACCAGCAATAGAAGTGGCTCCAATGGCAAAGGCAAATTTCAGCACAGCTTACCAACCAGTGTTCCCAGAGGATATGACACTGACATCAGCAAGGTTTTCAATGGCAACAGTGGCATGAGCTGCCAGTAGAGGCTTCTCCCAGGTCCTCTTCAGATCTAAGATGTAGGTACCATCACTTTTCCTTTTGTAGGTGTACTGTTCCATTTGGAAGTCAAGGTTGGTGCCACCTAAGTAGATTCCTGCTGTAAGAAATTTGAGGACATACTCCTCCTTCATTTGCAGGACATCAAGGGCTCCAGACATTGTGAAAGCTTACCCCTTGGTATCACAGAAAGCTGTGCATATATTTTCTGTTAGCTTCTTGTGCCCTTCCCTTTCAAACTGGAGTCTAATCATTCATATTAAAACATTAGACACTACAAAGGTAATTAGTATGTTGTGTGTTGCTGTGTGTGTTGTGTGTGTTGCAAGGCTTGTTTATTCTCTGGCTTTGCTATAGCGTGATCAGGTGATGAGGCAACCTTTGTTTTGGGAGGGTCCCCAATATCATTTTTTTTACCTTTAGGCTATTCAGACTTCCAGAGAATGGTAATAATAGCTGACACTTATAAAGCACACAGCATGGGCTAGACATTGTTCCAAGCATTTTATATTTTATATTTTAACTCATTTAATACTCATAATGATCTCCATGAGGTTGATACTGATATCATCACCATCACCACTGTGAGCAAAGGGAGACATAAAGAGGTTGAGGAACAGTTTGACATAGCTTATTTATTGGCAGATATTTGAATCCAAGTAGTCTGGCTTCCAAATCTCTATTCTTATTTATGATGTTCTACTGCCTCTCTAAGCATTGCCCATTGTCTAGAAGGCTGGCTTGACTCTTGGCTACTGGCCCTCCAAGGGCCTCGTGAGAGAGGAAGCTAGGGGAACAGCCTTACAGAAAGTATACTTTTACTTATTAATGTCCCCCTTTTCAGCCTGGAACTGCACCTCTGCTTGACCTTGGGCTTGATAATGCTAAAAACCCCTTTGGGAAAATAAATCCACAGTTTTGGTGAAAGGAGTTGGAAGCTGGTGTGGAAAAATAGGAAAGAGAACAAATGGATATTCAACTGCCCTGAACTTTCAACCAATCCTATTTTCCAACCCAAGCTTTACCACACCTTCTAAGTTCTGAGCTTCTTAGGAATTATTCCAGGCAAACTGGATCATTTCGGGTGGGAATCGCCATCTGATTTCCCTCAAATTTTATTTTTTTCCTCCTCTGCTAAACCAGTTGCCATATCTCCATCTCCCTATTTTCTCCCTTCCCCTTCCCCTCCCCACTCCCTTCCCCTCCCTTCCTCTTTCCTTCCTTCCTTCATTCTTTCCTTCTCTCTCTCTCTCTCTTTCTTTCTCTCTTTCTCCCCTTCCCTTCCCTTCCCTTCCCTTCCCTTCTTTCTTTCTTTCTTTCACAGGGTCTCTGTCACCCAGGCTGGGGTGCAGTGGTGTGATCATAGCTCACTGTAGCCTTGAACTCCTGGGCTCAAGCAATCCTCCTGCCTCAGCCTCCTGAGTAGCTAGGACCACAGGTGTGCACCACCATGCACAGCTAATTTTTCTATTTTTTGTAGAGATGGGGTCTCATTGTGCTGCCCAGGCTGTTCTCAAACTCCTGGCTTCAAGGATCTTCCTGCCTCAGCCTCCCAATGTGCGAGGATCACAGGTGTGAGCCACTATACCTGGCCTATCTTCCTATTTTCTGAAATTTCTTGAAATTTATTAATGGCTGTTGTCTCCTATTTTTTTCTCATGGTTTGTCATCTTTAAAACAATCTATTACAGTTCTCAAAAATCAGGAAATTAGTATTGATACAATACTAGCATCTAATGTAAGGACTCCATTCAAATTCCACAGTTGTCCAATAATGACCTTTATAGCAAAAGCAGCAAATCCAAGATTACACTGTGACTGGGTCCTCTAAGAAGCAGACATCATCATATGATTAGACATGTAAGAGATTTATTAAGAAAAAATACCTGTGAAGGATAAAGGAGAAGGAGTAGTCAGGGAAAACTTTAAGACCATGGTAAGTTCTCCTATAAAAGGAGAGAAGGAAGGAAGTATTAAAAAGGAAGAGTTTCTGACTAACGCACAGCTCTGAGAAAATCTCAGTCAGGCTAATGTGTGGTCTCTGAGACTAAGGTTCCCATTACAGGAATCCCATGTTGGGGAAAAAAAATCTAGTTCTAGTATCCCCACAGTGCTCAGTCACTGGGAGTGTGAAGTGGTGAACTTTGCAGCAGATCCATGAGGTCAGCAGGTGGAGGCTATCAATCAGCTGTGTTCCCCACAGCAGGTCCTCTTGAAGGGAGATCTGAGCCAAGCACTTCCATGGCCACCACACATGCATACCATTTAATTGTCATGTCTCTTTTATCTCCTTCAGTCTGGAATAGTTCCTAATCTTCCTTGTCCTTCATGACCTTGATATTTTTTCAATTGTATAGGCCAATTATTTTGTAAAATATCCTTGGGTTTGACTAATGTTTTCTTTTGATTAGATTCATGTTATACATTTTTGGGAGGGATATCACAAAAACAGTGTTGCGTTCTATCAGGGAGCATACACTGTAGATGTCTGCTAAGTTTCTCCATTATAAAGCTATTTTTCCTTTATAATTAATAATTATTCTATGTAAATAATTAATAAATATTCTATGTAAATATCCAGTTCCTCACCAAAATTTCACCTAATATTTTCATATCTACTGATGATTCTTGCCTAAATCATTATTATTATAATGGCTACCAAGTGGTGACTTTCTAATTCCAGTATTCTTTCTACATTTATTAATTCACATTATACTGCAAGGAAGTTTTCTTTTCTCACTATTTATTCATTTATGTATTTCTATTAAGTATGGGCTCAGGGATTTCTGTTTTATTCAATCGTAATTTTATTCAATGTTCAACGTATACCAAACTGGGCTAGTGGGAGCCACTTCAAACTTGTTTTTTGAGCTTGTTTCTTATTTGCATCATTCTTTGAGACTTTTCTCACTTTTTCGCTCACAAAGGTGTTCCAAGTTCACATTGTACATGTCTGTGCCAGTCCTAGAGTCAGGCATTTCTCCAAGGAGCACTGATTCCTTTTAATAAGGAATGGTATTTAATATTTAGAAATCAAGATATGGATTTTGGTGTGCTCATTGCTGCTAGAGAAACAGCACTTCTGGGTCCTCTTAGAGGATAGAGTGAGAAAATGTATTTCTGTATACACACCCCACACACTTGCACCTATTTTATTTCTATAATATTCTGTCTAGTTAAATGTGTGTAGAGTCCATGGACATACATATAGATAAAGATATGCCATGAATTTCCATCAATACCTCTAATTGCAATCCAACACAACAGGATTCATTTTATCCTTCTCCTTTTTCGTATTTATAAGCTTTATCTCCATCAGTGAAAAACTTAGCACTATTGTCCCAAATATATTTACTTATCTACTCAGGCCCTTTGTTTATAACTCAACTCCCAATTGCACTACCCACTTCTTTGCTCAGCTACCTCCTTGCTCAGTCCCTAATAATACCACTGCCACCTTACTTGGCCACCTTCTCACTCAGTCTCCTAGTATTACAGCTTTCAGGGATCAAGTAGCTCTTTCACTTCTCATTCATCTGATTCCCAAGACTGAAGTCAACTCAGGAAGGTTGATACAAGACCATTTTCAGTTGCTGAAAATTTACAGACCCATAATCATCATGCCACTTTCCAAATTCAGTGAGGGTTAGCATAATGGTCCCATGTCTCCCTCTGGTCCTTGGGCAATATGACTCTGTTCTACTCATAGAGAACCTCAATTCTGAATACCTCAGAGAGAATTAGGAGTGACCGTACCTATTCCTTTCTGTTCAGAAGACTCTGAACCCATTATGCAAACGAAACCAATCACTTCCCAGAATTCTGCAGAGATTAGCTTTGCAATTTGATACAAAATAAATCTTTGTATCTGGAATTTTTCTCCAATACTAGGACCTGCATAACTACAAGATTCATAAATAAAGTGGCCCCTTTTCCTTTACCTATTCCCAAAATAGCTATCAGGTTCTAGTAGTATAGAACAGGGAAAAATAAGGCACCACTTTCTGTGACGTGTACCATATTATAAAATAATTTGTCTATTGATCTGAAGTCTTTAGACTCTAATCTCTTCAAATGTAGGTACTGTGTAATTTTTCATTTATTTAGTCCCATTGTCCTCGTAGACACTATAATTTTTTTAACCTTCCTTTGAAGCTCTCCTTCCTTCTTCCTCTTTCTACTCCAGGGCTCAATATAATTTACCAATACAGTTTGCATGGGTCAGTTGTTTTGCCTTAATATTCCCAGAGTTTCTACCATAGTCAGTGCATTGATGGAAATCAAGGGACAGTCTCAGGATGTCTTAGGGAAATGATCATTATAGAGATTTTGATCTCTGACAGGGTGTTTCCAAGAGCCAAGTACCCTTTCAAAGGGATACCAGGCTTCTACACAGAGAGAACCTGTTTTTACCAGAATCTTTTTGGTTTTTGAAGGACACCCAGAAAAATCTCTCCTCAGGCCACCATTTCTTGGAACTTCTTTCTTGCTGCACTGGTTCCATACCCATGGTTGTTTCATTAGAAGAACTTGCCTAATGGATCTCATAAATCCATTAGAGTAAACCTACACTTGCAACTCAACACCAACTCTGGACAGCAACTTCAAACCACAGGATGAGTGTCCCTACAATGTGATGTGTCTACTTTCCCTCCCCCAACAATGGAAAGGCCTCTCATTGAGATGAGTTTTCTCAGCTCCCTGAATGTATCCTGATGCAAAGCAATTGTCCTCAGGGATTGATCTTTACAGGCTATTCACAATAGGATTTCCATGCAAAATCTCATCACAGCCAAGCTTGACACTGTGTTTTAACCTCACCCAAATGCACTTTCTTTTTTTTTGTTTGTTTACTTTTTTTTTTCTTTTTTTCTGAGCTTCCACACAGCATCAAATGCACTTTCTTCCTACTCTGAGACTGGATGAACTTGAGGACATCAAATATTTTACCATCCCATCTCTTGGCCAGAGATGAGTTAACAATATAGGGAATGAGTTAGCCTTCCCCTTTCAGCTGTGTGAGTTTTACCAGGCCTACAAGAAGTTGATAATACACATAATATATAAACAAAGCATAAAGACAACTGAAAAGATGGAAGGCTTCTCAATTTTTTTACATACTAGCTAATGCTAAAACTAATACCAAACTCAGAGAAAGATAACATAAAAAGAAAAACTACTTTGGGGATGATAATGGGTCATTGAAAAAACAACAGTTATTTTTTCAAAATAAAAAATTTTTTTTAAATAAATAAATAAGAAAAACTACTGTCTAAACTTACATAGAATCATAGATGCAAAATTCCTAGTAAAATACTGGCAAATCAAATCCAGGAATATATTCTAAAAAATAATATATCACAACTAAGTAGAGCTTAGCCCGAAAATATGAAGATGGTTTACCCTTAGAAAATTTACCATTTTAGGTCAGAAAAAAACATATTTCAGCAAATAGAGTGAAAGTTTTTCATAATTCAAGTTTATTACTGATTTTAAACATTCTTAGCAAATTAAGAATGGATAGAAGTGTTCTTAACTTTTTTTTCTAATAAACTTATTGCATGCTAAGAAGTATTCTTAACTTGATATATCAGAAATCTTCCACAAAAATCATACTCAATAATAAAACATTAGAATCATTTCCATTAAAATCAAAAAAGAGACCTTATTTTCCATATTATATTTTTGATCATAGCCAATGCAATGGGGTAGGAAATAAAGATGAGAGGTACTCATACTTTATAAAGAGGGAAAGACAAAAGTGTCAATAGGATTGTCTACCTAGAAAATCTAAAGGAAATAATAATACTAAGCAATTATGACTAAAAAATTCAGCAAGGTGACCAGATACGAGGACAAAAAAACAATAAAAACAAACATATGGATCAATTTCCAATCTTATTTTATTTTTTTTAAGGCTGGTCAAGTGGAGCAGTCGGAGTGGAGAAGGAACAAAGGAATCTGTAACTGGTTGTGATCAATTAGTTGTAAACACCACTGCACTCGGACCAACCACCAATCTTATTTTAAATCAAAGAAATGTGAATTAATGCCTAACAAATCATTATCATTTTTCATTTTTTTCTTTATATTCATTCCAGCCCAGGTTCTGATCCAAGATTATGATTTTTAAAAATTTATTGGTACAATCTTTTCGGAAGACATTTGGCAATGGGAACTGGAAAAAGATCCATACCTTTGGCTTCTGCTAAACTCTATCCTAAAGAAATATTCCAATACATATAAAAAGACATATGAATAAAAATTAGACAAATTATTTTTTTATAGAAAATTCTGGGAAAAATCTAAATTCCCAACAATAGAGGGAATGAGTTAACTTAAGAATCATCTATTGGTTTAAAGAAGTATTTTTATCATTATAAGAGCTTTATGAAGTCTGTAATGACAGTGAAATGCTTATTAAAAAATACGTGAAAATCAAGATAATTTTTATGCTCAATATAATAACAACTGTGTAAAAATGAATTTGGAGAAAAGTGTCACAGGAAGTATAGTGTAATCAAGAACTCAGACTGTCAAGTAGGAATATATGACTTCAAATCCTACTACTTTCTAGCTGTATGATTTTGGCCAAATCGTCAAATTTGCTTCAGCTTCCTTACCTGTAAAATAGGATTTCATAATAGATGCCCCATAGAGCTGTTATGAGAACAAATGAATTAATACCTGCAAAAGTCTATGAATAATGCTCTTAATGTAGTGAGTGTTAATTAACGTGAATGCAGTAAAGTGCTAATAGGCATTGTATTAGGATGATAAGATTGTGGGTGTTTTCATCCGTTTTCTAAATTTTCTATAATGTTATTATTCTTGTTTTATAATGAAACTAAATATTTTAACATTTAAAAAACTATTTTAAAAGGAAGCCTTGTTTCTAATCAAGTCTAATCCCTCCTCTTTCCTATCATCCTAATTCCATTCCTGCCTGCTTATCTAAGATCTGGTTCCACCCATTTTCTCCTTTGTGTTATCTCAAACTCCTCTACTTGTTCACTAAATAAGTAATAAGATTCCCAAATGCAATCTTTACTCTCTTCTCCTCACTGTCACATTTATTAAGGAAAAAAAAAATTCACAGTAGCTTTCTCCAATTCTAATATCCCATTCGCTCTTCAGTATACTGTAATCTGAATTCTCCTTCCACTGTGTCATTCTAACGATGTTGGTGATTTCCTTAATGTCCAAAGTTAACTAATCTTCATTCTATTTTCCCTATCAGAGATGCTTTAACACTGCTGGTCACTCTCTCCTTGACACTCTTTTCCTTGTCCAGTCACATTTAAAAAGGAGGGTGTGAGACCTGGGAGGAAGACGTTTTAGAATTGCCTGTGTTGAAAACCGAAAGCTGGTGTCTGCATGTGTGTGAGATCAGGTCAGAAGCCATAAAGTGCAGAAACAATTCATAAATGAGAAGCAAGTGTGGCCAAGTATAAAGACAGTGTCTAGAAATTACACAAAGGTTAAATAAAATAAGAAAGAAAAAAATTTTTTAATATAAAGACAGTGTCTGGAGAAATCCAATGAGGGAACCAGAAAGCAAAGTGGACAAAGACCACCCTGAGTCTTAAGAGGAACAAGAGTCTGCAAACCCAGACAAAATTCTGCAGAAGCCCTGTGACCTCTTCAGTTGAATTTTACTCTTAAACCTCAATGTGTGGAATCTTTTATTCCCAGAATGTCTTAAGGATGCTTCCTTTATGTTTTTCAATATCACCCTCTCAGATTACTTCTTTCTTCTCTGTTCTTTCTCCCATTTAACCATCCAGGCTTCCTTCTATTTATCAAACATATATTTACTGTGGCACATGTCCACCATATGCAAGGTATTGTGATATGCCATGAAGGTAAACAATAAGCAAGATATAGTCCTTGATCTCAAGAACTCACCTTATTGACATCTTTTTCACTGACCATCTCATAAATGTTAGTGTTTCCCAAGGCCCTTGCCTAGACTTTTCACGGCTTCAACTGTCTCATATTACCAGTTGTCTCCCTGGCTTCTTCACCTGATATCTCAAACTTGAGATAGCCAACACTGGATATTCTTTAGCCACCAAACCTAAAGAGATCATTATCAACGTAGAAACTCCTAAGTTATCCATTCCAACTTCCTACTTGTCATTCAATATCCCCCCCTTCCAGTCCATCATTATTACTGATATCAGAATTACCTTTCCAAAAGGCAAATTTTATTTATTTCTACCCTTATTAAGATCCACCATTGATCCTGTATCCATATGTTTTACAACTGGATTTTGGACCTTTAGATTTTTCCTACATATTTTTTCTTCATCTTCATCTCTCAACATTGTACTGGCTAAACAGAATTGCTTACAACTTCCAAAAATGAGAAGCTTTGGTCATACTCTGTGCCGTTCTTTGCCCAAAATGCTCTAACCTCATTCTTCCATCTGACAAATACCAACACTTCTCAATGTTAGCTCAAATATTACATCCTCTGTTAAGCCTTTCCCATGTCCTCCAAACAGAGTTGTACAATCTTTCCACTGAGCTCTGCATTTTTTTATTTTTTTATTTTTATTTTTTCACACACACACTCACTCACTTCCTTATGAGCTCTGCATTTAGAGAATACTTCTATGAAGGAAGAATCACATTTGTTTTCTATTCATTTAGATATCTATATAATATTCCTTTAGTAGGGACCATGTACTTTTTATTTTATATTGCCCTATACCCAGCACAACAGGCACCACAGACTTTGCTGAAAGAATGAATAACTAACAGAATAAATAATGAATGGAAAAAAACAGCATTTCTTTTTCCATTCATAGCATGAATATTAGGACACATGTATCTCCATGTATGTAAACATGTGAGAGGGTTAAGAAAATGAAGATTGGAGAACAAAATGAAGGTTAAAAGAGGAAAGAGACAAAAACCAAGAGGAACCACTGGTCTGCACAGAAAACAAAGCTGACGTCTAGGAAGGGATGCAAAGAATCAGAAATGAAAGTAACATCTGGGAAGTGTCCAGAGGAGCAAGGGATATCAGACTCCCAATGAAATATATATATATATTTTTTTTTTGAGACAGAGTCTCACTCTGTTGCCTGGGCTAGAGTGCCATGGAGTCAGCCTAGCTCACAGCAACCTCAAACTCCTGGGCTCAAGCAATCCTTCTGCCTCAGCCTCCCGAGTAGCTGGGACTACAGGCATGTGCCACCATGCCCGGCTAATTTTTTCTATATATATTTTTAGTTGTCCATACAATTTCTTTCTATTTTTAGTAGAGACAAGGTCTCACTCTTGCTCAGGCTGGTCTGGAATTCCTGAGCTCTAACGATCCACTTACTTCGACCTCCCAGAGTGCTAGGATTACAGGTGTGAGCCACCTCACCCAGCTCCAATGAAATCTTTATGATTGGTTTCCACAAACCCAAAAAAGTCTCATCACCTTATCATTTCAATAAAGACATCACTATACATAGTTCAGTTCCTAGGAAAGTATTAGGAAAAAAAAAACTTACACTTGGCCAGCAAGGTGTCCGATCAAAAAATTTCCCAGAGTATATGGGCCTGATGTGATCTGGAGGTTCCACTCCTGGTTCAATGTTTCCAGCTTCCTTTTTCTCTTCAGGATGTTGGGCGAACTGGCACTGGGGAGGTTCTATTACCAAGCCCATCTGGGGCTCTGTATTCTTAGTTTCATCTGGCTCCTCTGTTTGGGGTAGCCCAATATCCACCTCCACAGGAGGCTTAATCTCTGTGCTTGGTTTCATCACAACACAGGTAGACTCTTTTTCTAGTTCCTGTCTTGGTTCCACATCCAAAGCATGCTGCTTTTCCACTAATGCCTCTATCCCTTCAGGGCCACTAGCAACAGGACCTCTCCTGCTCCCTACATCCTGTGGACTTCCACACACCATGCCCAAGGGAGGATGTATTATCCTTCCATGGTTACACCCTGCCAGAAGACACTCATTTCCTAACCCCATTCTTCCTGGCAATATATCCAGATAAGGTTTTGCTCCCTGTGAGGTTGAGACCTTGTTGACTCCGAAATTACCCCTCTTCGTAAGGGTCCTAGAAATGTTCTGTCTTTCTAATCGCATTTCAAGTTCCTTCCTCAATGGAGATTTTGTTTCTGGTGATGCCTTCGTTTCCTCGTATTTATTACTAACCACAGGCCTCTCCCCCCATGGGGAATCTTCTTTTCCTAATCCCACTCGGAGCCCCAATTCTATTGGAGATCGTGTTCCCATGAAGACCCTCTTGTCTCCTAAATCATCCTTTCCTTCCTGGGTGAGTGCGACCTCCACGCTTAGGGGAGATTTCCCCCCAGACACCTTCAGTCCTCCAAGGGCACTCATCTCTATGGGGAAAGCTGTACCTGGCTCGAGGGAAGTTTCCAATCCCCTGGGGGGCCCCAGCACTTTGGGGGACCCCACTCTCACGAAAGAACACATCCCCACTCGGACTGCTTGCCCACTGCTTCCTGCCTGCCTCTTAACACTTAGAAGAGCTCACAGAGGAAAACGAGATGGAGTCTGTTTACCCGGTTACCTAGGAAACGGGGGCGGGCCTTGGCGCACAATTTCCCCTTGGGCAAATCCCTGCCCATCTCTCTCTTTCTCTGTCTCTCTCTCTCTTTCTCTCTCTCTCCCTTCCCTCCCATCCTCCCTCCCCGCCCCCTGCCCCCTCTTCTCTTTCTTTACTAGATTTGGAGGGCAAGAAAACTTGAGTGATGTGGCCTTAGGCATTAGAGCAAATGTTTACCAACTTCTCATTCTTTGGTTTCCCAAGCAACGCAGTCCTTTTAGGATGGTTTCAACCATTGGCTTCTTCCTGGCCACTGGCCTTCTAATTTTAGTGGTGATGAACTAATAAACTTTCTGGTGGTGACCACTTTTTTTAGGTCCTTCCTTGCCCAAGTACCTCTGCACTGCATATAGTTACTTTAGCGCTAAAAAACTACTTTAAATTCTGGAGAGTTACTATGTTTAACAGCTGTGTTATAGAAACATCCTAAAAGTCCTTGAGAACACACATTTTCATAACTAGATTTTAAATTGCACTTAAAGTGAATATATTAAAGTTTGAGATACGTCACACAATAATGCATATTGCCCGGCATGGTGCCCATGCACCTATCGTCCCAGCTACTCTGGAGGCAGAGGCAGGAGGAGGGCTTGAGCCCAGGGGTTCAAGGATGCAGTGAAGTATGACTGTACCATTGCACTCCAGCCTAGGCAAAAGAGCAAGACCATGTCTTAAAAAAAAGAAAAAAGAAAGGAAGAAAAGAAAATATTGTGGCAAACTAAAACTTTATTGTTTTTAAGTAGATTTTCTTTAAATTGGGTTTACATATGTCAGATTTTAATGAAAGTATATTTGGTGAATATTTGTCATGTTCTACACATATAGGGATATAAAACACCTAGCTTAGAATTTGAATGGAATTTACAGCATTCCAGTCTACAAGAACTCTATGAACACCTCTTAAAATCAAATTTAAAAAAAAGTGAGTAGGGGATACTATTTCACATTTGTAAAAACTGTTTATTATAACTTTCTAAATGGTTAATATAAATATTCTCCACCTCATAAGTTATTTAAATGACTTGATAGTGTGGAAATCAAAAACAAGGTACGCTTGTATAAGGGCTCATTCAATTCATTCATTCTACAAATATTATTGAGTCCCTCCCTACTTTGTGTCAGTAGTGGGAATGCAATGGAATATGTTGGCTCCCTATATTCAGTGGAAAATATTTGAGAAAAAAAAAAATAAAAAATAATACAAATTTTAAAACAATATAGTATAACAACAATTTACTAGCATTTACATTGTATTACATGTTATGAGTAATCTAAAGAAGACAAAGTAAAAGGGATAGATTATACGCAAATTGGATGCCATTTTATATGAGACTTGAGTATCTGAAGATTTTGGTATCCATGGTGGAGGGCGGGGGTCGGGTGGGGGGAGTGGCAGTTGGGGTCCTGGAAACTAATCCCCAACAGATGGGATGATTGTATAGTCATGGAACTTATATTCTAGTTCTAGTGAAGATAGATAACCATTAAGTGAAATAAGAAATAAAATCATTTCGGATAGTGGGAAGTGTTATGAAGAAAACAGAACACTTTGATGTATAAGAAACAAGTTTAAAATTGGTGGGCTTAGAAGTCCCTTAGCTAGGTGACATTCAAGCTGAGGCCTGAATGATATCCTCCAAAGACACAAGCTTTTTAAATTTGACTAGCTCAAGTTTCTACAGACTTTTTCTCTCTTTGGAGACAGAGTCTCACTCTGTTGCCTGGGCTAGAGTGCCATGGTGTCAGCCTAGCTCACAGCAACCTCAAACTCCTGGGCTCAAGTGATCCTTCTGCCTCAGGCTCCCAAGTAGCTGGGACTACAGTCGTGTGCCACCATACCTGGCTAATTTTTTCTATTTTTAGTAGAGAATGGATTTCGCTTTTGCTCAGGCTGGTCTCAAACTCCTGAGCTCAAGTGATCCTCCCTCCTCAGCCTCCCAGAGTATAGGATTACTGGTGTGAACCACTGCGCCCAGCCTTTACAGACTTTTTCTCACTGCCTTGCCACTATGCCTTACATTAAAATTACCACTGGTTTGTCTCCAGAAAAAAAATTGAATTGTCTCCAGATCATCCCAGTTAAAAGTAAATGTAACCATTCATTACTATCTACACAAAAATTCACTCTTCAACTACACAAGGGCGGAAAGATTTCCTGGAAGAGAGGGAAGATTATATGGGACGCTGTGAGTAGAAGAGAGGGGCCAGGTGCTGGGAATTTGTAATTGGGCGTTTGGAGATTTGAGGGCAATATAAGCAATAAGGGCAGTGTTTAAGTCTTTATGACTTTATTTATTCATTTTGTAGCTTCCTAAACAAATTCTATCACATAGTAGGATCCCACATTTGACACTAAAATATATACAATTATCAGTCCTCTTCAGTTATCTGGGGTTATGAAAAAGAAAACAGGCATATTGTGACTGGCAATACAACAGCAAAGCTTTACTGTGGCATTTCAATTTGTCTAAAATTACTACTGGATCTTTAGATGGTGCCAGCCACTAAGGCAGCACTCTCCCAGGAAAACATTATAACTAAACTGTAAAATATTGTGAAATATGTTCATGAAGGAGGTGAATTAAAAGGCAAAATCAGCAGACAGAAATAAATGAGGAAGCAATATACTAGAATGATGAAATGGGGTGTTACTAAGCAATTTATAAATTTCAGCATCTCATGTTTTATTAATAGTTTTGAGTTCTTAAGTCAATGGTTCACCATTCTAAACATAATTAAGTTCACAAATATTTTGAGGGTCTCTATTACAGCAATCAATGTTCTTCTGTGAAGAACTGAAATGGTTATTCATCTGTGGAATGAAACTGAAAGTAACAACAACAAGAGAAAATGAAATGATTGATGATGGTCCTAACCCTCAAAAACTTTATAATTCTAAGAGGAATGAAAAGCTGAGAAGAAAAGTTCAGAAGAAAAAGCTGAGAAGAAACTACAAAATAAGGCAGATTTTAGGAGACCCGTTATAGAGAGTAAAGCAAAGTATTGTGAAACTACAGAAAAAAAAATTAAATCCAGTGGAAGTATCCACAGGTGTTGTCCTGAGGAATTAGCATTCTGGCCAAGGTGGGACCAGCAGTTTTGGGCAGTAATGATGTTCCATGTCAAGAAAACAAAGTGACCAAAGATACCAAGATGGGAACACAAAATAGACACCTGTGGTTAGAGAACAAAGCAAGAGTTTGAGGACAGGGAGACTACAGAAATAGAATGAAAGAAACATGAGTTGGGACTAGAGTTGAAGAACTTGAGATTCTATTTAGCAAGTAATGAGATACCATTGAATATTTTTGAGTAGGACAATGGCTGGCTAAAAGGTGAAGAATGTATTGAAAGGGCAGAAGTGTGTATTAATTCCAGTTTGTATGAATACTACCATGGACCAGGTATTGGGATTAGACCTCAAATTTGGGGATTAGAGAACTTGGTGATAAAATGAACAATGGTTTATGAGGAAAAGAAGGAAGTGTTGAAGATGATTCTGAAATTCCAAGTATGGCTGACTGGGAGGCTGCTAACGCCAGTCACTAAGTAGAAGCAGGTTTGGAGTGGAATCAGTTTGGTTTTGGACAGGCTGTTGACATGACAAAACTTATGTCATATATTCTATTTCCTGATTCCTCCTGGGATTATCCAAGAGCTATTACCATGACTAATATTTCATACTGGAACCCCTTGAGGATAAATTGCCACAGATACCATTTACATATGACACATTTGCTCCTCTGGCAATTGCAGAGTTGATCTGAAAGATTGGCTGCTCAAAGGTTCAAATCATCTTTGTTGTACAATGTTGACTGAGCACCCACAGGATACCTCAGCCGGTATGCTTCAAAGACAATATTCATGCCCTCACAATAGGGTTATAAATTATAAACTGCAAACTGAAAAGTAGCCCTTATTCTGAGAGAAAATCAATTTAACATTTTTCTACCAAATTACTAGAAGAATTGGGGGGGGGGGCTTAGGAGTGGTTTCACATGCCTCGTCAGAGACTGCCTATAGCATGGGATTCAACACACGAAGTAGGTTGCTGTGGAGGGTAATGAACGTCTTCGGTTGTCCTTTCACCCTAATTATGTTTAAGAGGTCACGTTCTGGAGCCAGCCTGCAGGTTAGAATCCAGCTTCATCACTAAACAGGCAAGTGACTTTGACAAGTTACTCAATCTTTTGTGCCTCAAATTCTTTACCTGTAAAGCAGGCACAGCTCATGCATTAATTCCACAGCCATTAGTTAAGACTCCTGCCTGCCAGACGCTGTGCTAGACACAGGTTTTCAGGGGTAAGGACCACTATGGAAAGTTAATATCCTAATGTAGGGAAACTGACGATAAACAAGTTAGTTTCAAAATGAAAGAGTTGTAGTTTAAGAATTCAGTGGGTTAATTCCTGTGAAGCGTTTGATACAGTAACTTGAGAAGGGAAAGTCGGAATAAAAGCTAGCTATTATTTTCGGATGTGCCTTTCCCTACCAAAACCAGGTAAACTCTCAATAAAAGCAAGTTATTAAAGTTAGCCGCCTAAGACAGCTTTTGCCTCCTTGGTGCAAAGGCGACCCACGCCCTTTACCCACCCACCGATCCTCAGGCACGTGTTAGAGGGAGTCTCTCTTACTAGACAATTTCCCTCTCTGAATCCCTTTGGCCAGGTTGCCAGGACTGGGGTGTTGAGGGGTAGGGTAAGGGGATTATGAGCTAACATTCACAGAGGGAACCTCGCCGCCTCAGAGGGGCTGGGCAGAACAAAACCATCTTCTTTCGGTCTTGCTCCAAAGTAGGAGGAGTTTTCCCCGCCCCCGGGCGCCAAGCGCCCAGCGACCCCGCCCAGATAACAATGGTGCTCGCAGGGGCAGGGCCGCGCGCACCGAGCGTGTGGGAGGGGGGAGGGCTGCGGCCAGAACCGACCCCCGCCGCCCGCGGGGTCACGTGACGCCCGCATCGCCCCGCCCCGCGAACCAGCCAAGGCGGGGAGGGCTTTGGGAAGGGGCGGGGGAGCAGATGGAGCGGGCGGACTGGCGAAGACGGGAAGTGACGAAGGGGTGCAATTCACTGCGTGCAGCGACGTGGCGGCGGGGTCGGCGCCGGGCAGCGGAAGTGGCTCCGGTGCTGGGACTTGAGTGTTTGTGTTTTGGTTAGTGAAGGAGCCGGCGGCCGGCCTGAGGGGAGGAGGCAGAGGAGGGAGGAGGAGGAAGAATTAGTCGGAACTCGAGCGCGGGCGGCGGCGGAGGAGGAGATAGGAAAGAAGAAGGCGGAGCGGCGGGAGGCGGAGACGGATCCCGACAGGGGCGGCACCAAGGCACGAGTCCCGCACAGTCCAGTGTGAGGGGAGCGGCGCGAGGAGGAGACACAGCCGCTGCCACCGACACAGACTCACTCTAGTCTTTCGGGCCCCCACGCTGGGCCTTGCTGCCAGGAAGCTTCGGCCCCACGGCTCAGCTTGCTTCGGTCACAGGTAACCAAACCGCTCCTCCCCCTGAGCCGTGCGGGCCTGGCCCCCAGGTTATCCGCGGTCCCCAACCTGTCCGCGGCCATGAGTCCCTCGCCCCTTATCCCTCGCGCGCGCCAGTGTTCTGGACTAGAGAGCTATCGAACCCAGCTTCTTGTCCTGCCAGCCCCGGTGACTCATCCCTCAAGGGGCTCTCGAGACCGGGATTTGGGGACTAACTGAGGGAGCGACGGGTGTCACCCTCTTCCCTTCTCAAGATGGCGCCGTGGAAAGAGTACTGGAGGCCGTGGTTCCGCCCGGCCCTTGCCCTGGTCCCGACGGTCTTGGGGGTTTCAGTCAAAGCCAGCTGGGTCGGGGGAGGAGGATGGAAAGGCCTAGGGACCCGGCGTATACTGCTTATTGAGGCGATACGGAATTGGCTAACAGCTACTCAGGTGCTCTCCGAGGAGGAGCCCGGGCCTACTGCAGGTGTGAATTTGGGGAGCTCCGCCTACCCTCAACTTACAAAGACTAGAAGGGGTGGGAAGCTCGTCAAAATAGGCTGTCTAGAAACTTTGTCTCATCTGTAGAAGGTAGCGAACTGCAGCTTTAAAGAAATTCAAGATAACAGGACAGCTGAACTTCCTCAGTGGGTAGAGACCGTGAAACCTGCTCTGGTGTTCTCGTCTCTGGAAGCTGATTACCTCTCAGACTTTTAAACTTTTGAGCTCTGAACGCCATAGTTCACAGGCATGGTTTTTGTCTTTGCTTAAGTGGAATCAAAGTGTTAAATCAGTTGTCTTTCACATAACTGATAAGGAAGAAACATGTGGAAATAATCACATCTGCTAATAAACTTTATTCTTAATGTAAAATAGAGGTAATATGAACTAATAGGGTTGTAAGCAAAGTAAGTGGAGCAGTGCTTGGCATAAAATAAGTGCCCGGTAAATTGTTTGATCAAAGAGCCCTTAGAAGGACTTCAACTATAGAATACAAGTCATTTTCAAAAGAGTGAAAATATATATTATGCAAAATTCCTTTGCATAACAAAAGTTTCAGTAAGCAGTAAATACAAATGAATGCACATAGTTTTTAACCTTAATGTTATGCTAACTGTATATTTAAAATTAAATTTAGTTACTTCCTGTTTGAGATCCTTAGAGTAACTATGATTCAATAGCTTTAAACCATAAAAGGCAAAGCTAAGTCAGAATCTTGTTTGTTTGTTTGTTTTATAATAAAAAAAATCTTCTTTTTCACTTCTTTTTTCTATTTTTTTTCCCTCTGATTGAACCTGAAGGAATTGTTTGGTTTTTTTAAATGATAATCTGATGTTTTCCCTGAAATTTTGGAAGTACTGTAGAAATTCAGAGCATATTGTCCTTGATAAGTAATTTGCTGTTTTGTAGATAAGACAATTAGTGTTTCAGTTGATACTGTGTGTAATAATCTGAAGATGTGTTGGTACATTTTCAGTCTATATGATGATCTGTTAATCTTTATCTCATCAAAGGGCCACTTTAATTGCCAATTTCAATCCCGACTATGTGGTGGGCACTATATTAGAGATTATTTACATACATTGTCTCATTTAATTATCACAGCAGCTATGCAAGTTAGATACTATGGAAATAATTCTCACAACAGCTATACAGGTTAGATATTATGGAAATAGAGACTTGGAAATTAAGGCAGGAATTGGTACTGCCAGGATTAGATCCCCAAACCTGGTGTGGTTTTGGAAGGGTTGGGAGGGTAATTTTATTTATACCCTATTATCTGGAAGCAGCGCACACATCATATCAATTCATCTGTAAATATTTCAGTATGTATTGGTAAAAGATAAGGTCTAAAAAAGATGGTGTTTAAATAAGGCAAAGAGGTGATTTTATTGCCTTGAGAACTATGCTCTCATGGATATGTTTATTAATGAGTTCATTACCAAGAATATTTCTTATATAAACTGAAATTCTGTGGGGAAGGCATATTTCCTATATGAGATAGCTAAATTAAATAGAGCAGAGTTTTTAGAGAGGGAATCATCAGGTTTAATGTATTAACATATAATCAGATTTTGATTAAAGATGGAAGTAAACTGTTAGGATTGATTTTTGAATAGATTGAAAAAGGGTTCTTCAAATATTCTCTAACTCCTTTGAAACTAAAAATTAGCATTATTAGAAAATAAGATAAGACACTGAAGCTGACATTCAGGCTAGTTTTTTTCCAAATGTGTTGTTAAATAGAAAACAGTGGCATTTGTATTGTTAGCCCAAAAATTACCAGAAAGTTACAATTAGTGTAAATTACACTATAAGTAAATAAGTCACTAATAATCCCACAGCATAGAGAACAATTGTTAGCATTTCTGTGTGGTGTACTTAAGTAGATGAGGAAACAGTTTTAAATCTTTCAGCCACTAGGCACACAAACTTGGGAGCCTTAAAATATTTGTTGCTGCATAATTAACCATAAGTTAAATGAAACACATGCCATTTAACAGAGGTTTCAAATAATAATAAATTCTAGGATCTGTTCTAAGAGCTTACTAACTTAATCCTCAAAACAATTTTAACCGAGGTAGTCGGGCTCCAGAACCTGAACTCGAGTCACCTCTTAGGTTGTCTGGATTTGAAACTCAGTTCTGTGTCACCTCTGTCACAGTAACTATGTGACTTCAACCAAGTTACTTAATCTCTCTATGCCTGTTTCCTCATTTACAAGGATTGTAAATGATATCTAACTTTGTATGATTGTTGAGTGGTTAAGTACTTAAAGCACTACCTGATGCAAAGTTGAGGTTTTAATAAAGGTTAGCTTTAAAAATAATAATTATAAAGGCAACTGAAGTGTTGGGGGAAAAAAACCCTGAAAATTGCAGAGTGATTTTAGGCTCCAATCTTATCCCTTTAAATTATTTCTTTTAAAAGGTAGTAAAATAAACTCAGTGCTGTTGAATGTCTAGCAGAGCTTATAGTTATCATATAATAATATGTTACAGGCAAAATTTAAAGCAATTAATATTAGATTTGCTTTGTTTTACTGATTTGTATATTTCATTCGTATTTGTTTTTTTTTCCCCATGAGAAGGCCTATAAATATATCCATATTTGTTTCTTTACAGGTTTCTTTACCTCCAGAAAGAAAAAAATTGACCCCTTGCATCCTGGAAGATCATTTAAGATTCTGAAATTAGGGACTTCTTTCAAATTTGGACATGGCTAATCGAGGTGCAACAAGACCCAACGGGCCAAATACTGGAAATAAAATATGCCAGTTCAAACTAGTACTTCTGGGAGAGTCTGCTGTTGGTAAATCA
>CM052436.1:108991089-109006087 GCA_028533085.1 Varecia variegata
CCTCCAGAAAGAAAAAAATTGACCCCTTGCATCCTGGAAGATCATTTAAGATTCTGAAATTAGGGACTTCTTTCAAATTTGGACATGGCTAATCGAGGTGCAACAAGACCCAACGGGCCAAATACTGGAAATAAAATATGCCAGTTCAAACTAGTACTTCTGGGAGAGTCTGCTGTTGGTAAATCAAGCCTAGTGCTTCGTTTTGTGAAAGGCCAATTTCATGAATTTCAAGAAAGTACCATTGGGGGTGAGATTTTCTTTTTTCCCTGCTTCATTTAATTGAATCATACATTGACAAAAAATATTTCATGTTCTAATTGTGTGATTATGAATAACTAAATATATCATGGAGTAAAGAAAAGAGCTGTTCAGCAGACCTCAAGCTTTAAAACCTATCTTTATTCTTTTTAGAGTGACATCTTTTTACATTTTGATTTCCTGGTTAATCACCAGTATGGTTGTATTGTAGCAAAAGTACAGATACAAACCTGAGTAAAATCAGTGTCTCAATAAGGTTTGATCTAGTATCTATTTCTTGATAAGGACTAGAAATGTCTTCAAATTAATACAGTGTGTGCTTGTGCTCAATTATGTTTTCTTTAGAATGAATAGTAAAAGAGTTAACCTTAAATTCTAATTCTGTATAACAACTATTTGTAAATTAATTTCTACCAATTTATAAAATTAGTTAAATTTAATTAAACACTACTAGGTTATACATCTAATAATGCTCCTAGTGTAAGGGAAGAGAAAACGTGAATGATTAATGGAAAGGGACATGATAGAAAAATGAGACCTGGAGAAAAAGATGAAAGAAGAGATAGAATAAGCACTGCCTGAGGTGGTTGTGGTGGGACAGAGAACAAAAAGGAGACAACTAACAATGCAGTGTTGTTGAGAGAAGACTGGCCAAGGTAGAAGGATCGATCCAGCATAGGGGTTCGAGTCCAGAGTCCAGCCTGGTCAACACAGCCAGACCCTGTCTCTTTAAAAACTCACCACACACACATATATAGCAGAGGGGCAGAACGGCCTCTTTTGGGCCTCGGTTTCATCTGTGAAATTATGCTATTAAATTAGATGTCAGAGAAACCACATGGCTTTAAGATGCACAATATTTTGTAAGTGGTCTGTAGAGCAGTACTATGTTTTCTAAGGTATTCATGAATATATTTTAACCCCATACTTTTAAAAAATCAAACTCTTAAAATACATAAGACCATAGATACACACTGGCAAGTGGCAACTTCTTGGAATCCGTCTTTCAGAAGCAAAACTTCATATATTGTGCGTTTAATGCGTGTTCTTAAGCAAATACACTTGAGATTTTTGTTCATAATCTCAGGCCCTTCTAGTAAGATAAATATAAAAACTCTACTACTTCCTTTTCCTACATGTGGGAAATATACTAGGAAAGTGGTATTTCCACTCTAATAGTTTCAGCAGTATAATGGTGATTGTCAGCCTTTATACACCTTTGTATATCATGTTACAGTGTTACTTTGTTTGGATGTTTTATGTTTTTTATAATGGCTGAGCATCAGAAAGCAGTCCATATCATAGAACTTTGGAGTTGGAAATCTTGTCATTTAAAAAATTTTTAATGCACAAACATCCTTTGTGATTTCTTTAGTATATTGGTTTAATAATGAAATACTACCTTTCTCAAGAAGGTTTAGCCTCCTCGAGAAGCAACTTGGGCCAAAACTAACTGGGCTATCTAGTAGAAAGAGTTTTAAAGGCTGCTAGGTCGTGTCCACCCACTTTAAACCATGTGACTGTCAATGGCAACACTTCCCAAAGTATATATGTATTCTGGGTTAACTACCTGTGCCAAATAGGTTTGGGACTTGCTATCTACTACCCTCCCTCTCCTTTGCAGTACATATTAAAGTAATAAAACAAATACCGTAGTACAGAACTTTATTCCTGGTGGCCGGATGTGGTGGCTCATGCCTGTAATCCTAGCACTTTGGGAGGTGGGAGAATTGCTTGAGGACAGGAATTCAAGATCAGTCTTGGCAACATAGCAAGACCCTCTCTCTACAAAATAATTTAAAAATTAGCCAGGCCTGGTGGCACACAACTGTAGTTCCAGCTACTGAAAAGGATCAATTGAGGCTGGGAGGTTCAAGGCTGCAGTGTACTATGTTAGTGCCAGTGCACTCCAGCGTGGGCAACAGAGGAGATCCTGTCTCAGTTAAAAAACAAACAAACAAAAAAACCCAGCTTAATTCCTGGGAAGCTTTGCAAGAGCCTAAGACTAGAATTTTTATTTTATTTTGGATAATCCACTTCTAAGTTTTTTTTAATGACATCTCAAGAAGAATATTTAAAAGAAAAATTTAATCCTCTATCAGTGATCATAAATATACATCTCAGATCATAAATATACATATCTCATAAATATATAGTACCATTATGATTACACTGTTCTTTTATGCTCTTTAATAAGAGCTCTTTACCCTTAAGAATTATAATAAGCCAGGTTCAGAGCTTATGCCTGTAATCCTAGCACTTTGGGAGGACGAGATGGGAGATCACTTGAGGCTAGGAATTCAAGACCAGCCTGAGCAAGAGGGAGGAGACCCAGTCTCTACAAAAACTAGAAAAATGAGCCAGGTGTGGTGGCACATACCTATAGGCCCAGCTACTCGGGAGACTGAAGCAGGAGAATCACTTGAGCCCAGGAGTTTGAGAAAGAACTATGGTAGGCATAAGCATTTAAGGATTTCAAGGTTTGAGCTCTTTAATGATCAACCTCAAAGGTCCATAATGTGTAGGTAATATGTATTTTTGTTTTGGCTCATGTTTGGTAGAAGTTATCTAACTAATGAACCTGACAAAATCTTTTGCATCTAGTAACATGAGTTACCATTCTGAAAAGGTCACTTAAAATTTTCATACCTATTTGATTGTATTCTAAGGTGGAAATCATATGTCACACTCTTGAATTTGTGGATTCTATATTCAGGAATATGAAGACGACTTCTGTAGTTTGTGTGGTTCTTTCTAAAAATAACTTAAGATTGCTTGTTGCCTCACCATACCTCATATCTCTTGACTCCATAGCACTCTTGATGAGGTTAGATGCAAGAGCCTTAGCAATTTGGAGAGTTCTAGCTTGTTTCATAGGGGCTTAAAGTTTGGGTGACATTTATGTTCTTATTGTTTGTCTAAAATTAGCCCAGAGGTTAATTAGCCCAGAGCATTGGGCTCACAGGGTTGTCTTCTTTACTTGCTACTCCAGGCTCAGCAGCTCTTCAGTAAATACTTGTTGGGTGATAGGGCTGGCCATGTTTCACTTAACACCTTGAATACCTGAAAAAACTTTAAAGATTTCTCGTAAGTTTCTCTTGTCAAAAAACAATATTTATTTTTAAGAAGACATTTATGTGATATTTATAAATGATTGAATCCTAAGTGTAGGTTAGAATATACAGTGAAATAGCATGTAGTCAGACAACCCTTTTTTTCTTTTCAGAGAGATGCTTATACCACAGTTTTAATTTTGTATGCGCTAATCAAAAAAGAAATGTCTAACAGACTGTGAAGTTTAGGTGATGGAACTGTACATGAAAATATAAACAACATTACCCTTGCTGGCGCTGTGATTTTTGAGCTTTAGTTTAGAGCATCGGTTCTCAAAGATTGTTCCCTGTTCCAGAAAATCTGCATCCTGGGAATTTGTTAACATGCAGATTCTCATTTGAATGAATATACGGGTGAGGCCAACAATTTAGGTTTTAGTAAGTCCTCCAGATGGTTCTGATGCATGATACAGTTTGAGAGCCACTGTTTTATGTGTCCTGAATGGTCAATTTTATTTTTATACTAAAGTTCTCCCACAAATGGAATAATTGCTTTTCTTTTTTTTTAACTGGTTTTTAAAAAATATTTTTCATGCAGCTACAAGTTTGTTTGATTACAAGTAGTGTGTACTGCTCACATCACGTATTATCTGTATCTCTTTATATAAGAACCCTTTCCTACTTACTACTAATCTATTAGTCTTCTGGTAGGCATCGCTAAGAGAGCATGGCCCCATTTTTTGTCCCATCAAAAATACTCTGCTTTTTCTCTACTTAGGGAGTATCGTTAGTTTACAGTCATCTATACCAGTGCTGCTCTCCTTTATTGCCACAAATAATCAAGGACTGATAATACACAAAATTAATTTAAAAAATTAGGTGCCTTCTTTTTAAGGTATTATCAGCAATTATTAACCCTAAGGTGAGTACTGCTTCTGCTTCTACAGTTAACATCCATTTAATTAGTTGGTGCAACTAACCAATTGTTTTTCTTTTAAAATATGTAATAAGGAAAAAAATTATTGTTATAATTAAGAAAAACAAGGCTTATTCCAAAGTTATTATTAGCAGAGTATTTTACCTTAACAATTTATGGTCAGGTCTTCCTCAAGAACAAAGCCTATTGTTAAAAGAGCAGATTGTGTATCCAGATTTATTTATTTATTTATTTATTTATTTATTTTGAGACAGAGTTTCGCTGTGTTGGCCTTGTTAAGAGTGCAAGGGCATCATCATAGCTCACTGAAACCTCAAACTCCTGGGCTCAAGTGATCCTCCTGCCTCAGCCTCCCGAGTAGCTGGGACTACAGGCATTTGCCACTGTGCCTGGCTAACTTTTCTATCTTTAGTAGAGATGGGTATCTTGCTCTTGCTCTGACTGGTCTCCAACTCCTGAGCTCAAGTGATCCTCCCACCTCGGCCTCCCAGAGTGCTAGGATTACAGGCGTGAGCCATCTCGCCCAGTTTGTATCCACATTGATTTTATTTTATTTTTTTTTTCTTTTTTTTTTTTTATCTATTTTTTTTTTTTTAATTTTTTCACCAAAAACCTGAAAGAATCCACATTGATTTTAAATTCTAGCTCCCATCACACACCAGCTGCTTGATCTTAGGCAAGTGACACTCAAATTTATTTTCCTCTTATTTGAAATGGAAGTAACAGTACCTAACTTGAAAGGTTTTTGGTAAGGACTAAATTAAATAATGCCTATAAGGTCCTTACCACAATGCCTGTCACAGAGGAAAATGTTTACTCAATCTTACCTATTAGGATGACAGCCACCACCATTACTTTTTGCCGAGTCATCTTTATCACTCCCTATTTGTGTTGTATTGTCATGACAGCACTATTTTGGAATGGTGACTATTATACCTAGTGCATAGCATTTAATTTGGGACTTAGAAAATTTGAAGCCAGGCTCGGTGGCTCACGCCTGTTATCCTAGCACTCTGGGAGGCCGAGGCAGAGAATAGCTCGAGCCCAGGAGTGGGAGACCAGCCTGAGCAAGAGCGAGACCCTGTCTCTACTAAAAATAGAAAAAATTAGCCAGGCATAATGGTGCATGACTGTATTCTGAGCTACTTGGGAGGCTGAGGCAGGAGGATCTCTTGAGCGCAGGAGTTTGTGGTTGCTGTGAGCCAGGCTGATGCCATGGCACTCACCTGGGCAACAGAATGAGATTCTGTCTCAAAGATAAAAGAAAGAAAATTTTGAGTATTTGCAAATTTTGTGGAAGTTTTCTCAGAGGGAGAAATTACACAGTAAATAGAATACTGCATGTATGCATATCTTGAAAATTGCTGCGAGCTTAAATCTAAAATGTTCTCATCATTAAAAAATGGTATGTGGCCAGGCACAGTGGCTCATGCCTGTAATCTTAGCACTCTGGGAGACTAAGGCAGAAGAATCACTTGAGCCCAGGAGTTTGAGGTTGCAGTGAGCTGTGATGATGCCACTGCACCCTACCCGAGACAACATAAGAAAAAAATATGTTTGTGAGGCAATGGGTAACTAATTAGCTTGATATACTCAAAACACATTGTATATCAAATACATACATATTTGTTGATAATGCCTTAAGCTGGGGTGGGGAGAAATAACATTGCTTCCTAAATAAAAGCCAACTAGAATATTTTCGTCTGAATAACTCATGTTTTCCTAGTAGAAGGCTTTCTACTATTGCCCTTCACTTAGCTTTCAGAACAACTTGTTTTTGTAATTGTAATCTGTTCATTTATTTAATGTGCCTTTATCCTTTTGCATCTGCATGGTGTTAAAAGTATTTTAGAGAAAGGACAAAAGACCCAGAGACCAAACCACCAGCACATATGCTTTTTGATTCATGAGAAAAATGTTTTTTGAACTATTCGTTGTACTTTCTGATACATTGATAGTTAAAATTTGTAGAAATTAGTAATACGGTTTCAAGTGAAAAAATACTTGATACTATTTTCCACCTAGAAAGTACATATTCAGAGTTTGACAGGTTATGTGATTCAGAAATTGGTAGAAGGCCGGGCTCAGTAGCTCACGCCTGTAATCCTAGCACTCTGGGAGGCCGAGGCGGGTGGATCGCTTGAGGTCAGGAGTTCAAGACCAGCCTGAGCAAGAGCGAGACCCCACCTCTACTAAAAATAGAAAGAAATTAGCCGAACAACTAAAAATAGAAAAAATTAGCCGGGCATGGTGGCGCATGCCTGTAGTCCCAGCTACTTGGGAGGCTGAGGCAGAAAGACTGCTTAAGCCCAGGAGTTTGAGGTTGCTGTGAGCTAGGCTGACACCACGACACTCTAACCTGGGCAACAGAGCGAGACTCTGTCTCCAAAAAAAAAAAAAAATTGGTAGAGATTTGATATTTTGTATCAGTTTTTACCACTTACAACCTTAAAAAATGACATTTCAGTAGTCTTAATATCAGTCATCCTCCAATTTCTTACTTTTCCTTTCTTTCCTTTTCTGTGTTTTGTTTTGTTTTGTTTTGTTTTTTGAGATAGAGTCTCACTTTGTTACCCTGGGTAGGGTGCCATGGCATTAGCCTAGCTCCCAGCAGCCTCAAACTCCTGGCCTCAAGCGATCTTCCTTCCTCAGCCTCCCAAGTAGCTGGGACCACAGACACGTGCCACCATGCCCGGCTATCTTAGTTTAAAATGTTATATGTGGCTACTTAAACATTCCTGTGAGTTGAAAGTCATTATGCTTGGTTCTAATCCTTTCCCTTTTATAAGCACTTATGTGAACCCTGATTTCACATTTACAAAATGTGAGTATTGAACTAGGTAAGGATCCTTGTAGAGCAGATGTTGTTGTAAAGTGTGTACTCTCCTCCTCGATTGAACCATTTTTTCCTTTTAAAATTTATTTCAAGATTTGAAGTAGGTATGGGCATCAGTTTTTGCCCTGCATTGCTTAATTTGTCGCTGCCCTTTGGTGCTGTTGAAGTATTCAGAGTTGTTTGGTAGAATGATTTTGCCAGAGAGCTCTAACTTAGTGAATTGCCTATATTCAATCACTAATTTGCTGCTTTTATTCTATTATGTATATGGTAAATAATGTTATTAGGTTGTATAAAATTGTTTTGCTCAACAAATTTGCTGAGCTGTTAACATTGTGTGAAGTACTAGAAATCAAAGGTGACCTCTTAGTTTAGTGTGAGAGACAGATTGAGTAAACTCTACAACATAATCTATAAAGTATTTAAAGTAAAGGTTTGTAAAACTGGTATTACATACCACTTTTTAAATTAAGCCTAAATCTGCAACTTACCATCTTGTCGTTTATTGGAGATACATATAAATTTCTCCCCAAGGCCGGGCGCGGTGGCTCACGCCTGTAATCCTAGCACTTGGGAGGCCGAGGCGGGCGGATCGTTTGAGCTCAGGAGTTCGAGACCAGCCTGAGCAAGAGCGAGACCCCGTCTCTACTAAAAATAGAAAGAAATTATCTGGCCCACTAAAAATATACAGAAAAAAAAATTAGCCGGGCATGGTGGCGCATACCTGTAGTCCCAGCTACTCGGGAGGCTGAGGCAGAGGATCGCTTGAGCCCAGGAGTTTGAGGTTGCTGTGAGCTAGGCTGACGCCACGGCACTCACTCTAGCCCGGGCAACAGAGCGAGACTCTGTCTCAAAAAAAAATAAAAAATAAAAAAAATAAATAAATCTCTCCCCAAAAGAGGATATACATAAAAAAGAAAGTGTATTCTCAGTTACACTCTGAAGAAATCTGTAAATTTGCATAAGCCTTAGTGCGTGGACTTTGTGAGATCTATCCTGGATGCATTTCGTCCATTTTTGCTAGCTTTCTGGTTCTCTGTATGGGGTGGGAGTTTTTTTTTAAAATTTGCTTTTAATATGGAATAAATAAGATTTCTACTTGATAAAAACATGGAAATTTTGAGGAACTGTTCCTTTACCTTTTTTACGTCTTATGCCATAATTGATGTCACATGTATATAATCCTGCTTATGAAGCACATTGAGTTAAATTATGATAGGATATCACTATTTGGAGTTATACTGAGAGCATTTTCAATAAGCCTCTTTGTGGAGGAGAATGGAGATATGTAAGAGCAAGAAAAACAGCAGGAGTAATTCCAGAGGTTTTCATTTTTTGTTGTTTTAAATTGTTTGCCACCTTGATATAAATGTAAACTCTAGTTATCTAATTACTAAATTCCTCAAAATGAAAGTTAGTGTTATTGAAGTCACTTGGACTTCACAGTGTTATTGAAGTCATTGGACTTTGAAAATAAGAAATAATACTTAGTGCTTTACAAATGTTGCAAAACAATATTTGAAGTATCTCTGAACAGCATTCATCCTCTTTTCAAGGTAATACAGGTGAGGAAAGGGTAGAAAAGCAGGATGAGGAACCAGTCACTGAAGATTTCTTAGCCTCATTTTTCACAGTTGAGGATGATAGCAGATACTCTTTGGACTCCAAAGAAGAAGATAATCTGATATGTGACTCTAGTCACTGCATAATTATCAGACACCTTTGGCTTTTCTCAGTTAAAAAAATTATTCTGGGCTGGGTGAGGTGGCTCACGCCTATAAGCCTAGCCCTCTGGGAGGCTAAGGTGGGAGGATTGCTTGAGCTCAGGAGTTCAAGACCATCCTGAGCAAGAGTGAAACCCCATCTCTACCAACAAGAAAAAAATGAGCCAGGCGTTGTGGTGCACATCTGTAGTCCCAGCTACTCGGGAGGCTGAGGTAGAAGGATCGCTTGAGTCCAGGAGTTGGAGGTTGCAGTGAGCTACAGTGACACCACTGCACTCCACTTAGAGCGACAAAGACTCTGTCTCAACAGTCACCACCAAAAAAACAAGGAAACTGAAGAACCCTCCTCACAACCCCCGCTTCATATTCCAAAAAAGGAAAAAAATTATTCTGTATTTTTGCATAAAACTAGAGCCAGTAGAATATGTTCCACTTATTTACTATCAGTTCTGTTTGTGGTGTAACATGAATTCTTTCTCCTGTTGCATTCATAAGTAATTTGTAAGTTTTAGAAAAATGTGAATTCTAGGAAATACAGGGTAATTTTAAGATAGGATACTTAAAATGGTTACATGTTATGTGAGATATTCTTAGAACTTAAATAGCATTTTCACAAGTCTCATCTATACCTTATCAAGGCTATATGTGGAAGTACTAATTTTATAGATGATGAAACTGAGACAGTAAAGCTTAAGGAGTTTGCGTGAGGTTTTGCAACTAGATGGTAGCTGGCATTAAAGATAGATCTTTCTAAAGTGCCATTTATGTTCTGGAATCGAGTGTGTGTGTTTTCTTGCAAGAAATTATAAAACTAGAAAATCTGATTCAAAGTTAGTTTCTATGGGCTGAGTCTCTAAAAAATCTTAGGGTACACATGACAAGCATTCTGTTTTATAATGTATAGTATTTGACAAATATGGGCCCTCATATATCACAATGAAAATGCTGTGAAACTATGTTGGAAAAAAATTAAAAGAATATTAGATAAAAATTTAAATTGTTCATAATACTGAATTACTACACTGTTTTCATTTTTTTGCCATCCTCATGCATCACACCTTTTAATTTCATTAATTCGTTCATGAGTCAAAATTCAAAAGATTTAAAAAAGGTTTATTGTGAAAAGTCTCCCTCTCATCTTCTAGTCTACTCAGTTCTTTTCTCCAAAGACTTTGTCACTTTGTTGTATATCCTTGCAAAGTTGCTATTACACTCAAACCTATATATTCTTCTGTCTTCCTTTTTACAAAATTTGAAACATACCAGATCGGCTGCAAAATACTTTGTATTTTTTACTTTAATACTATCCTAGTTATCTATTGCCAAGAAACAAATGACTTCAAAACTTGGGGACTTAAAATCATTTGATCGTCTCATGGTTCTGGTGAGTGGGCTTAGTAGGTAGTTGTCACTCTGATCTATTGTGCTTTTGCAGTTAGTGTCCAGGCTGGAATCATCTTAACATACCTGGTGGTTGGTGCTGGCTGTTTGTTGGGACCTCAGCTGGGGCTGTCAGCTAGAACATCAACATTGGGCCTTGACACCTGGCCTGGGGTTTTCCTCATAGCATGCTGGCTGGGTTCAAGAATGAGTGTCCCAAAAGTACCAGATGGAAGCTGGGTGGCCTTTTATGACGTAGCCCCAAAAGTCACATAGTGTCAGTTCTGTTCTAGTCACAGGCTCGTACAGGTTCAGGGGAAGAGTGTCAATATCACATTGTAAGAAGAATGTGGTATGGGAAATCTTGTTGCAGCCCCCTTGGAAAACACAATCTGCCACAAGATCCCTCCATATCAAAAGAGCTTCCTCATTTTTCTTGGTTGTTACAATATTCCCTTGCATGGATCATATTAATATATATTTAATCAGTCCTCTAGTTTTAGATGTGTACATTGTTTTGTATCTTTGGCTATTACAGTGCTACAGTGAATAACTGGATATAGCCATTTCTCACATATTCCAAGTATGTTTGCAGTATAAATACCCCGAAGTTGATTGTTGTGTCAGAGATTGTATTCTGATAAATTGTAATTCTGATAAATTTTCCAAATTACCCTTCAACTAGCAATGCACAAAATGCCTATTACCTTACTTTACCAACTCAAAGTGTTATACTTTTTAGATCTTTGCTATCCCTGTAGGTGAAACTGCATTTTTACCAATAATTGAGGTCAGAAATCTTTTCGTAATTTTAGAGCCAACTGTGTTTGGTTTTTCTGTTAACTGTATATAACTTCATATCTTTATATAGATTCCTTTATTTTTTTATTTTTATTTTTTTTAACTTACTTCCTTTTTTTTCCCATTCAGCTTGTTGCTATATATATAGATTCCTTTAAAATAGTCATACAGTTGTGTTCCATTTTACTTGTTAATGATAATATTTCTCATTATATCTGTATTACATTCATACTTGTTTTAATATCTGGTACTCTCACCTTTTTATTATTTTTATTTATTTTGTTTATTTATTTATTTTAAGACAGGGTTTTGCTCTGTTGCCCTGGCTAGAGTGCAGTGGCATCATCATAGCTCACTGCAACCTCAAACTCCTGGGCTCAAGTGATCCTCCTGCCTCAGCCTCCCAAATAGCTGGGACTACAGGTGCTCGCCACCATGCCCAGCTAATTTTTTGTTTCTATGTTTAGTTGCCCGGCTAATTTTTTCTATTTTTAGTAGAGACAAGTTCTCACTCTTGCTCAGGCTGGTCTGGAACTCCTGGCCTCAAGCAGTCCTCCCGCCTTGGCCTTCCAAAGTGCTAGGATTACAGGTGTGAGCCACCTCGCCCAGCCTTTTTATTATTTTTTAACCATTCCCTTATTGTTGGGCTTTAATGTTTGCAGTTTTGTTGCCGTTTTAGGTAATCATCTCATAGGGGATATCCTCTTGGAATTTTTTTTTCCCCTGGATTTATGCAAGATCAATTTCCAGAGGTGGGTTCTAAACCAAAGGGAATTTTATCTAGTGATTGTGATATCAAAGGGATTCCAGTCTGCATCAATTTTTTCTCCCTAAGTGATACTCCAGATTTCTTTGGGAGTTGCTTGGCATAAATATTAATAATTAGGTTCTGGGTTTATAGGTTTTTTGTAAATGTTAATCTGGGTTTTAAAGTTTTCCTTATATCTTCCTCCTCTAAACTCTTTTCCATTCCTATGTTGTAAAAGTCTCAGATATTAGAAATTTTAAACTCACATAGTAAATAGGCTCATTTCTAAGCAGGAAAGAATCACTTTGAAGGCCAGTAATGTTTTAAAGTTCTGGAAGGTAACACTTCAGGGCTGGGAAGCATTATGTGCTAGGTTCTTGAACTAGGAGAAAAATATATCACCAAGAAGAGGGGGGAAGGAGTCCTCCTTTGCAAATAGCCTGGGCTCTGTCCTTGCACATTTTAGGATTTTGATGAGTACCGTTGAACTGTTTAGTAAAATATCTGTTGTCTGTAGATAGTGTTTTTCATAGACAATTTTTATATACATTCCTTAAAGCTGTGGTTCCCAGCCCCCAGGCCGCTGACAAGTAGTGGTCCGTACCTGTTGGGAACCAGGCCACACGTGCACAACAGGAGGTGAGCAGCGATGAGGGAGTGAAGCTTCATCTGTACTTACAGCTGCTCCCCATTGCTTGCATCACCACCTGAGCTCTGCCTCCTGCATTATGGTGAGTTGTATAATTATTTCATTATATATTACAATGTAATAATAATAGAAATAAAATGCACAATAAATGTAATGCTCTTGAATCATCCCAAAACCATTCCCCACCCTCCCATCCGTGGAAGAATTGTCTTCCATGAAACCTGTCCCTGGTGCCACAAAGGTTGGGGACCGCTGCCCTAAAGCTAAATTCATTAGCTTTTTCTCTGTTGGTATTTGGGAGCCTTTGTCTAATACTAGTTAGTAACTTGTAACAACCTCTTCTCTTTCTCTCATTTCTTTACCTTTCCTCTTTGTAATAGGTGCCTTCATTCTGTTTCCTAGTTAAGTTCTGATACATTCCTGTTATATAAGTCCAGTCTACTAAGCAGAGACTTTATTAAGATTGTGCCCTTCGGTGAAGTAACCACAGGCTGTTAGCCCTGAACGTTCAAGTACTGGTTTGTTTTATCAGTTCGTTCTAGGGTGATTGGGTTTGGGGCACTAACTTAGTACTAACCAAACTCCTAAGACTAATTTTGAAACAGAGTGCCAGTGTGCTATCAGAAATACCTAGTATGATAATGTTCAGCTGATCACATGTGATTAGCTTATGTTCTGGTTAGTGAAGTCACTTAGATTTGGGTGTCCCTTTTTTTTCTTTTTTTTTCTTTTTTTTTTTTTTTTTTCCTGTTGGCTGTTTCTCTAGATGGGTGTCCCTTAAGAGTAGCTGCCAAGCTGTGATGGTAAAAAGCATTGTCTTCCCTTGCTCTTGGATTATTTCTGAAAAATTTACATGAATTAGTCTTTTAAAAATAATATCCCTCTGTTCCTATGAGGCCTGAAACAACAAAAATAAAATAAAATAAAATAAAATAAAATAAAATAAAATAAAATAATATCCTTTCCCCTAGACAATGTTGTAGCAATACTAGTTAATTTTTATTCTTTACCTCATTTTTCTTCATGCAGACTCTTCCCTATGTATACTTTTCAAAATCATAATTCATTTGGCAACTATTACCTTTAGATGTTGCTCGTTGATTTTTTTAATTGTGGTAAAATAACACAAAATTTATCATTGTAAGTGTACAGTTCAGTGGTATTAAGTACTTTGACATTGTTGTATATCCAGAACTTTTTAATCTTCTATAAGTGATACTCTATCCATTAAACAATAACTACACCAACTCACTCCTGGTGCCCCTGGTAACCATTATTCTATTTTCTTTCTCTGAATTTGACTACTCTGGGTATCTCATATAAGTAGAATCATATAGTATTTTGTGACTAACTTATTTCATTTAGCATAGTGTCCTCAAAGTTCATCCATATTGTAGCATGTGTCAGAATTTCCTTTTTAAGGCTGTATAATATTCCATTGTATGTATATGCTACATTTTGTTCATCTCTTCCTCCCTCTATCGGATACTTGGGTTGCTTCCATCTTTTAGCTATTGTGAATAATGCTGCTCTAAACATTGGTGTACAAATATTGTTCAGTGCCCTGCTTTTGCTTCTTTTGGGCGTATACCCAGAAATGGGATTGCAGGATCATGTGGTAATTCTCTTTAATGTTTTTGAGGAATTTCCATACAGTTTTCCACAGCAGCTGCACAGCAGTTCAGTTTCTCCACATCCTCACCAACACTTATTTTCTCTTGTTTTGATAATAGCTATTCTAATGGCAGTAAAATAGTAACTCATGGTTTTGATTTGCATTTCCCTAATGATTAGTGATATTATGCATCTTTTTGTGTGCTTCTTGCCATTTGTATATATTCTTTGAAGAAATGTCTGTTCAATCCTTTGTACGTTTTCTAATCAGGTTTTGTTATTGTTGCTGAGTTGCAAGAGTTCCTTATATTGTAGATACCAATCCCTTACCAGATGCTCATTGAGTTTTAAGAATGAATCCTAGATAAATTAGTGTTTATAGATCACCTTTTAAGATGCATTTACATTTGGGAAGATTGCTATCTTATACATTATCTATATAGCACATTTTTTAACTTGTTGCTAGGATTTTGGAATTTTTGCTACTTGTGTTTAGTCACAATGTGTATGCTTTACTCTCTGCCCTACTCTATTAGTATCCCATTTCTTCTCTTCCTCCATACATTAATTGAAATGTAACTATTCCTTGACTACATACATGATCATTTCTCCTGCCATTATCCACTGAGTGCTTTCCCTGTGCACACATACAGTTTTATGGGAAATAAAAATGGTCTCGGTTTTTATTTCACCTGTTGTTGGCTCTAGACCATCCATATATTCCTTTGTATGTACAATTTTATCATCTGAAATTAGTGCTCATCTGAGAAAATCTGTTATGTTAGATGACTGCTGCTAGTTCTCATTTTCACAGCAAACCAATTTCAATTTTTGCTGTTAACTTTGGTACCTGGTTCTTGATGCTGTTTGACCAGTTCCTGCCATTCAGATCCACTGAACTCATTCATTGAATTCCTGGGCTCTAAAAGCCTTTGCTTCCCCTGCACGTCACTTCCAAACAATCTCTAACTTGAATTCTTTTTTTTTTTTTTTTTTTG
>CM052436.1:109006187-109018659 GCA_028533085.1 Varecia variegata
CTACAGGCATGCGCCACCATGCCCGGCTAATTTTTTCTATATATATTTTTAGTTGGCCAGATCATCTTTTTCTATTTTTAGTAGAGACGGGGTCTCGCTCTTGCTCAGGCTGGTCTCGAACTCCTGAGCTCAAACAATCCGCCCGCCTCGGCCTCCCAAGTGCTAGGATTACAGGCGTGAGCCACCGCGCCCGGCCTCTAACTTGAATTCTATGATCACAAGCCCCTGGATTACTTCTGAGATCTTGAACAAGGCCCTTCCCTTCTTTCCATTCGGTTTTAGTTTCTTGTTGTCTATGCTTTTCTATTCATGTTTTTTGCATACATGTACCTTATTCCTACCAGGAATTTTTATGTATATTTTACTTTTGGTCATAGGTCATTTTATAACCAGTTTCAATTTAATTCCTACTTAATACTTAAGTAATTACTAGTATTTTTCATTTATACACTTAGATTGTTTTTAATTGTTAAAAATTTTTTTTTTTGAGACAGAGTCTCACTCTGTTGCCTGGCTAGAGTGCCGTGGCGTCAGCCTAGCTCACAGCAACCTCAAACTCCTGGGTTTAAGCGATCCTTCTGCCTCAGCCTTCCTAGTAGCTGGGACTACAGGCATGCGCCACCATGCCCAGCTAATTTTTTCTATATATATATTTTTTTAGCTGTCCAAATCATTTTCTACTTTTAGTAGAGACAGGGTCTCGCTCTTGCTCAGGCTGGTCTTGAACTCCTGACCTCGAACGATCCTCCCTCCTGCCCCCACACCATCTTTTAGAGATTTTTGTGAGATTATTGGGTTAAGTATCAGCATTTTGTTTTTATTTCAGCATATTACGGGGGTACACATGTCCATGTCACATATATTGCCCTTGCCCCACCCAAGTCAGAGACCCAAGTGTGTCCATCCCCCAGACAGTGCGTTACCACACCCATTACATGTGTATATACCCATCCCTTCCTCCCCTCTCCCATCTAAGTATCAGCATTTTCATACTTTTCCTTCTTGTTGCCAAAATGCTTTACAGAAGAGTTGTATGGTATCACTGGCAGTGCATGTGTTTTTGCCTTGTCCTCTTTTTATTTTTTCATTTTGCTAATTTAGGAGATAATTATTTTTGCAAGGTAGATGATTTTGTCGATTACTAGTAATGTTGACCACTTTTCTATTTTATTCCTTTTGTGAATTGTCTTTTCATATTTATCCTTGAAGCTTTTAATGTTTTTAAGATTTATGAGCTTTCCACATACCAAAAATATTAATCCCCTAGCATTCACTGTAGAAATTTTTCTGTTTGCCCCTGTGTTGTGTATGTATGACACATGTTTTGCAAACCTGAAGTCTCAAATTTTTGTGTAATCATATCAAATCTATAGTCTTCCATAGGATTTTTTGTCAGTTCTGGTAAAGTAATTCTTTCCTATCGAATTTAATAAAAATTTGGGGGAGTGGTATTGGTTCTTCAGTTTTTCTATTTTTTTCCTCCTCCTGTTTAATTTATGTAGAATCGTTTTAGTTGTAGGAGGGGTTAACTTTGTTTTTAATTGTTAATCTTTGGTTTAATGCCATCAGTTTGGATATTCTTTACCTTGGCCATTGTACTGCAGTGTCTTCTTATTATTTATTAGGGTCTTACATATTATAGGGCTTTAGTATTTGCAGGTTTAACATTTAAAGTTTCAGGTATTCTCAACTGACCCTAAGGTCTATGATAAAGTAATTTTTAGTTTTGCTGAGGCTGAAATGTTGCTTGCTGCCAGGCGTGCAAACAGGAGCTGTTCCTGTAGCTCAAAGAGAGAGCCTATCAGACAGGCCAGCACCCGCATCTCAACGCAGCTTTGTTTTTCTCTACTTGTCGTCGCGTACACAGTAACTCTCGAAGTGGTAAAAGCTGTTTCTTTGTGAAATGTGGGCCCGAAAAGAAAACCAACTGCTAGTGCTGGTGATGGAAGTGAAGAGAAAATGAAGAGGTCTAAGAAAGTGATGGTTCTTAGCCAGAAAATAGACGTTTTGGATAAATTAAAGTGGTTTTGCAGATTCAGGTAAGTTTGTGGTTGGTTAATGTTGCTACAGTATTGATGTAGTAGTTTATATTTTCAGTGGCAGAATTTATATAATTTTATAAATGATTAGTAGTTTATTTTTAGGAGGACTGAGGATTTGAAGATATCACTTAAATGTCAGTTTATACTGCACCAAATTTTATGGAGGAAGTTAATAGTAAAAACTTGAACTTTGGGAAGCCATGAAAATCTTGGGGTATATTGTGTATAGCAAGAGTTTATTATAATTACGGTCTATCCTATTCTGGTAATATTTCTTTTCTTTTCTTTTTTTTAGTTTAAATATGGTCTTGCTCTGTTGCCTAGGCTCGGGTGCAGTGGTGCAATCATAGCTCACTGCAACCTTGAACTCCTGGGCTTAAGCAGTCCTCATGCCTCAGCCTCTCAAGTAGCTGGGAATATAGGTGCACACCACTATGCCTAGCTAAGTTTTTGTTTGTTTGTTTGTTTTTAACTTTTTGCTTGTCTCAAATTCCTGGCCTCAAGCAGCCCTTCCACCTCCCAAAGTGCTGGTATTACAGGTGTGAGCCACTTGGCCCGGCCCTCTAATAATATTTCTGTCCTTGTGGCACTGTAACACTTTTCATTGTTTTTGATATATTATAAAACTGATTTCCCCATGCCTCTAATATTGGTCTTTTTCGCCTCCCTCAAAGGATGCTTTATCGTATGACATGGATAATAATACAGTGTTACCAAGTTAGAAATATCTTGATATGGTATTTTTGAGACCATGTTAGTTATAACTTGAGTGGAGGCCTTTTGGTCTATTTTTTCACATTTGGGAACTTTCTCTTTTTATTCGGATGTTATCTAAAATAGCCCCTAAATGTTTTTACTTAGCTTTTATGGACTGCATTCTTTTGGTAAATGTTTTTGAACATCTGTATGAACTGGGATTTATATTATATGTTAGGTATAGAGAAGAGTTAATACAGGCTGAGCATTCCTAATCCGAAATCTGAAGTGCTCCAAAATCCAAAACTTTTTGAATACCAACATGATGCCGCAAGTGGAAAATTCCACACCTGACATACTTGCTTTCTGATGATTCAGTGTACACAAACTTTGTTTCATGCACAAAATTATTTAAAAATGTCATATAAAATTAGCTCAGGGCTATGTATGTAAGGTGTATTTGAAACATGAATGAATTTCATGTCTATGCTTGGGTCCTTTCCCCATAATATCTCATTATGTATATGGAAACATTCCAAAACCTGAAATTCAAAACACTTCTGGTTCCAAGCATTTTGGATAAGGGGTACTCAACCTGTAGTCATTTCTCAAGGAACTTCCAGTCAAGAAGCAGCAAAATACATATAAACCAGTGGTTATAAAAAGTGTGGAACATGTTATTACACGGGGAACTCTAGGAGTACAGACGTAGGAGATACTAACTAGAGTGACATGAAGGTGGATTTCTAAGCAGAATTGAGGAATGAATTGTTTATAGTCTTCGCTAATGTGATTGGGATCCATTCCCTTTCCAGCATATTTTTACCTGGTCGTTGCCAGTATAGTGTAAGGCTGTTGACATAGGTCTGTTCCAGCCAAATTAAAGAACTCATTATTACTTGTTTTATTTTATCTCATGCCTTTGAGTTTTCATGACAGTCTAGCCTCCTTCAAATAATGTCAATTTCCAATAATTTATTACTTGTTATAATAAGGATATACGAAACAGTGTTAAATACTCTTGTTCTTAGATTTAGAGAGAATGCCTAAGAGCTTTGCTGTTAAGCATAATGCTGATTTCAAGTGTAAAGATGGGACATTTGCTAAATTTTAAGGAAGAATCCTATGTGCTTACTAGGAATGAATATTTACTCAAATTCTTTTTTGTACTTGTTTAAATAAAAATGATTTTATTAGGCTATTAGTGTAATAGTATATTTCTGAAAGAATCTGCTTGGTCATAGGCTATTGTTCTTTTAATGTATTTGTGGGAATTTCTTTGCCTGTATTTTATTTGGCATTTTTGTACATATATACATAAGAAAGATTGGTGGCTTTTTGTGACGTCTTTAACTGGTTTGAAAATCAGGCCATGTTTCCATTCAGGCAGCATCACTAATACAGTCAGCCCTCCATATCCAGGGGTTCCACATCTGTGGATGCAACCAACTGTGGGTCAGAAATATTCTAGAAAGAAAAATCCACATAGTTCCAAAAAGAAAGACTTGAATTTGTCTCGTGCCAAGTACTATGCTGACTCCACATGACGTGATGTGTAGGCATTGTATTAGGGATTATAAGTAATTTAGAGATGGTTTAACGTATGGGGGGGGATATGCATAGGTGATGTGCGAATAGTTGGCCATTTTAAATGCGGTACGTGAGCATCCTCGGATTTTGGTATGGCAAAGCGTCCTGGAACCAGTCCCCCATGGATACTGAGAGGTGACTATATTTATTTCTCTTTACCTAGAGTTGATTTATGGAAGTATAAATGTTTTTATATTATTGTCCTTTGTGATCATAGTATGTTTAAAAGAGAAAACAAAAGTGTATGCAAATTTTAATTCCATTTTTTTTGTAAGTTTGCATCAGACTATGTTTGAGAAAAGGCTTATTTTTGTGACCCATTTTCCTTTTTACTGATAAAGAAATAAACTTCCTTAGGGGCTTAATTTTAGGTGCTTAAAATTTTTTTGATCCTATAGGAGAACTTTTCACAACAGTGAAAAAGTGACATAGTGCTTTCTGAATATCCTTTACCACAAATACAGGATTTTAGAAAATGGATAGTTCTGCTAATTGTTTTTGCTAAAGAAATTTGAACTGAATTAGAATATATGTAAAATATGGCTATCTACTTGTGAGAATTCACAGAATTATTAATTGGAATCTAGATCAAAATAAAAATATGTCCAGTTATAATGTTAGCAAGACTTGGAAGAATTTAGTTGCTGGTACTAAAGTCACTAATCAGTTAACCTACAATAGCATGAAAAATAAATGTTACCTAATATAAAAGATATATCTGATTAGACTTGGCTTATTTAGCACATTTGATATTAATTGGCAAATCTCTCATGAAAGATTGACATCACTAGATAAACTGCTATAATTCAGAGAAATAGACCATAATCCTTTTGCATGATATGACAGTTGTAGAAAATTTTGTAATTTGAGTCCATATCAACTTGGAAAACGGGTTTGAATCTCACACCTTCAAGTGAAAGTAGAAGGGAAGAGCGTGCCAGTTAACAATAGATAAATTTGTGATAGAGCAGCAGCAGTTTCTAAGTACCAAAGTTAATTGGAGGAGAGGAATCGCAAGGTATAGTGGCCGTCAGCCAGCATACTGCTAAAAGTGGCTGTGTGTGGGCTTTCTTAATTTTAACAATAAGGTATCGTTTTATAATGGTACTTTCTTAATGTTAAAATTAGAATCAGAGAAAAGCACAGATGAAAAAGTACAGATAGATACAAATAATTCTTATGGCAAGGAATCAAAGGTATAAAAAGTGAAAATGAATCCATTCAACAAATCTAGGTTAAGGTAAGAATGATTACCAAATAAAGTATCATAATTTTTTAAAAGATAATATAACAAGAAATATCAATTTGGTAGTAATGATCTAGGACTAAATCACCATAGTGTGGCAATAAAAACAAGGAGAATTAAACAGGACATGGTGTTGACAGTGTAAATGGTAGTTACAAGTATAATCTGTGATTTTTCTCCAAAGGTCTTATATATATATAGCTTTGAAACACAGATTTTTCAAGTATTTAAAGCCATTTATAACTGTGGGTATGCAATGTATCAGGTTTCCGGTTGTTTTCTTTTTCTTTTTTTTTTGGTGTTACTATTTTAAATTAATGCATAATTATTGCACATATTGATGGGGTACAGTGTGGTATTTTTCTTAATTTATATTTTAGGGTTTTTTTTCTTAATTTTGAGCTCTTATAGGAGAGTACAGTGTGGTATTTTGATACATATATACAACCAGGTGTTTTCTATATTATGAAAACATTTGAAGGCAAATGACAAACTTATTCCAGGCATTTTCTTCTTTCAGCTGCTTTTCTAACCCAAACTGTGTGTCTTGATGACACTACGGTAAAATTTGAAATATGGGATACAGCTGGTCAAGAACGATACCATAGCCTAGCACCAATGTACTACAGAGGAGCACAAGCAGCCATAGTTGTATATGATATCACAAATGAGGTAAGTACAAATGCATTGTACAGTGAAACTAGCTTGAATATCCATTTTTGTTATTCAGAATTTTGATTAGAGAAAAAATTTAAAAAAATATTTTTGGTAGCCAATCTTGACCTTTCCACTGAAGCTTTTGTGAGTTAGAAAATCTGATTTTAAAAAAAATAAGATGAAAGTGTCTTAATAATACAGTAGTCCTAGGAATTTCTTTCCCACAGAGCTACACTGGACAGTCTTTTAAAGCCTTGTATCACAAAGATGCTTCTTAGCCATTTTTTGAGCGTATGCCAAATAGCTATTTCTTTATTTAACAGGAGTCCTTTGCAAGAGCAAAAAATTGGGTTAAAGAACTTCAGAGGCAAGCAAGTCCTAACATTGTAATAGCTTTATCAGGAAACAAGGCTGACCTAGCAAATAAAAGAGCTGTAGATTTCCAGGTATGTTGAATTTAACTTGCACTTAAAGGCACATATTTTGTAAATCTTTCTATTGTGTCAACACTGAATTAGTTATAATTTTAAAGCCATGCAAATAATAGAAAATGCAGATTTTTAAAACAAATGTCAAGTATTACATGTAATGGTTCCTCCAATAAACTTGAATTTTTAAATTTCTATTATTATAATGTGTAAATTGATTTAAAGGTTTTGAAGACCTAAACAATTACAAAAGAAGTAATTGTTCATAGTGCAAAAATATATAAAGCAAAAAATGATTGCCCCTGCCCTAATCCTCCACCTGACATGTACTTCAACTAGTATCTTTCCTAACCTTTTTCTACTCATTTACAAATATATATCAACACACATGCATGCCCACATGTATACATACACGCACACTCGTGATTATTCTTAAAAGGGCATTCAAAAATAAAGACGTGAAAAATCCAATTTGTGTCTGTATGTCATCTACAATAACTAATTCAGAATTTTCCCTGGTACTAAAAAGAGCAAGTGTGATCATTTAAAAACAAAGGAAATCTTTTAATCTTTTAAAACTGCACCTGATCTCTTGGTCTTTGGCTTCTCTATCAGGGAAGTTTGGTTGTGGCCATAACGTGTATAATAATATCAGTGATGGAATAATTTTGTTTTATTGTGGTGGCAATAGAAGGAATGCAGGAGGGAGTACATGCACTGAGAGAAAGGAAACTAGTGTTTCTTGTACCATTAGGTATTAAGCTAAGCACACTACACAAGTAGTTTCATTTAATTCTTGTAAAAACTATGTGAGGTGTAGTATCATCTGTTACTTTTTCCAAGATAGTTATCTCCCCCACATAGAGTGGTAGAGCACATTTAGTCAAAAGGGGCCCTGTCACATATCAGTTCAAAGGAACCTCAAGTATTTTTTTGTCAAATGGGAAAGATAATTGATTGCTTCTCACAACAGCTGTGAGGAACAAAGGTAATAATATATGTAAACTGTAAAGACATGACAAAAATGTAGGGCAGTAATGTAATTTTCAAAGGAATGATTCATGAGATTCAAAATTGTAATGGTGCTATAGAAGTCATTCAAAATTAAATATGAGTGTGTCATTTAGTGGTTGAAGTCAGTGTTAGATATTTGGTTTGCTTTAGTCTTCATTGCAGATAATAAGCATAAGTAAAAATTGCTATTGAGATCAAAGATAGTTTTATATTTAGAATAGGATAATTTCCCCCTCCTGGAACTCATTATTTGAAAGCACATTTAATGTAAAAGCAGATGAATCAGAGTGGGATAGTGTAAGAAGTTAAGGCAAAAAAGAAAGTATTCCATTATAAAATTATCCTACACTGTGCTCTTACCTTTGTAGTAGCTTATTATATGTAATCAAGTTGGAGTAGTAATAAGTAAGCCTTCATTTTTCTATAACAGAACCAAAGCAGGTGTAGTATATGTCTAAGAAATATATGTCATTTTTTTGTTCTATGAACAGGAAGCACAGTCCTATGCAGATGATAACAGTTTATTATTCATGGAGACATCCGCGAAAACATCAATGAATGTGAACGAAATATTCATGGCAATAGGTAAGATTAATATCTTTTTTCAAGTGATAAATATAGGAAAAACAAGTGTGGAGCATATTTGGTTTGATGGTCTCTTTAAAAGAAAATGTATTTTTTTTTATTATACTACTTTTCTAGGTCCCTTGTACCAAGCAATACTTTGCTGGTAATACAGTTAAACTTGAAAGATTATTACCTATTAGATTGTAATACTATCTGTTTAGGTAAGTTTATTCCTGGTGAGTTAAGCCTGGGCTTTGACCTGACAGTTCTAGTAGAAAGATTTTCCGAAGATTTCACTGAAAATTTTGGATAAATGTATATTTTTCTGTTACAGTATACTTTTTATTAAAAGGGAGATCAATAATATTTACGCAACATTCAGGCATAATAAGATTTCTTTCTTGCTAATCAATACCTATTTCCTTTGCCCTGAACAGAGCACTGTTTTTGTTTTTTTCAAGTTCTTTTTAAGTCATATCACTAATAATTATAACTGAGAGAAGTACATGATACATAAGTATACAGAATGGCAAATCCTTTTAATGTGAACATTGTAAGGGAGAAGATTTCAGAGCACTGAGGCATGGGGAGAAAGAGGGAAAGCAAAACAACATCCATGCCATATATTACCTCAGATGGTCATTTGATCTTACACAGTGCTCTTACCTTTGCTGTAAGTTACTTACAATTGATGGTAATTGCTATTTTACAGTTTTTGATCATAGGTAATGAAGTTGGAGTAGTAATAAGCCTCTTTTTTCCTTTAACAAAAATAAAGGTATTTCTTTGACCCTAATCATCTTCCAGTGGTTTTAAGCTACAGGTTCTACCTACAGGGTCTACTTTGGTGGCTCTCATAGTTTACTGCCGCTACAGTTTTCATGTGCCCAGCACTCTTCTCATTCTATAACATCTTTTATTATACAGCACTGATACTTAACTGGGATGTCCGCAATCCTAACCCCAAATAATAAATACTCTTAAATTGAACTTACACAAATTAACCAATAGCTGAATCATAGGCTAAAGAAAACCCAGTAAAAACTGCAAGTACTCTTTTATTATTTTTCATTAGGTGACAGAGCTTAATAATGGTTCATTTGAAGTGGAAAAAACTTGTCTACTTGTGTAAAATGTTTTCTTAAAAAACCCAGGCTTTTAGTTTGCTGAGGAAATAATAACACAGTTATGAAGGATTATGTGACAATATGCTCTTTTTACAAATGGTACAGATTATACCCAGAATCGCATCTGGAAAGTTAATAACAAGAAGCAAGGAGGTGATAGGTTCCTCAAATCAACCTGCAATTTAAACATTTCTTATGGTATTAAGGCTTCACCACTTGGGCTTTAATTTGTACCTTTTATTCAGATGTGTGAATAAGGTCATTTTTCCAGTGAGAAAGTAACTTACATATTAGTTTTTAGTTTTTTTTCTGAAATCAGAATGTTTCCCTCTTGAAAATAGGAGTATAAATGGAATTGTGGTCTTTCTATTTCCTTCACAACATTAGTAACTTAAATCACACAGGGCACTCATAACAATTCAGCAACTAAAAAGTTCCTCATTCTGGTTTAATTCCTTCAGCCTCCTAATCTCACTCAGATCTAAATACAGGAAACCCTTAGAGAAGTATGCTAAAGGGAGAAATAGTCACTCAATTCAGAACCTGAATTGTTACTAATTATCATACAGTTTATAATGCCAGCCTATTTTGTGTCCCAGGTACCAGTGTTCAGCACTTACAGGGCTTTGCTTGTAAATACATCTGACTAGAGATTTACCATCTATTCTACCACCCCTAAAGCCAGTCCTAGAGAAGTAGCCCAAGTGAAGGCTTTCTTTCCAAACTTCAGTGTTCCTGGCTCCCAGACTCATTGCCCAACCTAGCATCTAGGATTCTAAAGATGGTTAATGCTGATGTGGAGTGGAATGTCTAGAAAAAATAAGGGATAAAAGATGTACACTGCAACTAGGCATTCAGATTTCGAAGTAGAACACTGTCAACTTCTGAGTAACCTTTGTCAAGGGTATGGTAACATTAAAGTCTTAACCATAGTAGTCCATCCCCAGGGTTGTTAGAGACCAGTGTGTCCAGCCACCCTTACAGTCAGTACTCTAGGACATATTTACTATTACTACTGCTCCCTTCAAAAAAAAATGTATTTGGTATATCAAAGATCTCAGGTATGTATTAAAAAAAACTATAGTCGATCTCCAATTTATGAAGGTTTGACCTACGTTTTCAACATTACGATGGCACGAAAGTGATGGGCATTCAGTATGCTATTCAACTTTCATGAGATTATGTCTGGATGAACCCATTGTAAATGGAAAAGATATCATGAGTCAAAAATGCATGTTCAATTTAGAATGGGTTTATTGGGATGTAGCCCCATTGTAAGTCGAGGAGCATCTGGACATCTAACAGGTAAATTTTAATCAGTGGGACGCACACTCCAGAGAACAGCCATTAGTCTGTAGAGCTTTCGGGCTAAAGACATAACTGCCGGTTGAGGGGCTTTGTCTGAATCTGACAAGCCATACTCATCTGACTCAAATTAGGAAACAGTTTTTTGACGATAGGCACTTCAGGACCAATTCCATTTGTATTAGAGACATCTTCTGGTGAATCAGATTAGGGTTCTTTATCAGCCCATAAAAGGAGAAAATGTGAGTGTTTGAAGGTTGAAGGCTGTGCAAGCCAGGAAGGAAATAGGAGATGTGATCTGTCATAATTTTGGGTGATATTTAGGTTGCATAGTAGAGGACAAGTTTTGTTGGGGTGATGATAGTGATGGTATTTTTGTCCTGACTTGTTCCAAAAAGTGTCTGTGGCAAATAAAGTACAACTTTTCTGGTATTACTAAGTGAATCTGTGCCAAGAATTATATATAGCTCAAGTCAAATTGAAGTTTTGTCTGTCTACAAGAGGTCCCCATCTACTCCTCGCCAACACAACTCTCAAAGAAATTAAACTCCCTTAAGACAGCAACCAGTGTTTTAGTACTTAATTCTCAGTGAACCTTTGAAAGAGTGAACATATGGTCATGTGATATTTTGGGGGTAACCTAACTGGAAAGAAAGATTATAAATAAGCAGATGAAAGTAATTTTAATATATTCTAATTCTGTTTATTTTGATAATTTATCTCTCAGCTAAAAAGTTGCCAAAGAATGAACCACAGAATCCAGGAGCAAATTCTGCCAGAGGAAGAGGAGTAGACCTTACCGAACCCACACAACCAACCAGGAGTCAGTGTTGTAGTAACTAAATCTCCAGTTTGAACTAGCTGGAATATTCTTCTGCTTCCTAAATGTTAATAACAGTGGAATTGGAGCATTTAACCAGCCCAGTATGACTTCCAAAAAGAAGAGACTTACGTTAGAGTCGAGTTTCTAATACAGAATTATTTTAAGTGTTTTGAACTTAATTTTTAATAACATGCATGTGTCCCTCTGACTAATGTTTCAGCAATAGAAAGGGAAAATGAGAACTATATGTACACTTGTTTCATTGGAAGGTTGGGGGAATCATTCCTCATCACTAGGAATATAGACAAATGGTTAACCATCCAGTCTCTCCACACTAGTACAGTAGTCAACTATGAAAAAGATTTGCAACTTATTAATTTGGGATTTTCAAAAATTCATTTTTTAGAAAGATTCTAAAGATATTTATGCTTAGCTACAGTATTCGGGCAAGTTACAATTTCTCATGGTATCTTATATTTAAAGTGTACATTCCACATTTTAATAAATTTAATGATAGGGAAACAGTCCCACATCTCCAGGGGGAAAAAATGAACATTAGTGGCATCTAAAATAATAGTCAGTCCTGTTGTTTTTTAAATGAGGTAAAAAAGTCAAATGTAACCCCATCTTGTTTTAGGAATATGAAAACTGATAAATGCATCTTAATGGATAGTGTTCCCTTAAAACGTGAGCTCTTCAACAAAAATGAAACAAACCAGGTGTCTGTGATTTCTATTTAATCACTGCTGGCCATTACATAGGTTTTGTTGTTTGGGGGCAGGGAGGGGGCTTTTGTTCCCTTTTGACATAATATAGTCAATGCACTAACAATTATGTATACTCAAACTTGATTATTTTAAATTCGATCTTCAGCTGTACTGTAAATAGGGTACTCCATTGTAGTCTCCATATATGTATTACTTTACTGTAATATTTAAGAGTTGCTTAAAAGTATACAAAATGTACAGTTACTAAAA
>CM052436.1:109024891-109091230 GCA_028533085.1 Varecia variegata
CTTGAGCCCAGGAGTTTGAGGTTGCTGTGAGCTAGGCTGACGCCATGACACTCACTCTAGCCTGGGCAACAGAGTGAGACTCTGTCTCAAAAAAAAAAAAAAATTAAGTGGGGACAAGATGGTGCCGAAGGCGAAGAAGGAAGCTCCTGCCGCTCCCCGAGGCAAAGCCAAAGCAAAAGCTTTGAAGGCCAAGAAGGCAGTGCTAAAAGGCGCCCACAGCCACAGAAAAAAGAAGATCCGTGTATCACCCACCTTCTGGCAGCCAAAGACACTGCGCTCTGGAAGAGCGCCCCCAGGAGAAACAAGCTTGATCACTATGCCATCATCAAGTTCCCCTTGACCACTGAGTCTGCCATGAAGAAGATAGAAGACAACACACTTGTGTTCATTGTGGATGTCAAAGTCAATAAGCAGGTGGGGCACAGTGGCTCACACCTGTAATCCTAGCACTCTGGGAGGCCGAGGTGGGTGGATTGTTTGAGCTCACAAGTTTGAGACCAGCCTGAACAAGAGCGAGACCCCGTCTCTCTTAAAAATAGAAAGAAATGATTTGGACAACTAAAAATATATAGAAAAAAATTAGCCAGGCATGGTGGTGCATGCCTGTAGTCCCAGCTACTCAGGAGTCTGAGGCAGGAGGATTGCTTGAGCTCAGGAGTTTGAGGTTGCTGTGAGCTAGGGTGATGCCATGGCACTCTAGCCTGGGCAACAGAGTGAGACTCTGTCTCAAAAAAAAGGAAAAAGAAAAAAACAAAGCCAATAAGCACCAGATCAAACAGGCTGTGAAGAAGCTCTATGACATTGATGTGGCCAAAGTCAACACCCTGATGAGGCCTGATGGAGAGAAGAAGGCATATGTTTGACTGGCTCCCGATAACGTTGCTTTGGACGTTGCCAACAAAATTGGGATCATTTAAAGTGAGTCCAGCTGGCTAATTCTAAATATATATCTTTTCACCTTAAAAAAAAAAAAAAGTGAAGTGGAGACATGGAAGACTTAAAAAAAACTAGAGATGAAAATTACAATATCTGATCACAAACAGGAAGTGAAAAAAAGCGAAGACAAAAAAGAAAAATAAATAAATAAATAAATAAATAAAAAGAAAATTACAATATCTGAAATGAAAAATACACTGTGATTAATGGCAGATTAGACATTACAGAAGAAAAGATTAGTGAACTTGAAGACAAAGCAATAGAAACTGTATAAAACAAAGCATAGAAAAAAATTTTTTAAATGAAAAGAGCTTTAGAGAGCCGTAGCACAATTCAAGTGCCTAAAGTACATAATGGGAGTGTCTTAGGGATACAAGAGAGGTAAGGAGGGAAAAAATGGAGTACATCAAAATCAAATTGCTTAAAACCAATGATAAAGAGAAAATCTTCAAACTAGCCACATGGGAAAAACTGTATTACATGTAGAGTAACAGAGATAATGGTGACAGCAGATTTCTCCCCATAAAAAAAAATGCAAGCAAGAAGACAATGAAAAAACATTTTTAATTACTGAAAGGAAAAATGTGTATATATGTATATATAGTAAATGAATATATTTTTTTAAAAACAGGCATAAATAGCCGGGCGCGGTGGCTCACGCCAGTAATCCTAGCACTTTGGGAGGCTGAGGCGGGTGGATCGCTCGAGGTCAGGAGTTCGAGACCAGCCTGAGCAAGAGTGAGACCTCGTCTCTACTAAAAATAGAAAGAAATTATCTGGCCAACCATAAACATATATATAGAAAAAATTAGCCGGGCATGGTGGCGCATGCCTGTAGTCCCAGCTACTCGGGAGGCTGAGGCAGTAGGATCGCTTAAGCCCAGGAGGTTTGAGGTTGCTGTGAGCTAGGCTGACGCCACGGCACTCACTCTAGCCCGGGCAACATAGTGAGACGCTGTCTCAAAAAAAAAAAAAAAAAAAACAGGCATAAATAAATTCTTAAGAATTTATCATGAGAAAACCCATTTTACAAAAACCAAGGAAGTATTTCAGGCAGAAGAAAAATGTTTTTTTGTTTCTTGGGTTTTTGTTTTTTTTTTTTTTTTTGAGACAGAGTCTTGCTCTGTTGCCTGGGCTAGAGCAGGCAGGCAGACGAAAAATGATACTAGACAAATATAGATCTACACAAAGGAATAAAGACCACCAGAAATTTTACTACATGGGTATATGTATCATTTTTTCTTCCTTAAAACTATTTAAAAAATAATGGAATATTTAAACAAAAAACAGTGATATAGAGAGAATATATATGCACATATACATACACATTTTATGTTATATAATATACATTATATTTATATTTATTATATATGTTTGTTTATTATACACTATATATTATATATATAAAATGTGTGATCAAAATAGTCTGGGATGGAACAGTATAAAAGTATACTGTTGTGAGAATTCTATATGTAAAGTGATATTATATCACTTAAAGTAGAATGGGAGAAGTTAAATATGTATAATATAAATCCCAAAGAAACCATTAAATAACATAATATTTATAGATAATAACCCAACAAAGGAGATAGAATGGAATCACAAAAAACTAATTCAAAAGAAGGTAGTAGGCCGGGCGCGGTGGCTCACGCCTGTAATCCTAGCACTCTGGGAGGCCGAGGCGGGTGGATCGCTCCAGGTCAGGAGTTTGAGACCAGCCTGAGCAAGAGCAAGACCCCATCTCTACTAAAAATAGAAAGAAATTATCTGGCCAACCATAAACATATATATAGAAAAAATTAGCCAGGCATGGTGGTGCATGCCTGTAGTCCCAGCTACTCGGGAGGCTGAGGCAGTAAGATCGCTTAAGCCCAGGAGTTTGAGGTTGCTGTGAGCTAGGCTGACACCACGGCACTCACTCTAGCCCGGGCAACAGAGTGAGACTCTGTCTCAAAAAAAAAAAAAAAAACAAGACCCAAATATATGCTGCTTACAATAAATGCATTTTAAATATGAAGACAAACGTATGTGAAAAGTAAAGGAGTGGAAGAAGATATAACATGATAATGTGATAAGAGCTAGAGTGACTATAGTAATGCTGGACAAAGTAAACATTTAAACAAGAAAAATTGTCAGCAATAAAGAAGGATATATTATAATGATAAAGGGCCAATCCAACAAGTGAACATAATTCTAAACATGTATGTACTTTAAAGCAAAGCCTCAAAATACTGAAAGTACAACCTCATAGTACTTCAAGAGGAAAAAGAATTCATAATTATAGTCAAGATTTTAGTAGCACTTTTGCAATAATTGATAGGCCAGCCAGGCATGGTGGCACATGCCTCTAGTCCCACCTACTCAGGAGGCTGAGGCAGGAGGATCATTTGAGGCCAGGAGTTTGAGGTTGCAGTGAGCTATGATAATGCCACTACATTGTAGCCCAGGCAACAGAGCAGAAACCTGTCTCAAAAATAGTAATAATAATCAATAGACCAAGAAGTTAGTAATAACATAGAAGGAAATCAATAAGAACATTGAGGACTTGAATAATAATGAAAACAACATGGCCTAATTTATATTAATAGAATACTCCACCAACAATAGCAAAGTACACATTTTTTTCTAAGTACACACAAACATTTAGCAGGTAGACCATAATCTGGACCATAAAAGTCTCAATAAATTTAGAATTAAAGTCATATATGTTCTGTGACCAATAAAAAACTAAATTTTTATAAAAATGAATTAACAGAATGAAACTAAACACAATGAGCAAGAACCAGCAAAAAGATAGCAGAAACAGACCTACAAGGATATTAGAGGGCCGGGCGCGGTGGCTCACACCTGTAATCCTAGCACTCTGGGAGGCCAAGGCAGGTGGATTGTTTGAGCTCAGGAGTTCGAGACCAGCCTGAGCAAGAGTGAGACCCGTCTCTACTAAAAATAGAAAGAAATATATGGACAGCTAAAAATATATATAGAAAAATTAGCCTGGCGTGGTGGCACATGCCTGTAGTCCCAGCTACTCGGGAGGCTGAGGCAGGAGGATTGCTTGAGCTCAGGAGTTTGAGGATGCTGTGAGCTAGGCTGACACCATGGCACTCTAGCCCGGGCAACAGAGTGAGACTCTGTCTCAAAAAAAAAAGGATATTAGATACTAAAATTATCAGACACAAAATATTAAATGTGTGATACATGTTGAAAAATAAAATGTTCAAAATAAAATGTTCAAGGAGCAAGAAACCAGGAAAATGACCAAAAGATTTAACAACAACCAACAAAAGAACCAAATACAACAAATTTTAAAAATCTTAAAAGTTTAGGAAAATAAAATGACTTAAACATACGAAGAGAGAATTAGTGAACTGGAAAAGTGATAGGAAGAAATGGTCTAAAATGCAGCACAAAACATGGAAAAATAAAAGAGAATTTAACTTATAGTAAAAAGGTCTAAGATAAGCCTTATCAGAACTCTAGAATGAAAACAAAGATTGGGCAGAGGCAAAATTTGACAAAATAGTGGCAGACACCAATTCACAAAGTCAAGAAGCCAAAATAATCCCAAATGGGATTTTTTAAAAATTTACTTGTAGACACATCATAGGGAAATTGTTCAACATTAAAGACAAAGATATTTTAAAAGCAACAAAAAAGAAAATAAAAATGATTACCTTCAAAGAGTCTGCTTTTTATCAGCAACAATAGAAGCCAAAAGAGAGTGGAAAGATATCTTCAAAATACTGAGAGAAAATAGCTGCCAAACTAGAATTTTTACCAAACAAAAATGTCGTTTGAGAAAATTTCACACAAAGTCTGAGTTTGTCACCAACAAACATCACTAACAAAAACTCTACAGGATGTCTTTCCAGCAGAAGAGAAAATATTCTACATGAGAGAAAAAAGAATACAAGTAACAGTAAACATATAAATAAAGATAAACAAATATAAAATGTATAAACCAATAATAATGTCTTGTAAAATTGCTTAAGTGGAATTAAAATATACAACAATAGAATACAAGTTAAGAAAGTGAATGGAATTAGAGTGTTCTAAGAGGCCAGGTGCAGTGGCTCATGCCTGTAATCCCAGTGCTTTGGGAGGCTGAGGCAGGAGATGAGACCTGGAGATCAGAACCAAACAAACAGTAGGGAGTCTAGACATTAATGATAGTGGCCACTTACTGAATAATGAATATCTCATCATTTGTCATTTAACTTTACAGGGACCCTGAGATCTAATGGTATTTTCCATAGAGATTGCAATTCCAACAATATAGATCAGTCCCAAATTGGCCTGAAATCCAAAATGAATATGTCCATGAAGGATTTGTAGCCTCAGCACAGAGTCTGAGAAATGACAGTGACTCTGAGGTAACTGACATTGCACTTAGCTTCTTGGTATTGCTTAGTCTGGAGTCCTCCTTATTTGGGCTGATAATCAAAGCTGGACCAGAAACAAGCTGACTTTCAGGGGCCTTGACATTGAGATGGTCTTTGTGATTATCTGGCCCTTGCAATATCATCTCTGCCACAACGTCCCACTCACTGAGGCCCGGCCTCCTCCGGCCCTGGAAGCAATCTTCTTAAAAGGTAGCATTATATGGTGGGACTGATTTCCAGCTTCCATTCCTATTACCTCTGAGACCTTGAACAAATTATCTCACATTTCCAAGCTTCTATTTCTCATATGAAACATTGAGTTAACAATACTTAGTTAACATTAGATATCAGAGTTCTTATAAGACTAAATGAGGAAATTACTCTGTGTTCAATATTCAATAAGTGGACACTATCATGAATAATAATTCTATGCATGAAAGGGGTAGCAGAACCCTAGAAAAGCATCATGGAACTCAGGTTAACTTTGCTAAAACAATTTTATCTCTGGGCTTTCCATTTTGGCAAGCTCCTAAGGTCCAAGACTTCAAGCTCCAAGACTTCAAGCACTTAAGGTCAGAAAAATTGCTTCTTGAAATAAAGGTAAAAGAATACAACCATCTTTTTGGAGAAGGGAATACATGCCCATAAAACTGAGGCATGAACTATCATTCTCTCTGAGATGAAACTGATGCTACTTGGCTAGTGAGCATGAGAAAGACCTATTGCAAATGTATTAGTTATCAGAACAACTGACCAGTTTCAACAACTATACTAACAATAATCAAACAACTTTCCATTCTTTTGAAAAAAGGAAGTGTGCAAAACGTTTTTCATTTTGTTCAAATCTAAGCATATGTAGTATATTTGCTTTTTATCTTTATAAGCAACTCTATTGCTATCCCTCTTGGAAAATTTAATGTTTTTGTCACATTATTTCATATCTGTGCCTCCTTGAAAAATAAATATGATTATTATTGTGCCTGCAATCTGCAATTAAACTGTGGTTATTTATTGTTTCTTAGGTCAATGTGATTGCTAGGCACTATTAAGTCACTAAATATTAGGATACTAAAAAATTCTGGAAGCCTGGGAGGTTTTGCTGCCAGTAATCAAAAATGTAAAGGTGTTATTTGGTGCTAGTCAATGTACATACCAGTGTTTGCAACATGTAATATTCCAGATATTATTTCTGGCATCTTCTGAGAAGGAGAGCTCTCTGCCATTCTGTCATAGTTATTAGTTTTCCTCCAATTCTTACGAGTGTAAGGACTTTTAATGTTGCCTTCTAATACACAAGTAACTGCAGAGCAGCCACTCCATCGAACCCTGGACACTTCTTTCCTTCCAAGACGTAAAAGTCTATCCATTCTCCAAAATGCTTTTGCAAAGGCCTTGTGTATGCCCTCATACTCACTCCTCATTGCTCTTGTCTTTTTGTTTATGGAAGAAAAGAGGTCTTCTATTGCTATGTATTCTTCTCTAAACACAGTATGAAAGGAATTGATTATTTGTTTCTCTTCAAGTGTCATTTGGTAGGAAGGATCAAATTTGGAAAGTTGGTGGAGAAGTAAAACTGGGAGTTCCATGGATGTCATCTCTGCTGCTGAGGCACCATGATGTCCATCAAACAAACCAAAAAAACACACATTGGGTCTGTTGCCAAAATTATTCACTGCAGTGAATTTATCACTCATGTCAGCTTTCCATGTAGAATTCCTGTCTTCACAAATGGATACTCCTTTAATTAACAGATGATCAATGTTTTGAGAATATATGGAACTCCTGTCAATGTTATGAAAAATCTTATAATATGCTGGTATTTCTTTCTTCCAAATCAGCTCAAAAGCATTATTAATGCTCTGTAGGATTTTTTCATTGAATGTAAAGGATGACAATAGTTTAGAAATTATATACTGTCTCCGAACAGCAAGTATTAAGGGCTGTGGTTTCTTTCCAGCCATCCATTGGAAACCCAATGTGGCTAGAGCTACATGTTCCTTTTTATGGCGAAAAATATCAGTTACAAGAATTTCATTCTTGCATATGGAGCAGGGTAATGTGATCATTTGTTCTAAGACCTGTTGCTCCTCAGGGTTTCCAGCAGTTTTCAATGGTCTTATCTTTTTCTTTCTAATATGCTTTCTTCTGAATGAAACTGGAATTTCCTCATCTGAATCAAATGTTGATTTTTTCCTACTCCATTCTCTTGATTTCCAAAACACTCTGCAAACAGGATGAGAGATATTTACATGCCAGGAATGATGCAACAAAAACCTCTTCAAGAAGGCTTGTATCATTGCAGTTTGCTTTGGCTCCTCACAGTCTAGAATAGGCCTAGAATTGAACATTTTGATTCACCTTTCCATGATTTCCCAAAAAACACTTAATTTTTTTTTTTTTTTTTTTGAGACAGGGCCTTGCTCTGTTGCCCAGGCTAGAGTGCCGTGGCGTCAGCCTAGCTCACAGCAACCTCAAACTCCTGGGCTCAAGCGATCCTACCGTCTCAGCCTCCCGAGTAGCTGCGACTACAGGCATGTGCCACCATGCCCAGCTAATTTTTCTATATATATTTTTAGCTGTCCATATAATTTCTTTCTATTTTTAGTAGAGATGGGGTCCTGCTCTTGCTCAGGCTGGTCTCGAACTCCTGAGCTCAAATGATCCACCCGCCTCGGCCTCCCAGAGTGCTAGGATTACAGGCGTGAGCCACCACGCCCAGCTGAAACACTTAATAAGTACTCAATAAATTGACCTGTGTCTACCTGAAAGAAATTAGGCAAAATCTCCACAAAATCAGCTAGACATCTAAACAAATACTCAGAGAAATCAGCAAAATATTGTGTCCCAGGCATGTGAAAGTATATGTTTGAGACCTAGGATTTTGATTTCTAACATGAACGTATGGTCATGTGTGGCATAACAAAGTTTCAGTTAATGGCAGACCACATATACAACAGTGATCCCATAAGATTATAATGGAGCTGAAAAACTCCTATTGCCTAGTGATGTTGCTGTCTTAATGTCATAGTCAACACGTTACTGGTGTTTGTGGTGATGCTGGTGTAAACAAACCTGTGCTGCCAGTCATATAAAAGCATAGCACATCCAGTTATGTATATAATACTTGATAATAAATGACTGTTAATAGTTTATGTCTTCTTTTTTTTTGAGACAGCATCTCACTCTGTTGCCCGGACTAGAGTGCCATGGCGTCAGCCTAGCTCACAGCAACCTCAAACTCCTGGGCTCAAGCAATCCTCCTGCCTCAGCCTCCCGAGTAGCTGGGACTACAGGCATGTGCCACCATGCCCGGCTAATTTTTTCTATGTATATTTATTTTTAGTCCAGATAATTTCTTTCTCTTTTTAGTAGAGACAGGGTCTTGCTGTTGTTCAGGCTGGTCTTGAACTCCTGACCTTGAGCGATCCTCCGGCCTCGGCCTCCCAGAGTGCTAAGATTACAGGCGTGAGCCACCGCGCCCGGCGGTTTATGGCTTTACTATACTTTTAATCAGTATTTTAGAGTGTACTCCTTCTACTTATTTAGAAACAAACAAACAAACAAAAGCTAACTGTAAAAGAGCCTGAGGCAGGTCCTTCAGGAGTTATTCCAGGATAAGACATTGTCTTTTTCTTTTTTTTTTTTTTATTTTGCATGTTTGCATGCATAAGGGCATTGTCATCATAGGAGATGACAGCTCCATACATGTTATTGCCCCTAAAGACCATCCAGTGGGACAAGATGTGGAGGTGGAAGACAGTTATATTGATAATCCTGACTCTGTGTAGGCCTAGGCAAATGTGTGTGTTTGTGTCTTACTTTTTAACAAAAAAGGTTAAAAAGAAAAAAATTAAAAATTTTAAAATAGAAAAAAGCTTGTCAAATAAGGATATGAAGAAAGAAAATATTTTTCTATGGCTGCACATTGTGTTTGTGTTTTAAGCTAAGTATTATTACAAAAGAGACAAAAAGCTAAAAAAAAGTTTTAAAGTTTATAAAGTAAAAAAGTTACAGTAAGCTAAGTTTCATTTAATATTGAAGAAACAAACCATTTAAAATTTAGTGTAATATAAATATAAAGTGTTTGTAAAGTCCACAGTAGTGTACACTAATGTCTTAGGCCTCCACATTCACTCACCACTCACTCACTGACTCACCCAGAGCAATTTCCAGTCCTGCAAGCTCCATTCATGGTAAGCACCCAATACAGGTGTACCATTTTTTATATCTTTTATACCATATTTTTACTGTACCTTTTTATTTATTTATTTATTTATTTATTTTTTGAGACAGTGTCTCACTCTGTCGCCCTGGCTAGAGTGCCGTGGCGTCAGTCTAGCTCACAGCAACCTCAAACTCCTGGGCTCAAGCGATCCTTCTGCCTCAGCCTCCCGAGTAGCTGGGACTACAGGCATGCGCCACCATGCCCAGCTAATTTTTTCTATATATATATTTTTAGTTGGCCAGATAATTTCTTTCTATTTTCAGTAGAGATGGGGTCTCGCTCTTGCTCAGGCTGGTCTTGAACTCCTGAGCTCAAAGGATCCACCCGCCTCAGCTTCCCAGAGTGCTAGGATTACAGGCGTGAGCCACCGCGCCCGGCCCTACTGTACCTTTTTAAATGTGTCAATGTTTACATACACAAATACTTACCATTGTGTTGCAATTGCCTACAGTATTCAGTACAGTAACATGCTGTACAGGTCTGTAGCCTAGGAATAATAGGCTATACGATAAAGCCTAGGTGTGTAGTACCCTATACCATGTAGGTTTGTGTAAGTACCTTCCAATGTTCGCATAACGAAATAGCCTAACAACACATCTCTCAGAATGTATCCCCATCGTTCAGCATGGCTTTAATTACTTTTGTACTCCATTTTGTCTGGCTTAAAACACTTTTGTCCTAATTAAAGGGTTTCACAAGAAAATGAATGGGCCATGCCGTAACTAAGCAGAACAATGAAAAGAACTAATAGGGCAGAATTTTTTAAGACTACAATGAGTACCAAAACTACATCTTTTCTTTCCTGTCCCCAGGTGTGTGCTGAGGACAGGGAAAAAAGGATGTGGAGTTGGATGAGACATCTCTGGAGAACAGGCACTCTGTTTTATACCCTTCCTATCAGAGGCATCTAGGACAGTATTCAGCACGTGGGGTCCTTTTTATCTCATTTTATGCATGATTTCTGGAGCATGAGATCTTTTAAGGGCCTGTGTAACATTAGAGACCTGAAAAGAAATGCTTTAGTTATAAAATATTTTAAAACCTGAAAAATATTAAAGTTAGTAACCTTAAATGTTTATGAAATGTGACATTTTGAAAACTATTCAACTTCAGCTCAATTCATATATAAATTGTATTTGATATGGATACATTTTAATGTGTTAGCTGTAATGATGGGGTGAGGGCTACAGTAAGAATACCTGGAGCCTATAAATACCTAAAACATCTCAGGTATATAATAAACACCCAAGAATGTTGGTGATTGTTGAGCTAAGAAATGAGCTCATTTAGTAATAATGACAATAATAATAATGAAAATATCTTTGGCTGGGCTCATTGGCTCAGGTCTGTAATCTTAGCACTTTGGGAGGCTGAGGCAGGAGGATTCCTTGAGGCCAGGAGTTCATGGCCAGCCTGGGCAACATAGCAAGATCCCATCTCTACACAAAATTTTAAAAATTAACCAGGCATGGTGGTACACGCCTGTATTCTCGGCTACTGGGGAGACTGAGGCAGGAGGATCATTTGAGCCCAGAAGTTTGAGATTATAGTAAGCTGTGACTATACCACTGCACTACAGCCTGGGGGACAAAGTGAGACCCTGTCTCTAAAAAAAAAAAAAAAACGTTTAAAGTCTTTTACCATAAGAGTAATGCATACTCAATCATTTGTTTAAGTTCAGTGCAGAAATGCAGAAGATACAAAGTAGAAAATTAAAGAATCTTCTCATTTCCCACCCTATTTCCAATTCCTAAGTCCCAGTCCAAATAGTAATTTAACGGTTTGTTATCTTTCCAGATATAAATATATATGTAAATATTATCTGAAAGGTAAGTGGGCTCATATTTTGCATGCCATCCTAGAATCTTCCATTTTCAGTCAATACTATGTCATAGAAAGTTTGAATATGAAGACAAAATGGTATATAGCCATCCCTGGGTATCTGTGGGGGATTTGTTCCAGGACTCTCAGATACCAAAATCCAAGGATGCTCAAGTCTCTGATATAAAATGGCGTAGTATTTGCATATAACCTATGCACTTCCTCCCATATACCTTAAATCATCTCTTGATTATTTACTATACATAATATAATTGTAAATGCTATGTAAATAGTTCTTATAGTGCATTTTTAAAATCTGTATTGTTTTTAGTTATCATATCATATTTTTTGCTGTTTGGGAGGATTTGAATATTTTCTATCCAAATTTGGTTGAATCCATGGATACAGAACTCAAGGATAAGGAGACCCAACTCTACTGTGAAAAATGTAGACTTTGGATTTTTAAAAAAACTGTCTTTACTTACTAACTGTATAAGCTTAGTCAAATCATTTAATCTCTCTGAGCATCTTCTTTCTTATCTTTAAAGTGCACAGGGTTGCTTTTAGCATCAAATGAGATAAATGGTGATGCAGTTGGCACACTGGGGACACTCAAAAAATGTCTGCTCTTGCCACCCTAAGTGAAAAGGACACTAAGAAAGATACAAAATGAAAACATACTATGTAAAGGCATGAAATTGCAATGCTTAGAGATAAATGTGTTTTACGTAAAACCAATTTAAGAAAAAAATTAAGGCCGGGCGCGGTGGCTCACGCCTGTAATCCTAGCACTCTGGGAGGCCGAGGCGGGTGGATCGCTCGAGGTCAAGAGTTCGAGACCAGCCTGAGCAAGAGCGAGACCCCATCTCTACTAAAAATAGAAAGAAATGATCTGGCCAACTAAAAATATATATATAAAAAAAAAAATTAGCCGGGCATGGTGGCGCATGCCTGTAGTCCCAGCTACTCTGGAGGCTGAGGCAGAAGGATCGCTTAAGCCCAGGAGTTTGAGGTTGCTGTGAGCTAGGCTGACGCCACGGCACTCACTCTAGCCCAGGCAACAGAGCGAGACTCTGTCTCAAAAAAAAAAAAAAGAAAAAAATTAGGAGATCAATGGGAGCAAATTGTTTTAACAACAGAACCCAAATCTGAATATTTCAGAATTGCATAATGTATATTTATTAATATGTTGCAGTTAAGTTGTTTACCTTATCACTTAATTACAGCTATGTTACACAGTTTAATAAATAATAAACTGGACAAATAAAATACAGCACAATTTTGGAAAATTTATGTAAATTAAAAATGCATGGGCCAGGCGCGGTGGCTCACACCTGTAATCCTAACACTCTGGGAGGCCAACGCGGGAGGATCACTTGAGGTCAGGAGTTCGAGACCAGCCTGAGCAAGAGCGAGACCCCACCTCTACTAAAAATAGAAAGAAATTAGCTGAACCACTAAAAATATATAGAAAAAATTAGCTGGGCATGGTGGCGCATGCCTGTAGTCCCAGCTACTCAGGAGGCTGAGGCAGGAGGATCACTTGAGCCCAGCTACTCAGGAGGTTGAGGTTGCTGTGGGCCAGGCAGGAGGCAGGAGGCAGGAGGATCACTTGAGCCCAGCAACCCAGGAGTTTGAGGTTGCTGTGAGCCAAGCTGACACCCCAGCACTCTAGCCCCGGCAACAGAGTGAGACTCTGTCTTGGGAAAAATAAAATAAAATAAAATAAAATAAAATAAAATAAAATAAAAAAATGCATGAATAAGTCCAGGTGTGGTGGTTCATGCCTGTAATCCTAACACTTTGGGAGGCTGAGGCAGGAGGATCTCTTGAGCCCAGGAGTTTGAGGTTGCAGTGAGCTATGATGACACCACTACACTCTAGCCTGGGCAACAGAGAAAGACTCTGTCTTAAGGGGGAAAAAAGAAAGAACTAATAAGTAAAATAATGACTATAAGAAAATAGATATATATCTTTAAGATTCTTGCCAATAGAATTTGCATCCTCTAAATTATGCAAAAATCTTATTTCTAGAAAGGACAGTCTTCTAGGATAAATGATAAATAAAGTGATACACTATTTTATTTATTTGTGATAGGCAAAAAGTCTTTAGCAACCTTCATATATGATTTACACATGGCAATATAATTAAAAATTAAAGAGACAAGCAAAACTCTGCTAAGTTTGAAGTGTTTTGCCACTTTCTTTGTGTGTATTTAATCCTCTGAAGTGCACAACTATGTTGGATACAGCTAGTTATCCCTGGAGTAAAATTTATTTACAAATTTCCACTTCATAAATGCTTCTAGAACTATTTTCATTTTCACAAGCCTTCCTGGCTTTACCTCACCAACAGATTTTTGTTTCTTTTTTTTAATGGAAAATTTAAAAATTACACAAAAGTAGAAGAGTATAATGAGTCCCCATGTATCCTTTAACCAGCTTCAACTATTATCAACATTTTTTCAGTCTTGTTTCATCTGTATCTCCATCTACTTCAATTTGTTATTTTATTTTGTTACATTTTTTGCTGGTGTATTTTAATGCCAATCCCCAAATCATATCTACTCACCCATAAATACTTCAGTCTCATCAACAAATTTGACCAGCATCCAATCACTTCTTCAGTACCTACAATAGGCCAGCTATTGTGCAAGGTGCTGAGATGCACAGATGGATGAGGATTGCATCCTGCCCTTGAAGCTATGAGGGGAAAAGTTCACAGTGCCGTCCATATGCTCATCCAGGTCATTAATAAAAGGATTAAACAGGTCAGATGGAGCCAAGGACAGAGCCCCATTACAGTGCCCAATAAGGGACCTAGCTCTTCATCTGGCTAGGAATGGCATCATGAGACCTAAGAAACTGACCTAGAAAAACTCACAGTTGAGAGATACCAGAAAAGGGTCTCAGGCAAAATCCAAGGGAATGACCAGTTATCAGGCAGAAGGAGGAAGAGGACCCAGCAAAGGAAATGGATAGGCAAGCAGAGAGGTAGGAGGGGAAACTGGATACTGTCAAACCTATCAAGTGCTTTTGACCAAAATGTATATAAAGATTTGTAATTGCTAATTTTTGGTAACATTCATGTAAAAGATGCAGTTTTTATGATATTTGATGGACTGTTGGGACAATATAAAAGGCACAGTAATACTATGATTTGACCTGAAGTCAATCCCTTATATCAAAACTTCATTTTTCTACATTTCATGGATAGCCATAATACAGCTCTCTCATACACGGGCCATTCTTAGGATGTAATGCATCATTTGTATGTTCTTTCATTCATTCATTCATAATAAATACAAATATAACTGAACAAGAGCATAGAGAGAAAGAGAAATCCTCTTTTGTAAAGGTAGAGGAGTATCACTCCTCAGTGTACATAGCCTAACAGGAAGCCATGGTTTCATTTGATTACAAAGAAAGTGAAGGACAAAGAACACTGTAGATATAATTGTTCATCAAGTACATTTGTTATCCAACATAAACTAAGAAAATTTACCTTAAAGCAGAATTAATTTCCATATTCCTTTGGAATTGTTACCATTCTTTGCCCTCCCTTTACCCCTTCCCCCAGCCACTGTCCCTCCACCTTCAGTAGTGATGGTTATGGTGGAGGTAGAGGTCGTCAAGACCGCTGTGGCAGAGGCAGTGGTGACAGTGATAATGGAGGTGGTGGGGGTTCCCCTGACTTGGTGGCAGAGCTCCCTGTGTGGAATGTTTACCGTGTCACCTGGAACCTCAGTCAGAACTCACTTTATGATTCAGAAGGACTGTAAAGCAATAAGGTCCCAAGTTGTATGAAGTAACAAACTTGCTTTTGGAATTTCTGAAAGAAGCATCATTCATTAAATATATAGTCTTATGCCCATGTAGTAGGATAAAAATGTATGAGAAGTGACTATCAAGTAATATTGTTTTTGATAAGTTGTGTCATTTTCAGACTAGTGATTGTAGCAGACTATCCTTACTGTACTACCTTCCCACCCAAGGTTAGAGTACCTCAGGCCACCCCTCCAAGACACCTCCTTCCACCTGCCCTGTAGAGCCTGCCCACTCCACCTTGCTGCCTGAGAGTTATGGATATTGTTTGGAGTTTGACTGTCTTTTCTTGTGCATTTTTTCTCTTTCACCACTTTTATTTGATGGACTGTCTTTTTGGTTCTCTCCCTCGGCCAATATTTTGACTTCCTAGGTCTTTGATGTGCAACTGCATGCCACTCCCTCACCCTCAGGCTGAGTTAGAATAAGAGTTCTAGGTTTGCTTGTGCACTGAAGAAGTTCGGACAAGCCCGACTGTCAACTGGATGTCTCTATGGGTATGTACCACAGTGAAACCAAGGTGAATGTGTCAAAACTGAACTAGCTAACTCTCCTCCAGAATTTTCTGTGATCATCAACTTAGGCTGGAAACTATGTTTCCCACAATTCCTTTTCCTGTGAGGTTCCACGTTAGAGTTGGCCAAGAAAGGAATTTGTACGAGATTTGGGGGACATTATATCTGAATACTGTCATCATTCAATGAGTTTAGAAATGTCTAGCAGGGTTCAGCTTGTCCTTGTCCCCACTATGCAGCCTCCAGCTTGTCTTCCAGATGTCAAGCCTTGCTGACGAGTAGCAGACTGAGGCCTACTACCAGGTGCCTGCCTGTGGACCCATAGAGGCAATCGCTTCCTCTAGACTGTTCCCTCAGTCGCCTTTGTGTTTCTACTGGGGCAGTTGAACATCTCTGGCTTCTCAGATGGACTGGTCGGGGAACATCTCTGAGCCTCCAACTCCTCTTCACAAACGTTTAATTGGCTCCTCCCACAAACTAATTTCAACAATAAATTCTTTATTCCATAATGCCTGGGTTCTGCTTTACCGATTTAACCCTAGCTGATACAGGTACCACCACAACTGCCTCCTCCTTTTCAGGACATATACAATTTTTTAACTTTTTTTTTTTTTTTTTTGAGACAGTGTCTCACTCTGTCACCCTGGCTAGAGTGCCGTGGCGTCAGCCTAGCTCACAGCAACCTCAAACTCCTGGGCTTAAGTAATCCTTCTGCCTCAGCCTCCCAAGTAGCTGGGACTACAGGCATGCACCACCAAGCCCGGCTAATTTTTTTTATATATATTTTTAGTTGGCCAGATAATTTCTTTCTATTTTTTTTAGTAGAGACGGGGTCTCACTCTTGCTCAGGCTGGTCTCAAACTCCTGACCTCAAGTGATCCACCCGCCTTGGCCTCCCAGAGTGCTAGGATTACAGGCGTGAGCCACCGTGCCCAGCTGACATATACAGTTGATCACCAAGACCTGTCTGATCTCTCTTCAATATCCCTCTACCCATGCACTTGCCTCCATCCCCACTGCTATCTCATGGTTCCAGGTACCTAAATATCTTGCCTGATTACTGCGCTGACTCCTAACTGCTCAACCACTTCTGGTCTGTTGCCTCTCAGTGCGTTCCCTTTAGAGTAGCCAGAGGTGATCCCCCGCCTAAGGCCCACTATTGCCTTGCCCATGCCCACGTTCTTGGGATAAACTCCTTAATGTGTTTGACAAAGTTCTATTTTGGCTTCTGCTAACTTCTCTAGCCTCACCTGTCGTCATTGCCTTCTCATCTCATGCCAATATTGTGTAGAGTCATTACATAAATTTTTGCCATGGTATTTGATTATTTTAATCTGAATTTCTTCTTATCCTTTGCTTTTTAAATAACACCAGCTATGTAGGTACTGCATATTCATTTCTAGCAGCTGCATCCTTACCATGCCACCGTAGGTGTGGGAAGACATGAGTCATGTTTTTCAGGCAAGCACTGAGACTCCTGTAGGCTCCAGATCCCTGGGGTGGGGTCAGTCTTTTCACAGGGCAACTGTGCTGTTCATATCTTACCTCCACATGCAGCTGTCTGTCCAGATGATGATTAGAGTAGTAGGAAAGCCCCTTACAGAAGTTATTATAACTGATGACTTAATGTTGACTTCTTCCTAGAAAGGCAAAAATAGAGAAAACATAGTTGTGAGATGTTTCCCAAGAGTGAAGATGGGCATATCTCTACATGGATTTTCAGCAGCTTATTTTCTTCCAATGTATATTTGTTATGTGTTAATTTTGTCTATCTATTAATTGATTGACATAAATAAAAATGTTTATTTATTTATTTATATTTATTTATTATTATAGATACCCAATACATGCATTCTCCTTTTTAAAATATTCAAACAATACAGAAGTATGCAGAGGAAAAGCAGAGGTCTCCCTTCCCTCAGGAAACCACTGCCAAAAGTTGGGTGGATATTGTTCCAGATCAGGTTCTTTGCATTTTTATATATACATGAAAACATAAATGCAATCCATTTTTAAATTTAGATATAATTTGCAGACAGTCAATTGCACACATTTTAAATATACAGCTTGATAAATTTTTATGTAGAAATTTACCTGTAGACTCCATCAAGTATTGTTTTCTGTATTTTCTTTAGTAAATTGGCAACATAATTATAATAATATTCTGTAAATGTTTTCTTTCACTTAGCAATAAGGGGTGGGAATTTTTCAAGTCAGTAATTATCAACCTGTCCACTGTTTTTAACCACCGTATTATATTCCATAGTACATGTAAAGATACAACATTGCTTATTTAACCATTTACCTATAATGGAAATTTTTGCTACAATAACATTACAGTGAATGTGAATGCATGTGTATTGGCTTCTTTGTGTGCATGGTGGTGACGTGGTGGGTGTCCAAACTACAGAAAGTCTGGTTGGCCAAGTGGAAGGAGCAAGTGCTCAGGGTCAGACAGCATGGGCTCAAATCTCAGCTTGTGGCTGACTAGCTGGGTGCTCTTAGCCAGATTACTTAGCCAGTTTGGGCCATAGTTTTGTCAGCTTTGAAATAGAGATAATAATAGTAATCTTGCTGGATTGGTGTGAAATGAGAAATGTCTTTCAAATACTGAGCACAGTGTACAGAACAGATGCTCAATAAGTAATTGTTAGCATTAATATTATTATTTTGATGATAATAATGGTAATATTTCAATTAATATTAACCTAGTGAAATTATTTAGTAGGCCCACATTCCACAACTATCTTTGCAGACAGATTTCCACTAAGTTTTCTGTCCTTGATCTACTTTCACTGATCTGTTTCTTTCTGCTCACTTCTGGCCCTCCTTATGCCTATGTCTCCAAATTCCATGTCACCTTTGCCTACATGCACACGAGATGGATGCCTATATGTGTGAAGATACACACAGACACACAAGTTTACAAAATACACACACACACATACACACTAACACACGTTTAAAAGGCAACTTGAGATGTGGTGGCCCATGCCTTTAATCTCACCACTTTGTGAGGCTGAGGAGTTCAAGACCAGCCTGGGCAACATCACAAGACCCTGTCTCTATGTAAATAAATAAATAAGTAAGTAAAAAGCAACTTGAAAGAAAGAGTAGACAGGAAACATGATGTACAGCTATTTCAGAATCTGAAGCCTTTCACATTCTTGAGAATATCATATGTCCACTAAAATGTTAACCCATATGTGAATATTAGGTTTGCCCAATCATAAGGAAAAGAAATAAGGTAACTTTGTAAGGTGAAGGATTACATAATCAGTGTGCAAAAACCAAAACAACTAATTTGAAAATATAAAAACAAAAAGAATTCATTAGATACTACAAGAAATAATTTAACTAAGAAAGAACAAAAAAAGTTTGAGGAAAAAATGCATATAAAAAACTATAAAACTCTACCAATAACATAAAAGAATATATAAGTAAAGGCAAGGACTCATCTTGTCCTTGGTTTGGAAACTCAGTCTTATTACATATAGACATCACCCTAAGAGGGGGAAAGCAGATCATCCACAGGGAGAAGATATTTACAACACATATATCTGATAAAGTATTTCAACACAGAGTATATAACTCAAACATGTCAATAATAGAAAGACAAACATTCCTTCTCCTCAAAAAGCAGAAGACTTGAGAGACATTTCACAAGAGGAAATATGATCAATCAATATATTAAAAATTATTCCACCTCAATAATAACCAAGAAGATACAGATTTAAATCATAGTGAGGTAATATTACATATCCATCATATTGGTACAGTGTACTAGAGTCGGACAGTTCAAAATGTTGGTGAGGATATAAAGCCATGAGAACTCTTATGCACTACACTAGTGGTGAAAGACAAAAATTGAAACAATCACTTCTGAAAACAACATTGCCCTGTCTTACAAGTTGAAGATGCACCTTATGCACCTCTCAAGGGTCTGCAAACTTTGGCCCATGAGCCAATCTCTTCCACTATTTATTTTTGTGTAGCCTGTAAGATAAGAATGACTTTTATATTTTTAAATGGTTGAAACAAATCAGAAATATAATATCCTGTGATGTGAAAATTATACAAAATTCACATAACAGTGTTCATAAACTTTTATTGGAACTCAGCCATACATACATGTGTATATAGTCTATGGTTGGTTTTTTACTACAATAACAGAATTAAATAGTTACAACAGACGCCATAGGGCCCACAGAGCTTAAAATATTTACTATCTGGACCTTTACAGAAAAAATTTGCCAACATTGATATATAAGTCTATCCTGAGTTATTTATTCTAAGGAAACTATTGTATGTGTGTACCAGGAGACATGCATCAGAGTGATTATGTTAGTGTAACTGATAATTATGGAAAACTGGAAGCAACTCAAATATCTATCAGCAAGTGTGTATTAGTTATCTGTTGCTGCATAGTAAACTACCACAGACTTAGTAGCTTAAAAACACACGTATTTATTATCTCACAGTCTCTGTGGGTTAGGAGTATGGGTATGGCTTAACTGGGTCCTCTGCAAGGCTTCAGTCAGATATTGGCCAGGGTCGGGTGCTCATCTGGAGGCTCAAAGGGGGAAAGATAAAGATACATTTCCAAGTTTACTCAAGTTGGTGGCAAAATTCATTTCCTTGTGTTTGTAGAACTGAAGACTATGGATTTTTGCTAGCTTTTGACTGGATGTCACCCTGTGTTTCTAAAGCCTACCCTCAGCTCCTTGCCACATGGGCCTCCCAAAATGACTTTACCTCTTCAAAGCTACCAAAGGACAGAGTATGCAATCAAGACTGAGTTTTATGTGATACAACATAATCATGGAAGTGACGTCCCGTCACCTTTGCCATATTCTAATGGTTAGAAGCAAGCCACAGGTCCCATCCACACTCAAGGAGAGGGGAATTCATAAGAGTATGAAGACCAGAAGGTGGTGATCATTAGGGGTTGGCTCTGAAAAACTGTCACAAGGAGACTGGATAAATAAGTGTATTTATACAATGGAATATCATATTTCAGTGGAAAGAACGACTCCTCATACCCACAACATGAAAGACTATCAGGAAGTATATATTGACCAAATGAACTGCCGCTTAGGAAGGACCTATAGCGGAAGATTCCATTCAGGTAAACTTACGAACTTGCAAACCAAATAATACGTTGTTTAGGATGCAAATATGTGTGATACAATTGTAAAGAAAAACAAGCTAATGATAAACCAAAATCCAAAATGGCACTTAATTCAGAGAGGCCAGGAAAAGAAATGGAATTGAGGCTTTCAAAGGAATGCTGATTAGGTAATGGGTATACTATTTTTGATAGTATTGCTATTATATTTTACATATACATGAAAATGTTTGTGCCTATTCATTATTTTATTTTACTTTATTTATTTATTTTTTGTTTCTTAGAGACAGTGTCTTGCTCTGTCACCCAGGCTGGAGTGCAGTGACGTGATCATAGCTCACCGCAGCTTTAAACTCCCGAGCTCTGGTGATCCTCCTGCCTCAGCATCCTGAGTAGTTAGGACTACATGTGTGCACAACCGCAGTTGGCTAATTTTTTAACTTTTTTTTTTTTTTTGAAGAAAACGAAAGAGAACTTTATTAATTTGCTGGCAAATGAGGAAGTTGGCAGACTCCCATCTCAAAGCACCAACATCCTGTTTCTGAGCGGAAGTACAAAATCTTTAAAGGTTCTGATTAATACCAAGATCCCATCTTTTTCTAAGACAATCTCATGACCTCCACCCAGATTCATCCTATCTTCTGTTAAGACAATCTCGTGACCTTTGCCTGGACTCATCCCATTTTTGACTGAGACAATCTCATGACCACCACCCAGACAATTTCCTTGAACCATCTCCTGTGGCACAAAGAACAAAGGATGCTATCCTGCCCCTCCTGACCACTGGCCTGAGGCAGAGATGTAGGTTTTAGTTCTCAAAAAGGGTGAGGGGGTTGTGAAGGGACAGAAAACATTTTTACCCTTTTTCAGGCCATACTCTCTGTTACATCTTCCCCACTGTCAATTTTACCCTTCCATATCTATGGGAGGAGGGGCAATGTAGTCATCAAGCTACTTCCTTCTGAATTGGAATGATGTTTTAGATAGAAGGTAGAAATTATCAGGTGGAAAAGGGCCTAAGCAATAACTACAACCATGAGGATTGACAAGGTGAAATGGACTGTTGCGTTGCACACAATGTCTGATACAGGGCTGGGTTAGAAAAGAAACACGGGACCTCTGAGTGCAGAGCTTATTAGTCCTAGTTCCATTCAACCTCTTGTCTTCTAACCCCAGATCAGCACCTCAAAACAAATCCAACCGGGAGGTGTGAAAACCCCCCATATGGGTGGAAATGGGATCTTGGTGTCCTGGGGAACTCTACTTACAAATGTCCATGGCTGTCGTGATGCCTCCCAAATCTGTTTCCTTATCCTCAACTCAGTTCAGATTGTGGGGAGCTAGTCTAATTCATGGGGCAAAGAGATGGGAGTTCCCCAGAGCTAAAGCATGCTCCCACAGCTGCTGGGGCCACCCCATACTCTCTCAGGTCGAAAAGAAGACACTCCTTCCAGTGAAGACCCATGGCTTGTCCTGGGGCTGCTCTATGCTTCCTCCAACAGTCTCAGGGTACTGATACACCAGAGAGCTGATGAGCCCACCCAGGGATGCCAAATTCTGTTAACAAAAATTTGGCACTTGTCCCCAAGCCTGCATCAGAAGAAAGAGGACAAGTGGTTTGAGGAGAAGGAAAGGGAAGTTTATTAATTTGCTGGCAAATGAGGAGGTTGGTTGACTCCTGTCTCAAAGTACAAATGTCCTCTAATTTTTTAACTTTTCGTAGCAATGGGGTCTTGATAATGTTGCCCAGACTGGTCTCAAACTCCTGGGCTCAAGTGATCCTCCTGCCTTGGCCTCCCAAAGTGCTAGTATTACAGGCATGAGCTGCCCTGTCCCCACTAGTCATTATTTTAAAAATAAATGAGGCAGCATTGTTTACAGTGTGAAAAATAAGTGATTGGTTTACTAAATGAGACATAAATACAATGATATTCTATACAACCTATACAAATAATCAGGATTTATTTATTTAGGAAGATGTCCACTGAGTATTATGTGATGAAAAAAGCAGATCACAGAGCAGTATAAATAGGGTGAGCCCATTTATGTAAAATCTAATAGAGGCATAAAGAAATAACTAGAGTGGATGTTTACCAAACTGATAATACTAGTTTTTTCTTTGTCAGAGATTTTTGCTTTCTTCCTTTTGCTTTTTCCTATTTAGGTTTTTAAATGAGAATGTATTATTTCCTTCAAATAATTAAGATATTTTCAAATAAATCTATGCACCTTTTCACTTTTTTAAATTTTGAAACAGAGTCTCTCTCTGTCACCTGGGCTAGAGTTCAGTGGCGTCATCATAGCTCACTACAACCTCAAACTCCTGGGCTCAAGCAATCCTCCTTCCTCAGCCTCCCAAGTAGCTGAAACTACAGGTGTGCATGCCTGCTAATTTTTCTATTTTTTGGAGAGACAGGGTCTCATTCGTGCTCAGGCTGGTCTCGAACCCCTGGCCTCAAACAAGCCTCTGGCCTCAGCCTCCCAAAGTGCTGGGATTATAGGTGTAAGCCACCACACCTGGCCTTCACTTTTTTACATAAAAAGCTTTGCTCATTTTTATCTTTTAAAAATAAATCAATTTAGGCCGGGCACGGTGGCTCACGCCTATAATCCTAGCACTCTGGGAGGCTGAGGCGGGTGGATCACTCAAGGTCAGGAGTTCGAGACCAGCCTGAGCAAGAGCGAGACCCCGTCTCTACTAAAAATAGAAACAAATTATCTGGCCAACTAAAATATATATAGAAAAAATTAGCTGGGCATGGTGGTGCATGCCTGTAGTCCCAGCTACCCAGGAGGCTGAGGCAGTAGGATTGCTTAAGCCCAGGAGTTTGAGGTTGCTGTGAGCTAGGCTGACGCCATGGCACTCTCGCCTGGGCAACAAAGTGAGACTCTGTCTCAAAAAAAAAAAAATCAATTTAAAAGGAAGAAAATCATAAAAATTGGACTTGCTTCTTATTAAAGTGGAAAAAACTAAGCAAGTAAGTAGGTTCTGAAGTGAACATGTTCTTTTCTTCTTCCTCAATCCATCACCCAAAGATAGACTCACTAGATGATATAAATTCTTCCAATATGGGTCAAAACCCAATTTGATTATATTTTACGTATACTTATAGAGACTGTTCTGTGATTTGTTTTTCACTCAGTAATAATATTGTGACATTGTTGTATGTTAGTTTATATGGATCTACTTTATTTTTTAAAATAGCAACATAATATCCCATTGTATGAGTACGCAGTTACTTAATGTTTTCTCTATTAATGGACATTTACTCTATTAATAGCATCAGTCATTTACAAACAATGCTGCAACAAAAAAAAATTCTTGTATATGTGCCCATGAGGTAAATTCCCAGTAATAGAATTCCTCTATAAGTGACTAAATGCATTTAAAAAATTTTGGATTTATTCAACAACACTTTATTAAGGGTGTACTATGTGCTGGGCACTTCTTTTAGCGTTGAGAATTCTATGATGAAGAAAACAAATATCTTTCTACAAGGAGCACATATGATCCACAGAATAAAAATCTGATCAGCTGGACTTTATTAAAATTAAAAATTTCTGCTCTGCAAAGACATTATTAAGAGAATGAAAAGACAAGCCACAGACTAGAAGAAAATACTTGCAAAACACATATCTGATAAAGAACTGGTATTCAAAATACACAAAGAAGCCTTAAAACTCAACTTAAAAAACCCAAACAGGCTGGGTGCAGTGGCTTACACCTGTAATCCTAGCACTTTGGGAGGCCGAGGCAGGAGGATCATTTGAGCTGAGGAGTTCAAGACCAGCCTGAGCAAGAGCGAGACCCCGTCTCTACTAAAAAATAGAAACAAATTATCTGGACAACTAAAAACATATAGAAAAAATTAGCCGGGCATGGTGGCACATGCCTGTGGTCCCAGCTACTCGGGAGGCTGAGGCAGAAGGATTGCTTGAGCCCAGGAGTTTGAGGTTGCTGTGAGCTAGGCTGATGCCATGGAACTCTAGCCTGGGCAACAGAGTGAGACTCTGTTTCAAAAAAAAAAAACAAAACCAAACAACCCAATTTTCAAATGAGCATACTATCTGAATAGACACTTCACTGAAGAACATAAACAGATGGCAAATAAGTATATGAAATGATGCTAACAACATGTCATTAGAGAATTGCAAACTAAAGCAACAATGAGCTACCACTGCACACCTGTTGGAATGTCCAGTCTAAAACATAACAACACCAAATGCTGGGGAGCCCATGGAGCAATAGGAACTCATTCACTACTGGTGGAAATGCAAAATGGTATGGCCTCTTTGGAAGACAGTTTGGCAGTTTCTTACGAAACTAAACATAGTGCCACCATATGATCCAGCAATAGTACTTTTTGGTATTTGCCCACAAGAGCTGAAAATTTATGTTTACACAAAAACCTGCACCCAAATGTTTATAGCAACTTTATTCATAACTGCCAGGACATGTAAGCACACAAGATGTCCTTCAATAGGTGATCAGATAAACTACAGTACATCCATGCAATGGAAAATTGTTCAGTGATAAAAAGAAACGAGTTAGTAATTAAGCCCCCCGAGGACAGGAAGGAACCTTAAATGCATATCACTAAGTGAAAGAAGCCAGTCTGAAAAGGTTACATACTTAATGATTCCAACTATATGACACCAGATACATTACTGGAAAATAATAGTATCGGTGCTTACGGTGCACTGGGGCTATTTCTGAGCTTTCTACTCACATTGTCTCATATCCATACAACTCTGCAAAGGGGCACTAATAACCCATTTTACGAACAAGGACACTGAAGCTCTGAAAGGTGAGTTAACTTGGCCACAGTAAATGGCAGAGTTGGGACTCAAGCCTAGGTGTGTCGCCTAGCAAAATGGGTGACTTTTCTATTATGCCAGGAACAGAGGCAAAAACGAATTCATTTTGGAAGAAAAGGACAGTGATACATTTTCCCTATAAGTTTCTTTCACGTTATTTGAAACCTTTGAAGTACAAATATATTCACAAATTTTAATCTCTCATTTCTCACTCTTCTTTTCTTGCCTTTCTCCCACTGGAATAAATTCTTTGGTTCATCATCCTCCCAACGGCAGCACAATCAAATATATATGGCTTTGAATGGAAAGGTGGCCAGACAGAAAACATTGAAAGCCAACCTCTCCAGTAGGGGTTTGGCTTAAAATTGCCAGTCAAATGCAAGTTTCCTAGATGTTCCACGACTATCTATGATCGTACAAGTTGAGGCGGCAGTGTGGAAGAGCGTTATATTTAGTATTCCTTTAGGAGCTGTCTCGTTGGATATCACAGAGATTCTGGTACAGGCTGTTACTGTTTGAGGGCTTCTGGGCTTGCGGCAGAGAAAATGGAGTGGGTGGTTTGCTGACAGTTCTTATAAATACCCCAGTATTTATTTAATGGCAGAAACACACAGAGAGAACACACAGAGCATTAGAGGAAAGAACACAGCTTAGCTCCATTCATCCTCTGGGCCCAGGACCAAGCACTTCTAATCTGTTCTGAGGAACTGCCTCTGGGGCCAGCTGCAGCCCTGTGTCTGGGGAAGTCACCTGCCTGCCTGCTGAAGGAGGAAGGAAGGAAGGAACAGGGAACAATGAGGTCCTTGTAAAAAGCCAAGTTCTTTTTTTTTTTTTAAGTTTATTTTCTAATCATGTCACTCCTCTGCTTAAAACCTTTCAGTAGCTCTGGGATAAAGTTCAAAAGTCCTAGTATGACGAACAAAGTTCTATGGGGCCTGGCCAAAACCTGACTCTCCAGCCTCATCTCTCCCCAGCTGCCCATTCAGTACAGTTCCTCAAACGCGTCCACACTGCCCGCCTCAGGCCTGTACCTGCCAGTCCCTCCACCTTGAAAGCTTTCCCCCCCACCCGTACCCAGTTAATTCTAACTCATTCCTCATTTCTCAGTTAAAACCTCACTTCCACAAGCTGAACTTCAGCAGCATCAGAAAGGTGTTTCCTGATTCCTCACAAGAAGCCTCCACTCTTTGTCAAATGCCTCCACAACTCCTTAGACTCTGCCTCTATTCAAGTTTGTAATGACATCTTTGTGTGATTATTTAAATAATTTCTTGTCTCCCCAGTCCTGTCTTGCTTGCTATTTTAACCCCAATGATAGACTTATAGTAGATAGGCCTGCCGCGTAGTAAAAGTTCCATAAATATTTGTTAAATAAATGAATGAACAGATGAAATAAACGTTTGAGCATTTAAATATTTACTTATTAGTAAAGGGAATAAAGAAAATCCCGATGCTTTTCTCTTATCCTCAGTTCCTAGCAGCGCCTTAGTCTGAAGATAGATGCCCCAGAAGCTGGCTCTTCTTATTTTATTACCGCTGAGTACTATAACAAATCTGACTTTCTCATGAATCACCTCAGAAATTGGATTCCAGCTGTTAAAACATTCCAGGTGTGTGTTTGAAGATGTGCGGATGTGGCCAGTAGTGCTAACTTCCTGAAGCTTTCATTTGGTTTTGCTGAGGGCTGGTGACCCAATCTGTTAAGTCAAATTGTTAGCAGAGTTAAATTTCCTCGGGTCCCACTCACATTTCTGAGTGCCCATGACTTTTCACCATGCCAGAAAGTACCCAGCAGATGCTATATATCAGAATTCTATTAAAAAGTATAGGTCGTCTTAAACAATTGAACTTCTACCTAATTTTTCCATTTGCCCTCCACTAGGTTTCTTTAATGTCTCCCGTCAATTTTGCTGGCTCTGTTGTCTTCCAAATTTTAGACTTGTTTCCATAAGGCAACCAAATTCCAAACAGGATATGTATGTTTGTATTTGGAGGGAGGAGAGTGGGAAAAGAAATAATGTTTAATCTGACATCAAGTTAAAACCAAGAGAGATACTGTGTAAGCCACCATAGTGAAGAAAAAAAAAAAAAAAAAAAAAAAAAAACCAAGAGAGAGAAAGCAGGGGTGGCAGAAGGGGACCCCTAACATAGAGTGAATACCCACCATTTGCCAAACACTGTTTTAAGTACTTTATTTTTTCTTGTGGACTTTTATTTTTTTCTTTTTGGTTTAATTTTTAATACAAAGTAATATATATACATGGTTAAAATGTCATTACATGTACCTGGTTTAAAATGCGGCTGTAGTTAAAGTGTACAAATTTTGCATGTATTTTCATCTAAAACGTGAATGATAGTAAATATAAAAAGTCCAGAAATTAGTTATTTTTCACTTTTTAAAAAAGTTATCTTTCTTCTAAAATATTCAAAATAATCTCAGAAATAAATAGCATAAAATCAAGGTGTTGGTTGATTTTATGGTTGGCAAAATAAAGTTATAGTTAATCACTATCAAATTTTAGTCAAAGATATTTTAAAAAGCTGAACATTATTCCACATCTTTGTGATTGTGAAAAAAAATACAAAAATAATAAAAAGCTGAACATTTCATTAGCTTTTTAGAAAATTTGGTGAAGCCTTTTTAAATAGTTTTAAACTATTTAGTCTTTGCATTCAATGTTCATCTATTTGCCAAAGAATCCATGTTGTGCTTTCCATATGTAATGTTTATATCTCTGCACATAAAAATTTAAGGGTAAAATGAATTAATATTGCAAAATGTTCTTCAGCCACTCTGTGCAATGTTAATGAACACTGTGCTAATTTATGAGGCTCTTCAGAACGATGAATTGGAGCACAAAGAAAAGCAAGAAATGGCTGCTTGGCTCTCTGGGAAACAATACTTTGTTATGCAAGAATCTTTTGCATTCATGCTAAGAGGGAGGATTTGACAAGTTAATTTGTCTTTTCTCTTACCTAAGCACTCCTGCCACTCAAATTCTTCCTGCACTCCAAAGCTGTGCCTCTCTCACCAAAAAACTTCCCAGCATTCTGATGAAGGTGCCTTTTGTTTTGAGGATCTAGGGCAAGAGATGTGAGGAACTGTGTCTCCCTGGGGCTTGAAGACTGTTAGGCAGAAGGGTGAATGTCTAGGTTTACAGGGTTTCCCTGTCTAGAAGTTTTACCACGAGACAGAGACACCCCTCCACCCCCGCCACACACACACCCTTTTTTGAGTGTTTATGACATGAGGAACTCTCTAAACTGGGGGTCTCAGAGCAGGGGCTCCTCTTGTCTGAGCTTAAGAGTGATGCTGCTTTAAAAACTAATTAAAGAAGACGATTCTTAAAAAGCACTACAGTGAACTAACAGTAAAGATTGAGCTATAAAGTCATGCCATAAAGGCACTCCCTCTGCTCCAAACATTTAACAATGATAGTTAAAAAGTGAAATACAAATACTGTTGCCTCACACTATATTCAGCAATTGAATGAGACGCAAAAAGGATTTAAATGTAAAGATAAGAACAATAAAACTCAAAAACATAGGAGACACCAGGTGTGGTGGCTCACGCCTATAATCCTAGCACTCTGGGAGGCTGAGGCGGGAGGATCACTTGAGGTCAGGAGTTTGAGACCAGCCTGAGCAAGAGCGAGACACCGTCTCTACCAAAAATAGAAGGAAATTAGCCAAACAACTAAAAATATATAGAAAAAATTAGCTGGGGATTGTGGCACATGCCTGTAGTCCCAGCTACTCAGGAGGCTGAGGCAGAAGGATCGCTTGAGCCCAGGAGTTTGAGGTTGCTGTGAGCTAGGCTGACACCAGGGCACTCTGGCCAGGGCAACAGAGTGAGACTCTATCTCAAAAAAAAAAAAAAAAAAAAACAAGCCGAAGAGAGAGGCCTCAGAAGAAACCAACCTTGCTGACACCTTAATCTTGGACTTCTAGTGTCCAAAACTCTGATGAAATAAATTTCTATGTTTAAGCCACCCAATCTGTGGTACTTTCTTATGGCAGTCCTAGCAGTAAAACCAGAAGTTGGTTTGTGTTATTAAAACAAAAAAATGAAAAATTTTAATAATAGGAAGGATGGGAGTGTTTGATGAGTAGTTATAACATGTTAATATCTTCCTTGATTTTCAACTATGTAAGATAAACACATTTTCTTTCCCAGAATATGATAGCTTGCAGAGTTGAATAGTTGTGACAGAAACTATGCCCACAAAGCCTCAAATGTCCTCATTTAGCCTTTTATAGTAAAAGTTCACCAAATCCTTCTCCATGGATTGATTTTGTAAACATTAAAAAACATGAACAGGCCAGGTGCAGTGGCTCATGCCTGTAATCCTAGCACTTTGGGAGGCTGATACAGGAGTATTGCTTGAGGCCAGGAGTTCAAGACCAGCCTGAGCAACATAGCGAGACACCCCCCCCCACCCCCCAGCCCCATCTCTACAAAAAAGAAAAAAAAAATTAGCCAGGCTCAGTGGCACTCGCCTGTAGTCCCAGCTACTGGGGAGGCTGAGGCAAAAAGGATCACCTGAGCCCAGGAGTTTGAGGCTGCAGTGAGGTATGAGTCACTGCCCTCCAGCAGGGCAAGAGTGAGATCTTATCTGAAAACAAAACAAAACAAAACAAAGAAAAACCATAAACAAAAAGGATACACTTCCTTACATATTTACTTCTGGGGTGGGCAGGCACTTGAGAAATGAGATAGAGATATGAAGGAACAGTTCTCTAATTACATATATATCTGGCAAATTAAATTATTAAAAAATCTGGTTGGTGAATATACAAATATTGTAGCACTCACTGTATTTTTCTGTAAGTTTGAAATATTTTAAAACAATATAAAATTGTTGTGGTTTGGAAAGGATATCATATTACTATACCACTTTTTTTCTTTGTTTTTCTTATCCCACAAGGTCACAGATCTATAGTACCTATTTTATAAATTGGAACATACTGCTTTGAACTCTGATTTTAGACTTAAAAGGTCATCAGCAGTGTGCTAAACCAATTGGCAATTAAGATTAAGGAATTGAAGCTGGTTTTCCCTTTTAAGGGAGCGCTAAACTAGAACCTGTGCTGAGAAATATTTTGTTTCCCAATTTGTGAAATTATATGTACATTCCCTTAATTACACATTAAGGGAATTAGAATCCCTCTTAGGTTTACTTTAAACAATTATCTGGCACTAACAGGAATAAAATTCATGATATTCAGATCATTCCAGAAAATCTAGGTCATATCAAAGTTTGGTTCTTTGGAAATTTGATTTCCTTATATAATTTTTAAGTTGCTTAAAGCAATAGATACTCATGTACTGCTTTAGAAAAGCAGTAAGCCATTTAGCCTGAATTCAGAAGATAGCAGATTTCATTTCTTTTACTTACATTGTGCTTTTATTGTAAATGATAGGAAAGCTGGTAAAACAAGTATATACGTTAGTATTTAAAACAGAAAGCAATGGGGAAAAAAACCCTCCCTCTTTACAAGGGCAATGCTTAGTCGAATATACTTAGGCCTATTCATATGAAATATGAAGATGGTTATTAAGAACAACTAAAAATAAGAATAAATAAAACAGCATTAATGGTATTTGAAGGTATGGTTAAGATTCACATTGGAGGCCAGGCGTGGTGACTCACTCCTGTAATCCTAGCACTCTGGGAGGCTGAGGCAGGAGGACTATTTGAGCTCAGGAGTTCGAGATCAGCCTGAGCAAGAGTGACACTCCATTTCTACTAAAAATAGAAAGAAATTATCTGGACAACTAAAAACATATAGAAAAAATTAGCCTGGCATGGTGGCAGATGCCTGTAGTCCCAGCTAATCCAGAGGCTGAGGCAGAAGGATTGCTTGAGCCCAGGAGCCTGTGTCTCAAACAAACAAACAAATAAACAAAAAAAGATTCACACTGGAAATGATGATTTAAATGATTTAATTACATAAATGCTTAAAAACTAGGGAAGGGGATTTTTATGTCTCCCCACCCTAGGATTCATATTTTTCCTTAGAAGGATAGGTTTTATTTTATAGGTTATTAAAATAAATGTCTAGTAATCATAGCTACTTTCTTCAGAGAGAAGTTGGTCCAAGGAGCTCCGCTTAGGCATAGACCTCAAATCTCTGTATTTTGCACACATGTCCAGCCTCTATCTCTAAAAGCAGGTGGTTGTGCCAGGCAGGATGTCTGTCATGGACCGGGAACTGGGCCAAACCTATGCTGGGACCACTTGGTCTGTACCCTTGGAATCTGTGTCTTCAGTGAGGATGATTTCAATCCATCTGGGGGTTTAGTGTTCTTGGTGCATAACATAAGCTGTACGGGCTTTGTAGGAAGGAATATGGCAAAAAACAGCTAGATGGAGTAACAAGAGATAGTCACAAAACTTGCCTTTCTTAGATGGGAAGATGTGTCTGAGCAAGGAATGCTGGATGATGGGGCCAGCCATGCTGTTTGGGGGAGAGTATCCACACAACACAGCAAATGCAAAGGTCCTGAGGTAGGAAAGAGCTTCTTGCATTTGATTGAAGGATGCTGCACACCAGGGAGAAGGATGGGAAGAGGTGGGCCTTGTCAACTTCATGTTATGTGATCTCATGTTGTGGAGCTGAGATTGTATTTTAAATGTTATGAGAAGCCATTAGAGAGTTTCAAGCAGGGAATTGGGGGTCAGGTTTGCATTTACAGTTTTGAAACTCTGTATTGTGGTAGAGCAAGGGCAAATGCAAAGAGACCAGTTAGGAGCTTGTTGTTAGTAGTCCGGATAAGAGGTGATGTCCATGGAGACAGATATGAAGAGATTCAAGATAGCTTTTTCAAGTTGAAGTAGCCAGTATTTATGGAGAACTTACTATGTGAGAATAACTGGGAGTATAAAAATGGGAAAGATAAGTTTTACTCTGATGGGTGTCCAGGGAAAGACAACTAATTTTAAAAGATTCTTTTTTTTTTTTTTTTTTTTGAGACAGAGTCTCGCTCTGTTGCCCAGGCTAGAGTGCCGTGGCGTCAGCCTAGCTCACAGCAACCTCAAACTCCTGGGCTCAAGCGATCCTCCTGCCTCAGCCTCCTGAGTAGCTGGGACTACAGGCATGAGCCACCATGCCCGGCTAATTTTTTCTATATATGTTTTAGCTGTCCATACAATTTGTTTCTATTTTTAGTAGAGACGGGGTCTCGCTCTTGCTCAGGCTGGTCTCGAACTCCTGACCTCGAGCGATCCACCTGCCTCGGCCTCCCAGAGTGCTAGGATTACAGGCGTGAGACACCGCACCCGGCCTAAGAGATTCTTATGTATCTTTCTAAATGTTTCTCTTACTTTTGTTTTGCATTCTCCTATGCATTTATTGAACATATATACAATTGTACTTATATGTCAATGTGAGTTTTTTTGTGTGTGTGAGTTTGTTTTTAACATAAATGGTATTATTCTGCACTGGGGGGTTATTCAACAGTGTTTCTTAGAAATCTATCTATATTATTACATGTATATAAAGGACTTTCTTTGTAACAGCTGTATAATATTCAGTAGTATGAATATATCACAAGTAATCTCCACTGGTCAACCTGCCCCTACCATGCCTACTCTCCCTTGTTTTCTGAATGTGCCTTCTTTACTTCAGTAAGTGGTAAATACTTTGTAAATGAAGATATTCCTTTTATTTTTTTGGTACTCACTTCTTAAAGGTACTCTGTGCACAGAAAGAGCTTACTAAATGCACACAACAGCCTGATTATGAAGAGACAATAAGCCTCTTGAATCCGTCGCCCTTGAAATTTCTCTGCCTGGTGCTCCTAACACACTTTGAATTGGCCTTGAAACTCTGGGCCTTCACCCTAAGGCAGTATGTCATCTGGGTGCTCTGAGCAGGAAAATAATGAAAAATAATGTTCAGTTGATGTCATGAACCATTCACCATTCAGACAGTAATGGTTTTCGGGGTGAGTTGAAATGAGATTGGCTACTTCTGCTTCAAAACATCCTGGAAATAGCCTGCCTCCTGAATTCTGACAGTGGCTTGGGAGGGGGAGGTGATGGGTGAGTTAATATTAAATTTTCAACATTTTATTGTGAAAAATTTCAAACATACAGAAAAATTGAAAGAACTGTACAGTGAACCCATTACCTAGATTCTACCATTATATTGTGCCCTACTTGCTTTATCACATCTTTGTTCATCCTCCCTTTGTCCATGATGGATGCATCCATACATCTTATTTTTTGATGCATTTCAAAGTACACAGTGTACCTTGAAACAGCAAGAAAAAGTACCCCTAAACTTTCAGCATGAGCACTATTAGCTAGAGCTCAATGCTTATTATTTTTTTTTTTTTAATTTTTGAGGTAACATTTACATCCAGTGAAATGTATGAATCTCAAATGGACCATTTTATCAGTCTGATAAATGCCTAGAGGGTGGAACCCAAACCCCTATTAATATCTGTTACATCATGTTAGGGTTTGATAAGACAATCACAGCCTTTAAGACTCTCATCCTTCCATAACTACTGCTTTGTTGTAAAAGAAAAAAAAATAGACTCTCATCCTGCTTTGACAAAAATGGCAAAAAGTCGGCAAAACACCTCCACAGAGCCAGGAAAGAGTAGCTGTGGCAAAGCAAAGAACATCAAGCTAAGAAAGGAAACACTGAAGTTAACAGTCCTGATGGAACCTAATAAGGGTCTATCACTTCAGACCCTTAGACTGTACTCAAGCTGGGAGAGGATATTTCCTTTTGCCCTAATATCCCTTTTTAGATCTATAACCTCCCTCACTGCCCATTTTTACATATCACTCTGCATTAAAAGTCAAAAGAACATACAGAATCTGGAAAAAGGACAGAGAAAATTTACTGCAAAAAATGGGTTAGGAAGGAGAATGTTTCCAAGGAAAAGCACATCTGTTAAGGTGTCTGGATAGAGAGAGCTACAAAGCGTGCAACCAATCTGATAATAAGCACATTATGACCCATATTACATATGATAACACTTGCTCTACAAAAGTAGGGCAACTTGCCAAGGGGCCTGAGAAACAACACTGAGCTTTTAAAACCTGCGTTAGAAAGACCAAGCACTGGTGCGCGACTTTCTAATACAAAACTGAAATGTGGGCTCTCGACAATACTAAACACCACCCTCGTTGTAGTCAACAACAATGAAAACAACAGTTTCAACAACAGTTGAAAACACTAAGTTTAGCGTTTTTTTTTTTTCAAGTTTGAGGCCAAAATCAATACATACTCTTTTGAATGCTGCTTAAAATTTTTTTTCCTGGTTAATATGCATACTGGTAGTATCAATTTAGAAAACTATGTAACGTTACAGAAAAGAACACAGCAATAGGTTACATTATATTTTATTTTTTCTTTGTTCAGAGAAATTTCTCTAGTAACGAACTATAGAAATGATCCCTTGAAAGGATAGTCTTAGCCATAGATTATAATTACACCACCTAGAGATGAACCCTGTTAACAAACTTTTTGTATTCAAACTTTTTCCACTGCGCATAGTTTTTATTTCGACAATGCTTTTAGACAATCATTCTTTTTACTACCCAGTACTTTCAAACAAAAATTACAGAAAATACTGGTTTTTTTTTTCTCTTGTGGCAGATTTGGTCCAGAAAAAGCTATAGGAAGAAAGCGTTATTAACCACACACACACACAAAAGTTTGACAGAAAGTATTTAAAAAGAGAAATGGAAAACATCACGCCTTTATTTTGGTGAATTAGCAACAAAGAAAAGAATTAGCATGGACGGGTACTTTTCAAAAATATTTTTTTTCCTCTGGCTCCCGCTAGGGTGGAGGAAGTTATCTCCGCTCCGAGAGAGGGTGGAACAGAGTGAAAGGACAAATGACCCGGGCGTGCGTCTCCGACCCAGCCCGGACTTGGAAGCGCGAGGGTCAGATGGGGGGCCGCGGAGGGGGGAGGTGACCAGCAGGTGCCTGGGCTCCAGCCCCCTCCCCCACACCCTCCCCCACACCCGGAGATTGGCCTCGCCCCCTGGCGGGCGAGCGCTAGGTGTCGAGGCACTGGGGTGGGGGGTGCAAACCCCGCGGGCAGCGGAACAGAGGCCGCGAGGGGCCTCCTGCCCCGGCACACAGCGAGAGGCTGGCACCCGCCCGCACGCACCCCTAGTCCGCAGCCCCAGGGATCATGTCCGCGGCCGGGGCGCGGAGCAGAGTCCGGGGCAGGAGAACCAGGGGAGGGCGTGTGCAGTGGCGGCGGCGGCAGCGGCAGCGGAGCCGCTAGTCCCCTCCCTCCTGGGGGAGCAGCTGCCGCCGCCGCCGCCACCACCTTCTGCGCGCGGGCCGCGGCCAGAGCGAGCCGGGCGAGCGGCGCGCGCGGGGGAGGGCGGGGGCGGGGAGGGGGGTGGGCGAAGGGGGCGGGAGGGCGTGGGGGGAGGGTCTCGCTCTCCGACGACCAGAGCCCGAGAGGGAGACCCTGGCGGCGGCGGCGGCGCCTGACACTCGGCGCCTCCTGCCGTGCTCCGGGGCGGCATGTCCGAGGCTGGCGGGGCCGGGCCGGGCGGCTGCGGGGCAGGAGCCGGGGCAGGGGCCGGGCCCGGGGCGCTTCCCTCGCAGCCTCCAGCGCCGCCGCCCGCGCCCCCGCAGGGCTCCCCCTGTGCCGCCGCCGCCGGGGGCTCGGGCGCCTGCGGTCCGGCGACGGCAGTGGCTGCGGCGGGCACGGCCGAAGGACCAGGAGGCGGTGGCTCGGCCCGGATCGCCGTGAAGAAGGCGCAACTGCGCTCCGCTCCGCGGGCCAAGAAACTGGAGAAACTCGGAGTGTACTCCGCCTGCAAGGTACCCGCTCGCCGCCCGCGGCACGCGGATGGGTGCTAGGGGCTCAGCCCGCGGGGACCCCCGCCCCCACCCCCTCCCGCTTCCACCTCCGCCTCCCGCCTCCCGCCTCCCGCCTGGGGCCGCTCGCTGCACCGCGGAAGTGCTCCTGTCGCCCGCGCCCAATTAGCTTCTTTTTGGATAGGAGTCCTGCTGGGTTTTAGGAAGGGAGATCACCCAGACCGAGACCTTCATTCCTCCGCCCTGAAAGGAATAGCCTTGGCATCCGCGCCCCGGGGCTGCTCTGGGGCTTTGTTGCTCTGTAGGAGCTCGCCGTAGGCACTTTCCCGGGAGTGGAGCGGTGCTCTCAGTGTGGCGGGCAACCCCGGGCAAGGGAAACATTTTTTGCTGGGTCTGAGCGGTCGCTTCTGCGCTCGGCCTCTTCCCGGGCTGCACTGGGAGGAGCTGGGTGCAAGGAGTAAGGGCGAAGAAGACTCCTGCACTCCTGGCGCTTTGGGAAAGCGAAGGGGAGGAACGCGCGGGGTGGGAAGGTGGGCACAGTCCGCGGGAGGGTCCTGTGGCGCCTGGCACCCTCGGCTGGGGGCGGAGGCGCTGCGGCGCGCGGTGACAGCCCTGTCATTATTGTATTATTACTTGTTTAGTTAAAACGCTGTCCCAGCTGCTCGGGGTGTAAACAGGATTTGGCAAGGTGACAGCCTAGCGCGGCGGGCGCTGCTGCTCGGTTTGAGGACACACATTTCTTGTCTCCCTTCTCCATGCCAATTTTAGGCACCCCCCTGGCCCCCAGCTGTAGATCCAGATGTGGAAGCTGTGTTCCTGAGGTGGGAGGATTGCCCGAGGGCCGCGGGGCAGGCTGGCCCTGCACTGTCAGCAGCGGCTTTGTTTTGACAGGGTGACAGCTGAGGGGGGCGGGGACTTGGCCTTGTCAGCTCCTGCGGCCTGTGGCTGAGGCGGGGAAGAGACACACTCACACACCTCCCATGTATTCTTCCCGCCTGCTGCAAACAGGGTCAACTTCCCAGATTCCAGATTCCCACAGTGGACACTTCTGAATTTTGATGTCACGATTATTTGTCCTGCTGGAACATCGTTCCTCGGTGATGATGTTTTTAGTATTTACAGGAACTTTTCAATTGAAGTGGAATGCCTGTGCTTGCTCTTTTACCACAACATATTCTCATGTTCAAGTTGAGCGCCTGTGTGTCCTATACAGGTTCAATAAATATTTCTTGAATGTAGGATCTAGCCCAGTGCTTCTCAAACTTTAATGTGCATTGGAATCACCTGGAGAGCTGGTGAAAATGCTGCTTCTGAATCAGTAGGTCTGGGGTGGGGCCACGAGTCTGCATTTCTAACAAACTTCCAGGTGAAACTATGCTAGTCCACAGACTGCCTTCGGAGTCGCAAGACCCTAGTTCAGACCTGGACAATATATTATTAGTCCCTTTTGAATTTAGTGGAAAAAACAGAAGTTGTGAAATAATAGTGTCACGTGATTGTTACTTCTGCAGAAGAAATGCAAACAAGATAAAGTGTGAGGTGTGTTTATAAGAGAGGTGTAAGCCCAGGAGTTGATTATGAAGGGTATTAGACTAGCAAGAACAGGGCATCGAGTGTAGTAGGCAGAAGGGAGAGCTGTGTACAGAATCAAGAACAAGTTCAGTTACTGGTGGGCTTGGTGTTTTGAAGCCAGAGTGGACTCATGTAGGACCTGTGTCAACTCAGTGTTTCTGTCCTGGCTTTATTTTTAAATTTATTTGTTGAATTCTCATCAGCAGCACCTCTTCTCCCTGCTGCTTGCTGTTGCCTTAATATCTGAACATTTTCCTGAAGTTTTGGTTCTTTCTAAAATCATGAGCATATGTACCCCGTATTGATATTTTTGATTCTTTTCAAATTTCCGTGAGATGTAGCACCTCTTCTAAAGTTTGTGACTTGAGTGTTTTCTGTTTACATTCAAGACCCAACTTATAGGAAGGGAAAACCTCTCTTATTAAAGGCTAGGAGACTATGGAAGTGTCAATTTTTATTTACCCATTCATTCAGTAAATATTTAGAGGGTTCTCAACTGGGTGCCAGGCGTTGTGCTAGGTGCTAAGCCTATGACACAAAGAATCTGTCCTTCAGGAGTTACTGATCCTCTGTGTGTGTGTGTGTGTGTGTTTGTGTGTTGGTGGTGGTGGGGCTAGGGAGAAGGGCGATGAATCATTACAGTGAAGTTCCAAAACACTATTTTCTTGGAGTGGTCTGGGGACCCAGGGCAGGGCAATTCATGGCCTGGATTATAGGTAGGTTGGGGATGGCGTCCTGGAGGAAGTGTCAGTGGCTGCTAAAAACTCTTTGCAGGGCAGGGTGGGGTGGAGTGAAGCTTCTTGCAGTGGAGAAACTGAAAGCAGTTCTGAAAGCTTGGAGCTGAGCCAACCAGAGCCAGACCTTCATTGGCCAGGGCCACTGGGCTGGGGGTGGGGGGTGTGTGGCCAAGAGGGCACTGAGGACTCCAGGAAACTTAACTGGGGGAGTCAGTCATATTATCTTGGATTTGCTTTCTTTTTTCAGTTGGGCTTGGTTGAGGATGAGAGGGTGCTAGAGAGAATGTTTTTGTGATTCTTTCTCAGCTTGTCTCTGCACTTAATATAAGCAAGCCCAAAAGGACAGATTGTTCTATCTTTTGCCACAGGCCCCTTTGGCAAGTTGAAAAGATTACAGAGATGAGACCTAGAAAGAGATGAGGTAGTTTACTGAGGAGTATTGAAAGAAAAACAGTTCCCAGACCTGTTAAAATATCTGGCCTGTAAATTTCACAAACAAAACTGATAAAGAAAGGAGCTAGTTCACAGCCAGGGTAGTGTGCCACACCCCAGAGAGAAGGAAAAAAAAAAAAAAAAAAGAAACAAACTTGTTTTACAGGATCCAGGGTAGAGTTCTTTGAACTATATCCTGCAAAGGTTGTTTCAGAGTCATTTTGCTCATGTGTGACACAGCCAGAGTGATTATTAAGAATGTAGATCTGACCATGTAATGCCCCTACTTTGGACCCTTTAGTTTCTCTTACCGGGGTCCATGAGGGCCTGCATAGCCTGGCCACTGCTATCCCTTACTCTTTTTCAGGGCCTTGAGTACATGGTTACCTTCTACCTCAGGGCCTTTACACATGCCATTTACTGGGACTGAAAACTCTTCTCTCCTTACTTTAGAATTAACTCCCAGTTCTTCCTGTACATTTCAGATTCCTTGACTTTCCTTTATTCTCTGGGCCAGACTTCCCATTAGAAATTATCAAAACTTTTCTGTACTCTTCCTTCCTGGTACTTCTGTTGTGATTGTAAATAAGTGTGATTATTTGATATATGTTTAGAATCTGTGAACAGATTATAAATGATGTGATTATTGACTGAGTGAATGAACTAGAGAAGAGAAAATGATTAGCTGTTAGGTTAGCAGTTGTGGAATTTTAACTTGATTACTTCTTGACAATTGGATAGAGGAGATTTTTCATGTAGGGCATTTCTAGGTATTCTGCAGATGTTGATGGGACTGGGTTTTTAATGTTATAAAAGAAACCTTAAGTGAATGTATGAGTAGCCCAAATCCAAATCTTGAATTAAAGTGTAACATCTACTAACTTAAAAACAAAAACAAAATCATTGACTTACCCTTCCTAAAGAAATAGGCCATTTATCATGAAGGGTGTAGTGGCTAAGAGAACAGGCTTCAGAATTCAGGTTAAGCTGAGTTTAAGTTTTAGGATATCCCGCCCAGTGACCTTGGACAAGGACCCCCCTGCAACCTCCATTTCCCTGTCTAAAAGGTAGGAAAAATGCTATCCCCTATCATAGCATAACAATGAGGATTTAAAATGGGCTATTTTAGGCATCCAGCACTGTGTTCTGGCCCATGGTAAGCACTCAGAGCAGCTTAAGGTAAGGGAGACACTGTTAACTGGGAAGTCAAGAAAGAACATGAGACTCAGTCTCAAGTCTCAGCTCTGCCACTTGTGTGATCTTGGACACAAGTCACTTAATTTTTCTCTGAACCTCAATTACTACATCTATAAAATGGTGACCATAACTTCAACCTTGAAATTAAAAGAGAAAATGCCCCCAAAGTCCCTAGAACCTAAAGATGCCAGATTAATGCTGGGTGAACTGAATTGCCTGGTACTTTACTTATATATCAGAGTCAGTGGCCACAAAGCATTTATGGAGAACCCAGTTGGTTGGATTCTGGGCTGAGTGCCATACTTAGAGAATTACATGAGCACAGGACTATAAAATTAGTCTTAATTTTGAAAGTAATGGTTTATAATTGAGAAGTGACACTGTAGAATATGCAGAGTGGAGGTAGAGGTGCCACTATAGGAGAAAAAGCATCCTCTGTGGACTGAGGGCTGGTGGACAGGGCACTAGAAGCCTTCTAATTGGAGAGAGCCCCCTAATGCAGTTGTTCATATTTGTCAGTCATTCCTCCAAAGAACAAATTTCTTTTCAGTTGTCAGCATCTAGAGCAGCAGCTCTTACCCAGGAACTGTTTAGTCCCCCAGGGAACATCTGGCAATGTCTGGAGACATTTTTGGTCATTGCAGTTGGGGGAAGGCCACGCTACTGGCAACTGGTGAGTAGAGCCCAGGGATAGTGCTAAACATCTCACAATGCACAGGACAGCTCCCTACAACAAAAGACTTATCTGGCCCAAAATGTCAATAGTGCAGAAGTTGAGAAACCCTGCTTTAGAGGAAAATGATAGTGTCCCATAATACCATAAATACTTTTGCAGCATTGGAAACAAAAAACAATGCTTTTAATGTGAATTTGAATAATACTCAAAATCTGAAAAATCTCACTTTGTGAATCATGGACATATTTTTTAAATAGCTTTTTTTCGGTACAATTTATAGATCATAAAACTCACTCAGAGACTTTTGAATAAATGTATACAGTTGTATATCCATCACCACAATCCAGTTTTATAACTCTTCCATCCCCCCAAAAAGTTTCCTCCTGCCAGGAGTACCTTTCTAAGGTGATATTTTGTATCAATTTATTGTTGGCTTGCAAACAGAAACCAAATTAAAAATATCTTTTTTGATGCTCTTGAAATAGGCAGAATTGTTACAGCAAAATACAAAACATGGGGGGAGGTAGATAAAGTGTTTTAAAAGATAAATATAAATATACTGCATACAGTTATATCATGGGTAGTGACTTCTCTAAAAGGCCGTAAGTATCATAGAGCTGCGGTCCGCAACCCTGGGCTGTAGACCAGTACGGTTTGTGGCCTGTTAGGGACTGGGCTGCAGAGCTCCCCCCAATCTGTGGAAAAAATTGTCTTCCATGAAACTAGTCCCTGGTGCCAAAAAGGTTGGGGACCACTGTCATAGAGCCAAACACACACAGGAAAAATGTTTCTCATTTGGCAGATGCAATACAAAAAGCCTGAGAGAAAGATGTCCAAATTTAATTCTGTGTCCTCATAAATTTTCAGGGAAGATGGAAATTCAAGCCTGCAAAGCTTTCAGATTGCAATTTGTAGTTTTATATAACTGAAAAAGTAGTTTACAGGGCAAAACAGAACAAAATCTGCTGAGGATTGTTTTGTTTTAGGAAGCATGTGCTTGCAAGTAGCGATTTGTGATGCAGTGCTGTTTAAGATTTTTGTTTTGTTTTGTTTTTTAAAACCAGCCAGCAGATTTAAACCCAGTTGCCTATCCATGTTAGCCAGATTTAATTCTAGGGTTGTCAGGTCCATCCTCAGGGTCTGACCCATCATAGGAAGTATTGAGGGTGAAATACACACTTTCCTGTGAGATGCCTTGGAACAGTCAGCACATCTGCTTCTCAGATGAAGGATCTGAATACTCAGTGCAGTGCTAATAAAATTTGAATTTTCAAGGCACAGGGGTTCTGATTTACTTAGTGTCTCCTAAACAGAAAGTAGCTATTTAGGAAGAGCTGTCAACAGTTTCCTCACTCTTGTTGCAGGGCGCCTTTCTGTGGTGGTAATCTGATTCAGACATGGGATCAGAACAGGCACACTGGCTACCTGCATGTGGGGAGAACACAGGGAGAATCCTCCCCCCACTGTCTCCACACTGGGTGCCCTCGGGCAGCCACGTCACTGCCTAGTTTCAGTTTCCTCCTTGGTGAAGTGGAAGTCCAGGTGCCACCTCCTTGACTTATCACCCGTGTTAAATAGTTTATCGTATGTGAAAGTTCTTGGAACACAGGCATTCCACAAAAGTCTGTTTTATTTTATTTTTAAAAACATTCCATTGATCTCAGCAGTTTGTGTTTTGCCCAAGTGTTATGTCTCATGTCATTTGATTCTTCTACCCCGGGTAAGAGGAAGGTAAGGAAGGTCATTTTACCAAGCAGGGAACTGAGACCCAAAGAGGTCAAGCGACTTCCTCAAGCTGCAGTGGTTACTCTGGAAAGCGCCGGCCCACAGAGATTCTCTTGCCAGAGCACCACCATTTTGCCTCCTCTTCCAAAACTTTCTCCTGAGGGTGGAGGGGGGCACTCTTCTTCCAAATGGTTTCTGGAGAGGATTTCATTTGTTTCAGGCATTCTCCTGCTCTCATTTGAGGTTTATTGTACTCCTATTGAGAGAGCTATGTTCAAAGGCTTTTCTAGTCCATTGAAACTGTGCAGGCCATAAAGTAAACAGAATAAGTGTTCTTTATTACTGCCTCAGGACAGACATATGCATGCCCTTGATTGTTTTAAAGCTGACAATCAAGACCAGTCACTGTCCCTGTTGAAGGCAGATGAAAGAGGTACCTATTCAGGCTGTGGAAGGTGCCAAATGTGACAGAAAGTTAAGGAATTGACTATCTTGAAAGTTCAGTAGTCCCCACACAGTTCTATTTAAGACTGAATGCATAGCGATATCTCAGCACAAAGGAAAGTGATTTTTAAAAAAACATTTAATTTTATTGTGCATACAGTAATGTGCTCAATGATAAGTTTATAGCACAGTGAATTTTTACGTATGTGTACTTCTGTGCAGCTGCTGCCTAGATAAAGCTACAGGACATTCTCAGCACCTCAGAGGGCTCCCCGATGCCTTCTCCCCACTCCTGGTAACCCTTATTCTGACTTCTATTACCAGAGATTAGTTTTGTCTGTTCTTAAACTTTACATAAATGGAATCATATAGTATGAACTCTTTGTGTCTGGCTTCTTGCACTCAACGTTAAATCTGTGAGACGTATCCATGTTGTTGTGTATAGCAGTAATTTGTAAAGACACATGTTTTAAAATTTGAAAACAAGTTAAAAATTGCCAGCTATTTTCAGGATGGAAGTCATCGGCTATGGACAACCTCATAGAAGGAATTTTAATTAGGCTTTTGAAAGAAAGGATGGGAATTTGATATTCGGGTATACTGGGAAGAACCCAGGCGGGCAGGAATGTGGACAAGAAAGCAAGGAGGTATACTTGGCCAAGTAGATGTAGATAACCAATGGAATGGAGGAGAGGCGGAAGGATGGGGAGGTGGGTGCAGGGGGCCAATGATGTCACAGTTGGTAGAATGTCCAGCTTGCACAGTTCCTTCTCCCGTGGAGTCTGTACTGGTGAGTCCTTACTAGTAAATATCCATGTGAAGTCCTATTGCCACCTGCCCTGGTTGCCACCTGGTTCTGGAAGATGACGAGACTTGTTATACGTTATATTCTGTAAGCCATATAGAACCATACATGTTGGGAGTGATGGCAGGTTTCCTAGAAGGCTGGCCAGAACCCAGGATATAAATCGGGCAGTGTCACTTCTGTTGGCATAGTTGATGGAGTTGTTGGAAAGTGAACGTTCATTCCCATGTTCTTCAGAACTGCCTGCTGAGGCCACTCAACGTCACCTTCCCAGGAATGACAGTGAGAAACAAAAATTACTACACAGTGCCACATAAATCTTTCATAGCAACTGTATCCCTGAAAGCTAGTATTGAATATATAAGATGAGCTGATTATTTAATGGAATCATGTGGACATCCACTTACAGATTTATCTTTTCTGTAATTTATATACTTGACAAAATGGGATTTTCATCTTTGAATTTACCTAGTGTGTGTGCACACACATCATGGGGTATTATACCTATTGCCATTGATTTATTCATTTAACATTTAATTCCATGGCCTGCTTTAGAAGACTTCTGCTCAGTTAGCTCCTGTTCAAACTTCTTATGACAATTTATCCTATAGTTATAATTGAAATAGAATCGAATCCTTTACAATTTTGAATCACTTTCATCTCTGGCATCTAATTGTGCATGCAGTTACCCCCTGCTTTGAACAATTTTCTCCCAGATATTTCCGTGTCTTGATCTCAAAGCCTCATTCCAGTCTGTTCTCAAATGCCAGCTTCTCAGAGAAGACTTCCTGACCCCTCCTGTCTAAAACAGCAGCACCCCATCCATCACTCTGCAATATTTCCTTGTTTTGTTTTCCTCTACTGCACTTACTAATATTTGGAAATCGAATATTTTTTTAATAATTTCTTATCTGCTTCCTTTTGATAATAGAAGCTCCATGAAGTAGGGACTTTGGTTTGCCTCCTATCCTGGGTAGACAATATCTTGCATGTAGTAGGCACTCAATAAATATTTGTTGAATAAATGGGTAATGTTATATTCACAGGCTTTGTGAGATTGGAGGAAAGGAAATTGTGTTTTAAAGATGAGGAAACCGAGGCTCAGAGAGCTTTAATTCTATTTATAGCTAAGTGTAGTTCTTTTCAGCTCATGGGAGACCTAATGACAAGCAACCCTTGTTTGATGGCCTGGACTTCTGCTACAAGATCAAGCAAATAAAGTCAGACCTACATTTTAATCCTTCTCTGAGTAAATGATGTGAACTTTTCCAACCACCGTTTCCTCTTCTGCAAATTTGAGTTTAATCTCACAAAGGTATCATGAGCATTGTGAGACCAACGTGTTAAAACTATGAAGTGGGAAAAGTCTTACCATAGATTCTAAAAATCTGTATTATATTAGTGAGTTAGAAAAAAATCAATCACTTATAAAGGCATGTTTTCTAACTACAATATGTGTTGCTTTGCCGCTTACTTTAAAGTCTACAATAGACTTTCTTTAATTTGTTCATCTTTTCTTTGGTTTATTATTTTTTTTCATCAGGAGGTGAATGCATTTATTTTGGAAAAAAGTGTGAATACTGTCTCCAGTGATCCACTTGGAATGATATACCACCTAATCTCTGGAGAAGGCTTAGAGTAATCTCGTCAGTGACCTCAGGGCAAGGCATGTGGGGATGTTTCCATTAAATTCCACACCATCCTAATCAGTACCCATTCATTGCATGCTCTCACTTTGTGCAGCCTTCTGCCAACCTTGTGTGGTATGCAGGAGATTCCAGAAGTACAGGGATGAGGCCTGAGTAATACCATACTGACTGATGGTGGCAGTGCTAATTTGCATCAGTTCTAACAAGCCAGTGTTGAAACTGGGTGGCAGGATGCCAAAGAAGCCAAGGTCAGCATACTTTGAAATAATGAAGTGAGTCATGTAACCCAGGATTTGCACATACCTACAGGCCTACCTGATTCTTCCCACCTCCAAGTGAACACATCATGATTATTGGTTTGGTGCCTGTGCCCAGCTCTGTGCTACACCTGCAAAAGGAAGCAAAGCCATATGGAGCCCCGTGTCTTGCTGGGGAGACAGATGTGGAGTGAAAGAAATATTAAAGTGAATAATCAAGCCTGAGGTCCATGCAGTGAGAAACATCATGAGCTAGGGGGAGTGGAAGTAAAAGAGTGAGGCCCAGCCCAGGTGGAGCGAAGAGGGCAAAATCAAGCAGAGAAGCAAAACTGAAGGGAGCAAGACATCAGAGTGGTTTAGAACATGGACCTGGGCACCAGTCTGCCTGGGTTTCATTCCTGATGTGTGACCATGGGAAGGTTACTTACCCTTTACAAACTGCAGGTTTCATACCTCTAAAATGAAGATAGTGATAATGTCAACTTTTTCCGTTCATTCACCAAATTGTTGTTTAACGTGCCAGGCGTTGATTTAGACGCTGGTGATACAGTGACAGATAGGTCCTTACTGTTGCAGAGCTTGCTTTCTGGTAGCAGAAATAGTCAGTAAACAAGAAAATAACAGAAAATGGTACATGCCACCCAGAGAATGAAAACAGAGAATTAAATGAGAGTGCCTGGGGAATTCCTTCAGATATGTGCTCAGGAAAGTCTCTCTGCAGAGGGGACATGGGCTGGGGCCTGAATGATAACAGGAAGTGAGTGGAGGGGTTGCCAGTGCGTCGTATGAAAAGACTTGGGCCAGAAATAGCTTGGCATGTGCAACCCCTGCTGGGAAACCAGTGTGGCTAGATGGAGGTGGGTGGGGGACGAAGGTAGGAGATGAGATGGGAGAGATAAATGGGGGCCAGAATGCTGAAGCATAGCTTTCACACAGTGAAATGTTCAGATCTTCAGTTCTGATCAGTTTTGACAAATACATATCAAGGATAGAACTTTTTCCATCTCCCTTCCCACCTGCTTCTTGCCATTCAAATCTCTCTTCCTGAGAAGCACCCGCTAATCTGATGTGTGCCCCCTAGGTTAGTTTTGCTATTCTAGAATTCCATATAAATGGTACCACATAGTATATACTCTTCTTCAGTCAGGATAATATTTTTGAGATTCATCCATGTTGTTGCATGTATCAGTAGTTAATTTCTTTTTATTGCTGGGCAGTAGTCCATTGTATGGATATACCAGAGTTTATTTGTTTACCTGTTATAGATACATGGGCTGTTTCTAATGGATTTATATTAGATTTGCATTTCAAAGCAATGCCTCTGGCTGCTCTGAGAAGAATAAAAGAGAAAGAGCTAGAAAAAGAGGGCCAGTTGGAAGTTGTTGTAGTCTAGATATGAGTGGATGGTGTCTTGGACCAGGGTAGTAGCAGTGAGGGGTGGGTGGGTGAGAAGTAGACAGTTTGGGGCTATGAAGGTAGAGGCAACAGGACTTAAAATTTGTTATGGGGACAGGAGGTGACGAAATGACAGAAACGAAGGATAATGTGTAGATTGTTGGCCTGAGCAAGGAGGGTAGTTCCATTTACCAAGATGAGGAAGGCCATGGGAGAAGCAGGTTTGGAATGGGTGAGAATCAGAAGTTCTGTCTCCAAGGTGTGAAATTAGGCATGTCTGTTAATAGTCAAGTGTTGTTTTGATGATAAAATGAGATAATCCATTTAGCAGTGTGGTATAGAATCTGGAACATTCTAAATGCTCAGCAAATGTTAGCTACTATTACAGTTAGCAGCAGTACTAAATATAAATAATAATTATAGATCTTTTTTTTTCCCACGTCAGAGGAGTAATGTGCTGACGTGGTAACAAGGCTGGAGGGAGGCATGTCTCACACATGAGCATGAAAACCCAGTCATCATGCTTATGAGCTACAAAAGGATCTTGATAAAAAGACTAGCCAAATTGGAGAAAAAGAGAAAAACTTGTAAAGAGAAACAGTGGGAAATAGGGTCTGCTGGGTTAGGAAGAAATCGGTGGATAGGATGTATTGAATTTCAGGTAGAAAATTTCGAACGAGTCCATGTATGGAGTGTGTTTGCACTTTAAGAAGGCGGAGGCACGAGATGTTTTAGAGTGCCAGAGGGGAGTTCTAGGTTTTGATCTTGGCTCCTTGTTCTTTGCCAGCTGGGTGAACTCAGGCAAGCCACACCCCTTCTCTAAGCATTGAATTACTTGTCCTACAGGGTTGTTGGGAGGGGAAAATAAGATGATTGGAACTGCAATTACCTTGGAAAGTATGAAACACAAATGCTCAACATTATTAAGCGTCATTTTAGAGTAGAGTGATGTTGGCGGGTGCTAGGATTGGGAGTGGGAAAGTGTTGGAAGAAGGCAGGAAGTATTTCTTCTGACTGACTGTTAAGGGCCTGGGCTAGGACCCTGGCAGTGAGAAGGAAGAAGGTATAAATCTGAGAAACTTTGAAAGGAGAATCAGATGGCCTTGGCTGAGGACATTGAATGCAGATATGTTGAGCCTCAGGTGCTGGGAGGAGGGTAATGCCATGAGGGCAGTAGGGTAGTTGAAAAGGAAGGGGTGTTGGAGTAGAAGGCAGGCCTTGGTGTGACGTTTACTGGGCAGAGATGCCAGATGTAGGCAGTTGGGAATGTGGGCTAGAAGTTCTGCTTTGCGGGTTGGGCTGGTTATGTGAATTGGAGAGTCATCAGCCCAGGTAATGACTGATACCATGAGAAACGTGAGCTGTCCAAGGAAACAACATGTAAGGCACTATTTATTTTGCTCATCCTCACTGACTTGGTGCCAAAACAACAGGCTGAAGGATGAGAAATTCTGCCTGTCAGCTGGTTGTCTGAACTGCTCAATGTCAGCCAAGCAGTTTGACAAATCTTTCCACTGTGTCGAAGACTGAGCTGACTGCTTTGGCATCTTCACAGATACAGTCTGAGAATGTGTGTGTATTAAATTCAAAAAACTTGTCTTGGATTTATAGCATTCCGGGGCACCCGTTTCAAGGCCCTGGTGTCACTCGGGACCTCCTGAGGCCCTTCCAGGGGTGGTGCATGCTTGGGTTTGGTCCTGGAGAGGTGACTCAGATATAATGAAGGGCCTAGCCTACCCCCAGGCCAGTTGGTAGCCTTTGGAGCCAATCCAGCACCTTTGGAGATACTGCCTGAGGGTTGCGGGCCTTTGATTCAGCCAGACCTATTATTTAGCATAGGGAGGGCAGTTTCGTATTCAACTCCAGCATAGGCACAAGGACTTCCTCCTGGCAGGATGTCATAAAGATTTTCTGTTGATTTGTGTTGGAGGAACCCTGGAAAGCATGGATGAGAAGCATTTGAATTGGGGTGTTTATACCTGAATTGTTTTGCCCTGGGTCATTTCCACTTGATGTGATTTCCATTCTCCTTCTGTACCCTTGACCATTTTCTTTGATACTTGTTTTTGTGGTTCCCTCTGACTTTCCAGACCAAAATGGCCCTCATTTTTTTTTTTTTTTGAGACAGAGTCGTGGCATCAGCCTAGCTCACAGCAACCTCAAACTCTGGGCTTAAGCGATCCTCCTGCCTCAGCCTCCCGAGTAGCTGGGACTACAGGCATGTGCCACCATGCCCGGCTAATTTTTTCTATATATGTTTTTAGTTGTCCAGATAATTTCTTTCTATTTTTAGTAGAGATGGGGTCTCCCTCTTGCTCAGGCTGATCTCGAACTCCTGACCTCGAGTGATCCTCCTGCCTCGGCCTCCCAGAGTGCTAGGATTACAGGGGTGAGCCACCGCGCCCGGCCCAAAATGGCCCTCTTAATTAAGGTATTCAGAGATGCTTCGGCTAGTGAATTACCTCACCAGTTATCTTTTCTTCCTTCCAGTTCTGTTTTCAAACTCAATCCCAGGCAATTTTGCTTCCCTGAAGGAACTCTGCCCCCTCACCGCCCCCCCGCCCCCCTGCCGCCCGACCTGGCACACTTTCTTTTTTTCACTTCTGCTAAAAGTCCCAGATTTTTAAAATCCCAGTTTGAAGTCATAGCTTTATGGCATCTGCTGGCCTTGATTGTCCAACCAGTGGAGACAAAAAAAGAGTGTATGTTCTAGAAAGGATTATTTAGCCATTTAAACTTAATCTGTATATGAAAGGCTAAAGTTAATCCGGGGAGAAGAAAGAGGAGTTATATTTTTCTTTTCTTTCTTTCTTTATTGAAACAGACTCTCACTCTGTCACCCAGACTAGAGTGCCGTGGCTTCAGCCTAGCTCACAGCAACCTCAGGCGATCCTCCTGCCTCAGCCTCCTGAGTAGCTGGTACTACAGGCACGCACCACCACGCCCAGCTATTTTTTTCTATTTTTATTAGAGACTGGTCTCACTCTTGCTCAGGCTGGTCTTGAATTCCTGATCCACCTCAAGCAATCCTCCTGCCTCAGCCTCCCAGAGTGCTGGGATTACAGGCGTGAGCCACCACGCCTGGCTGAGTTGTATTTATCCCTTCAAATATTTTGCTACTCAAAGAGTGGTCCTCACGTGGGGACTTTTTAGAAATGTAGAATCTCAGGTTCCACCCAAGACTTAACTGAATCTTAATTTGCATTTTGATAGGATTTCCAGGTGATTCCTGAGCAGATGGAAGTTCGAGAAGCACTGCTCCAAATCACATCATTATTATGCAAAAACCAGTTACTTTCAAGGAGAAAATTCCAAGCAGCTGGATCACAACTGCTGACAGTGGGCTCCAGGTTTTGTTGTTATTTTAAAACAATTTGGATTAAAATATCTTTTTCAAAGTAATACATGTATACAGTCAAGAGGAAAATTCAAATAGTTCACAGTGTTAGCAAGTGAAAATTTAAACCCTCTCATCACAGTCCTCCTCCATTGCCAGTTTCACTTCTTGCTCCCTTTTAACCATTTCCAGAAACTCTTAGTCTCCCCTCCCTCACCCTCCTCAGGCTATATCTTAAATCTGATACTGCAATTCCAAGAAGGAGACCAGAATAACTATCCCGAAATTCTCTTTAGATTCCAATTTGACTCCAGTGAATTTGTGAAGAGACCAGAAAGTTGGACGTCAGCAAGTTAGCATTTAGTAGGGAGCCCAAAACAAATACCAGTAACATCAGTCTTTATTATTAGCAGGTTTTAATTGTTTCAAACCCTCTACTGATTTCAAAAACAGGGCAACCTACTTAATGACTCACTTGTTCTTGTCATTTGCTATTTTTCTTTTGCCAAGCCAGAGTCTGATGGCAGAGGTACGGCCACCTAGGGACTGTAGCTTTTTTTGCTTTTTTAGATCAGGTAAGGGTGAGGTTTTGGACAGAGAAGAAGACCCCCATGTGCTAGTCCTGTTTTTTTTTTTTTTTCCCAAGTGTAGCTTATTAAGCTTCCTTAACTTGTGAGGAGAAAATAAGCCCCAATTCTGAGACACACTTTGGGGAATCTTGGCAGAAGTTTCTTCTTTGAAGTGATAGTTACTAGCAGTTCTTGCCTTAAAAAAAAAAAAAAAAAAACTTTATTGAGGTATAATTGGGGTCTCATAAAAATTCTCCGGTTTTAAGTGTACAACTGAGTGATTTTTAGGAAATCGACCAAGTTGTACAATCATCACACAATCTACTTTTAGAAGATTTCTATCACCTCCAAAAGATCCTTGTGTCTATTTGCAGTTAACCCTGTTCCTGCCCCCAGGCTTAGATGACCAGAATCTATTTTCTATCTCTATCAATTTGCTTTTCTGGATATTCAAATAAATGGAATTATACAATATGTGGTCTTTTATGACTGGCGTCTTAACACTGAACATAATGTGTTTGAGGTTCGTCCATGTTGTGGCATATATTATATCAGCACTTCATTTAAAAAAATTTTTTTTTGTCTTTGGTTTGCCTAAACATTCTTTTTTTATTTCAAATAATATTTTATTATTTAATTACATATAACATATTTTCTTTATGCATTAATCAGTTGATGGGCATTTAGGTTCTTTCTGCTTTTTGGCTGTTACTAATAATGTTGAGATATTTGCATGCAAGTCTTTGTGTGGATAAATGTTTTCATTTCTCTTGGGTAGATACCTAGGAGTGGATTTGCTGGGTCATGTGTTAAATTTATGTTTAACTTTTTTAAAAAATTATTGTTACTTCAAAATATTTTGGTAAAATACACATAACATAAAATTTACAGTATTAACCATTTTTAAGTGTTTAGTTCAGCAACATTAAGAAATTCACATTGTTGTATAATGATCACCAAAATCCATCCACAAAACTCTTTTTTTGTTTTGAGACAGAGTCTCGCTCTGTTGCCCAGGCTAGAGTGAGTGCCGTGGTGTCAGCCTAGCTCACAGCAACCTCAAACTCCTGGGCTCAAGCGATCCTCCTGCCTCAGCCTCACGAGTAGCTGGGACTACAGGCATGCGCCACCTGCCCGGCTAATTTTTTCTATATATTTTTAGTTGTATAGCTAATTTCCTTCTATTTTTAGTAGAGACGGGGTCTCGCTCTTGCTAAGGCTGATCTCCAACTCCTGAACTCAAACGATCCGCCCGCCTCAGCCTCCCAGAGTGCTAGGATTACAGGCTTGAGGCACCTCGCCTGGCCCACAAAACTTTATCTTGAAAAACTGAAACTCTGTACTCATACACACTAATTCCTTCTTGCCACCTCCCTCCAACCCCCAGCCACCACCATTCTACTTTCTCTCTCGGTGAATATGGCTACTATGGGAACCTCGTATAAGTGAAGTCATACAGTATTTGCCCTTTCATTACTGGCTTCTTTCACTTAGCATAACATGCTCAAGTCTCATTCAAGTTGTAGCCTGTGTCAGAATTGCCTTTCTTTTCTAAGGTTGAATAATATTCCAGTGTATGTATATACCATGTTTTATTTGTTTATTCATCTCTCAAGGGATACTTGGGTTGCTTCTTCTGTTTTTTTTTTTTTTTTTTGGTAGATATGGGGGTCTTGTTATGTTGCCCAGGCTATTCTTGAACTCCTGGCCTCAAGGGATCCTCCTACCTACCATGCCCGGCCTGCTTCCACCTTTTGACTACTGTGCTCAATAATGCTGCTAGAACATGAGTGTACAAATATCGCTTTGACTTCCTGCTTTCAATTCTTTTGGGTATATACCCAGGAATAGAATTGCTGTATCACATGATAATTCCATTTTTAATATTTTGAGGAACTGTCATACTGTTTTTCATATTAGCTGCACCATTTTGCATTCTCACCAGCAATGCCCAAGGGTTCCAGTTTCTCTACATTCTAACACTTGTTTTCTGTTTTTTTTTTTTTCATAATAGCCATGCTAATGGGGGTGAAATTGTATCTCATTGTAGTTTTAATTTGCATTTCTGTAATGATTAATGATGTTGAGCATCTTTTCACGTGTTTATTAGCCATTTGCAAATCTTCTTTGGTTTGTTCAAGTCCTTTGCCCATTTTTAAATTGGACTATTTTTTGTTGTTGAGTTACAGGAGTTCTTTTTTTTTTTTTTTTGTACCACTGAAGTTTGAAGGAGTTCTTTATATATTCTAGATATCAACTCCTTATCAAACATGATTTACAAATATTTTCTCCAATTCTATGGGTTGCCTTTTCACTCTATTGATTATGTCCTTTGATGCCCAGAAGTTTTACATTTTAATTAATTCCAGCTTATCTATTTTTCTTTTGCTGCCTTTGCTTTTGGTCTGTCATATCTAAGATATCATTGTCAACTCCAATATCATAAAGCTTTCCCCCTATGCTTTCTAAGAGATTCAGAGTTTTAAGTCTTGTGTTTAGGTCTTTGATCTGTTTTGAGTTCATTTTTTATATATGGTGTTAGGTAAGGGTCCAACTTTATTATTTTGCATGTAGATAGCCCATTTTTCCAGCACCATTTGTTGAAAAGACTGTTCTTTCCCCATTGAGTGGTCTTGGCACCCCTGTCAAAAATCATTTGACCATATATGCGAGTGTTTATTTTTGGGCTCCCTATTCTATTCCATTGGTCTATCTTTAACTTTTTAAGAAGCTGCCAAACTGTTTTCCAAAGTGGCTGTACCATTTACATCCCCACCAATAATGTATGAGGATTTTCATTTCCCACATCCTTGATAATTTGTTATTGACTGCCTTTTTTAAAAGTTTTGTTTTGATTGACACATAATAATTGTACATATGGGGTACAGTGTGATGTTTTGATACATGCATACATTGTGTAATGATCAAATCAGGGTAATTAATCCATCACCTCAAACAGTGGTCATTTCTTTGTGGTGAAAACATTCAAAATCTTCTCTTCTAGCTATTTTGTAACATACAACACATTATTGTTAACTATAGTCACCCTACTGTGCAAGAGAACACCAAAACTTATTCCTCCTATCTAACTGTCTGCCCTCTTGATCATAGCTGTCCTAGTGGGTGTGACGTTATAGTTTTGGTCCTTGACTTTTAAATTTTCTGCCTTCATTCAGTCTGGAGCAGAGAGGTAGTAAATACAGTGAAGGACTCACCCCACTCACAACCACAAGACGAATTATCTGCCTGGACATACTCTGTGCTTCTGCAGGGTAGACTGAGTAACCTCAGGCAAGTCTCTTATCACTTAGAGCCTCAGTCTGCTTTTTAAAGAATGGAAATAATTAATGTTTTCCTCACATAGGGTGAGATAAGAATACACATGCAATAGCCAAGCTGCTTTGGAATTGGGGGGAAAAAAAAATACGTTTTTTTCATTTTAGGGGCTTAATAAATGTTGGATTCATGGTTTTACTCCATAAATTTCCCATCAGCGTATTCTTGCTGTGGGACTTCGCTGTTACTGATTTTTAAGTTTTCCAGCAGATAAGACTTTTCACTCTCTAAGCGTGACAGAATCCTGCTAGACTGCTGGCTGTCTTTCTCCTGTTCCTCTGGATATCACTCAAATATCCTCACATCCATCTCACCCATTAACACGGAGTGAACTGTGAGCACCCTGCTCCCTTGTCTATCTGTAATCTGCGTTGTGACCAATTGTTTATCTAGTTCAGGTTCCTTCTTATCATCCATCCTAGCTCTGCATACCATGACAAAGTCGTTTGCATTTTCTTGACCTCTAATCCGGGGATACTGTTGGGACACAAACATTTTTATCCCAGGCCTCTCAAAAGTAGTGCAGTGGCCTTTTCTTCCTTCTTGGTTCTGCCACGTCTGCAGAGACTTGCTCTTGGGGGAGATGAAGTCATCTGGGTAGCCTTCCCCTCCTTATGCCCAGGTTGCTAGCTGCTGCGGTAATTGGCTTGACAGTGCACTCCCTAAAATGTTGTCCTTCAGTTGGTACTTTGTTAAAGCTGCAAGGCCAACTCCCTTGTGAGTTTCTTTAGACAGCAGCTGTCATGCCTAATTAAGGAGAGACATGGGAAAGGTGTTTTGAAGGGAGATCTCTTATCTCAAGGAACAGTGGCCAGGCCCAAACATTTGGATGGGGGAGATGAAGGCCAAGGTGAAGGGCATGGTAGCAGCAGCTTAGAAAGCTTGGCAGAAAATGTTTTGCAAACAGTCAAGGATAATGGTATTGAATCTTTTTTTAAAGGATTTAGTGTATGTCCTCTTTAGCAAATTGAGCAATTAGTCCTACATGTATTAAAAAGTTTAGTGCACTTAGATTGTTAGATGTGTAATGGTACATGTACATGTGTAAGAAGTATTTTTCATATCCTACAAAAAGAAATCCTGAAACAAATGAGCAAAACTCAAGGGACTTTCAGATACCTCACTAGGGTATAACTTTAACCACCTAGGACCACTTAAGGATATAGAGACTATTCTATGCCTAAACTGTTAGGGTCCATAGTGAAGACTTGGGGTTTGGTGGTGGATTCCCTTTACACTCTAGTGCAGCAATGTCCAATAGATTTATAATGTGAGCCACATATATAATTTAACATTTTCTAGTAGCCTCGTATGTTAGTTTTCTAGGGCTGGTATAACAAATTACCACAAAATAGGTGGCTTAGAACAACAAACAAAGTTCCTTTACTCACAGTTTTGGAGGCTAGAAGCCCGAGATCAAGGTGTCATCTGGGTCATACTCCTGAGAGCTCTGGGGAAGAATCCTTCCTTGCTTCTTCCTAGCATCTGGTGGCTCTTGGCAGTCCTGACATTTCTGGCTTATGGGTGTATCATTCCAATCTCTGCCTCTGTCTTCACTTGGACTTCTTCCCTGTTTGTCTGTGTCTCTGTGCCCAAATCTCCTTCTCCTTTCTTTCAGGAAAACACCAGTCATTGGTTTTAGGGCTCAGTCTAAATCCAGGACAATTTCATCTAAAGATCCTTAACTGATCACATATATCAACACAAAGACCCTATTTCTAAATAAGATCTCATTCTGAGATTCCCAGTGGACATAAAGGTTGCGGGATGCTATTCAATGCACTATACCACATTAAAAGAAATAAGAAAAGCCAAAAATTAAATTTCATTAATTTTTTTTTTTTTTGAGACAGAGTTTCACTCTGTTGCTCAGGCTGGAGAGCCGTGGCGTCAGTCTAGCTCACAACAACCTCAAACTCCTGGGCTGAAGCGATCCTCCTGCCTCAGCCTCCCGGGTAGCTGAGACTACAGGCATGCGCCACGATGCCCGGCTAATTTTTTCTATATTTAGTTGTTTGGCTAATTTTTTTCTATTTCTATTTTTAGTAGAGACGGGATCTCACTCTTGCTCAGGCTGGTCTCGAACTCCTGAGCTCAAGCAATCGTCCAGCCTTGGCCTCCCAGAGTGTTAGGATTACAGGCGTGAGCCACCACACCCAGCTGAAAATTCATTAATTTTAATGTTTTATTTAACCTAATATTCCAAAATATTATCATTATAATATGTAACCAGTATACAAGAATTCCTAATGAAATATTTTAACATTTTTTTTGGTACTACATCATTGAAATCCAGTGTGTATTTTACACTCATAACACATCTCAATTTGGATTGCCACTTTTCAAGGACTCAGTATCCATCCACTTATGGCTGGCTGCCACTTCTTGGACAGCACAACTGGAGTGCTGTGGGGCTGACAAAACTTCTATACTTCTCAGTATTTGGCCCATGTTTTTTTCCCTCCCTCCATCCTCCTTAGTTTTCAGGGAATTTTCAATTTATTTGGACAGTCTCCATCATTCTGAACAAAAGAAATAAAAATCTACTTTGTAAAAACTGCTAGGATCCTAAGACTCAGTGGAGGAAGCAAAATTAGCCAGTTTTGAAAGAAAAGATCTTTGTTCAGTTATATTTTTAAGCATGAGTGTTTATTGTGTGGTGGAATTCATTAAGCACTCTTATCAGAAGTGACTTAAATACATGAGTAGTTCATATTTAAGATGTAACTTTTTTTTTATTGAGTAGGGGGAATATAAGACTTTATTATTACAAATCTCCCTGCCATGAGATTTGTGACTCACCCATTTATGAGCCCCCAGTGAACATGGCCATTATTCTCTGTCATGTTAAGACAAGAAGGAGCATAAACTTTTCTTTCTGGGCTGACTGCATAAAGTCTGTTGCAATAATGAAGTTAAGATCTACATCTCTAAAAATCTGTATTGTTTTCTCCAAGAATGAAAAGCTTGTTATTTGTTAGCATGAATCTTGGGGAGTGGGAGGGTGGTTTATAAGCAATCTCACAGGGAGAAAAGTTTTAGATCCTTGAATTCTTAAGTCTGGTGCGTGATAAGGATGTGGTTTCTACCCTCCCTCCCTGCACCTCCCGCTGGAGTTACAAATCCTGGCTGTGGTTGGTTTTACAGTGTTCTGGTCATATAGGGTTCCTGCTGGTTTTACTCCCTGCCCTTAGACAACCTGCCAAGGAAGGAAACTTAGACTGCGGTTGCTAATGTGCCCAGATGCAAAATCCATCATGCTTGTCAAAAGTTAGAGTGGTTACTGAGGTGAATGAGGGAAGACTCCCTAGTTATGTGATTTTTTGGAGTTTTGAACTTTGTTCTTTACCCACCTGACCCCTAACCCTAAAGTAAATCTTGGATCCTAAGTATAGTAGTGAAACCCTTGGTTAGGCAACTTGGCATCTTTATGATAATTCAGGGAGGATACTGTGTTCTCTTGGTGGGCCTTGGCTAAGCTGTTGGTGTTCCTTTTCATCCAGATGTCAAAGAGATTTGTAAGTTCTGGGCTGTATTAATACTTATGCTTCCTTAGCCAGGTGCAGTGGTACATGCGGGTAGCCCAGCTACTCGGGAGGCTGACACAGGAGGATCCTTTGAGCCCAGGAGTTTGAGGACACCCTGGGTAACATGGAGAGACTCTGTCTCTGGACATACATACATACATACATACATACCAGAATGCATAGTTGATCCTGGACTGGAAGTTGAAAGAAAAAGGAAATAGGATGATTTGTTCATGTAAATTAGTGAGAGAAAGGAAAATGGGTGGATTTGATTTTTTAGCCTCAATGACTGCTATTAAAGAAAAGAAGACAGTGAGGATGCCTACCCTAATGACTAAAGGAAAAGGTGAAAGAGAGAAAACGGAGTTTGGAGACATCCTGCCTCACATCCTCCAGTTCTCTCCCTACCTCCATTTCACCTCCCTGAGGATCCTGTATAAGAGGGAGAGAGTAGATCAAGTAACCAAGCTAGAGTTCTTATAATTGCCTATGAGGCCTCACAGAATTCCTTTCACCCCCTGATTTACCTCAGCTTCTACAACTGTACCCGCTGTGCTCTAGTCACGCTGGCCTTTGCTCTCTGTTGAGCAAGCCAGGTGCTTGCTCCCTTACCTTCATGCTGGCTGTTTCCTCTTCCACCAGATGTCCAATGGTCAACTCCCTCCTTCATGTCTTTTCGTCAATGCCACTTTCTCAAAAAGGCCTAGTTTAAATTGCTCCTTCTGTTTCACCCTTTGCCAACTCCCCTGTACCTGCCCCTTTGTCTTTCTTTCCGTAGTACCGTCAAGCTCTATTAATAATATACTATATAATTTACTTATTTGTGTTGCCTGTTGTTTGCCCTATCCGCCCCCCCCCAACCCTGATGTGGGTGAGATCCATGTGATTAGGATCTTTGTTTTCTAGCAAAAAAGTACCTGGCATGTAGCAGTCCCTCAATAAATATTGTTGAGTGAGTGAGTCAGTATGTATAGTAGTTCTTTGGCTTGAAATGCAGTTTTCCATACTCAGAGGTTTTTGGCTATTACTATTTTTTCCTTCTGGGTTTGGTCTGTCATACTTAATTGCTTTGTTGAGGCTGTTTTGTCATCATTTTTCTTTCTCAAACCAAAGGCCCTTTTGGAAATGGCAGCTGGATCAGACCAACTGCTCAGAAAAGCTAGAGGTTTAGAGAGACCCTGGAAATAGCTATTCTGTAACTAAGAGAGGTCGTTCCAAAATGAGGATGGTTTCCTCTCCCTGAAAAGTTTTTAGGGATGCTTTTGTAGGGGGAGGAAAGCTGTTTTCCCCTCTCCCATCTTGGGTTCATTGGCTGGGACCCTGTAAATTAGACTAACTAAAGACAGACTAACGAGAAAAACATAAAAGGTTATTAACATGTGCATGGTGCATGAACAAGGGGGAACCCAGTGATAAGTAACTCAAAGGAGTGGTTCGAATATGGGCTTATATAACATCTCAGCAAAGAACAGTAAATTTTTAGAGAAGTGACAAGACAAAGGAAAAGGACTTTGAGCTGTTAGGGGTAGTGACTTGTGGGAAGGCAAATATATGGGGAAACTCATGGTAAATAAGGACTAGTTTTAGCAAGGTTTATTATGTAGATTGCTCTAGTGCCATCTCTAAGCCTGAGAAGGGTCTAGAGTTATCTCTGGTGATTAACTTCTGCCCTTCGTGCTAGAGAGGGGAGGGAGGACACCTTTACAAATTTATGTCCTGCTTTTAGGGAAATAGGAGGAGGGCAGAGAGAGAGCTTTTCTTATATCTGCTTCTTAATAATCCTTATACCAAAGCTGCGTATTTTGGGGTGGCATATACTGCTACCCTTCACTGTCTTCAGTGTAAGTTCTCATGGAAGTTTCCTTCAAGAACATGGCTTGAGACCTTTGCAATCTCTGACAAGGTGGATGGCTCATTGCAGAGAATTTCAAGGATGCGTTCAGCCTGGCAGCAGAGCAGTGGGGGTAAGAGTTGGGTCTTGCCTGAAGCCTAGCCAAAGGAGGGTCACTTGAGCTACTCATTGGAGGTTGGAACTGTGGGGTTTACTGATGTAAAGTGCTTCTTCTGGCCCTGCCTTCTTCATCCTCTTGGTGACCAAATGGGAGCAGCAATCTGGTTGGCTGAGTGTCCCTGAGTGCTTCTCAGGGCCCACTGAGAAGGACTCATGTTCAAAAGCAGATTTTTCTTATTCTACCTTGACTCTTCTTACCTTGCCAATAATTTATTCTTTCCTTCTCTCTTATACATATATGTACTTCAGAAACTGCCTCTATTTTGGAGAATTTTATGTATGAGGTCAAGGTAGCAGCCACTCTGAAATTTTCTTGAAATCATAATTCTACTAACTTCAGCTATCTAGTACACAGAGGGAGGGGGAAAAAAAAAAGCAAGCAGGGAGAAAAGACTCTGAAAGAACCTAAAATCTAACACAAAGCCCAAGCGCGAACATCTATGAACTTTGTTTTATAGACGTGTGCTGTCCAGTATAATGTGAGCCACATGTATAATGTTACATATTATAACTGCATTAAAAAACCAAAAAGAACAGGTCAAATTAATTTTAATAATATCTTTTACTTAACCCATATATCTAAAGTAATACTATTTCAACATATAATAAATACAAAAATTATTAATGAGATACTTTATTTTTGCCCTGGTCTTCTAAATCTGGTATATATTTTATGTCTACTGTGCATTTTAATTTGGACTAACCACATTTCAAGTGCTCAATAGTCACATGTGGCTAGTGGCTGCCATATTGGATAGTATGCATAGAAGGCTCTCCCTTGAAATGAATCCATCTGTGTTACTTATTATTTTAACAATTTATTTCCTGGATTCTCAGCCACAGCAGATTTGAAGCAGTAAATAAATCTTGAGAGTGATGGAGCGGTAATGGATAGTAGGGAAGGGGCAGAAGAATTATAAGCAGTATGAGCATACTAGCCTTCCACACTTTAGGATGCCCTGAAGCACATAATTTGGTAGCCTGGTAGAATAACTGATAATCTTGCCATGCTTGCCCTCCACTTCATAGCCCAAGTCACTGCAAAAAGGCCAAATCATGCTCACTTTTCTCTACAAAGGTGGGAAAATGTGAAGGGTATGTGGACGAAGTTAAGGGAGATTTCTAGTAAGTGTTGCTAAAATAATAGTGTTCCAGTACAGGAAACCTGGGAATATATGTAAGTTTCTACCCTAGATGCATGATGAAGTCCTCTCCATTTCTAATGCTGAGAAAAACTTGGAGGAGCCTGCAAGTGTGGCTTCAGCTGGGTGTGCCCCATCCCTTTTCCCTAAGATTGCTAACTTCCTTCAGTTCTGTGGTTTTCCCTTCTGGTCCATGGGGCAGAGGTGCAGCGTGAGCCTTGGGGCCTGCAAGGCTCAATTTTAGCCTAGATCTTAGCTGTGTTTGTGGGACCTCAGGAGTCTGGCTTGTTGCTTTGAGAAGCTTTTGAGATGGATTCTCTTGGAACTGACCAGTTCATGGACACCCACTGGGGGAAGTGGTATCGAAGTGTGTAGGTCACCTGTCTGAACTGCAGCATGCAGATTCCAGCCAGCAGAAAACAAAACAAAACAAAAAACAAAGTACCCAAATCAAATACTCCCTTTGCCTTTTCTGTTTTTCTCTTGCATATATAGAAAATTACAAAGTAGGGGAGGAGTAGCTGTCATACAACTAGTGTATATTGTTCTCGTGTAAAACAATCAGTCCATGGCTGCCTGTTACATAATTTTGTCTCTTCATTCCTTTTTTAGGCCGAGGAGTCCTGTAAATGCAATGGCTGGAAAAACCCCAACCCCTCTCCCACTCCCCCCAGAGCCGATCTGCAGCAAATAATTGTCAGTCTAACGGAATCCTGTCGGAGTTGTAGCCATGCCCTAGGTGAGTTCCTAAATCTCCCAGGAAATTCCAACAAGTTCATTCTTGCCAGAGAGTCCTGACTTACTGAATTGTGTGGGTTAACCAAACTTGAATGCTATTTACCTCTATGTGAAGGCAACAACAAAAGAGTCTCTCTAGTCTCCCGAGTCTCCCGAGTTTGCTGGGGAGGGCTTCATGTGAGAGACAAACCCTGCACTGTTTGCACTGACTCCTTATTTATCTCTTCTCCCTTTCTGCAAGAGCTGGGTTGGACTGGGGGATTGCCAAATAAGATGAAACATGACAAGTGAGCCAGTTAGAATGAATAATGGGTAACATGTCCTGATTCATTCTGATGGGGGGGGCCCGAGAGTCTCTGTCCCCGGGGTTGAAACCTCAACTGACTGCTTCTTTGTTTAATAATTATAATAATAACAATGATAATAATTATATGATTCTCTGAACTTTCTGGGGTACTTCATTTTATCTTCATGCTCCTTAGTTTCCTGTATCTGAAAGTTCATTCTTCATTGCCTGCTGCTCTTCATTGTGTTTGGTGAATGTTTACCTGCGTTTTCCCTTTCAACTTTCTTATCTGACCCTGCAAGATAATCATTGTCAGTTTGGCAAGATAGGCTCTGCTGCAGTTACTCAACAGGACTGTGCTTATGTGTTCTGTGTCTTAATACTAGTTTTAGGATAAAAATATTTTTGTTGAAATCATATTTTGAGTAGATAAAAGTTATTGTGGTATTAGTTTTTCTTAGATATTAAAATTCCAGTTCATAAAGGATCTTGGAATATTATTCCTACTTTTTTGCCTTCAGTTATCCAGTCCCCCCAAAAATGTCAGTTTACTGCCTGGTATTGCAAGGACATAGTACTGGGCACAACATTCTCACTAAGATCCTTGTTCTTTCCACCTGACCATTTATAAGTGGGTGGCTTCTCTTGCCATCCTCTTTCTCCAGAGCTTCCTGCTGACATCAAATGGTGCCGAGTCAGCCTCCAAGGTTAGCATGGTGTTAGGTCTAGTCTGAAGTTTTATTTTGTACTCAGCTGGAGAGTATTTCAATACTTATAAAACAAAAAAGTAAATAGTGTGATCTTCCCAAACGGTCACTGCACTGGAGTAACCTTCTGAACAGGCAAATAGAGACTATTGATCTTACAAAAGAAATAAACACTAATAATTTCATCATTGTGAGTTTTGAAGTAGCCAGTACAAAAGAAAGATTCCAAAAGTTACAGACCTGTCTTTACTTATCATTTACCTTTTTTACAGTCCACCTGTGAGTGAATAGAGTGAATGTCGTTTAGAATCGCCTCGGGAAATATGATGCAATAAAAACTGGATACTAGAACTCCTTAAGCCCTGGGCTTGAACTGTATTTGGTATTGATTGGGAAACCCTATTATCCAACATTAACTTAATTAATAACATTTAAAACAGAATCTTCTTTCTTTCTTAGCTGAGCAGATTGTCTCCATTCTAAGCCTGTAAACACACGAGTGCCCCAAGGCAGAAACAGCGCTTCACAAAAAACAGCCAACTTTGTTTTCTTTTATGTGTCTTAACAAGCTTTGAAAACCAATGCCCTTATTTGCCGATACATAACTAAGAATAAAGAATGAAAAAAAAAGTACGTTTCCTTTGACCTGGCAAATCCATGCCAGGAATTTAACCTATGTATAAATTAAGATGTGCCCTCAAATTAAACTAAAAGGACAGTTATTATAGCCTTATTTATGATATTAAAAAGCTAGAAACAACCTAAATATTCCAGTGTTGGAGACGATTGGTTGAATTATGAAAATTGACACACTTCAATAGGACTATTTTAAAAAAAGATGTATTTTCCAACATGGAAAGATATTCTTCACATATTCTTAACCAATAAACCTGGTCATAAAGCAGTTTGGTTGGAGGTTTTATAATGTAGGGCTAAATTTTAGGATCGACCAGCCTGAGTTCAAATCCAGGCTCTATAGACAGTAGCTGTGAGTAGGGGCACATTACTTAATCTGCCTAGACCCCAGTTTTTTCAGCCCTGAAATGGGTTAATATCTAATAGTATCTACCTCATAGGATCAATTGTGTGAGGATTAAATGAGATAATACAAACAAAAATCTTAGGACAGTACCTGGCACATAAATACTTGATTATTAGCTGCTGTTGTGTTTGTAGTAGCATCACAACACTGTCAGGGTTCTTTCACTAAAATAACAAATATAAACTCTGTATAGTTTAAATAAGAAAACAGTGTTTCTAGAAGGGTGGTAGCTCCCTCACGCTGAAAACAACAGGAAAACAGGTTTCAGTCTGGTTTGAGCATTTCAGCTGCAGAAATTCATGGACCTTCTGTCCAGGATGCTGCCACTGCCCCAACTGCTTCTGTCCCTGTAGGTATTTGTTCAGGGTTTCAGTACTTAGAGGAGGGCATCTGATCGGCATGGTGCCTGTCATGTGCCCAACCCCACTTTTTGCCGTAGGAGAACTACATGCAAGGCGGTTCTTCCCCAAGTGCAGGATGCTGACTCAAGAACAGTGTTGATCCTTTATAAGTATCATCCTGTTTTATTAGTTTAGAAAATACAACATTGTAAAGGAAAAAACAAACTTTTTTCTTTCTATTCTCTCAACACAGAACACTTCTGTGACCAGATGTGTGGGTTTTTTTTCCCGTACATGCCAAGCATTTCTTCAACTTTCTGAACCCCAGCTGGGTGTCTTATAATTCAGTTCAATTCTAACACTATCTACCTGGAAACGGCATCACATCCAAGTTAAGGGCTCAATCCTGCAACACTGCTCGCACTTCAGGTGCCAGTTGCTTCTCACTGACCCAGTATAAGTTGGGGTTGCCACAACCTCCCCTACTTGGTTTCAGTAGTTTGCTAGGATAGCTTATAGAACTCAGGGAAACACTTAACCAATTTATTATAAAGGATATTATAAAGGATACAGATGGACAGCCAGATGAAGAGATGCATAGGCCAAGGTTTAGGGGAAGGGGTATGGAGCTCCTTGCCTTCTCCAGGTGCACCTGGACACATGGTACCACCACATACATGTTCAGCAATTTGGAAGGCTATCAGATCTCATTAAGATTTTTTTATAGAGCTTAATCTCCATAACCCTCCCTCCCCCATCTTTCCTGGAGGTTGGTGGGTGTGGCTGAAAGATCCAATCCTGTAATCCTCTTATCACTTGGTGTTTCTGGTGACCGGCCTCATCCTGGGCTATCTGGGCTCCTTACCTTAAGTCACGCATAAGCATAAACTCAGGTGTGATCAAAAGGGTCTCATTATGAATAACAAAAAAGACTTCTGTTGCTCAGGAATTCAAGGGTTTTAGAAACTCTGAGACAGGAATTGGGGACAAAGACCAAACATATTTCATATTACACCACAAACATGTATTTTAATATATAGGATCAGGAAAAGGTCTGGCAGGATATATGTTGAGTTGTTGACAGTAATTTTCTCAGGATACTAGAGTTGTAGGTCTTTTAAAAATATTTTATTGTTCCTTCCTTTCTTGTTTCCCCTCTATCCTTTAGTTGGCTTTCTTAAAACTGAAATGTCTACACATGCACAGTTTCAAGTGCTATTAGAATTTTTGCTGGAATGCCATAGCTTATTTATTTGTCTTAGTATAAGGGGCTTTAGAAAACCTTTTTTGAGATTACGTCTCCCTTTTCCCTCCCTCTCTGCTTTAAAAAAAAACTTTACCATGGAAAGTTTCAAACACACATGAAGGGAGAAAGAATAGTTTAATAAACTGCCTCGTACCATCACCCAGCTTTAATGATTAACATTTGCTAATTTTGTTTTATTTAACAGCCCCCTTCCCTTTTTTTTCCCCCAGATTATTATAAATTCCAGACATTTTGTCTTATCTTATTCATGCGGAGTATTTCTGGATTGTTACCAACAAAGTAGAGGTTGGAGTCTAGGGAATTCTGTCAGGAATGGTGCAAGCTCGAGTTCTCATACGTTTCGATTGTTGTACACTGTTGTTCTATTTTCACATGTAGTCAGCATGGCTAATTTAGTCACCAGTGATTATACACACATATCAATACTGTTAACCGGAAAAAAAGCCAAACCTTGTAAAATAATTCTTTTTTTCTTTTATTTATTTATTTTTTTTGAGACAGAGTCTCGCTTTGTTGCCTGGGCTAGAGTGAGTGCCGTGGCATCAGCCTAGCTCACAGCAACCTCAAACTCCTGGGCTCAAGCGATCCTCCTGCCTCAGCCTCCCGAGTAGCTGGGACTACAGGCATGCGCCACCATGCCCGGCTAATTTTTTTTCTATATATATTTTTAGTTGGCCAGATCATT
>CM052436.1:109091730-109145008 GCA_028533085.1 Varecia variegata
GTGGGGAGGATGTGAGGTATGGTGTGGGGAAGATTGGGGCTTGAGAATACGTTAGCTGGTGATGTGGGTTTGGTAACAACAAAAAGCTGAGAGCTAGATGTTCAGAGACTGAGTTGGGTAAGGATCAAAAAGGAGCCTTGGTCAACAGGGATCCATAGTTAGCCTCCTTGGAGAGGGGGCCGCATTGGAGAGTTGGAGAATTTGGCATGTCTACACAACTATGTATTGATACAGTGTGGTCATTACTGTTCATGTCTGGTTTTCTTTACAGGGGATCTTCTCTTTCATAGCAACTTGTCCAGACTCTTGTTTTTCCTTTTCCCAAGCAGATGGTACACTCTAGCTTCTTTAATTTGATCTCTCCCTATCCCCTTATTCATTCTGGGAAGCTTAACCCTTCTCATACAATATTCTCCTCCTGCCTCAGTATACCCCCTCGTACCCTAGACCTACCTTTCCTTCATTTTCAGAGGAAAAGATACCATCTTCAGCTGTAAAAGTTACCCACCATTTGTCCAGTAGAACCTCTCTCCCTTCTCTTCTGGGGAACGTTGCTGCTTCATTTACGTCTTCCCCCATCTCCATTGCCCTGTTCCTTTCTACTTTGGGTTATATACAGAGCTTTGAAGAGAGAGCACAGATTTCTTCATGGGCAGAATCAGAGGGGAGTGAGCCTTTTCAGGTCACACCTCTTAAGCATTTTGATTCTTATGTAGTCTACTCTTCAAAATATGCAAAAGGATGTTTCAAACTGTGGAATCCCAACAAGGGAAGGGGTTGGGCCCCTGAGCCTTCTGAAAACAGAAACTTCCACCTCAATTTCTGGCAGAGCAACTCTTTCTAATTCTGATTAGGAATTTATTTTGGCAGAGTGTTTTGTGGCTTAAAAAAAGTGAGCCATTGATTTAAAAAATAAATCGTGGCGTGTATTTCCATAAGTTAAACCCACTATATGTTAGCACCTTAGCTGGTTTCATATTATGGAGAATCTGAAGGAATTTACATTCTATTGCATACTGATTGCTTTCCTAGCTTATCACTGGAAAGAGACTACAATATTATAAGGTAAAAATAGTATTAAGTAAAATTATTTCTGTAAGTAATTGACATAAAAATTTTGACCTAATTGTCTCCAGAATGAGGCCTGTCTCCCAAAGGCTTCAGACTGACCTCAAGGAACATTTTTCACAGCCTTAAGAAAAAGTTGACCCAGTAAATGTTCTGTCTAAAATGAAGTCTAATTTTGGATATCTTTTAGGAAGTGGTGAAGCCAAATATTGTACAGCCAAATAGAAAGTAATAGATTTGGACATTAATTTTTGTGTTTACACACACAAATACATGTGTAATTTTTCTATGATATAAATTATATGCTTAGAAACAATTTAATCAATCGATCCTTTTCTATTTGATAATATAAATAATACATTGTAGGCATTTTCAAGTTTAGTTGTATCCACTAGATTTATTCAACACTACTGAAGGCAGACACATTCCTTCCTCCCTTCTACTTTTTAAAAATGCCCTATTGGCATGCACTAACACGTATGTGCACCAACATGTGTGTTGCCTACACCTTGGTTCCATCACTCTGCCTTCCTCTTACTTTTCTGCATTAAAATGAAAGGTCAGTGGCCTCTGCCCCTCTAATTTTAACCCTTTTAATCTGGCTTCCTCTAGGACATTTGTTTATTTAAAAATGAAGAGAGATTTTTTTAAAGATTACAAAATTACAGCTAGATAGGAGTAATAAGTTTTAGTATTCTATACCACTGTAGGATGACTATAGTTAACAGTAATATATTGTATAGGTTCACATAGCTAGGAGGAAGATATTGAATGTTTCCAACATAAAGAAATGATAAATATTTTGAGATGATGGCTATAATAATTACACTGATCTGATCACTATACACCTTATAAGTACGTACAATTATTATATGCCAATTAAAAAAATAAAATTTTAAAAATTTAAAAAAATTTTTTTCAGCTTTAAGGTTTAATTGACAAATAAAAATATATGTATTTATAGTATACAATGTGATATTTTGATACATGCATACATTGTGAAGTGATTAAATTAAGCTAATTAACATATTCGTCACCTCACGTATTTGTCCTTTTTTTGTGGTGAAAATATTTAAAATCTATTCTCTTAGCAATTTTCAAGTATACATTATTATTAACTGTAGTCACTATACTATACAATAGATCTTTAGAGCTTCTGTGATCTGATACCTTGTACCCTTTGACTAATATTTCTACCCATTCCCCCCACTCCAAGTCCATGGTAACCACCATTTTACTGTCTGCTTCTATGAGTTTGACTTTTTTAGATTCCACATGTAAGTGAGATAATGCAGTATTTGTCTTTCTATGCCTGGCTTATTCCACTTAGCATAATGTCCTTCAGGTTTATTCATGTTGTTGCAAATGACAGGATTTTCTTAGTTTTTAAGGCTGAATAGTATTCCATTGTGTTAATATAACACATTTTCTTTATCCATTCATCGTTGATGGACACTGAGGTTGATTTCATATTTTGGTTATTGTGAATAGTGTGGCAATGAATATGGGAATACAGATGTCTCTTCAACACACTGATTTAATTTCCTTTGGTTATATACCCAGAAGTTGAATTGCTGAATCATATGGTAGTTCTATTTTTAATTTTTTTTTAGATACCTTGATACTATTTACCATAATGGGTGTAGTAATTTACATTCCCACTAACCGAGTACAAGGGTTCCCTTTTCTCCATATTCTTGCCAGTGCTAATCTTGCATCTTTTTGATGGTAGCCATTCTAATAGGTGTGGGGTGATATCTCATTATGGTTTTAATTTGCATTTCCCTGATGGTTGATGTTGAGCATTTTTTCATGTACCTGTTGGCCACTTGAATGTCTTCTTTTTTTTTTTTTTTTTTTTTGAGACACAGTCTCACTCTGTTGCCCGGGCTAGAGTGAGTGCCGTGGCGTCAGCCTAGCTCACAGCAACCTCACACTCCTGGGCTCAAGCGATCATTCTGCCTCAGCCTCCCGAGTAACTGGGACTACAGGCATGCGCCACCATGCCCGGCTAATTTTTTCTATATATATTTTAGTTGGCCAGATACTTTCTCTTTTTAGTAGAGATGGGGGTCTCGCTCTTGCTCAGGCTGGTCTCGAACTCCTGACCTTGAGAGATCTACCCGCCTCAGCCTCCCAAAGTGCTAGGATTACAGGCGTGAGCCACCGCGCCCGGCCTGAATATCTTCTTTTGATAAATATTTATTCAGATCCTTTGCATATTTTTAAATAGGGTTATTTGTTTTCTTGCTATTGAATTATATGAATTCCTTATATATTTTAGATATTAACCCCTTATCAGATATGTGGTTTACAAATGTTTTTTTCCATTCCATAGGTTGTCTCTTTACTCTGTTGATTTTTCCTTGCTATGCAGAAGCTTTTTAGTTTAATGCAATCTCATTTGTCTGGTTTGTTTTGTTGTTTGTGCTTTTGGGGTCATATACAAAAAAATCTTTGCCAAAACCAATGTCAAGAAGCTTTCCCCTATGTTTCCTTCTAGTAGTTTTACAGTTTCAGGTCTTATGTTTAAGTCTTTAGTCCATTTTGATTAGATTTTTGCATATGGTGTGAGAAGTTTTGATTTTATTCTCTTACATGTGATATCCAGTTGTCCCAACACCATTTATTGACAAGACTATCCTTTCCCCTTCACATCTTTGTTGAAAATCAGTTGACCGTACATGTGTAGATGTATTTCTGGGCTCTGTATTCTGTTCCATTGGTTTATGTGTCTGTTTTTATGCCAGCAGCATGCTATTTCTATTGCTTTGCAGTAGATTTTGAAACCTAGTGTGATGCCTCCAGATTTGTTCTTTTTGTTCAAGACTGCTTTGACTATTTGGGGTCTTTTGTGGTCTGTACAAATTTTAGGATTGGTTTTTCTATTTCTGTGAAAAATATCATTGGAATTTAATAGAGATTGCATTGAATCCATAGATCACCTTGGGTAATAGGGACATTTAAATAATATTCTGCCAACCCATGAACTTAAGATAACTTTTCATTTATTGTTGTCTTCTTCGCTTTCTTTTATTGTTTTATAGTTTTTCACTGTATGTATCTTTTACCTATTTGGTTAAATTTACTCCTAGGTATTTTACTGTTTTTGATGCTATTGTATATATGATTGTTTTCCTTTCTTTTTTGGATAGTTTGTTGTTACAAGCTACTGATTTTTGTATGTTGATTTTGTATCCTGCAATTTTACTGAATTTATCAGTAGTAACAGGTTTTTGGTGGAATTTTCTATGTATAAAATCATGTCATCTACAAACAGGGTCAATTTAACTTCTTCCTCTCTGATTTGAATGCCTTTTATTTCTTTGTCTTGTTTAATTGCTTGGGCTAGGACTTCCAATACTATGCTGAATAGAAGTGTCAAGAGAGGGCATCTTTGTGTTGTTCTTAATCTCAGAGGAAAAGCTTTCAATTTTTCACTGTTGATTATGATGTCAGTTGTGGGTCGGTCACATATATTCTTTCTTGTGTTGAGGTACATTCCTTCTATACGTAATTTGTTCAGAGTTTTTTTTTTAATCAAGAAAGGATATAGAGTTTCATTAGATGCTTCTTATGTATCTATAGAGATGATCATGTGTTTTTTCTCCTTCATTTTGTTAATGTGGTATATCAAATTATTATTGAACCATCCTTGCATCCCCGGAATAAATCTCACTTATTTGTGCTGAATGATCTTTTTAATGTGCTTTTGAACTCTTTTGCATCTATGTTCATCAGGGATATTGACCTGTAATTTTCTTTTCTTTTGGTGTCCTTGTCTGGCTTTGATATCAGTGTAATGCTGACCTTATAAAGTGAGTTTGGAAGTATTTCTTCATCTTCAATTTTTGGAAGAGTTTGAGAAGAATTGGTATTAGTTCTTTTTTAAATGTTTGGTGGAATTCAGCCATGAAGTCATCAGGTCCTAGGCTTTTCCTTGATGGGAGATTTTTTTTTTTTTAATTACTGATTCAGTCTCCTTACTTGTTATTAATCTGTTCAGATTTTCTATTTCTTCATGATTCAGTCTTGTTTCTAGGAATTTATCCATTTCTTTTAGGTTATCCAATTTGTTGGCATATAGTTATTCATAATAATCTCTTATGATCCTTCGTATTTCTGTGGTATCCATTGTAGTGTCTCCTCTTTCATTTCTGATTTTATTTATTTGAGTCTTCTGTGCTTTTTTCTGCATTAGTCTAGCTAAAGGTTTGTCAATTTTTTTATCTTTTCTAAAAACTAACTTTCAATTTTGTTGATCTTTTCTATTGTTTTTCTAGTCCCATTTATTTCTGCTTTGATCTTTTATATTTCCTTCCATCTACTGACTTTGGGCTTAGTTTCTGCTTTTTCTAGTTCCTTGAAGTATAACATTAGATTATTTATTTTAGATCTTTATTCTTTTTTAATATAGGTATTTATTGCTATGAACTTCTCTCTTGGAACTGCTTTTGCTGCATCCCATAAATTTTGTTATGTTTCGTTTTCACTTCTGTCTTAAGATATTTTTAAATTTCCCTTTTGATTTCTTCTTCGACTCATTGGTTGTTCAGACCATGTTGTTTAATTTCCACATATTTGTGGGTTTTTCAAAATTCCTCCTGTTATTGATCTCTAGTTTCGTACCAGTATGGTTAGAAAAGACACTTGGTATTATTTCATTCCGCTTAAATTTGTTTGGACTTGTTTTGTGGCCTAATATATGATCTATCCTAGAGAAAATTCCATCATGTTTGAGAAGAATGTGTATTCTGTTCTTGTTGGATGGAATGTTCTGTGTATGTCTGTTAGGTCCATTTGGTCTAAAGTGTAGTTCAAGCCCAGTGTTTCCTATTGATTTTCTGTCTGGATGATCTCTTCATTGTTAAAAGTGTGGTAATGAAGTCCCCTGTTGTTATTGTATTGCAGTCTATCTCTCCTTTCAGATCCATTAATATTTGCTTTATATATTTAGATGTTCCAATGTTAACTACATATATATTTATAATTGTTATATCCTCTCAATGGATTGACCTTCATCATTATTAATACCCTTTTTGTATCTTTTTATAGTTTTGACATAAAGTCTATTTTGTTTGATGTAAGTATAGCTACTCCTGTTCCTCGAGGACATTTAGGAGCCCCCTATCCCTTGGTATTTAATCTTCTTAACTCTGTGAAAACACTTTTGTTTAGATGTCTTAGTCTGAGCTCCCCCAGAAACAGACTCTGAGACAAGGATTTGAGTGCAAGTAGTTTATTGAGGTTGAAAGTAGGGGACTGGAAAAGTGAAACAAGGAGGAAAAGGTGGCCAATAAATGGTGGATTACTAAGCCAGCTCTCACTGTGGGCAACTGGTACTTAATTCTGTGGGGGAAAAATTGGGAGTCAGTGTAGAGCACTTACCTCAGAGTTATTCCACCTGAGGAGTGAGGAAACTGAGGTATTTATGCACTAACTTCTTTAGTTTTTGGTTGAGGGCTGCTTTTGAGGAGTATGTAGGTAGCAGAATAGGTTATAGTGACAGGAAAAGCCCTTACCAGGAGAAATGAAGCTGCTGGTAGTTGGAAGGCAGGAGCTGGAGTAAGGAGAAGGCATAAAGGTGGGTACCAGCAGCATCCTCTATCCCAGGCTTCTGATTAAACATTGTGGTTTAATGACAAGGGTACCATGGTCTCCAGAGTAGACTGACCTATGTCTGACACCTAGCAGGTATTCTTCAATAGCCTTTAGTTCCATCTCCCTTTAAAAAGGCAAGGGAAAACCTATCACTTTTTTATGTATTTTAATGTTTCTTTAAAAATCATCTCAAGCACTTCTGTGTCCAAGCATGTTTAAATCAACACACCTAGAGCTACCCCTAAGAGGATCTCATTATGTGGCAAACATAGTAATAGGTTCTGGGGATAACAGAAATGAAAGATATAATCCCAGCTTAGAGGAGCTTCTGGGATAGCAGGTGATTATTGGATGGCTTACCTAGCGATCCTTTTTCCAGTGAGAAAGGACTTGAAGTGAATCAATGAATCAACAAAAATATGTTTGTAGGTGCATTAGAATTTGGGTCAAACATTCTTTACTTTCAGACCCCAGCTGGCTCTGCCTTGTTGACCGAGTGACATTTAATAAAACAATATTCAATCTCTCTGAGCCTCAGTTTCCTCAGTTATAGAATGGGATTACTAATACCTACTTTGTGGGATTGTTTGAGGATTAAATGTGATAACCTTGAACAATGGCCTGGATTTGGATAGAAGACATCACAGGGGACTTGGGGAGGAAAGGCTCAATGGATAGGTCACTAAAACTAGAGTAGGACAGCAGAACAAGGATAGAAAAGCAGGTTCGGCAGCTCCATCATGGAGGATGTTTAATCTCAAGGAAAAGTAGTCTTTGGTTACTTTGCTGCAGACAGTGAGGTCTTAATGTGCCTGAGTCAGAAAGGGTGAGGGAAAGGGCTTCCAGTCTTCACACTATTTTGATATTCTTGGCTGACTGAGCTATTCACAGGATTTAGAACTAAACCTTTAAGGAGCTTGGTTTTCTGCACCTCTGAAACACAAGCCTACAAATCCTGGACCCATGTCTAGGACCTCAGAGAAGCCCGTGGCATGGTAGAGAATTTCCTTATATTGAAACATAAGAACTTGACTCTGTCATGGCCAGACTTGGTACTCCCAGTCCTGGTTCTTAAAATTTACATTATTTAAACACATTTGCTACTGGACCGTTTTAGTGTTGGATGGGGAGGCTGAGGCTCAGCAAGATGGTAGTCTCTTAATTATAAGTAGATTTTTTGAGAAGATTTCAGTCTTACAGGGGTTCAGAAATTTTCTCTTACTTACAGTGAACCTGATGGATTGATGAGAATGTTTGTGAGAGAGAAACTTCTATTTTAAAATGGGGTGTGTTGTGGTTTCCAACTGACTTCTTACATATGTTCCTTTGATCTTACCATAAGCTGCTCATGTTTCCCACCTGGAGAATGTGTCAGAGGAAGAAATGAACAGACTCCTGGGAATAGTGTTGGATGTGGAATATCTCTTTACCTGTGTCCACAAGGAAGAAGATGCAGATACCAAACAAGTTTATTTCTACCTATTTAAGGTGAGATTTTAACATTTTTAAAAGGCTTTTCTTCTTTCTCCTTATGCCAGGTCATGGATGTGAAGGCTCTCGGCTCGAGACACATTTTGCCCTCAGGGTTGCTGCAGCAGGCACCTTCATGACAGATTCTCTAAAATGACCCACCATACTTTTAACACATCACTGTCCTTGAAGGCCTTCACCCTTGTATGCATAGTTGAATATCTTGATTTGCATATGCTTACAGATTTTTTTTTTCCATCCATCCAACAAATATTTATTGCACACCTGCCCTGTGCGTGGCACTAATGTAGGCATGAAGGATAGATTACCGGACAAACCCAAGTTCTTCCCCTCACGGAGTTTACATTTCAGTAGGAGGGTGGTGGTAAGTGCTGTGAAGGGAAACAAAGTAGGGTAAGTGGAGTCAGAATGGCAGGGACGGTGGCAGGTGGGGGACATGCCTATGAGGAAGGGCACATAGGAAAGCCTTTCTGAGGAGAGGACAGTTGAGCAGAAATCTGAGTGGGAAATAGGAGCCATCCATGCAGAGGGCTGGGGGAAGAAAGAGCCTCCCAGGCAGAGAGAAGAACAAGCATCTAGAACGTGCACCAAGAGAGCTTGTGATATGGGAACAGCACGGAGGCCAGTGTGGTGGAGCCAGTGAGCCAAGGGGAGGGTGTGAGGAGATGTAGTTGGAGGGGTGGCTCTACGTCCTGTCCCTTATGCTTCAAGGAGAGGAATCGAGATTCTCCAAATTTGTTTTGGCTTCTTCTACACTGTTACCTGTGTGTTGCTGACACCAGTCCCTGATTATTTCTTCCGTTCCCCGTAGCTGCCTCCTCATGCTTCTCCCTCAGCTCCGTTTGGGTCATGTCCATTCCGTTCCCACAGATGTTTGTCTTCTCAAGCTTCTGATTACAGTCAGGGCTAACAGATGTGGGAGGGGAACTGGTGATGGGAACGGATAGCAAGACTTGAGATTGCCAAAAATAGATTCATAAAGGAGGCTGCCAGAAGGAATAACCTTTTAAAAATATAAATCTGCTATCAAGGGCATTGTAGATTATGTTGTATTGTGTAACCCTTATAAGGATGTTTAAAAGCAAAACAAAGCACTCAGAGCTTACGGGCAGGAACATTTTGCCTCTTCTAATAAGAGGCACTGTGCTTCATTTTTATATGACAAGGATAGCTAAATTTTCCATTGAGTTTCCTCTTTTGCCGTGGCTGCTAGGAATCTCAGTGCAAATTTTGTACCCAATTTGTATAGCCTTTTTCTTTGTCTGAACTTATTTGATCCATACTTTTCTCTTCTCCCCTTTTATTAACTTTTGCCTTTTATCATGCTGGGGGGGTTTTGGGTGGAAAGGAGATAGGAATGGGAGGTAGAATTATAATTCCTTTTTTAACCTTTGGAGTATTATTGGGGATATTAATTTTAAAAACTTTAATATGAGAGAAAGAGCGAGATTGAGAGAGACAGAGAGAGAGAAAGAATATGTACGAATATGAACAGCTGGGTTCTCCACAGCCATCAGCAGGCACTAGACCACTTCAGGTGTCCAGATGACAAATTGTTGACATGGCTGTGAGGCCTGAGCCATCCAGATTGAACCCTGGCAGATTCATACTGTTTAGAGCTTCTTTGGAAAAAGATCTTAGTTGAAGAAAAACAAGGTCTGCATGACTGCAGCTATTATTTATCTTGGAACGGAGCTCCCTGGCAGCTGCCCACCACCCTGTTGGAAGTGAAGGTGGTGTCAGGGTTTCCATCCTGTCAGCCTCCTCTTGGTTTAAAACTGACCAAACAGGCCAGAAAGTATTGCTCTGCTTTGAAGTACATTTTTTTCTGTCCTTAACCTCCTTCATCTTTAAATAACAGTGTAGATATATTTGCTTTTGAAAACACAATTCAAAATATTCACCATTCTTCCCCCCATTCCCCCCAAAAATTATTCTTTGGACAAATGAGTTATAAATTATCTATTCCTTAGTTTTTGAAAGGCAGTTCCTGTGTCTGATATGTATCAATAATTAAAAGTGTGTTATATATTTAAGTTACATTAAAAAAATTTGTTTTAGATGTTGAAAATAAACCCAATGAAAAACTGCTTCCTAAAGCTGAAGTATCTCTTAGTGCCTACACATGTGGCTCTGGAGCCCAAATACCTGGGTTTCAAACCTGGCTCCATCACTTAATAAATGTGACCTTGGGTAAGTTATTCTGTCTTGGTTTCCTCATCTATAAATTACAGACAATAGTAGCACCTACCTCAGAAGGTTGTTCTGAGTAGTAAATGAGACAATACGTGTAAGAACTACGAAGAGTCTCTGGCAAAAGTAGGGATGCAAATGCTTGCTGTGATTAATATATTTTTTTATCCCAGCTCCTTCATTTTATAGATGAAGAAACTGAGGTTCGACATCTCTCCAATGTATTAGTTGACCTCCAAAGTGAAACCTCCAATGGACCAAGTTCCCAAATGGTCTTGTTTTAACTGGGGGAGGGGGGGGAGTAGGCAATCAGAATTATTTGTATTTAAATTTTAAGATCAATCTTTATATATTGTTAGAAACATATACAATGACATACCTTTATTGCAAATTAATTTTTGTAAAAGTGGGCATAATATAGGGAAAGGATTAACAAATGCTTTATACTTACACTTTTTATGGCACCCCTGGAAGGAATTGAGGTCCTTGTAAGAGACAGCTCGTTGGTGACACATGGTCATCTTCAGCCTTGGGTGTTCATCCATTTCCATTAACTTCCAAGAGAATAGTTGCTATAGTTTGTTTCTGTTGAAAAGGCAGTAAGTGGAGAAAGGAGGGAAAGATAAAACTTAAATAAATGCATGGCCATATCATAACTGGCCCACAGGCAAACTCATAGAAGATTCAATCAAGGGTTGAAGGTAAAGAATTTCAATATCAAATTTATTTTCAACTTTGTTCTTGGTAAGTGGCTGTCTATTTCCCTTTTTCTCTAATGTTTACTCAATGAGGGCTTTAAATACCAGTGGCAGGAATTAAGAGCAGTGTTTTGTTTTGCGGGCATTGAAATGCCAGAACACTTGGCCTGCACTCTACGGATGGAGGGGAAATGAAAAAAGACCGCAACAGTGAAAGTTGCCAATTGAGAGCCCTGCAGACTTCCTTCCCAGAGAGCCCATGCCCTAGATTATGCATATGACATGCAGCTGCTATAGACAGCTCCTGTCCCCTGGCCTCATTTGTGGATCTCAGCCTTTCAGGTGTTTATTTATTTATTTATTTTTGAGACAGTCTCACTCTGTTGCCTGGGCTAGAGTGCCATGGCATCAGCCTAGCTCACAGCAACCTCAAACTCCTGGGCTCAAGCAGTCCCTCTGCCTCAGCCTCCTGAGTAGCTGGGTCTACAGGCACGTGCCACCATGCCTGGCTAAACTTTTCTATATATTTTTAGTTTTCTAGCTAATTTTTTGCTATTTTTCTTTTTAGTAGAGATGGAATCTTTCTCTTGCTCAGGCTGGTCTCGAACTCCTGAGCTCAAACAATCCGCCTGCCTTGGCCTCCCAGAGTGCTAGGATTACAGGCATGAGCCACTGTGCCTGGCCCTTTCAGGTGTTTAAATAAGATCCTCCTCCAGAGCTTTAGCACACATGCAGTGGCCCGAATGGGCATGTGCCAAGCATGCAGGTTTGTACGCCAGGCCCCTGGGTCAGTGGGAATCCAGAAACGGGGGAAAAGGGGAAAGTGAGTTGGGATAGTGGTGTCTGGTGGTCACTTCTGGGTGGTCTAGGTTGCCCAGAATATGAAAAATGTCAAGTTCTTCATAGTTCTGGTTATGGGCATGAAGGTATATTTAGATTGCCTGATAGTTGCCTGTTTTGTTGATTTAAGAATTTGCTTACATATAGTTAAGATATATAGAATATGATGACTTCCCTTAATAGGCTCTCTTTCTTTCTCTCTCTCTGTGTGTGTGTGTGTGAGAGAGAGGGAGAGAAAAAGTGAGGAGAAATAGAGACAGAGACAGAGAGAGACATTGACTAAGTTTTTTTTTTTTCCTTTTTTAATGATTTCTTTGCAGCTCTTGAGAAAGTCTATTTTACAAAGAGGAAAACCTGTGGTTGAAGGCTCTTTGGAGAAGAAACCTCCATTTGAAAAACCTAGTATTGAACAGGTAAACAGATAAAAAGAAGCCCTTTTTTTATTGGCTTAAGGCTGGAAAAATCTGTTAATCTCCCTTCCATACCTCTATACTCTTCTTCCATCCTCCGTACCTGGCTCAGAGATGTTCACGGAGTCTGCAGAAATTGTCTTGGACCCTTTGGATCAAAAGTGCATACCAAATTTAATAAATAATCTAGTTTTTGTCTTTTAGGCTTCTTGTATACTCAGAATTCACTGTGTGTTTTGGGAAGAAAAAAGTTAAATAGAACATGTAGTTCATAAGAACACATGAAATGTGCTTTTTCTTGTTGTTGATGTTTTAAAATTAAGTCTTTGTCCTTTTGTTTGGCACTGTCTGAGAAAGCCTTTTGAGGTGAGGGAATTCAGTAGCGATGTGAAAAAAACATTGTAAGTCAAGCAAAAAAGAAATGAGATTTTGTACCCGGGAATTGACTTCCTGCTACATTATGATTCCTGGAAAGAAGCCATTTTACTCAGGGAATCTGTTAAAATGTGTAGACCTGTTAGGTGTTGTCAGTATATCTCATCAGCATCACTTTGTAGTTTTTTATTGTGTGGCTAAATAAAAACACTCGGGACTGAATTTCTTGATGAGAGTGACTACAGAAGACATAATACCAGAGTATTTACAAATAAATGTATTTTTATCAGAATTTTTCAGTAGAATAAATTTTATTTTGCCTCCAAACTATTAAATAAGAATTCGGCCGGGCGAGGTGGCTCACACCTGTAATCCTAGCACTCTGGGAGGCCGAGGTGGGTGGATCCTTTGAGCTCAGGAGTTCGAGACCAGCCTGAGCAAGAGTGAGACCCCGTCTCTACTAAAAAATAGAAAGAAATTAGCTGGACAACTAAAAAAAAAAAAAAGAATCCATTGTTATTTTTTATTTGAAATTAGATGAAATGGGAGTGTTCTGCAGAAAGGTTAAATTAATCCACAGCTTTTTTAAAAAGCACATAATTTTGAATGACTTTTTTTTTTGTAAGCTTGCTGAAACCAAAAGAATGATAGTATAGGGTTTAAATTTTAGTGGTTTGGTTCAGTGGAAAGCATGCTAGCAGCCTTCTGATTAATTGTAATGTAAAAACATAATATTTATCCAAGAACCTCATTACATGTGAGCTTCTGTGCTGATAGTGAAGCAAGAATTATTCCGCAAAACAGTCATATTTTATTGCTTAAGAGGTTTTGACCTTTTTAGTTCGTGGTTTTTATTTTCTCTTTAATGCTTCAGGATTGCAGCAGGCACAGAATCACAACTCACAGCCTCTCTGTCTTGTCACTTTTCATCCACTGTGATCTGAGGCAAGATTCCCTCTGGGCATTGCTGTTATCTTTTAGGGAAATAGAAGAGATTTTTGTGAATAGCAAAATGTCTGTTCTTTGGCTAATAACCACGATTGGTACTGGCTGTGTGGGTGTTCAGAATTAGTATGATTGCATAGCTGCATGAATAAATTGCCTTCCCTCCTTTTAAGGGTGTGAATAACTTTGTACAGTACAAATTTAGTCACCTGCCATCAAAAGAAAGGCAAACAATAGTTGAGTTGGCAAAAATGTTCCTAAACCGCATCAACTATTGGCATCTGGAGGCACCATCTCAGCGACGACTGCGATCTCCCAATGATGATATTTCTGGATACAAAGAGAACTACACAAGGTAATCAGATGATAAGTACTTTTCCTGTGGTCCCAGAGAGCATGTTACAGACATAAAATTGCTACTTGACTCTGCAAGAAGGTTGCCCAGTTATTATGATGACTCCATCAATTCAGAGAGAATATCTTTATACTTTAACTTGCAAACTTCTACTTTTCATTAATATTATAATACTTGGGGGGATAAGGGATCTTAATCATTTAGACTGATACTGTCCAGTGTATGATAGTCACTATCCACAGGTGGCTATCGAGCATTTGAAATGTGGCTAGTTTGAATTGAGATTTCTAATATTGTACCAAAAAAGAGTTTAAAATAGCTCATTAATAGTTTTTTTTTTAACATTGATTACATGTAGAAATGATAGTACTTTTGAATTGGATCAAGTAAAATGTATTAATTCTACCTGTTTGTTTTTACTTTTTCAATTGGCTACTAGAAAATTTAAAATACATACATGACTTGTATTGTATTTCTATTGAATATCTCTGACTAGACGACTATATTATAACTTTGGAATTAATACATAGAGCCATCACTTAAAAAAATGCAATGACCATTATAATAATGGAGTTAAAGAATTATTTCAATGAAGGAAAGATTAGCCTTATTCTAGCACCATGACAGAACTGTTATCATTATATGTATTATCTTCCAGTTTTTGTCCCTTTAAATAAAATTTTACATTATCTATAATGACAGAAAATACAGAATTTTGTAGTCTTCTGGTACCTCCCTCCCCCCACCTTCATATCATATCAAACATTTCACAGGTCCCATTATAGCCATTGAGTTGATGTACCATAATTTTCCTAACCATTTCCCTATTGGAGGACATTCAAATTCCTCAAATATTCTTGGACTGAACATATATTTTTTTCTAAAGTAGGGATTTATTTTTACTGCTTATGAACTGCAGAATAATAGAATTGGCCTTACAAATCTTAAACATGGACCACACAAAATATAATGACCTATCTCATTTGTAAGAGAGTGACTTGGATCATATAGTCTATTCACTTTTTTATAACTTTTCTCTATTTTTATTTTAGAGGCACATCAAGCTTGTTTCAGGAAATATTATGGTGCTTTAGTATATATATTTATATTTTTATATATATATTTTTGTTTTTTTCTAATTTGAAGTAAGCAGTGTCCAGACCACTTGTGTCTTGGTTATTTTCTGTAATAGTAGATGACATGGAGAAATGAGAATAATTTAAAATAATCTTCCCTCTCTGTCATTTACTTGAATTCATGAGTAACACCTCCACTTGCCTTCTTTCTCCCTACTTTTACAATATATACAATTTGAGTTAAGTATTTTCCCCTTAAAAATTGGTATTTATAGGAATTGCAGATTTCTGCACAAAAAATTTTTTAAAATTATATCTTTATTTCTTTCTTTCTTTTTTTTTTTTTTTTTGAGACAGAGTCTCGCTTTGTTGCCCGGGCTAGAGTGAGTGCCGTGGTGTCAGCCTAGCTCACAGCAACCTCAAACTCCTGGGCTTAGGCAATCCTCCTGCCTCAGCCTCCCAAGTAGCTGGGGCTACAGGCATGTGCCACCATGCCCGGCTAATTTTTTCTATATATATTTTTAGTTGGCCAGATCATTTCTATTTTTAGTAGAGACGGGGTCTCGCTTTTGCTCAGGCTGGTCACGAACTCCTGACCTCTAGCAATCCACCCTCCTCGTCCTCCCAGAGTGGTAGGATTACAGGCGTGAGCCACCGCGCCCGGCCCATATCTTTATTTCTGGATCCTTCATTTCAGGGTTTTACATTAACAGTTCCAAGCTGGGCACAATGGTGTGTTCCTGTAGTCCCAGGTACTCAGAAGGTGGAGTGGATTGATTGCTTTAGGTGGCAGTTCAAGGCTGCAGTGCGTTATGATCGCACCTGTGAATAGCCACTGCCCTCCAGCCTAAGTAACATAGGGAGACTCTGTCTCTATAAAAAACAAAAAGAAAGAAAAAATAGTTGTATATTATTGTAACTCTTATTTATAATAAGAGTTGAGATAATAAATCTCTCAAACATATATATCTTTTAACCCTATTTGTGAATGATTGATGAAGTTGAATATTTGTCAAAGCCAAACCCTGAATGTACTTGCCACTCTTAACAGAGAAAATAATGTTTGATCAAGACAAAGGAGAATTAACTGTGAAGCAGCTTGGGAGACATTACTATATTTTAGAAAACAGAATAAAAATATAAGGCAGCGTTTGGAAGTTACCAAGAAATGGGCGACTCTTATAAATACTTAAGAAGTAGTAAAAATAGAAATTGGACTTTGAATGAATGCTGGGTTTGGATTATGGCTCTATCTCTCCTTAGCTCTGTGAGCTTTAAACCAGTCACTGCTCCTCCCTGACCTTCAGTCTCTTCCTCTGTCCAAGTCTCATGAGTGTTGTGGGTATCCAATGGGTGGTTTGTGTGTAGTGTCTAGCACATAGGACGGGTGTTGGGAAGATGCTGGTCATCTTTTGCCTCCCATACATGTTCTCTAAAATTCAGTCACTGCCAGCACGGGGCTGTTAATGTAGAGCCTTAAACATACAATTGAATGAGGGTGTAATTATTTGAATATCACTTTAGAAAAATATACATAACCTAAACTTTTGTACCCCCATAATATGCTGAAACAAACAAACAAACAAAAAACATCATTAGAGATATTTCAAAAAAAAAAAAAAAAGAAACTAAGATAACAGGGAACAGAAAGACAGCAGAAGAGTCCTTTATAGTCCAGCATCCTGAGCCAGCCCTGAGGCGAAAAGTGGAGTCAGACAATGGTTAAGAGAAACCCGCTGGGAGAAACTGAAAGGAATATGCCCTGATCAGTTGTGAAACCTGCCGATTTCTAGGTGGAATGTAGACCGAGCACCTCTGTTAATAATAAATAAGGAAATGAAGGCAGACGACACCCACCTCTCCCGCTTCCCCATCATGCCATGTTGATGAGGAAAGGGAAGTAAAGAGGAACAACCTGTGAAAATTAGGAGAATCGGTAATTGTTTCAGAAAAAAGCCTCACTGCCATGACTACTTTGGGGAATTTAAAAACCACACACCACACAGCATGGCGTCTCACTGATACTAATCGTCCTAAAAATGGGTAATATTACAGGCTGCAGGCACCAGCAGGCTTTATCTTGATGTTGCTGTAAGAGAACCTCAGAACCTATAATGCTGGTTCAGCTTATAATTTACAGCAGTTGCTGTAGCAATTAGAACAAAGGGACCGAAAACTTCTGGAGCATGTCATCAGCATGAAAATGGGATTAAATAGGATCCTCTGTGGAAAAGACTGGACTCAGAAAATGATTGTAATCATTACAGAGCTAACTAGTGGAGATTTATCCGAGAAAAAATTAAAAGCAGATTGAACAGTAGGAAAAACATAAATATTCTTATATTAGTATATATTAACTATATATTACAGATACTCCCAGAAATCAGTGTGGTTTTAGAAAAAAATCTGGGCAAACATTTGAAGTTCTCTAAATTTCATGATGGTGCACTAATATAATTCCATGAAGAAATAACCTGAAAAGAAAATGTCAGGGGAATATGACTTCTTAAAATACATCTGACCAGGAGAACCTGCTAAAGGAAAATGGCAAATAATTAGTCTTAGATTTTGAGTTGGGCAGAACTTCTGAAGGTTAATAGTTACTCTCACATTGGAGAGAGCAAGTTAGAACCAACTTGATTTTGGGAAACTGGTTTTATGAAGCCATTGTTCTGTGAAGTACAGCCTGTCCCTGTGTGTACTAAACATTCGTAATTAGGGATATGAGTCTAGGATAGAATTTATCAGGAAGCATGGAAAGAAGAGTAGACTAAGAGACAGGAGATCTAGCTTTTAGTTTGGACTCTAATAGTTCACAGGCCTTTAGTTCCCATGAACTAGAAGAGGTCAGATAATTCCTGAAAACTTCAGGATTTTCAGTCCACCAGATAAATAGGATGATATGGCCTTCTGCATTCATATTTGTCAATTCTGTTCATGTTTTAAAGAAAGCAAGGAGATTGCAAATCATGATGATGATGTAAAAAGTATGAGAGAGTTATTTGAACAATAAATACCATACAAATGCCATCTCTATTAGACATACAAAAATGAATGAACTATCATTCTATTTCTTTTTGGAGACCTGAAATCCGTCATTTAGGTAAAATCTTTCCTACAGTTAAATCTTTAGAGTAATGTATGTGACCACAGGATGTCCATTTCCTTCTTTCTGTGTCACTACATGCAATGACCAACAACAACACCCAAAACAGAAACAAAACCAAACCACAAGTTGACTCAGTTTCCTTGTCTTATCTGTTGTGTACTTTGCAGATTATAAAATAAGATTAATCTTGGAAGTAAAAACAAAACAAAGCTAAAAAAAGCATAAATCAAGGTCTATAAAATGATTCTTAGAGGAAATGAATGGGAACCCATTATTTGAAAAATTTTACTGTATAATAACTATCTATACCGTCTCCTCTACCCTGGGAAGATTGAGTGACCTGTTAAGCACTTTTGGATAGGATTTTATGATAATATTTATAACCTGTCATCTCTGTAGCAGAAATAACATCAGTCTTAGAGTCTCAGATGTCTGTGGACTGCTCTTCAGACATCTGATGGAAATGCTCTTTAGACTCTAAAGCAGCACTGCCTAATAGACACATAATATGAGCCACAAATGCAAGCCACTTATGTCATTTTAAATTTTCTAGTAGCTATATTAAAAAACCCAGGAAATTAATTTTAATAACATTTTATTTTACCCAATATATAGAAAATATTATCATCTCACCATGTAATCAATGTGAGCAATTATTAAGGATGCATTTTTACTTTCTTTTTTTGTACTAAGTCTTCCGGATCCAGTGTGTATTTTACACTTACAGTACATCTTAATTCAGTGGCTAAATTTGAAACAATTAAAGCTAAATGGAGTCCTTCCAAAACAATAAAATTATGTTTAATGGAAAAATATTTTACACTGTTTCCATTTAAAAGTAAGATTGAAATTGATTAAATAAAAAAATCAAACTCCTCAGTCGTATTAGTCACATTATAAACGCTCAGTAGTTACCCGTGGCTGGTGGCTACTGTATTAGATAGACAGCATAGATATAGAATAGCCCCATCATCACTGAAAGTTTTATTGGACAGGCCAGGCACGGTGGCTCACACCTATCATCCTAGCACTCTAGCAGGCCGAGGCGAGAGGATCACTTGAGGGCAGCAGTTTGAGACTAGCCTGAACAAGTGCGAGACCCTGTCTCTACTAAAAATAGAAAAAATTAGCCAGAGGTGGTCATGTGCCCCTGTAGTCCCAGGTACTTGGGAGACTGAGGCAGGAGGATCGCTTGAGCCCAGGAGTTTGAGGTTGCTATGAGCTATGATGACGCCACTGCACTCTAGCCCGGATGACAGAGAGTGAGACTGTGTCTTCAACAAAAAAAAAAAAAAAAAAAAAAAAAAGAAAGTTTTATTGGACAGCACTGTTTTTAAAACAGTCATGCTTCACATAACAGTGTCTCTGTCAACCACAGACCACGTATATGACTGTGCTCCCATAAGAGTATAAGACCATATTTTTACTGTACCTTTCGATGTGTAGATATGTTTAGATACATAAATACTTGCCATTGTGTTGTAATTTCCTACAGTATTCAGTATAGTAACGTGCTGTACAGGTTTGTAGCCTAGGAGCAATAGGCTGTGCAGCCTAGGCGTGTAGTAGGCTGTGCCATTAGGTTTATGAAGAACACTTTGTGATGTTCCCACAGCGACGAAATAGCCTCACCACACATTTCTCAGAACACATCCCCGCCTTAAGCAACACATAACTATATTAAGTCTTGCAAATAGTCTTTCGGTAGCGAAAGTCTCATGACGTTAAACTCCTAATTTTTAGGGTTTGTGACTATTTATTTAACTCTTTACATTTATCGTTTCATAATTAGTTATTTGAGAGTTGACCTCCCCTGAGACCCAAATATTCTTTTAAGTTCATTAAGTGGCCACAGACTAACATCCAGCAAAGACTGGCTTTGGAGGTGATGGATTTCTATACGAAGCACCTTTGTGAATTGCAAAATAAATGCCCTTTCTAGTTTTTTCTGCTACCAAGATAACTGTTTCAGACGAGACACAACACTCACCATGCCCATTTCCATATTGTAAACATAAGATGACATTTAGGTATAAATTATTAAGAGAAAAAAGTTGAAAGAAGGAATAGGAATAGTAGTAGGGTTTTAAGATTTTAAATCTAGGCAGATGAATTAACACCAATGAAGTTTTCTTCCCCAAAGGTGAAACACCCCCACAACCACCATTACCTCCATCACGAACACACACACAGAGGAAGTGTGATGTAATACAGAATAAGATTAAAAAAATAAGGCAATAGGTGTGAGTAAATCAATATTATTCCACTCTTCATTAAGGGGCTCATAGTTTATTGGGAGCTTCCTATAGCAGCCTGGGCACATTAGAGAGCTTCCCCTCACCTTAAGGGAGAATAGGAAAGCACATAGGAGAATTTTTTTTTAACTGTCTATATTTTTATTTCTCTTTCTTTCATTCACGAAAAGTAACATACTATCTACAGTGGTCTACACTTCCTGTACATTGCGTTTTCACTTAATCTATCCTGGAGATCTGTATTAAGCAGCACTGTCCAATAGAATAGTCGCTAACCCTATATGGTTATTAAAACAAAAATTAAGTAAAATTTAGTTCCTTGGCTTACCTGTCCACATTTCAAGTGCTCAATAGCCACATGTGGCTAGTGGGTACCATTTGTCCAAGAATAGACTATTTCTGTCATTGCAGAAAATTCTGTTAGCAGCGGTGGGAGGAGAAATTTTAACTTTTGGAAAGCAGTCCTGTCCTACAAGAGGATAATTTGGATCTGCTACCAAGGAATAAGAATCTGTGAAATAACGCGTTGTGACCTTTTCCTGGTTTGGTACTGCCCTCCGTGACTCCCAGTATTATATTCATGTTGCTGGATCTTGGGAATTTCAGATCTTGAATGTCTGGGAGACCAAAAAGAAAGAGGGTTCTTTTTGAGTAGGCTTTCACTCTACCCTGTGTTGGCTGAACGTGCTTTCTAAGTTGGATGACCTGTATAGCCAATGTACCCTAGAACTGTGGTCAGAGCTCAAGAAAACCCCTGGTTTCCTCTGATCTGGGTCCTCCTCCAGCCTTGTGCAATGCTGAACTATATTTTTGACTTTGAATCTGAGTCACTGAAAAGTGCACCTAGGCGACAGATGGTGGAAGCTTATTACTTCCTGCATTTTGACTGAGTTTTGAACAGTCTTGAAGATCTTTATCTTCCCACCAAAGCTTCGGTGATATGTGAGTGCTGCATAGGCATTTTAAAGAAACCTTAAATTTTACTGAGAAGACTAGGTGGTGGTGAATTCTGATTCTTTCACAAAAGGGACTTCCTCAGCTTCCCCTTTAATTTTTTCTTTTATTTAAATTACCACTTACGTGCCAGAAACTTGAATTACACCATGCATTTAATGTACAATACCTCATTTAATGCTCACAAGAACCCAATGAAGTAGGTATTATTGTTGTCTCCATTTTACAGGGAAGGAAATGGAGTCTGAATAGCATAATTAAATGCCCTAAGTCATGCAGCCAGTTAAGTGGCAAAGCAGGGATTTGATCCCAGGACTGTTTGACTCTAGGATTCACTGCATGATGCTGCAGAATAGGTTGACTTTTAAAATAATTGGACCTAAGTGGTGGTATAAGGGCGATTCTCCAGTTTCACTAGCTAGTACTGATATTGTCTCTTGTCATTGCAGGCCTAGCTGCTGCTTCTGTGGTTAATAGTATGAGAGTAACCTTAATTGGATATTTCAGAAGACCTGGGGGTTTATGGATTATTGATGGTGCTTGTCTTCTCTTGCTCAGGTGGCTGTGTTATTGCAATGTGCCACAGTTCTGTGACAGTCTACCTCGGTACGAAACCACACAGGTATTTGGGAGAACATTACTTCGCTCAGTCTTCACCGTTATGAGGAGACAACTCCTGGAACAAGCACGACAGGAAAAGGACAAACTGCCTCTTGAGAAACGAACTCTAATCCTCACCCATTTCCCAAAGTAAGGAAGAGTTCTTGCTGGTCTTTCTTTAATGCCAGGTCTTGCAGTTGCTGGATGCAATGCTAAAACCTGCATAAGTAACAAGCTCAGGAATGATAGGAAAAGCATCCCAGGGAGGAAGGAGAAAGGACCTTGAGTTTCCTTTGTGAATCTTCTTGGGTATTTTCCAGTCCATTTATTAGCTTGACTTTGTGCAGACTGCAGTTATTGCTCCCTCAGCCCCACCTCGTCCTACCTGGGTCATTGTCTCTGAGTCTTATAGAATGGGGCAGTGCTTTGTTTTGTGTATTCAGCTGCTAGGAAGCTGGAGAGGATAGGGGAGAATGTGCAGATGCAGTTTCCAGCCACTCAGAAGTGGTGCAAGAGAACTCAAGTGGCAGGGCTTTTTTTTCCATTCTGGTTCTCCAATCCTTTCTAAGCACTGGTGAACCATCCCCTGCCTCAGTTATAGTATACTAACCCCCGAAATCTTTGGAAACTAGACTGCAAGAGCAGGGCTGGACAGGAATAGAGGACTCTTTCAGCATGATCTTTGGACTTCTGTACTCAGTTTGTTATGGAAAATACATACTCTTGTGCCCCATGTTTCTTGTACCTGCCAGATCTCTAAGACATAAATAATCATTTAAATATTTTCAAATGAAGGAAATGTGTCAAAGCAATAGAAAATTGCAGTGCAGCACCATTGGCCTTGAAAATGCATTTTTAATGCTAAGAATCAAAAATGTAAGCTAAGCGGTTGGTTTCTAGAGCGAGGGGCTGAGAGTGCAGTTGATGACTTGTCATGGAGCAATGACTGCAAGACATGAAGGAGACAGTTCTCTTTGTGATTGTTATTCTGCCCAGATCAGCATTGGTGGGGGAGGTATAATTTGAATATGGTTTCTAGGTATGATATAGCCTTCCTTCCCCACCCCATTGACATCTGCTGATGGAGAGAATAGAATTTGAGAGGAGATACTATATTCTTGATCAAAGATTAATGAAACCCTGTTTTATTTGAGAAATTATATTTTTATTATTAAGATACTTACTAAATTTCCTAATTTGTATGTCAGCAAAGATATTTTAATCCTTTAAAATAAGTTAGGTCCAAAACAACCACCACCACCAAAATGGTTTTCTGATAGATTTGACTGACAATTCCTTGTCAGTTTAACCCAAATCTTAAACTTGAGATAGAGGATGTCATGGGTGATTCTGATGGGCATTAGCTGAACACTCAATATTTACACATATATTTTAGCATCCTGATTGTCAAATTTGTCTTAAGAGAACAAGCACATGAGACTGCAGCATGATGTGAAAATTTTGGTGTCCTCCATGGAGGAAGATTCTGAAGCACTTAAACTGCAGTTGGATATTGCCCCTAAGAGGGGTTATGAATTCTGGGCATGCTCATGTATTTCAGTGGCTGCCTTTTAACTGGTCTAAGCTCCTTTCCTTAAAGATAAAAGCAATTTGCATACTTATTTCTCTACTACACTTGCTACAGAAGTAACATTTTATGTTTTTGGATGACAGCTGTCATTCTGTCTCTGAGTCAAGGAACAAGAGACAAAGAGTATCCCTCCTTCTCTAACACACACACACCTGTTATAGTGCTTAAAGAGAAATTTTAATTACTTTGTATAGTAACAATTTTTTTTCCATAGCAAATTCATTTTACTTCTTGCAGATATATTTGCTAATTATAGTGTGTTTTGTTCCTTCAGCCCATAGTTCTGGCATGCATATGCTGTTGAGCTAAAAAATCAATGCTGCTTTCTTTTCTTCTCTATTACTAATGGTGGGGTGAAACTACCACCCACTTCTCCTTTTATATCCCTTTTCATTGAATATGACAACATTCAGGGCTGCTGGGGACTTATACCTCTGGTTTTGGCAGCAAAATCACACATACTGAAGCCTGAGGTGTTAAATTTGAGTCTTGGGCACCATTTCAGCGTGAGAGCTGGGACCAGCATCCAGCGAGGTCTCTGCGATTTTCAGATGTATTTTCAGAGCTTATATCCTTATCTTCCCATTCTTCATATATGCTGCCTTTGCTTCCACTTGGCTTTAACTTGTGCCTTTCCCCCATCCACCTCTTCACTTTTTTAAAAGTTCAGTATCTGTATTTCATTCTGTTATAAAAGTGATAAATGTACATGTTGAAGAAAATTTGGTTCAGATTAAAACAAAGAAGAAAAAGACCACCCATAGCCTCACTACTCTGAACTACTTTGAGTGCAGTAAGCCTAGGTGGGACATGTATCTGTATTTCTAACGAGGTCTCTGAGTGATTTCTATGGGCCCTCAAAACTTGAGATCGATTTGGTTTATAATGTGGCAGGAAGTCAGTGTAGTAATTAATCACTGGTACCAATCCTGATCCTGCCATTTACTAGTTGTGGGAATTTGGATCAGTTATTTAACCTCTCTGTGCCTTACGTTTTTCATCTGTAAGATGGACACAGTAATGGATCCTATCTCATAGGGTAATTATGAAGATCAGATGAGTTAATATACTTTAACCACTTACAACACTGCCTATCATAGAGTAAGAGCTATACATGTGTGATAAACAAAAATAAAATATATGACTCATAGCATTGATATGAGGATTCAATAAGAAGTTCTTAGAGCGTATAGGCACAAAATAAGCACTTGATAAGTATTAGCAACTTTTGTGATGTAATGACAGTGACAGCTACATGGACGGCTGAAATCTTGCTCTGAGACTCAATGAGGAAGACTAATGCATTTCCACAAGGTAATGCTCTTTGTATTCTATGTTGTGTCAAGCTATGCAGGATCAAAAGAGGATAACTTTGTGGAAATACATTTTTGTATGTGAACATACCAGGGCTGCCCAACTAAATCATCATTTGAATCATAAATCTCTATTATATTTCTGAGTCGAAGGTGAGACACTGATGTTAAGATGATTGCGATAGATGATTAGGGCTTTTGTCCCTTTAGTAATATATTAGTGTTTTTTTTTTTATTGTACTATTGCTTTTATTCTTGTGTCTAGATTTCTGTCCATGTTAGAAGAAGAAGTTTATAGTCAAAACTCTCCCATCTGGGATCAGGATTTTCTCTCAGCCTCTTCCAGAACCAGCCAGCTAGGAATCCAAACAGGTACGTTTCTTTTTCCATAAATCAGAGAACAACCAGGAAGGCCAACCTGAAGTGTTAAGATGTAGCTCACTCTGTATGTATTTATGTTTTTCATCAGGAAATTAAAGACTGGAGCCAGCAAAAAAGCCAACACATTGGCAAATCTTGCATCTGCATCCCTATTAATGAGGAGAAAACAGATGTATACGAAACTCTTGTAACTGTGTGTCTATTAATGAGGAGTGCAGGTGCAAACTGAATGTTAAAAAAATAAACAAACAAACAAACCTAGAATTTGCTTAGCTGGCACACTGCATTTTAATGGGAGGTGTAAAATACGAGGAAGCTCAGCTCTGTAGTCAAATTCTGGCTCTCTTTACAGATTCTTATAGTCTCTGTCAATGGCTAGAGGTGCCCAGGAATCAAGTCTGAGGCTGGCCTCTTAATCTTTGATGTCTGTACGTCAGATTACTGCCAGGGATAATGGTGGGATAGTGAGGGGCAGAGGGCAGTCCTGAGTCTTCAGGATGTGAAATACATCCCAGTGGGGCCAGGGCATTTTTGCCATTGCTTGACTCAGCTAGTGGCATCAGTTGGCATTTTGTGAGGAAGGAAGACAGGTGTTTTCTGGAATCACAGCGATCCTGCCTTTGACACTAGGAAGACTTGATGGAGAAGTCTGGCAGGAATTGCCAAAGCAGCAATTTATATTTGGCTGTGGGAAAAGAAGAATCCAGAATTTTGATGTGAAGAGTTTTTTGTAGAGCTTTAGCTCAAGGTGTAACATGGGGGCTTGTGAATATTGCCTCCTGCAAAGGAAATTTTATTCTTGTTTTAAAAAGGAAAATCAAGGTATAATTTACCTACAGTAAAATTCACCCTTTTTATTGTACTGTGAGTTTTGATGAACACACTTGGGTACCCATTGCTACCATCAAAATATAGGACAATTGTGTTGCTACAGACGAATTCCCTTGTACCCCTCTGTAGGTCTTTCATTGCCCTACTCTCAGCCCTGGCAAACACCGATCTGTTTTTTGTTCCTATAGTTTTGCCTTTTTCAGAATGTCATATGAGTGGAATCATATAGTATATAACTTTTTGAGTCTGATGACTTATCTCAGCATAATGCATTTGAGGAGGTGATTTTTAAAGAATGTTTCATCTAGAGCCCAAGTTTAGTTGTAAATATAATCATGTTTCTACAAACCAGAGTACTTAGGGAATGAGGTATTTTTATTTGTATCAAGTTCTTTTTGTTTGAACTCTTGTTGTCAAAGACATGTTTGTTTGTGTCTTTTTTTTTTTTTTTTTTACCTTGAGTCTTAGTTTCATGTTTCTCTGGTTCAAAACCTGTAATGCTTCAAGGTCTCTCTGTATATATTACCTGCTCCCTCTAGACCTGAGCAGTTAGCATTTACTGGACATACTCTCTGTGGTTACTGGACATGTCCTCTGCCTTGCTCCCTCTGTAGCTAGCTTTCAAATGGCATCTTTCTTTCCCACAAACTCTTTCCTACTTCCTCTTATGCCCTCTAGCAAGGACTGGATCTCTCTTCTTTCAGACTTTAACTGAGCCTTGACTATATCCTATCCTTAGTTCTTAAATATGGCTGCACAATGACTCACCCATGGAGATTTGAAATGCACTGTACACTGATTTCTAAATGCTGTCCCAAGAGAGTGTGAGATTATTGGCCTGGGGTGTGGTCTAGGCATTGGGACTTTTAAAAGCTATAAATGTAAGCGTATGAAGGTGATTTTAATATGCAGCATCATTTGAGAACTGATATGTCACACAATATTTATCTCATGTTATCCTAGCCCCATTTTTCCGTGTATTTTTTCTTAAGTGCAACTCCTTGTGCCCGGTTTTGCCACAATAATAGTAATAATTGACACTTTTATTAAGTTCTTGGCTAAGAAGCTTGCTTTTTTGTATCTTTAAGCCGTCTTATAAACCCTGGGAAGTTGGAGTTATTATCCCCTTTACACACTTAAGGAAATAGAGGCTTGGAGAGGAGCAAGTTGCCCAAGATCAGAGCTCATAAATGATGGAGTTGGGTTTGGTCCATCTAATTCGCAACTACTGCACTATATTAGGAGCCAGAGCTCTAACCACTACATCGCACTGTCAGTGTGCACGGCAAATGTGCAGCATTTGCTTCTGGGAGGAATGAGTGAAGAAGACAGTATCTTCTTTCAGGCAGGAGGACATTGAGCTATTCAGCAGGATCAACTTAGTTCTCTTCTGGAGGGTCTCTGGAGAGGATTTCTCTCTGTGTGAAAACTCCCTTTGACCCTTGCCTGCTCAGAACCCTCCCAATCTGCTCAGCTTCCAGCCACATTGTTACCTGTTGCAGTACAAGATGGAGAAGCAGAGGCTGCCTCTGACCCTGTGGAAATTCTGTGTTTATTTCTGTGGCTAAAGTTGTCACTCAGTTAAGCTGGCTGGTACACTTTAGTATTACCTGAAGCCATCAGAAGTGGGCTGTTTTCTCCTGTTCTACTGTAGTTGCAATGTGTTCTCTTTGGGGAAAGGAGAGTATAATCTTCTACTTAATTGGCATGTCTGCACACTGATGCGACTGTGATAAATGACGTTCATAATGATGGCTCAGAAGTTCTGCAAGATACTCACTCAAATGTCTTCTGAATCACCAGAGCTTCCTCTTTTTGTTCAGAATCACTTCCGTGTGGTTTGAAATTCAGAAGCCCTGTATGTTGGAAGAAAAAACATAGAGCCTGGCTTTTGGTATATTCTGATTCTTTGCATATCAGTTGCTATTCAGTTAGAAGAGCTGTGAGTTGGTGTCTCTCTGTGGCTTGGTTTACTTGTTCCATCGTCTTCTTTGCTGCTGATGTCCTTTGCAGACACCTGTGGCTGCATTGAAATTTAGGTGAATGTTCTCTGTGGACATATGTCTGTCCTGCGTGCTGTGTCCTGTATTCCTGAGAATATCTGTGTTCCTCATCACCTCCCACCTCATCAGGTACAAACCAGCAACACAACTGGCAAAGCAGCATTCTAGTTTGTATAATGGTCTTTTCTTAAAAAAAGACCAAAACTTTTTGTTCAGAAATATTCTCAAATGTACAGAAAAGTTACAAGAATAGCACAAAGAAATCTTGTATAAACCAATTGTTAACATTTTGCCATACTTGTTTTTATCAATACCCCTTCCCTACCCCCCTTCCTTTCTCTCTCTGTCTCTCTCTGTATGTGTGTGTGTGTATATATATATTTTCCCCCCTAAATTATATATTTTTCCCCTAAATTAGTTGAAAGTTGTAAATATTATGCCCCCTTGCTAATGTCAATTGGCTTCTCCCAAGAACAGGGACACTCTTTTACATAGAAACAGTATATTCTGAAGAGTAGATTTGCTGAGGAAAAAACAGTGTAGTTATTAGTCAGCAAATTTCACCTTGGTATAGTATTGTTGTCTAATCCATAGGCTGTCTTCTGTTTTTGCCTCTTGTCTCAACAGTGTGGTTTATGGCGATTTTTCCATTGTATCAGGAGGCATATGCTGTTGGCTTGTCCCATTATTGTTGGTATTAAGTTTGATCACTTGTGTGAGGTCATGTTTACCAGCTTTCTCCACTGTAGTGTTACCACTTTTCCTTTTGTAATCAAGAAGTACTTTTTCCCCTTGATATTTTGAACTAAAAAATGAGAAAAAAAGTACTTTTATAGAGAGATATTTTGAGACTGTGCAAATATCTTCCCTGAATCAGTTATCATATGGTGGCTGCCAAATGGTGATTTTCTTTTTAACTAACTTCCTTAATTCCTTCCTTGTTGATGTTCTGTAAGGAAGAGCTTTCTTTGCCTTCTCTCCACTTATTTATTTATTTATTTACTATTTTATCAATATGAACTTAGGTATCCTTCTATTCAATGGGTTATAATCCATTACTGTTTTTATTATCTTGATGCCTCGTGCCTTTTATTTTAAAGATGACTTCATTGTGGTGTTGGGTAGGAATGGGATGGTCTCGTGTACACTTGGTTCCTCGTTGCCTAAGAAAGGAGTCATCTGATACCTTCTTTCCCTTTTCTTGGGGCAGTTATCAATCCGCCTCCTGTGGCTGGGACAGTTTCATATAATTCAAACTCATCTTCCCTTGAGCAGCCAAATGGAGGGAGCAGCAGTCCTGCCTGCAAAGTCTCTTCTGGACTTGAGGCAAACCCAGGTAAGCTCTTGGGGTGGATAAGAGAAGGCTGTGATTGGCCCCGGGAGCTCAATTATCTGAGGAGTGCCAAAGGTAAACATAGGCCAATGACAGATTGTATGTGTCCAGAATTTTAATGGCTAGAAATCATTTTGTATTAGGCTTTGAGCTATATTGTTAGTTATTGCTGTGCAACAAACCAACTCAAAAAGCAGTCTTTTTTTTTTTTAGACAGAGTCTTGCTCTGTTGCCAGGGCTAGAGTGCTGTGGCATCAGCCTAGCTCACAGCAACCTCAAACTCCTGGGCTTAAGCAATCCTCCTGCCTTAGCCTCCCAAGTAGCTGGGACTACAGGCTTGTGTCACCATGCCCCGTTAATTTTTTCTGTTTTTAGTAGAGATGGGGTCTCACTCTTCCTCAGGCTGATCTCGAACTCCTGAGCTCAAGTGATCCTCCCGCCTCGGCCTCCCAGAGTGTTAGGATTACAGGTGTGAGTCACCACGCCCGGCCAAAAAGCAGTCTTAAAACTACAATAACTTATCCTCAAAGCTCATTCGTTTAGCATGTTACCTGGTAGTTGACTCATCTCAACTCCTCTCATTCAGTCTCAGCTGGGCTTATGAGTCTACCCATTGACTGGTGCTTCACTTCTGGGCTTGACTGGGGTAGAGCACTTAAGCTGAAGCAACTTTGCTTCACATATTCCTCATCATCGTCCTAGGACCCCTGGGCTACCCAGAACATGTCCTTATTGTGATGATGGCAGAGGCACCAGAGAGCAAGCAGAAATACATAGTCTCTTGCAGCCTAGGCTCAGAACTGGCAAACTATACTTCTGCCTCATTCTGTCATCCAAAACAAGTCACATGGTTGAACTCAGAGTCAAGGGGTGGAGAAGTGGAGAAATATAGTCTATTTCTATTGCAGGAATAACTGCAAAGTCACATGGCAAGGAACGTAGATGCCAGAATCTTACCATTAATGTAATGTAAACACTTACATCTCTTAATCTAGAAGTGTTTCACAGTTATAGAATGTTTTGAAGATTGCATTTCTGCCCACAGACTTGACATTAAACACATCTTGAATATGACCAACGTTTGAAATAAAAGAAGTACTATAAAAGAGGGAAAGAAAAAAACCTTATATGAAGTACCAAATATTTAGCATGTGCCACCATTCTCCCTTCCACTTTCAATGGCGACATTGCTGATCAATGCAGAAACTCTTTGCCAGTGAGCTTGGGTGCAGCCTCAGATGCTTTCTTATTAATATTATAACACCATTAGCAGTGTTTCAAGTTTAGGGGATATATGGTACAAACCTCGGCTATGAAATGAGTAGTTTGCAGCATTACTCATGAGGAATCAGGGAATTTGAAAACTTATTGGTCAAATATCTGAATATATTCTCACTTATCTCCAACAGCAACAATAACAAGTTATAAAAATAAGAACTCAACAAAGGTCATTTCATAAGTAATATGTAATATTTATGGAACCATGTTTTACACATAAGATACTTTATATTCTTCTCTTTTTAAACTAAAGATAATGAGAATGCTATATGGAAATGTGCTCAGTGGGATTCACACTTGAGGAATAAATTAGATCTAGACATCTAAGAATCTAAAAAAATTTAATTGTAGAATAAACACGTTATGTCAGAAAAAAACCCGGAAAAACAAAACACTGAAGGAGAAGGGAGAAAAAGTCACCATATAATCTCATGAGGAAAGTGGGAGAAAGTTCTCTCTGCCTTTGCATGGCCTTTCCCAGCATTGGCATGATGAGATGGCATCTACTTCATGGGCCAGTGGCCCTGCTTGCCTCGTGAGGCATCATTTTAAGGCAAAGAAGCATAATGAGAGATAAAGTAGGCCATTTTATAATGAAAAAATTAAATTCAACATTTTAATTTTTTATCAAAATAAAATAATTCATATTGTACTTCAAATATGTTATATATAGAGATATATATACAAAATATACATACATACATACACATACCTACCCGTATGTGTATGTATGTATATGTGTGTGTATATGTATATATATGTGTATATATATATATATATATGTATGTGTATATATATATATATATATATATGAGGATTAACATAACTACAAGGAGAAATAAATCAACCAAGAGTTGAAGGTTTAAACAAACTTCTCTGAGTAATTCATAGATCAATCAGACAAAAATACCTGTAAGTATCTGGAAGCCCATAAAACATGATCAATAAGCTTGAGCTAATGGATGTGTAGAGATGAAAATTGGAAAATATACATTCTTTCCAAGAAGACACTGCACATTTACAAAAAATTGATCTTATTTTAGGCCATAAAGCAAGTTTCAAAAAATTTTGATGTTTTAGTATTAATATCATATAGACCATGTTCTCTGACCTCAAAGGGGGACTACATTAGAGATTACTAACCAACAATAACTAGAATCATCCCCTTGCATTTGCAAATGAGGAGAAATGTACCTTAATAATTCACATATCAAGTTAAAAAATTATCATAGAAAATATGTTCTATGGATCTGGGGTTGGCAGTTATTGTGACCTCCTGCCTTCTCTTTCCCACCTTCCACTGCCACCTTTCCCCTGGTAAAGGGAGAATTGATCTCCATACCCATCAATGCTATTAGACAATTAGTTGGATTAGCTGGTATGTATTACCTGTTTTGTATTTAAAACCACCCATTGTTTGCTTTTTATTTTGATCCTCACAGGAGAAAAGAGGAAAATGAATGACTCTCACATTTTAGAGGAGGCCAAGAAACCCCGAGTTATGGGGGATATTCCGATGGAATTAATCAATGAGGTCATGTCCACCATCACGGACCCTGCAGCGATGCTCGGACCAGAGGTTAGCAGGGTAAACCTGGGCAGCCAGTTGGTAGGTCCTGTCTGCTCTCCAGGCCACTCCAGCTTTCAGAAATGGGGATGTTAATACTGAGAGCATGATATGCTTTCCTGGTTTGCATTTAACCTGGTGGTCAGTGTGGGGAGGGGAGGAACAACTGATGAAGAAGTGATTCCCCTTGATGAGAATCACATCACAGGACCACATACTAATGATCTTACAAAGTTGAAGGCATCCCCCCACCTTTTTTTGTTTTTGTTTTTGAGATAGGGTCTATGTTGCCCAGGCTGATCTTGAACTCCTGGGTTCAAGCAATCTTCCCACCTCAGCCTCCCAGGTAGCTGGAATTACATGCCACTGCACCTGGCTTCCCTCAGCTTTTTATCTTGAAAAATTTCAAACCCTTATAAATGTTGCAAAAATTCTATGATAAAAATCTATGGACTTTTCACTTAGATTCAGCGGTTAACATTAATGCCACATTTGCTTTCCGTGTTTCTCTCCTTCTTGTCTCTCCCTCCCCCCTGCCTCTCTCTCTTTCTTTCTCTTTCCTGTGAATCATTTGGAACCTTTTCAAATTTAAAAAACACATGTCATAACATTTCACTCCTGTTTTTGCATGTATTATGTTTCATAAGAATAAGGCTATTCTAGGGCCGGGCGCGGTGGCTCATGCCTGTAATCCTAGCACTCTGGGAGGCTGAGGCAGGTGGATCATTTGCTCTCAGGAGTTCAAGACCAGCCTGAGCAAAAGTGAGACCTCGTCTCTACTAAAAATAGAAAAAAATTAGCCAAACAACTAAAAATAGAAAAAATTACCTGAGCATGGTGGCATGTGCCTGTAGTCCCAGCTACCCGAGAGACTGAGGCAGGAGGATCACTTGAGCCCAGGAGTTGAGGTTGCTGTGAGCTAGGCTGACGCCACAGCACTCTAGCCCAGGCAAGAGAGTGAGACTCTGTCTCAAAAAAAAAAAAATCTTGTCATAAAATGAATTGTTCTTTCTGTCTCTTTCTAGATATCCAGTCTGTTGGGACTTGAGACCAGGTTTTTAGGGATTTAGTAACTTCACAGATTAAAATGAGTTTAGTTTTTTCAGGAGTACAATGAGGCTGCAACTATACATTTCAAAATTTGTTGGGTGGATTTAGTATTGTGCCGGCCCTGACTTGTGTTGGCATGTACAGGAAAATTGTTAATTTTGGGGAATTTTGTGAGCTGGTTGTTAAATATTTTGGTAGGTTGAAATTGACCACAGTGGTGCCTGGTCACCTGGACAGCCAGCTTCAGACTAATGAAATGAGCAAGTGCTCTCAGTTAGGGCTTTTCTTCCCTGGAGAGCTGTTTGTTGAGCATTTACCTGCATACCACTGGGTGGATTCAGTAGGATGGGGAGCCCAAAGTGCTGGCCTAAGGTTGTGCTGCCAGCTGTGGTTGTATGTGGATCAACTGATATTCCTCTGGAAAGAAAACTGTCCTCCAAAAGAGGTGTTAAGAATGTCAATGTGACTGCCACTGTGGGGCCTGTAATGAGAACTTAGATCTGTCATTCCCAAGGGTCTTCAAAGCTCGGCTAGAATGGGATTCCTCTAAACCAGGGGTTGGCAATCTGTAGCCCACAGGCCAAATCTGTTTTTTGTTTTTAAATAAAGTTTTAATAGGACACTACCTAACCCATTCTTTAGCATACTGTTTATAGCTGCTTTTGCACTGTAATAGCAGTGGAGTAGTTGTGATAGAGACCGTATGGCTCACGATGTCTGAAATATTTTCTATCTGGCCCCTTACAGAAAAGTTTACTGACCCCCAATCCATACTGGATATCATCCATGTACACATATAATACTTTGATTTCTCAAAATGCTTTACCTGCCTATTCTGTCTTCATAACTTGTGTGTGTGTGTTTAGGACCCTGAAAATCCACAAATGTATATCTACTAGAACAAAGAAGAGAAGCTGTGATGTGTCCCATCCCCGCTGTCTTAAGAGAATAACCCTGTGTGATTTTTTCTTGTCTTCTGCATCCCAGACCAGTTTGCTGTCAGCACATTCGGCCAGGGATGAGGCGGCAAGGCTGGAAGAGCGCAGGGGTGTAATTGAATTTCACGTGGTTGGCAATTCCTTGAACCAGAAACCAAACAAGAAGATCCTGATGTGGCTGGTCGGCCTACAGAACGTGTTCTCCCATCAGCTGCCCCGAATGCCAAAAGAGTACATCACACGGCTTGTCTTTGACCCGTAAGTGGTGCTTTGCTCTTCCTTCTTCCTTATTTAGTTTTTAAGTGAAAGAGGAACTACTTAGATAGTGAAAGTCAGCTGTAGGCATCCACTGAATCCTGCTGCCTCCTGTCACTCTGTGGATACAGAGCTACATCACGCTAATTTTCAGGTCTAAAAGCACTAGGATTAATTTTTCAACAATTTGTAAATTTTCTTGTTAATTATAATGAAGCTTTATATTTTAAGTTGCTGGTAACTATCCCGTGCTTCATTCATTATGGTGATGAAAGAATATAAACACTAAGAAGGTATTCCACTTTTTAAGTGGCGAAAACATTCTTGGTTTTGGTATCTTAACTAGGTACCATCGTTGCCCAGGTCTGTAAGCACTGGGAAAATTAGTGGGGTATAAGACAGTTTAACTTTGAAAATCCATTGCTTTAACAACAACAACAACAACAAAAGAACAGAAAGAAAAAAAAAACAACAAAAAAACTAAACTTCTCTAATTGAACGTACTTGACCATGTATAGCCCAACAGCCCGTGTGGACTGTGATCCATGCCTGTGACAATTCAAAGTGACACTTTAGAAAAAGAGAAGGTCTGATAGGATTCCATAATGCAGGAATTGGCAAATTGTTTCTCTGGATTTTGTATTCTTTTCTATAATGTTTCTGCAATATTTTGGAGTAAAACTAAACTCTTCAGAGACATATGCCATGTTTGACCATGACTTTGCACTCTCCCCCTGGCTCTCACTGTGGGTCCCTGGGCATTGGGTGAACTAGTTTCAGAGCACCTCCACACATACTCTGTTCTCTATTTATAAACCTCGAACACTTATTAGGTGACTAGTGGTTTGTTCTGATGGGAGCTCTAATGAAGTTTTGTGCAGGCAAGCTTGCTCTAAAATGTCCAGGTAAAAGGATGGTCTAGTGAGATAATGGCTAGATGAAAGAAGTTTTCATAGAAACTCAAGACATAGCCCCTTTCTTGATTGGTTCATAAGGAACACCCCCAAAAGTATATTTATATAACCAAGATAGGTAACACTTTGACATAATCTTATTCTTTCAGGAAACACAAAACCCTTGCTTTAATTAAAGATGGCCGTGTTATTGGTGGTATCTGTTTCCGTATGTTCCCATCCCAAGGATTCACAGAGATTGTCTTCTGTGCTGTAACCTCAAATGAGCAAGTCAAGGTAAGCAACCCAAGGTCTTAGAAGAAAAGCAGAATGTGGGGCTTCTCACTAAAGCTGCAGAGCTTGTCAAGATCTCTCTCTGCCGTTTCCAGAGAAGGTTTCAAGTGGAGTTCAGGACTTTCCGACAGAAGTCCTCTCACTGTGAGTGTATGCATATGTGTGTGAGGAGGGTAAATGTTTCTATGTACCAATAGGTTTGTACCAAGGCTTTGTTGGATGGGGCAAGGTACAGGATCATGGATACTTCACAGATCAGTATGCAGCTCAAGTATAGTTTATAGGAAATGAAGGGTTGTTTGAAAATAAATCTCAGGGTTTGTTGTTAATTACACACAAACACACACACACACACACACACACACACACACAGCTGGTGACACCGAACCACCAGAAAGGATATGGCTGATGTGGATTAGGAAGATGATCTGGGCAGCTTACACTTTAGAAAGATTTCTTATGACTTTGTCCCTAAAAGGGAACAAGGACTAAAGAAATTCTATAAGGGAAGTTGTGGAAAAATTTGAATAAAGTTATGAATAAGTTTCAGAAGTATTCATGTAGGGTTTGGAATGTGTTGGAGTTTTCCTTTTTTTTCCCTTTTTTTGTTTTCTCTCATGTGGCTAATTTACCTTCCCAGTTGTCCTTGGCATAGGTCCTTTCCTCCCCAGGAACTGTGTGTTTTGTTTTGTTTTGTTTTGTTTTTGGCGGGAGTCCGGGGGCGCGTGGGTATTGCAGTTGGTATCTCAGTCTGGCTTGAATAAACTAGACACCCAGTTAGCAGAAAGATCCCATCTAGACTTTGTCATGTTCTACTCTGCTGCTCTTAGGAAAAGGGAACCAAAAACTGTGTCCTTAGAATATTATTCATTTAGTGTTTTGGTGGGTGGTGGAAAGATAAGCAGCTTGGGATTAGATGGCTACTGAGAAAAATTATTGGAAGGTCTAAGGCAATGTTGTCCAATAGAAATATAAAGCAACCTACAAATTTGAGCCATGTATGTGCTTTTAAGTTTTCTAGTTGTTACATTTAAAAAAGCAAGTGGATACAGGTGAGATTAATTTTTAAAATATATTTTATTTTACCCAGTAAATCCAAAATATTGTAATTGCAACAGGTATTCAGTATCAAAAAGAAATATTAAGAGCCTTTACGTTCTTTGTTTTGTACTAAGTCTTTGAAGTCAAGTGTGTATTTTATACTTATGGCACATCTTAATTTGGACTAGTCACATTTTAAGTGCTCAGTACGCACATGTGGCCAGTGGCTCCTCTATTGGACAGTGCAGGATATAGTTGACTCTTTCATCTTCAAAGAAGCAGGGCCATTAACAAAGACCAAAAATAAGTCACTGGAAGTAGTCATTCTCTGCTCCAGGTCTACACCAGAGCTGTTGATACCTTTGCTTTCATTAACTGCTTTACTCTCTGGACACAGTGCTAATTGTAGCTGCTACGATGTATTTCTTCTCAGAAAGCTCAAGCAGAGCTTTTTGTCTTTTACTCCGAGCACTAAATCAAAGGGCAAATGAAACTCAGCAGTCATCCTTTCATTATTCTGACTGGCTAAGGTGAAGACACAAATTTGCCTGAAATTGATCTCTGGCTCATTTTCAAGGAATTCTGACAATATGTCTTTAGATGGTGCTATTGCCGTGTTTATCATTTTTCTCCCCAGCCAAAATGAGAAATGCCCAAATGTCCAGGTGTTTCCAAATGTTCAAAGTTTAGGAACTTACTTAAAGGAAAGTTTTGTTTGATTTTTCATAGGGAGAAGACCTGAAAAATATGTCCTTGGCTTGTAATTTAAGAAAAAGACTGCATAATTTTTGCTTTCAAAGATAGCTACACTTGTTTGGAAAGGTGGATTAAGGTTGACTTGGACACTTTTAGGGATACCAGAGGGAAACTGAAGGTATTTAATATGAATTGGATACTTTGTCTTATTGCCCAGAAGGGCAATTTATTTTTTTCCCCCAAGACATATAATTTTCTAAAGACTTCAAGGAAGATGGCCAAACATTACAAACTCAGTAGGAAGAACTAGAAAAAAAATCACTTCTTGTGACTTGAAATTGTAGTTTTAGAAAATGAAGGTTAGACTTTCAAAACTGAATAGAGTGGATGAGTTTGATGGAAGTATACACGCACGCACACACACATGCACACACAATAATGTTAAGAACCTGCTATTTAGTAGAAACAGGAATGGGAGAAACCATTCTTCCATTAATTTCCTGGCCTTTTCATTGTTCTATGTCATTAGTTAGTGATTAATAAACAACTCCTGAGACATGGTACTGCCCTAGATGTTTACATTTTCACAGGTGTGTAGTCTGAGATAAAGATTACTGGGCTTTGCCAACTCATCGACACTAAATAACGTGGAACTCTGCTCCAACATGGAGTAAAACTGAATGGCTCCCAGTGGCAATAGCACATATTTGTGAAAACAGCAAATTCATAAGTACAGATTTTAAATGTTTATTTACCATATTAAAAAATTTGGGCCAGGTGCAGTGGCTCATGCCTGTAGTCCTAACACTCTGGGAGGCCAAAGTGGGAGGATCGCTTGAGGTCAGGTGTTCGAGACCACCAGCCTGAGCAAAGTGAGAGCCTATCTCTACAAAAAATAGAAAAATTAGCTGGGCATGGTGGCATGCGCCTGTAGTCCTAGCTACTCGGGAGGCTGAGGCAGGAGGATCACTTGAGACCAGGATTTTGCAGTTGCAGTGAGCTAGAATGACACCACTGCACTCTAGCTGGGGCAACAGAGGGAGACACTGTGTCAAAAACCTTTTTTTTTTTTTTTGGCTAAATGGAACTTTAAAATTTATGTCGAGTTATTTTGGAATATCAAGTTTATATACAAATTCCTGTGAATTCTTTTTTTTTTATTTTTTTAATTCTTGCTGCTCAGTGGATTAGACCTGTGAATTCTTTAAATAAGCTTGTGAATAAGCTTATAAATAATATGTGAATACGTCTTGCTCAAAACATACAAGATAGTATTTGAGACTTTACTTGAAGCTCCTCACCTGATTTTAAAATATATTGTCATCTGAAAACTATTTAGGTTGGATATTATATACAACTTTAAAATTATTATAGCTAATATTTGTTTACTATAATAAGTATTTAAATAAATACTGAAGTTACCACATAAATTTGGAAAAGAATCCTTTTAGTGGCAGTTAAAAATAAAGGCATGCAAACAAGGGAAGTAGTTCTAGGGTTAAAATCTAAACATTTGCTTATATCAATAATAGAGTTATGTTGTCAATGCCTCTCTAACCAAGGAAGTACGTAAGCTACCACTACTGCAGATCACAATACTAGATACAAGGGAGGTTCAACTTAAAAGACACAGCACCTACTTCACATGCAACTTGGAATCTGGAAAATTTCTTTGGAGAGATGACAAATTAGTGACCACTAATGAAAAACACCTTATGCAGGTTTGGAAAAGCTATTTAGTGAAGAACCATCATTTTGTTCTTTTTGAGTAAAATGAATTAGATTGTGGGTGAAGGGGAGAAAATTTATAGTTCTGTTAATTCCTTACAATCATGGTGCAGACAACAAAATCCTAGCTCTCTTGCATCTCGTGTTAAAGTGAATTTCATCAAAAGACACATTTCTTACTAATTTCTAATCTAGATCTGACTTTTCCTATGCACACGCAGTTCTTTCCAACTACTCAACCCTTCCCTTCCCTTTCTTTCAGTTTTTAAAAAGTTTTCTTTAACAATAAAGATCCTGTAGTCCCAGCTACTTGGGAGGTTAAGACAGGAGGATTGCTTGAGCTCAGGAGTTTGAGACTGGCCTGAATAACATAGAGAGGCCCCGTCTCTTAAGAAAATAATTTTTAATTACATAAGGCATACACAGATACATTTTCAGATAAAGCAAAAATCCCATTCCCTCTTACCCCTGCCATCTCACTATTTTTGTCAGCCTGGTATTCATCCTTCCAGGTGCTTCTCTGTTGAATTACATACATTGGATTTGTCTTAAACATGTAAGGGTCCTAGCAAAGAAAGAGGGAAAAAAAAGGAAGCAAAAGAATTACATACTTTGGAATATACCTATAGTGAAGAGGTGACTGTGTTTTGTTACTGTTTCCCATTGTTTCAATAAATGGAATTCATGTTGTATGCATTGCCCTACTTTAAAAAAAAAAAGTCTTAGAGATTGTTCAACTTTAGTGCATATATGTGGTTATTTAAACTTATGTTTAGATTAATTAAATACAGTTTAAAATTTAGTCCCTCAGTTAATCAAGTACACAATAGCCACATATGACTGATTGTTACCATATTGGATAAGGAATATTTGTACCATTGCAGGAATTTCTATTAATGTTGATATGCAGCTACTTTATTCTTTTTTTTTTTTTTTTTTTTTTTTTTGAGACAGAGTCTCACTCTGTTGCCCGGGCTAGAGTGCCGTGGTGTCAGCCTACCTCACAGCACCCTCAAACTCCTGGGCTCAAGCAATCCTCCTGCCTCAGCCTCCCGAGTAGCTAGGACTACAAGCATGTGCCACCATTCCCGGCTCATTTTTTCTATATAAATTTTTAGTTGTCCATATAATTTCTTTCTATTTAGTAGAGATGGGGTTTCGCTCTTGCTCAGGCTGGTCTTGAACTCCTGAGCTCAAACGATCCACCTGCCTCGGCCTCCCAGAGTGCTAGTACTTTATTCTTTTTATACAGTATTTCATAATGTGGTTGCACCATAATTTATGTAATCATTTCCCTATTAAAGACATATATGCTTATTTCCAGTACTTTTCTATTACCAACAGTGCTCTGTTTGGAAACATTTTTCTGTACACTGTGAAGCGGAATTGCTGTATGAATGAATGTGACCAGTCTAAGTTGAAAAATTTATTTCCAGATTGCCCTCTCAATTGGTCTACCAATTTACATTTTCATCAGTGGCGTTGGAGACTATCATTTCTCCCTACCCTTGTTGACACTAGGTACCATCAACTATAAAGATATTTGCATGCAGCTGAATGAAATATTTCATTGTATGGTAGAATGCTCTGATTACTATTGAGGTCGAACATTTTTTGTATTTATTGGTTATACTTATTCTTGTTTCTATTGTTTGGCAATTTTTCTTTTAGGATGTCTCTCTTTTTTTATATTGATCACATAGAAGATATTTATGTATTCTTTACACCTTAGAGAGTGGATTGAGGAAAAAAAGGCATTTATTCTTGATATTAAATCTTTGTGATTTGTGTTGTAACTACGCTCTCTCAACTTGTTATCTGTCTTTCGTTTATGGTATCTTAAATTACTTATGGTATTTTTTTTTTCCATATCTGCCTAACTTGTGGTATCTTAAAGAATTTTTAAATTTGAAGTTGTCTACTTAATAATCAGTCTTTTACTTCATGCCTTTTCATTTTATCTTTTCTTTAAGAAGTCTTTTTGTATTCCTATATTATACACTCACTTTTTCTACATGTTTTTAGAATACTTTTGTAAAGGTTTATTCTACCTTGCATTTTGATTTCCAGTCCATCTCCTTCCCTTGTTTTACGTTTGGCAAACTCTTTTAAGGCCTAGCTTAAACATTTTTTTTTTCCCTTCTGTCCCCTCTTCCTTTACCCCCTTAATTATCATATGGCCCTTTTCACTATTAACAATACAAATCCATCACTGTACCAATGCTGAGCAGCAGAGATATAATGCAAGCCTCAAATGCAAGTCACATGTGTAATTTAAAAATTTCAGTAGCTATATTTAAACAAGTAAAAAGAAACAGGTAAAATTAATTTTGATATTAATTTAACCTAATATGTCTGAAATATTGTCATATCAACATATAATAAGTATAAAATGTTAATAATGAGAATTTTTTTTCCGGGTGTGTATTTTATACTTACAGCACACCTCAGTTTGGACTAGTCACATTTCAATTGCTCAATAGCGATGAAGGCAAGTGGCTACCATATTGAACAGTACAGCTCTATACAGTGATTGTTTATATGTTTATCTTCCCCATTTTCCTATCATTTCCTCAAGGAGAGAGATACTTCATTTGTCTTTTTACCCAAGTTTTATTCAAACTCATGGTATTTCAGTATTATGGTATGTTTGGGAGAAGCTAAAATGTCCTTGGGTAACATCAATAGAAGAACAGTTTTCAGAAGAGGGAGATGATGATACTGATGTTCTATTTACTGGACAGACCATCTTCTAATTATTATGCTTTAGAGCAGCATCGTTATATTGGATAAAGTCGTGAAAAAAGGGATTAGGTGGTTAAGGGGTCTTCGGATCATGCCATATGAGAAATGACTGTAGTCTTGATGAGGCTTGTCTTGGGACTTGGGAGATAGGGTGGGCATGAGTGTGAGAGTATAATTCTCAAGGGCTTGAAGAGCTGTTAATAGCAGGAATGAGTCTTTCTAACTCTAGACATAGAACTGAAGTTCAGTGAGAAATAACAAGGGGCCAGATCTTGGATGAACATTAGGAAGAACTTCTCAACCATATAATGCCTAAAAATAAATTGGTCTATCTCAGGACCAAGTGATCACCTTACGTTGGAGGTTTTCTAGCAAATTACCTTTTCATAATAGTTGGTAAAAGACTTCTAGCTTCACATGGGATAGGGAGTTAGACTAAATGACTTCCAAAGATCCTTCTGCCCTTGAGGTACTATGATTCCATGACATCAGACCCACGAACACATCTGAGTTCTTTAGAAAAATGTGTCACCAAATTCTAGAAATATATATGTGAAGATATTTGTATCTGGATGCTTGGATTTACTTTCATCTCTTTCTAAGGAGTTCTGAAACAATCACTTTAAATTTCTAGATTTTTTCTAAGCTTTGTATGTCACTGGAAAAACTGTTCCTTGCATATATACATTTTTTCATATTTCAATCACTAGTTTATTCAATATTGTTCACTATCTTTAGTTACTTCCTAATGTCTCCAGCTAACTCAGATTCTGAGCTTCTCAGACCCTGCTTGGAAAGGCCCGATAAGACCAAGTTGAAAAGCCTATATATGTGATGATACAATTCTTTAGAAGCATTGCTGATTTGTGGTATACAGCAAACAGTTGGATTAGTAAATATTCAGTGAAGATTAGCACTTTTCAGTTACATAGCTGTTTTCACCTCAGGTTCTCAAATACTTTAAAGATAAACAGAAATTCATAATCAATATTTACTAGAAAAACTTCTATATTAATATTCAGCAAATGATCTTTAGGATTGAACTAGCAGCTTGTAGCCCTGGTATGCTATTTTCAAAGAATCAGACACTTACATTTTCAAATGATGAATTATCTCAAATCAAGGATTTTGAACTTTTTGGTTTTATAGCTAAATTTCAAAGTTCAGAAAGGCAAGAAAGGGTATTAATGCTATATTTCCATTAGGAAAGGAAAGGCCCTGCTTGGTAAAATATATCAAAATATAAACTCCTAAATTTGCCAACATTTCCTGGTGAATTTGTAGAGATTTCTTTTCTCCAGAATCTAATATATTTGTCTTTATACCAACTTCCACACAGGGCTATGGAACACACCTGATGAATCATTTGAAAGAATATCACATAAAACATGACATCCTGAACTTCCTCACATATGCAGATGAATATGCAATTGGATACTTCAAGAAACAGGTCAGTTTCTCACTGTGCAACACTGTTTTGTCATTCCTTGTCTTCATACGCACTCAGGTAGCCTTCATCCAAATAGTTTTTTTTCCCCTAGTGTTTCCTGCTTACCAGAAGGACAAATAATTTATTTTGTAAGTCTTTCACCAGAAATAAATTTCAGACTGAATTAGATAGAGAGTATAAGTAGTACATAGTTAGTACCAAATATTTGTTGAGTGCATAAATGAATGTCATCTGTAACTGAAGTATATAATATTAATTACATTCTGACATTCTAAAATATAGTATCCCCAGACTAAGGAGAAATTCTCAGTCCTGAGTGGGTAGGGTTCTCCATGAATGAGCAAAACAGATTAGGTCTCTGAAAGGCCTCCATGAGGACAACAGAGAGGAAGTCCCGAAGTTTACAAAGGACTGCAAACAATGCTGGCTCTGCAGCATGGAGAAGGCTAGGAGCTGGGCTGCCATCTTCGTACTTTCTTACCAAAAGTTTTCAGCTCAGTTTTTTTTTTTTTTTTTTTTTGCCACAAGAGCAGACAGGAAAGATCTCAACTCAGCTTTTTGAGGATTATTCTTTGGCTGCATATTATTCTTAACAGTGGTTTATAATTCCTAACATTTTTCATTTACTCTTCTGACTATAAAAGTAGCATATAGTCATTGTAAAAATTTTGGAAAATGTAATAAAGCATAAAGAAGAAAAGTGGCTTGTATTTCTACCACCTAGAGAAATTTACAGTTAATGTTTTGATATATACCTTTTTAATACTTTTTCTGTGTATATGTACACATAAATATAAAAATTGGCTCATACTGTGTATGTAATTTATTTACTTGTCTTTTTCACTTAGTATTCTGATAATTTTTTCATTTAACTTTGATGGTTTGCTAGGATTTTGTTGTATAAGTAGAAAATAATTTATTTAACTAATACCACATTTTTGGATATTTAAGTGTTTCCTGTAGGTAAGTATACATGTGTGCATGTGCATGCTTGTGTGTGCATTTTGCCCTCATTATGGGAATTTGCTTAGAATAAATCTCTAGAAGTAGTGTTGCTTCCAGACATTTTTACGGTTTTTGTTATTTATTGCCAAATACTGTAAAAGTTTCTATTCTTGTCAGTAATATATAAGGGGGCTTAGGAAAGGAGTTGATAATTGAAAAAAAATATTTTTACCCCTTTTCCAGGTAATAAATTGTGTATGCTTGAATTTATTTGATCATTGTGAGGTCTGATTTTTTTTGTGTGTTTATTGACCCTTTGTGTTTCTTTTTTTTTGATTGTCAAGTCATTGTATTTTGCCCCCATTTCTATTAAAATATTTAGATTTAGCATTGATTTATGAGAACTATTTGTGTATAGTGATATTAATCTTTTATGATATTTGTTTCCACATTGCTTATAGCTTTTTCTTTTAATCTACAGAATTAAAAGAAATAATTCTTTTTTTATATGTTCTTATATCACTAGAAAGCTTTACCTGCTCTGATGGCAGATAATTAATCTCCTATTTATTTTCTTCTCATTTTCTTTGAGATGTGTTTGTGATTTTTATAAAACTCACCTGAGAGAAGTCAATGGGATTGTTTTATCAAGGGCTTGACTATCAGCTTTTCTAGGCTATACCCACAGTGCAGAGCAGAAGATCTCAGGCACGGTTCTCAAATGACTTGTCTGTTGTCAACTTTGAGAATGATGGCAATAATTACTTGGGAAATAAATATTTGTTGAAAGATGAGGCAGGAAACTGCTGGTGATAGTTCTAAAATCCAAGTAATTGTCTGCAAATAACTGAAATAGACATTTTAAGGAAAATTATGTTTATATTATAAATATATTATTTATGAGTTTGAATATATACCCTGTAGCACCCTGCTATTACTGCTTAAAGTATGTAAATGAATATATTGCAAAGCATTAATGTTATTGAAACAAACGTGGATAGTGATGGTCTGGAAGATTTTTTGCCTGCAAGGAAACGATTTCATCCCCTCAGCACCAAGCTTCTGATTGCTTTATTTTTCTTTCAGAATTAGATCTATGTTAGTAATTAATTTGTTGAGAATTCTGGGGACTTCCTCACCACATTGGGAGAAATTTGCATCAGTCATGTTTATTTTGTAACTAATGCAGAATGAAACCTAACTTTTACTTAGTATCTGTTCCTAATTCAAACTTTTCAATATTATTTGTGTTTTAGTCTGGTAATTTTTTTTCTATTGTCTTGCTTCTTATTTGCACAGTTTAATTTCTGACATTTTGAACTCCAAGTGAATCCTCTTCAGGATAGTACAGTGAGAGCTTGAAAGAAGCATGCCTTGATTCTTTGCACAGTACCTGGCATATAGTTAGCATGCAATAGGTATTTCATACGTGATGTCCATATGAATCAATTTGTTTGCATTGCAGGGTTTCTCCAAAGAAATTAAAATACCTAAAACCAAATATGTTGGCTATATCAAGGATTATGAAGGAGCCACTTTAATGGGATGTGAGCTAAACCCACGGATCCCATACACTGAATTTTCTGTCATCATTAAAAAGCAGAAGGAGGTAAGCAAGTGGTCGATTCGTATTCCTTCTGTACAGACCAGTCTTAGTTGGGGTGGGTTGAATTTCATTGGATTCCATGTGTATGGATCTACTAAATATCATAATCTTAGTTCACTATGGTTTATCTAGATTTCTTATTTAAAGGTATCCTGCTTCCTAGGTCTCCATTCCTAAGAGGGTCAGCACCTGTTGAATGGGTATAAAACATAAAATGTGTAAAATATGGTGACATATTTTAACTTCACCTTCAAGGCCTTTTACGTCCTGGCCTCAATTATCCTTCCCAGTCTTATCTCTTTACTTTCATCTCTAAATACTGCAAATGTGTTTTTCTATTAAATACTAGTCTCCAAAGGCAATCCCTGATGCCTTAATCCTCTTGCTTGGTGTCTTCGTCCATTACCCACTCTTTTTTTCCCCAACACAAATGCAACAAACCATTTTAGCTTGTGTTCTGTTTTCTCCTTTGAACTTATCTAGCACTGGTTTGATCTACCTATTTGAATTTCAGTTATTCATCTTACATAGAAATGTATCTTAATGTGTATTAATTTTTCCTTTTACATTGCAGGTTCTGAAGGTTTATCCTTCCAGGTTTAGTGATTTGTTATCTGATGTTTGGGTGACATCTTTTACACATACAAACTAAAAGAGAGGTAGGAAAGGGGAAAGATTGATTGATTTGACTACATAGTAATTTTAGTTTTCTCTAAGGCAGAAAAAAGAAAACTATAAAAAGAGCATAATTGGGGAATACACAAAAGCCATTTATTAAACAAATGAACCCTGTGTGTTAAGCCCAGGATCATCTCCTTGCTGATCCCAGTTTGGTGGGTTCAGAGCACTGGGAGTTTGCAGCTGTGTCAACCCACATCAATTCCACTTGATACTTCTGTTATTAATTCTAGTGCACTTTTCTCTAAGAAATAACTAAAGAAGACATCTGTCTTAAACCCTTCTTTGTTTTCTGGTTTCTGCTAACATCCGTAATCTCAGTTCTTAGTTTTTTGTCAGGCATTACTGACATAACAGCCATAAAGCTCCTCGTGCAGTGTCTGGTGCATAGTAGTTACTCACTAAGTATTTTCCTTTTACTTAAAGTGGCTCAGACTTGTTCTTACGATTCCTGTGGAAGTGAGCAAAGCCTTTCTTTTTTTATTAAATTAGAAAAGAAAAACAACTTTTGTTGCTTCTTGTTCAAAGATGTCAGGCTAAGAGAGAATTCCAAATAGGGCACTTGGAAGAGTTAATCCAGCACAGCAGGCTCCTCTCTCTCCCTGGCTCTCTCTGAAGAGCGGGCTTTCCTCATTGTTCTCTTTGGGGCTTAATGAGCAGGTCTGGATTCAGCGGCACATTGTTCCGCATCAGCGGCTGCTGGCCAGCTAAAGCCATCACCGAGCTGTCAGCTGCGCTCTCCTCACCCCCACCCCAGCCCGCCCCCAGCAGCACCAGTTCATCCCCACACTGTTAGCTGAGAGCAGGATTCCCTTGGCAGACTCTGCAGATTCACAGTGTACACAGATCTCTTGGCCCTTCGAACCTACAGGTGACAGCCGAAGCACAGAGCTACTTGAGATGGCTACCAAAGCAGCCAACTTTTTAGAAGCCAGTGCTCCCTCCTCCTGCTTTTTGCTCCTGTCCTCTGGGATCCCTTCTCCCTCCTGCCCCCTCCCTCTCTGCCTCCAGCCTTCTTTCACACATGCCTGGGAACGGCTAAGGGAGGTTTGGAGCTGTTAGCCTCATTCTTTTAGAAGTCCAATGCGCTATCCACCTAAACCTAGTTTTTTAAAAAAGAGATCTGATGTCACTATAATAAAGTACTATATTTGGATTCATGTAGTATCTTCTTCCAGAGAACCCAAATGATTTTTACAAGTATCATTCATTCCAACTGTGAAAAACCTTTCCCACTAGTGGTGGCAGCAAACAAATGGTAAATACATTGAGGACTTTCTTAGCCTCTAAAAGCATCTAAGAGCGGAATAAGTTGTAGTTACCATTGGTGGAGATGGAGAGAGAAAACTAGTACAGTTGAACAGGTGGATGGGAGAGTTAAGAGTTAAGTGCTACTTTGTGTGTGTTGACTCCAAGGGAAGGATGGATCCGTAAGGGCCTAGTGTCATCTGAGATGGCTTTGTGGGAGATTTGTTTTGAACTGGATAGCCTGGTAATGGAATTAGCATGAGCAAAGGCTCAGGGTCCAATGTAAGTAGATTCATGGGCAATGAATAGGTAGAATCACAGGTATGTGAGTGATGGAAGGCACTATTTGCACTATTTGAGAAAGTGTGAATAGGCTGTGAGCAGGCAGAATTGGGTGTATACGTGTCTCTGTGTGTGCGTGTGCATGTGTGTGTAGGTAGGCTGTGGTGGGATAATTCTTAAATCTTAATTCACATGTGATACTATTAGAGACTGGGTTTGGGGGAGCCAAAGTTAGGATGGGGAAAATCAATGCTCCTTTTTTGTAAGGAGGCATGCTAAGACTTGTTGGTGTATTAGAGATGGGGAAGCCCCCCCCCCCCAATTTTCTTTTTGGGGAGACGATAAAACTGACAGCAATGAGTCATAGGACTGAGATAGGGACTTCAAGAGAGGAAGATGAGGACTGACTTTCATTTGGAAGGTGTTGATTTTGAGTTCCTGGTAGGGAGTTGAAGTGAAGACATGTTCTAGGAAGATGAAGATAAGACGTTGGGAGACAATTAAAATGTCTCTTTTCTCCAGGGTGATCCTTGGAGGTACAGAGAGGTTAGGAAGCCTCCGACTCCCATTAGCAGTCACTTCTCAGGAGCCCACAATCTTTAAGATGCTACATGAGGTGCGTGGAAGGCACCTGGTAGATCATTACATTTGAAAGTCCCTTGGTAAAGAGGAGAAAACATTTTAAATTGATACTTAGTCCTCAATATATTTTCTGAAGGTATCCATTTAAGAGATTGCCCTTGGGACTTATAAATGGAACACATCCATTTAGATCAGGTGTGTCCAAAGAGAGGCAGCTACTAGCCACACATGGCTACTGAGCACTTGATATGTGCCTTGTAAAAGTTGAGGCTTGTTGTAAGTATAAAATCGTCTGATGTTGAAGACTTTGTTTGAATAAAGGAATGTTAAATATCTTATAATTGTTTCCTGTTAATTGTATGTTACAATGATATTTTCGATATAATGGGTTAAATAAATATATACTATTAACATCAATTTCACCTGTTACTTTTTACCTTTTTTAATATGGCTACTAGAAAATTTAAATTACATGAGTGGCTCACATTATGTTTTTATTGGACAGCACTGATCTAAATTTACTGGGAATATACTTTTACTAGTATCATTCATTTTATGAAGTTCTTTGTTACATATTAGAATTACATAATCATGCTGCGGTATTTACCAGCCATATGTTTGAAATCCAGCAGTTAGGAATTAGAATTTTTTCTTTTCCTTAGTAAATTCAACTAGTGACTTCTACTGTTTTGTTTTTTCTTTTCCAAAATTTGGTTATGAAACGGTTAATTTCAGGATTGTGATTTTTGAGTTTTTTTGCCTATTTAAGGGAAAACCACACTGTCTTGGAAGTAATTACCTCAGTACATTAGGAATTACTTTACAAAACAAACAAGACATCTCTCAATATTCCCAAATCCACCCTAGCGGGTCATGTCATGTTTGTGTTGGCCTTAACAGATAAAAGTTTAGAGCTGCTTTTCTTTTTTTTTTTTAAATAGCAGAACAATAAACACCTTTATTACTTGAACCTAAGACAGGAGAGAGGAGGAATTATTTGCCTTTCTGGGCCTTGATTTTCCCCAGGTAGAACTCCAGCTCCTTGCCCTCTAGCACATAGCCATCTGCCCGGCCACACTGGCCTGGTCCGGATGGAATGCATGCGAGAAGCTTGCCCTGCTGAAACTGCTCCTCCAGAAGACTGCTGATTTTAGCATTCTTTTTCCTTTCATCATATTTCTTCTGAAGTTTTGGGGATCGTTTTTTGTTTAAAATTTCTTCTTCCTCAGGAGTCAGCTTGGCCCCCTTCTTGCAGCCCAGGGGCAGTGCATAGTGGGGCCCGTACCACTGTCGGTACGGTGTGCTGTCAATGAGCATGATGCAGTTCTTCACCAATGTCTTGGTGCGGACCAGCTCATTGTTGGAGGCATTGTAGACATCAATGATCCTTGTTTTCCGAGTACAACACTCTGAGCCCCAGGAGAAGTTCCCCACGTCCAGCCTCAGGGCACGGTATTTCTTGTTACCTCCCCGCACACGGACTGTGTGTATGTGGTGGGGGCCAATCCTTGTGTTGGCAGCGGGGGGGCCCCAGCTCATACTTCCGCTCCTTGTGGTAGGGCTTCCTCTTGCCCCCGGTCTTGCGTTGCTTGTGCCAGTTGTCCAAGAGATGCCCATCGCTCGGTGCCGGCTGGAAAGAGCTAGAGCTGCTTTTTTGATGCAAACAGAATGGGTTGGGGCTCAAAACCTTGAAAGTTTAAATAACAGTAAGGCTATAACTATTCCAGGCTTTTGGGACTTTGGGGGGCCCGTTCATCCACCCCTCCAGTCTGAAGGGAACCGTTCCTCGTTACTGGATGTGAAGAGGTTCTGTGGCTTCGCTGGGTGGCGAACACTCAGGGCCACTTTCCTATGATTCTGGCGCAGATCCTCAGAGAAGCAGGGCAAAATAATTGACTCTTATGCTAAAGGTGACAAGTGGGCCCTAGAGGCATTGTGTTCTTTCAATATTGGCTTTTCTGTGTGGCATGGACAAGTCATCATTTCTTTCTTGTTAAATAGCATTTACCCTTTTCTTTCATAAAAAATACTTTATTTTGTTAGGTTGACTGACTTGAACTCCATACCTAGACTTCTTTTCACTGAACACTTTTTCTTCTTGTGCTTTACAGATAATTAAAAAGCTGATCGAAAGAAAACAGGCCCAGATTCGAAAAGTCTATCCTGGACTTTCATGTTTTAAAGATGGAGTTCGACAGATTCCTATAGAAAGCATTCCTGGAATTAGTATGTATAGACCTTCTTTTAAAAACAAAGTCTTTTAGTAATGCCATGCGTTGTGTTTGAAACAATTTCCAGAGTGCTGTAACTTGGAAAGCTTTATTGCCCTGCCTGTCTCTGTTTGTATTATCTCTAGTCTTTTAAGAAGACAGCAAATACTTTCCTTTTATGTCTTTTTCTCTACCTTCCAATTCAAATAAACCGAAGAGTTTAAATGCCTCCTTGTTGTGGCATTTATTAAGAACCTGCCATTTGCCACACAGTGCTAGGCACTACTTATATGAGACCTTGAAGGTAGGGGAATTCTACTTTTACATATGGGGAAATTGAATCTTAGAATGGTGGCATCATTTAATGTTAAAAGACATGTGGCCAGTAATGGTCAGAATTAGAAGCAGCCCATTCTGATCTCCAGACATCTTGCTGTTTGCACCATGTCTCATTGCCACCATGGTTGTAACCTACAAGATCTGTGCTTACCTAAGTTAGCTTACCCCAACCTCTAAAAAAGATTATTTGCCATATGTGATGGAAAATGTATAATTTGTTTTAAGTTCCCTATTTTACAGTAGTTTTCCTAAGGTTTCTTGCTCATATGTTAGAGATGAGTTGTCCTGGAGCAAACCATACAAAGTAGTTGTTTTTATAGATCAAAAGCTTTCGGATATCATTCATCCATTTTATTCTGCTCAAATCCAGGTTCTTCTAGTATATTGAAGATTTAATAAACAAAACAAAATCAAACAAACTAAAATTCTCCAGAAAAAAATAAGACTTTATTTGAGCAAGATATATTACTTCATTACACCTATTCTATAGCAGATCTTATTTTTACTGCTAAATCCAGAAATCCTATAATAATACTTCCCTATATGATCTCTATTAATGGCATAATAGCTACCATGTCATTGAATGGCTACTCGTTCCAGGCATTCACATATGTTTTTTTAGATACATCAACTAATCTCAGTAGGCATAATATCACTTAGATTTTAGAGTTCGGTTTTAGAGATTGATAAACTGAGAGGCAAGAGGTTAAGTAACTTATTTAGAGTAAGTTGTCCTTTAGGGAGAGAGTAGGAAATCAAATCCAGATCTATGGGACTCCTGGCTGTGTTTTCTATCTGCTGCATTAAACCATCTCGCATTACAAGCAGGGTTTTGGCCAGAGAAAATAGACACTAGGATAGAGTTAGTTCTGACCAAAAATAACAGCTTAACTCTTGCACATGGTGATTAGCAAAAAATTCGACTTATAGTTAAAAAAAAATACACATGCCCACAGTACTGGATATATTTGTTTTTTATGCTTTCCTCTGAAAAGTTGGAGTCCCTGCTTTAAATACTCTAACACGTAGGGAAGTGTTACCTTTCTTCAAAGTGTTTTGTATCATTAGCTGTATGAGGAAGTAACTAAATGACATTCATTTCAGTCTCTTTCCAGAAATAGACTTTTATTGAGGCATGGTTGTAATTTATTGTGTTTTTGATAAATATTGACTGTGTTATTCTTTTGACCAAAAGCAGTTCTCATTCAGTGTTTAATTTTGTTGACATATAGGAGAGACAGGCTGGAAACCGAGTGGAAAAGAAAAAAGGTAAGTGTGATGGGCATGAGGATGTTAATGGAAGTGATTTTTTTCCTTCCTAGCAACTTAGAGAAAGAGGGCTAATGAATTGTAATCACTAATACAATAGTGGGTGGGCTTTGATATTTATAAACAATTATGGAATATTTCCAGTTTGGGAGTTTTGTAAGAATGCCTGAATAGTAATCAGCTGGCAAGAGGGTAAAAAACTAATTATTGCTCCTTGTTGTTTACTCTTTTCAAGTAAAGAGCCCAAAGACCCTGACCAGCTTTACAGCACGCTCAAGAGCATCCTCCAGCAGGTGAAGGTGGGTATTCTCTTTATTCACCTCATGCAAATATTTTGAAATGATTTCCCACATGGAATTTCCATATTAGATACCTTACTTTTTTCTTTACCCAAGAGCCATCAAAGCGCTTGGCCCTTCATGGAACCTGTGAAGAGAACAGAAGCTCCGGGATATTATGAAGTTATAAGGTTCCCCATGGGTAATGCCATTAACATTTTCTAAGTATAGATTTAAAACTCTGGATGGCGGTGTGGGGGACAAAGGGTTGCTGAGGTTGATTGGAACTCCTCTGTTGTAGGGTAGGAAGTATATGAGGGGTGGTGGGATCCTGTGTACCAGTGGTGGGACAGTGATGTCAGAGCAGAATGATAAAGGAGAAGTGGGTGGCTGTGTTCATGAGAGACATCCTGCAGCTGTCTTTTAGAACGCACACACATTCAACAACACCACACAGAAAGTCCAGTCCAGGGAAACTGCAGAC
>CM052436.1:109145508-109179318 GCA_028533085.1 Varecia variegata
GTTTTCCTGTTTACCCAGAATTCCCAAGTTCAGGAAAAGGGAAATGAAAATAGAATAATTTAATGGTGTCTCCATATTTGGCACCATCAATATTTAGCCACTTTGTTTTTTAGTGACTAAAAAATAGTGTTAACCCACATTGTTTGGTCTTAGGGAAAAACCTAAGAAGGCTGGAGGAAGAAAGATGCTATCTATAGCTTTAGAATAAAAAGGAAATACAGAAAGGAAGTATTCAGAATTGGTTATAATTATTCAGAAAGGTCCAAACGCTTCTATAATCCTTGCTTTGTTTCTGCTACATTTTAGGTTCTCTCCATCTCTTCTTACCCCTCTCCTCCTAAAAAAAAATTTGAAAAGCTTTTGGACAAACTTTTTGTGTAGTTTCATTCCACCCCCCCTTACTTACTTACTTACCTACCTTCCTTCCTTCCTCTTTCTTTTCTTTTCTGTTCTTCTTTCTTTCCCTCCCTCCCTCCCTTCCTTCCTTCCTTTCCTCCTTTCCTTTCTTTCCTTTCCTTCCTTCTTTTCCTTCCTTCCTCTCCTTTCTCTCTCTTTCTCTTTTCTTTCTCTCTCCTTTCCTTCCTTTCCTTTCCTTTTCTTTCTTTCTTTCCCTTCCTTCCTTCCTTCCTTCCTCCCTTCCTTTCTTTCTCTTTCTTTCTTTCTCTCCTTTCTTTCAATTGCATGTCTTTTCCTTCTAAAACATTATTAACGTTATATTGGGCAGCATATCTTAAATGGTGGGCATTTAGGTAAAAGAGATATAAATGTCTAACTTTACTTAGAGAGGCACAGTTTCACTGTTCTTTCTTCCTTAAATGAGAGAACATCTTGATCTGTTCAGTCACACTTGGGTGAGATAGTTAGTGGGGGATTTGCTGAGTCTTAATGTACCCTTACACTTTTAGATTTTTCTCTCCCTCCAAACTGGTTCAATTAGAGAAGAAAGAAAAATTGAAAGTTGAGCTTACAGATGTGATGACATACACTATAACTGAGATAAGCTTTAATCAAAACACATAGGCAGAAGCAGATCTTTTCCATTTTTGTCTTTGATATTTTATGGTGGGTTTAGGCTATTTCATGCAAATGACTTTCTTCCCATTTTGGGATCTTGTGCATAAATTTGCTTATCTTATTACATGTGCTAATCTCAATGTATTTGATTGTAAGTTTCTTTCCCTCTGGAAAATTTGATAACAGTGGGAATTTGGTGTATTGGTATTTAGGAGTTTTTTTTTTTTTTTTGACCATTTGGACTCATTTTTTCATACATAGTTAATACAATTATAACTTTTAACAATAGAACCAGACTCAAAGAAAAGCGGGGATCCATAAATAGACAAATGTTAGCATCTTTTAATGTACATAGAATCCTTTAAATTGGTCCTAACAATGAGAGTTGAGGAAACCCTGGTGTAGTCTTATCAGTTTAGATGAAGTACTGTTTTCACTTATAAAATATAAAATAATACAATTTAAAGCAAGTAGATATATTAGGAAAATATTTTTTACAATACTCTCACAAGGCTTACTTGGTTTAGAAAATGGATTAAAGTTTATCATTCTTATTTCATTGATGGAGCATTAAGCAAAATTAATTTGAACCATTTTACATGAAGGGTCACTGGTGTATTTGCAGGTGTATTTATGATCAGTTTCTCTAGTTTTATCTATATAACACCAAACCAACTGTGAATTTAGCGAAACAAATTCAGTCTGATTGTTTTGATTTAAGTAATTAAATGATTTAATACAAATGTTCCACCTGCTCTACTGCATGTAGATAGAGCCTCTTCTGTGTAATTCTGAATGAATAGCTAACAGTAGTTAGTTCATCATACTTATTGTTGCTAATCTACTTAGCTTCCTTGTGCTGAATAGGGGATTGAACCAGATGACTAATAATAGTCCCTTTACTGTTAAAATGGCTGTGATTTTACATAAAAAACCGACAAAGAATGACCATAAGATTTAAGAACTGTTCTCCTTGATCATAAGAATTTCTCTTAAAGAAAGGTATTGAGATGATAAAAATGTAATCAAGCCGACAACCTAGATTTCTTTCCCATTCTCACTTTTTTTTTTGGTCAGCTAATGTTTAAAAGGAGTCAAAGATTGCTAATATTTTTTTTTCCTGTGCAGATCTGAAAACCATGAGTGAACGCCTCAAGAATAGGTACTACGTGTCTAAGAAATTATTCATGGCAGACTTACAGCGTGTCTTTACCAATTGCAAAGAGTACAACCCCCCTGAGAGTGAATACTACAAATGTGCCAATATCCTGGAGAAATTCTTCTTCAGTAAAATTAAGGAAGCTGGATTAATTGACAAGTGATTTTTTTCCCCCTCTGCTTCTTAGAAACTCTTCAAGCAGTGTGCCTAAAGCAAGGTGGTTTAGTTTTACAAAGAATTGAACATAATGTATTGAAGAGACTTGTAAATGTAATAATTAGCACTTTTGAAAAACAAACAAAAAAACCTCCTTTTAGCTTTTCAGATATGTATTTAAATTGAAGTCATAGAACATTTTTATTTTATGGAATAGATTTTAATCTATTTACTACTATTAATGTAAATTTTCTATGGCATGTCTTTTAGCTGACTATTCCATGATAGATGACCAGGGGTTTCCTCAAAACTGGTTATGTGAGGAAATTGCACATAGTAGCAAGATTTGGGGGAATCCAGAAAATTTTCAGACCATGAATGTTTCTATTTTTTTCTAATGGAATGTGAGAGTTTATTTTTATTTTATTCTGAAGGACTTTAAGGAAGGGATACATGATAAAAAGCCCATAAAAGGTGAAATATGTGATGTTTGAAGTCTCATTGTAGACTTTATATATATATTTTTTAAAACACTCATCTAGATGAGGTGCTTTGAGCAGTTCTGAAAAATACAGTTCCAGAAAACCAACTGCTTTAATTCCTAAGGAAGAGATTCTAAATAATGCAAACTTTTTTATAAGCATCTGGGTTTTTGATAATTCTGTCTACCTACAACAAACTTGTTAGTGTATAACCACTATTTTAATAATCATTTTCTCTACACAAATGTGTAATAATCATATTTGACTTTGCTTATGCAGGCCATAAGTTCCAAAAGGTAATTTCCCAGGCCACAAAGGCATAAACTTGAAAACACTTGATATTGAATCAACATGCTTTAATAGGAAAAGATGAATAGTCTATGTATGTATCAATCTGGTGAATCCTTGTTCTAATAAATAAGGATTTTTTTCTTTTCCGTGATACACACAACCCATTGATAATGTATATGTGAACATTTTTCCTTTTGCATCTCCAAACGAAATTTATTGTCTGAGGTGAATTAGATTCCCACCAAAGTTTGCTGTCAGTATTTTAACACCTCCATTGGTATATTGGTCCAGGGTCATATCCCACTAAAATCCATCATGCAGCCTTATTAACCTATCTTGGGATTCCAGCTTAGTGCTTGGATTTATTTCCTGATTACACTACAAAGAAAAGTGGGACATCTGCCATCCCAACTCTGGGAAAACCAACTAATATACAACTATATAAATAAATGAAGGCCATCTTGATGGTCTTGACACTAATTTTTATGATGCAAATTTATAAACTGATTTTTGTAAAGGACAAGGTTTTAAAAGTGTATTTAACTTGATGTTTTCTATCAGCATAAATAAATCAAAATGATCATGAACAGTCATTAAAACAGTTGCCAGAGATAATCTGCATGAAGGAAAAAAAGCCCTGCAAATGGCTAAGATGGAAATGTTGTTTTTGATATGTAAGAGATATTCAGAATGGTCAACACTGAAAAATGCCTCAACTTTTTTGAGTATAAGAAACCACCATGAATGGTGTCTAGATTTCTAATGAAGAATGATGATGAAGTTTGGATTAAGTATCTTGGACTGGTTTTAAACAGTACTTTGTACCCCATCTGCTGAAGCATCTGTCCAGCTTGGTATCCTGTGAAAGTTTGTTATTTTCTGATTAGACATTCTTATAGAGTATTGTCTTCAAAATCAGATTGTCTCTCCTATATTGAAAGCATTTTTATGTTTTCTAATTTAAAAATTAATATTTTCTTATAGATATTGTGCAATAAAGCTGAAGTAGAATGTGTGGTTTTTGCAAATGCTTTAACAGCTGATAAAATTTTACATTTGTAAAATTAATATATTGTACTGGTACAAAATAGTTTTAAATTATATTTTAAAAAGCTCCCAGTCTGGTGGTGTGTTTTATTCTAGAAGACTGAGGTTAACAGAACTAATGTTTGATCTGATTGATGACCATTGACTGTATCCTTAATCCTTAGATATTAAGCATTTTGTTGCATTTGTGGGAAGTTCCACAAAAATCCATAGCCCATCAGAGATTTTCAAGAGGAAAGACACTTAACTCTATCTTTTGAGTCATCTACTGCATCTTACCCACTCTCACCCACTAAACAGCAACAAAAAAGTTCCATCAAAAGAGTAATGTTATTGGTTTAGATCATTCTTTTACTTTTCATCTGTGTAATAGATGAATAATGAGAGACAAAATTAATCTTGAGTTTCAAAAATCTGCCATATGAGCTTCTAATATTACACGAAATGCTATTTGTAGGAAAGAATACTGTAATATATCCTGTTGGGGTTTGAGAGAACCCAACAAAGAGAACCCTTCTTCCTTACTAAAATCTGAACCAACTGAGAAATAAAAAAATAAGGCATATAATAGCCAAAATATCATCTTTAATACTAATAAAATGGGTATTAGAGAATGTAGCTTACTTACATATGTGAAAAATGAGCTGAAGCCTAGAATGTGATTGGCTAGCAGCTCTGCACCACTGCCAACTTCCCCCAGGGGCAGGACTTTTACTATTGTTAAGCTTAGCGCACAGCCAAGAGCAGTGGTGCTCCTGAAGGCAGGTCAACAACAAGGAGGCACAGGAGAGCAGGGCATTTCAACCTATGTCCATAACAACCTATGGTAAGTATGTTATTACTTAACTCATCAATTTGGAACGTCCCTCCCAGGGGAGGAATGAATGAGGGGGCAGAGGGAAACCAGGAGATGATGTATGTCCTCCTATAAGGAAATAAACTTCTGGAATGGAGAATAAGTCTCCTTTTCATCTCTATCCCACATACCCATACCCATAGTTAAAAATCTCTATAAATTTTTTTTGATTATTCAATAATTAAAAATTGGTAATATTTATTAGAAGAAAATGGTGAAAGGGAGACTTTTGGATGTTCATTTACCTGGAAGTAAAATTAAATATGAAATATCTGATTTCGAATCAGAAGTATAGTTTATTATATCTCAAACAAGAAGACGTGCAATTAATTAAAGTACGCGCCTAAACTATCAACACAGTTTTGCCATCTTAACAGTAGCTTGTTTATGCCAGCATCAAAGAAGCCTGGAGAACGAGTGGCGATGAAATCGTGAAAGGCATTTTCTACAGCTTGTTGAGAATCGAATATTGTTCCTTGTAAGAATTGGTCTAAAGTCTGGAAGAAGTGGTAGTTAGTTGGTGCAAAGTCTGGTGAATATGGTAGATGACAACGAGTTTCCAAGTCCAGTTTCTGTAGTTTGAACAGTGTTGTTTGTGAGACGTGGTAGAGCATCGTCTTGCAAGAGGATTGGCCTGTCTCTATTACCAGTCTCGGCTGCTTAATCACAAACATCCTCATCATTTCGTCCAATTGGTTGCAGCAGACACATGCTGTAATCATTTGACCAGGTTTCATGAAGCTGTAGTGGATAATACCAGCACTGGACCACCAAACAGATGCCATTAGCTTTTTTTGGTGATTATTCGGTTTTGGACTGTGTTTTGGCACTTCATCTTTATCCAACCATTGTGCAAGATGCTTGCAATTGTCAAAAAGAATCCATTTTCATCACATGTAACAATATGCTGTAGAAATGGTTCACCTTTACGTCATGACAGCAAAGAAGGGCACGTTTATAGACGATTTCTCTTCTGAAGCTTGTTTAATTCACGCGGAACCCCTTTATCCAGCTTCTTTACCCTGCGGATTTGTTTAAAGTGGTCCAATGTTGTTAGAACAGTAATGTTAAACCTTGCTGCTAATTCATGCATAGTTTGAGATGATTTGCTTCTACTACAGCTTTCAGATCATCATTATCCACCTTTGTCTCAGGTTTCTCACGTGGCTCATTTTCAAGATTAAAATCACCAGAACAGAACTTCTCAAACCGTCGACATATTGTGCGTTCATTAGCCACATCCTTCCTTCCCAAACACTTCGTTGATATTTCAAGCTGTCTGCGCTGCATTGGTTCCACAACAGAACTCATATTAAAAAATAACATGAGTTTTGACTTATCCATGGTTTCACAAAAATTGCTCTAAAAAAAATTTGAAAGATAATCACAAGCCAAAACGTGCGTTTGAAAGAATGAAGATGTCCCTTCAAAATAAAAATAAAACAAGCAGTGTCGAAGTGAAATGTCAGAGATATCAACTGTCAAACTTAGTCCTGAAGGAAATTGGACATTTCATGCTTAATAACCTAAATAATTACAGGCTAATAATTTGTCACCCCTTTAAGCTGATATTCTTCAGACCAACCCTCAGTGTTTACTTAAAGAGAAATTCTAAGTACTGCACAAGGAAGGGTTACTGGTGGCTGCCCGTGGCCTTTAATACTGTTTGAGCTATTCTAGCTCTTAACTAGTATTCTGCTCTTAGCAAAGTGAAAATGCCAAAGAAAAGAGATCAGTTACTCTGGAATGTCAAAGGTCATAATGGTTGCAAGTTCTTATTTCAGAGGTAGTAATTAAGGTTGACATTTTTTTTCATCTGTTGAAACATAGATTTCTTGACTATTCAGACATTTTTTTTCCTAGTAGAAAAAAGGTGTGTGCAGGGGGTAGGCCAGATAGGTGGTGGCAGAGACTGAAGTCATTATCTCCGCTTGAGTCTAAAGGCTCTTGGTAGTAGTATTTACTTTCTCCTTTGGCTGTATTGGTGCTACCAGTGTAAGTTGTGGTGAAGGATTGGCAGGGTAAAAACAGTGTTACTAATGTCCCAGTTAGGCAAAGAGATGAAAATGAATTTAAAGAGGAAAAAATAAAGAGCAAGTGGCAGAAGGTTTCCAGGTATACTTTGGAGGAAGAGCTTCAACAATGTAAACAAAAGATCTTAAAAGGAGGTGCAAGAACAACCATAAGTGCCATGAAAGTCCCCTTTAATGTAATTTATGTGTATTTATGCCTTGATTTCTTTATGGGACCATCTTTACTTTCTTACGGGAAAAGGAAGCTAAAAATGACAAAGACGGGGTTTATTTTGCGGTTTATTAAAAATCGGTATAATTTCAACAAAGCAGAGAAAAACAAAAGTCAAGCTTTCTGCTCCCTCTTCCCATTGGGAAATGCGACACAACCTTGGTAGGGCCAGGAGTTGAAAAAGATGAGAAATGACATGTATAATTTATGCGTGTATGTGTATTTATATATAGTCATGTGTTGCTTAATGACAGGGATATATTCTCAGAGATGTGTTATTAGGCGATTTTGTCATTGTGTGAACATCACAGAGGGTACTTACACAAGCCTAGATGGCATAGACACACCAAGGCTATGGTATAGCCTATTGCTCCTGGGCTACAGACCTGTACAGCATGTTACTGTACTGAATACTGTAGGCAGTTGTAACACAATGGTAAGCATTTGTGTATCTAAACATATAAAAGTATAGTAAAAAATATGGTATAATCTTAAGGGACCACTGTCATATATGCAGTCCATCATTGACCGAATTGTCATTATATACATGCACATGACTGTGTTTGTGTGTGAAATTTTATGAGCTGAACAAAGAGTTGCCAGTTTTAATTTATCTAGGTTTGAAGTTTTTTAAAAGGAAACCCTTGGAGAACTTGTTGGAGGCTAAGGACCTTCCCCAAAGAATGCACATGTTTACACGAGTGCACTTTGTGCATATCAGTTTGCTTGGTCCTTGGACCCTCCTAAAGTTCATTGGTGAACCCCAGTTTCAGAATCTTTGCTCTCTGTCAACCTCTCATCATTTGCAGTTAACAGCTGGGGCATCTAGTTTCTGCCTAAAAACATCTAAGAACAGAGACTTTGCCTTTTAGTGTAATAGAGCTGTTCAACAATGGAATAGGCAAAGGGTTATAAGAAAACCCATAGGTTGGGTTGAATTCAGCTGTTTTAAAGACTTGAATAGAATGCACCCTCGGTTCATACTAAGTTTGTGATCAAGTTCTAATTGAAATCTTTTCCCACAAAGTGCTATTAAGTGTGCCAGCACTGTCCCTACCCTCCAATACACCCAAGCACACTTGTACAATTGTAGCTATGTACACAACTCAAGAACCCTTCTACATTTTAAAAAATTGAGATATAATTAACATACCATACACAAATCTTGTTTTCAGTTTGATGCCTTTTGACAATTTTATTCACCAGTATCACCACTACCCTAAAGATTTAGACACAGAACATTTGTGTCACCCAAGAAAAGTTCATTTATGCCCCTTTCAGGTCAGTTCCCCTCCCCCATCTCCAAGCAGCCACTTGTGATTTCTATCACCATATTTTAGTTTTGTCTGTTCTTTTATGCCATATAAATGGAATCATACAGTCTGGCTCATCCATGTTGTAACATGTATCAGTAGTTCATTCATTTTTATTGCCAAGTAGTATTCTGTTGTTGAAATATACCACGATTTGTTTATCTACTCAACTTTAGTGGGCATTTGGGTAGTTTCCAGGTTTTGGCTTTTACAATAAGGCTCTATAAACATTTCTTTATAGGTTTTTTGGTAAATAAATGCTTTCATTTCTCTTGTATAAATACCTAACAGTGGAATTGTTAGGTCACAAAGTAGATGTGGGCTGGGTGCAGTGGCTCACGCCTGTAATCCTAGCACTCTGGGAGGCCGAGGCAGGAGGATCGCTCCAGGTCAGGAGTTCAAGACCAGCCTGAGCAAGAGCGAGACCCCCCTCTCCACTAAAAAAATAGAAAGAAATTAACCGGACAACTAAAAATATATAGAAAAATATTAGCCGGGCATGGTGGCGTATGCCTGTAGTCCCAGCTACTTGGGAGGCTGAGGCAGTAGGATCGCTTGAGCCCAAGAGTTTGAGGTTACTGTGAGCTAGGTTGATGCCACGGCACTCTAGCCCGGGCAACAGAGTGAGACTCTGTCTCAAAACAAACAAACAAAAAAGAAAACAACAAAAAAAAGTAGATGTGAGCTTGACACACTGCTTTGGGAACTACCCCCGGTGTACTCTTATGCCAGGTAATAAAAACCCTTTGCTATAACAACAAAAAACAAAACCCCCCAAAACAAACAAAAACCACCCCCAAAACCCAAAGTAGATGTGGGCTTAATTTTATAGAAAATTCCTTCTGCACTTATTTGTATTAATGTGTGAAGCATTTTTTATTCCAGTTCCAATATTTACTGTTATCTATTCCTTCTAGGTTTTGCATTTATACATTATATATTTATTTGTAAATTATGTTTTCTCATATTCATGTTATTGATAAAAATATTGAACTGGATGGGGGAGAGGATAAAAATTTCCATCATGATGCTAGATACCAACTTCTAAGATGCCAACAATCAAAATTTCTTGAGTGTGATCATGTAGCTGTATGTGAACCCACCTAACAGTCCCCATCCAGGCCACATTTCTCCATCTTTCCTATAAATACCAAGCTGGAATAAATTCTAGATACTGCTCTGTTTTTTTATTTATCTTATTGCATGTATCTTTTTGCACAAATGCTACTGCCCAACACCTTTTATGATGAAACACTATGCATAGTCCTGTTCACCATCCTTAGTCTATTCTCATTAGACACCTTACTGCTCAAAGCTGTAGTGAGGATGTGTTTAATGTATGTGAAGATGGTTTGAAGTGAATGTGAAACACTGTGTAAATTTTAAGTTAATACTATAAATTTATAAATTAAAAAAGGCTTTTTACCTAAAACAGTATTCACTGTTCGTTATCGTTAATAGAATATGAACACTACTTTATCTGTATTGGTACTAAGTGGGTTTGAACCAGCTGATAGAATTTAGTGCGGACAATCTGTGGGTGTTGCATGGGTTACTATAACCAAGTAATTTTCTTACCCAGGAATCTACCACTTATCGAGTACTTACTAGGTGTCAGGCACCCTTCTAAGCATTTTAAATATATAGACTCATTGACTCCTTATGACAATGTAACAAAAATACTGAGATAAAGAGGCAGTTTTCTAAGAAGTCAAATGCAAGAGATTCTGGATCCAGATTCAGTGTTCTTAAACACTGTGCAGTGCCACATTTACATTTAAAGAGTAGTTGTCGTTTGTTGCAGCATGAACTGTCTGGATATTAAGCCTGTAACTGTAGTTCCTATTCCTTTCACATTCTCTGCTATTCACTGCAAATTCTTATCTCATTCCACATTTATTGAGCATCTCGTATGTTTAAAATGATAAGGATACAAAGATAAGTTGACAGCTTTTAAGGCTAAAAATCTATTACTGGAGAAATGTAAACTGGAGAAGAAATGTAACATTAGTGACTTCAGAGGTGAGAGGTTAATGTGAGGTTGGGCTAAGAGTTGATGATGTGTTGTGAGGATCAGGTTGGATAGGGTCATGAAACACCTTGCCAGGGAGCCTGGATTTAGAGAATGTGTGTAGGTACAAAATGATCAAAGTAGCAATTACATTTTCATGGGGAGGGAAGATGTTAAACAGTAATTATGAGTGTCAAGAGTGCTACGATGGATGGTAGATCTTGCAGTGGTGGGACCAAGGGTGGCTTCAATAAAAATATAAATTAAATGAAAATACTTTTTAAGCAAATGTAGCTTTAAGATAAGTTTCCTAGGCCCATCCCACCCCTACTCCCATTATCTTCCCCATTCAAAAAAATCACCCTAGGGCCCTGTCTATAGGGAAATTCTGGAGCTTCTGCTAGTATGGTACTATGAGACTATAAGAAGGAAGGTAAAATCTGGTAAGCAAGAGCTGAGAGAAAGCTTCTCAGAGGAAGTGAATTTTAAGCTGTGGTGCTAAAAGATGAATAGGCATGACTAAGGCAAAATTTAAAGGAAGGCAGGCAGATATGACACACGCTGAGAACCTCAAAGAACTGAGAGAATCTAACATGACAGGAGTTGTAGGGAGTAAAGAGAAGTGTCGTATGAGATGGTACAAGGCCATAATAGGTCATATTAAGAATAACGGATTTTATCTTGAAAGAAATAGGAAATTGGCTGTTAAGCATACTCACATCTTGTGATTTTAAAAAATCATCTTGGCATTAGGATCGGAGACTTTTGGTTTAACAATATCAAAGAGTAAGATAACTTAACCTTGTCCCCTAAAAATACCCGCAAGTGCTAGGTGAAACGCACTACATTTAAGGACATAGCTGGGCTTACAAAGAAGACAAGGTCATCTCCAAGTGACATAATCAACAGGAAACTAAAGATGGGGGGGTCAATACGTGTACTGGTTCTTTGGTCACCCTGGGAAAGTTGTTATCTCTGATTAAAGGGCTTAGGTTTTAATGTGTATGTGGGTTGAGTGAAACAGATTGTTAACATCTCCCCACCCCCCACAGTAAAGCTATAAAAGGTTTGTACACATTAGTGAAAGTATGAACTAAAAATGTCTTCTAAGGATTTGAAGCCCTTGGACTTGACTTCAAGCAGGTTTGGGCTTCAAATTTACATTTCCTACATGCTCTAAAAATCTCTAAACAAATCCCCAAACATAGCATAAAATAAAAATTGCTTCTTGGGCAGATGATACCTCCAGGGCTCCTGGTAAAAGCAACACAAAAGCAGTCTGCAGGGATGTTTCCACAACCCAGGCCACAGATTTTTCTCTCAGAAGGAAAAAAGTTCCATGAACGATGAGCTCACATTAAAAAATTAGGAAACAAGTGAGCAAATAATTCATCATAATCAAAAGTGAGCAGATACAACAAATATCAGAATTAGACACCTAATGTAAGAAAACACATCAACGTCCTAAAAGAAAATAGGTGCTTGTAACTGCTAAAAATAGAGAACGAAACATTAAGTGACAAGTTAAATAGGCTGTGATATAACCAAGGATAGAATGAGTGAACAAGCATACAGAACTGATGAAATGATATACAAACAATATAACTAAAGGGATGGAAAATATGAAAAATGGGTTAAGAGACAGAGGACAGGTTGTAAACAATGTGCATTCCACTGGGGCACAATAGTTATTTTGCTCACTGAGGCATCCCAAGTGGCTAGAAAAATGCTTAGCACAGTTGGTGCTAAGTATTAGTTAAATCAGAGTCCACCAATTATTACATTACATGAGGAGAGAAAGGGGGAAAGGCAATATTCAATAAGCCAAGAACTTTTCACAACTGATAAAAGGCATGAATAATTATAATCACAGTGAATCCCAAGAAGGATAAATTACTGACTTCCACTTCTGCCTATGAAGGCATAACTACTGTGGGACTTGTTCACTCACAGTAAGTAACAGGATGAAATATATCAATCAACTGTTTTCAGAAACTGGGCAATAGGTAGTATAGTACTTTGCTCCTAGAGAGAAGGAAAATAAGCAGTGAGCCCTAAGTTCATGCCGTATTTCTTCCCAAGGCAGGTTCAGAATTGTGGCACAAAGAGTGGGAATCCAGAGTCCACCGAGTTGAGGAGACAGAGATTGAATTTTGGAGAGAAAGAAGCAAGAATTTGCTGGCAGAGTACTAGATCGGAAGGAGTTATACAGAGAAAAAGCTCCAGAATTCTGCTTAATGGTCTGGACTGCTTAACAATTAAGTCTTGATTAAATACTTACCTGCACATGTGTAGCATGAACCTTCATGAAGCTAGGAAAGAACTGCAGGGTAAAGAACAATTATAGAGAGCTGTAAGCCAAACAACTCTCAGAGCTCATACAGTATTGGGAATCATTCAAGCACCCAGCAGTCAGAATGGACAGCCCTTGTTGAATACATGGACATTCAGTGGAGACCCTAGCTCGACGCTTCACATCTTAGTACTGGGGTAAGTGAGTACTAGAGTAAAAGCTCTTCTAGACCTGGCCCAAAACACTTAAAAGCAAACCTAAAAAGGATCAAGCTAATCTCCAACAAACTTAATTGTCTGACAAAACAAAGTTAAAAACTCTTTAAAGGAATACAAGAAAACCTAGTTTATAAAAATGTACAATTCCAACCAGGCAAGGTGGTGCATTCCTGTAGTCCCAGCTACTCGGGAGGCTGAGGCAGGAGTATTGCTTTTGCCCAGGAGTTTGAGACCAGCCTGGGCAACACTGCGTGACTTCCATCTCTTAAACAAACAAACAAACAAAAAAGTTGCCAGGAGTGGTGGCTCACACCTGTAATCTCAGCACTTTGGGAGGCTGAGGTGGGAAGATTGCCTCAGCCTAGGAGTTCGAGACCAGCCAGGGCCACATAGAAGCAAATGGAATTTCTAGAGTTGAAAAAAAATATCATGATAGGAAAAATTCACTGGATGGGATTAATAGAAGATTTGAAAAGCAGAAGAAAATGAAGTAAACTTGGAGACATAGTAACAGAAACTATCAGAAATGAAGCACAGAGATAAAAAGATGAAAAATCACAAGAGATATTAGAAAATATTTTGAACTAAATGACAACATATGAAAATTTGTGGGATGCAGCTAATATAGTGCTTAACAGAACACATATAGCGTTAATATATATTAAAATAAGAAGATGTCTTCATTCAAAGTACCTTAAGAAGCTAGAAAAGGGCAAATTAAACCCAAGGTAGAAAGAAGAATATGAAAGAGTAAAATCATTGAAATAAGGAATGAACAAAAAAGATAAATCACTATAACTATTATAAAAACTGGTTCTTTGAAAAATTCTTAAACTTCTATCTACACTCTTCAAGAAATAAAAGACAGCTGGGTGCAGTGGCTCACACCTGTAATCCCAGCAATTTGGGAGGCTGAGGTGGGAGGATGGCTTGAAGCCAGGCATTTGAGACCAGCCTGGGCAACACAGCAAAACCCTGTTTCTACAAAAAATTAAAACAAAATAAATTTAAACCCAGCATGGTGGCATGCGCCTGTAGTTCCAGTTATTTGGGAGACTGAAGCAGGAAGATTGCTTGAGCCCAAGAATTTGAGGTTGCAGTGAGTTATGATGATACCATTGCACTCTAGCCTGGGCAACAAAGCAAGGCAAGACACTGTCTCAAAAAAAAAAAAAAAAAAAAAGAAAGAAAGAAAGATAGACAAAAGAAAAAGGAGAAAGCATAAATTACCAGTATCAGGAAAGAAAGAGAGGACAACTACAGCTATTCCATGCAAGACAAAAAAGTATAAGGGAATATTATAAACAACATTATATCAAAGAATTTGATAACTTAGATGAACAAATTCCATGTATGACACAAATTAGCAAAACTGACTAAGAAATAAAAAACCTAAACATCTCTACATCAATTAAAGAAATAAATTCATAATTAAAAACTTTTCTACAAAGAAAACTTCTGGCACAGATATTTTCATTAGTCTGTTAAACATTTAAGAAGAAATATCAATCCTACACAAACTCGTTCAGAAAACAGAGGCAGTGGAAAGACTTGTGAACTCATTTTATGAGGCCTGTAATACTACCCTGATAACCAAAGCTAGAAAAAAAATTTGTAGGAAAATTAAAGGCCAATAACTCTCACAAAAAAATAGATGTGAAGATCTTTAACAAAATATTAACAAATAAAATTCAGCAATACACAAAAAGGATAATATATCATGACCAAGTAAGGGGTTTATCCCATAACTGAAAGTTGGTTTAACATTGGAAATCCATTAATTTAACTCACCATATCAATAAAGGAGAAAAAAAATAGGAACATCTCAAGAGACACAGCTAAAGCATTTGACAAAATCAAACACCCATTCATGATTTTAAAAAAAGAAAAAGAAAAAAAACCTCCCAGTAAAGAATAAAAGGAAACTTCCCCAATCTGATAAAGGTTATCAATGAACACCATACAGCCAACATCACAGGATAATAATATCAACAAACCAAATGCTTCCTCCCTTGGTTGAGAACAAGGCAAAGATATCTGCTCTTACCATTTCTGTCCAACATTATAAGGGAAGTTCAAGTCAGTGGAATAAAGAAAAGGCAGACAAATCAGAAAGACAAGTAAACTTTTTGTGTGTGTAGACTATAAGATAATGTACGTTAAAAAAAATCCTAAGCGAACTACAAAAAAGGTACTAGAACTAGTAAGTTAATACAGCAAGGTCTATATATGAAAATCAATTATATTTCTATAAGCTAGGAGCAAAAAAAAAGAATTTAAAAAATACATTTACAATTAAGAACATGAAATGCTTAGGGATAAGTTAACAAAATATGAACAGATATTAGACTGACAAAACTTCTCAACAAAGTCAAGACCGTAAGAAAATTAAATGCTGGAAGAAATAATTGTTATACTTTAAGAGTGAGGTCAAAATTAAATTTGATTTTAGAAAAACACAGAATCCCTCGTCAAAACAACATAAAAAGAAACAAAAAGCAGAGTAGATAGAAAGCAAAAAATATTTGATAGAAATAAAATTATAGCAGTTACCACAATACATGTATATTTATGATTTCTCCCTGCACAGAAAAATTTAACAGCTTCAAGAATTAGAGAATCTGCTAGACTTATAATCATTAAAAAACTATGACAAATTTTCCCACAGAAGTACAGAAGGATAAGATAGGTTTAGTGGCAAAGTCTACCAAAACATCAATAGGTATAATTTGTTTCCATAGAGCAAAAAGAGAAAAGATTGTGAACTAATTTTATGAGGCTAGTACAGCTTTGATACCAAAAATACAAGGGGTATATGGGAAATGATACAGGCAAATTTTACTTATGATCATATATATAAAAAATCCTAAACAAAATATTAGCAAATTCTACCTGTGTATTAAAAAAAATTATGACTTAGAAGAAAACACAGGAAAAAGTATCGAGACATTGGATTTGGCAATGATTTCTTAGATATGACATCAATAACATAGGCAAAAGAAAAATATATAAATTGGATTCAATCAAAATTCAGACCCTTTGTGCATCAAATGACACTATCAACAGAGTTTTTAAAAAGCAACCCAGAGAATGAGAGAGAATATTTGGAAATCACAAATCCAGTACATATAAAGAATTAAGGCCCACCAAGAAAAAACACAACCCACTTAAAAAATGGTCATTAGACTTGAACAGACATTTCTTCAAAAAAGATAGACAAACCCAAATGTCCTTTGATGGATAAAGAAAATGTATATACATACAATGAAGTATTATTCAGCCTTAAAAATGAATAAAATTTTGATACATGATATGACCTGTATGAACCTTAGAGATATTATGCTAAATGAAATAAACCAGACACAAAAAGACAAATATTATATGATTCCATTTCTATGAGGTACCTGGAATAATCAAATTCATAGAGATAGAAAGTAAAATAATGATTGCCAGGGACTGAGGGGATAGTGTTTCAGTTTAAGATGATGAAAGTTCTGGAAATGGATAGTGGTAAGGCTTGCACAACAATGTTGAATATACTTAATGCTACTGAAATCAAAAGGACAAATTTTATATTTACTCCCCTCACAACCCAGCATTCCCAAATTGTGACTATACAGTACCCTGTATAAAGCTAGACAAATAAACCAATGGAAAGAAGCTTGGTATATGACAAAGAGGGAAAGAGTCATCAGTGGGGAAAGGAGTGATTAATCAGTGAATTGTGCTGGGACAACTGGTTAACCTCATGGGAAAAAATAAAATTAGATCCCTAGTCCCCCATATAAATGCCATATAGTTTAAAGACCTTAAAATGAAAAGCAAAACTGTACAAATTTTAGACAAAACCTTAAGGAAAAGAGTGGTAGAGCACACTAATATTTAAAACTCCTAAATATCAAAACGCATTATAAACAAGGTTAAAAAAAGGGCAGAAGTTGGGGAAAGATATTTATAAACCATATGAATAAAAAATAGTATAAACAATAATATATAAAAAAACTTATACTTTTATAAAGAAAAAGACATTCTAGAAGAAAAGAAGTCAAAAGACATAATGATTCATAGAGGAAGAAATGAGAATGACCAATAAAAACCCAAATTCTCACAAGTAATTGAATTAGACAATCTCATAGTAATTAAAACAAAGAGAGAAACCATTTCACACTCGTTGGCTTGGCCAATTTTAATGTCTAATAACACCAAGTGAAGAACTATGTGTGGTGATACTAGAACTTGTAAATTGCTGTTAGGAAAGTGATAAACTCCTTATAACAGAAGAATTGGTGCAACCACTGTAGAGAACAACTTACAAACCCATAGTAAAAGTCAGAGTTCAATGTACTCTGCAACTGAGCAACTCTACTTCTTGGTGTCAACTCCATAGAAACTTAAGCCTATGTGTACAAGGATGCAGAATATTCAATGCAGTACTAATTTATAAATAATAAAAAAGTGGAAAGAAACTGTCTCCCAAAAGAAAAACTGATTAAGTTTGGTTTATTTACATAAAAAATACTGTACAATGAAAATAATCTATATCTGCTAACACGGATAAATCTCAAAAACAATGTCAAGTTAAAAGTCAGTTATAAAAGGGTATGTACAATGTGATAACATTCATATAAGATGTTAAGATACAAAACAATACTTAGTCTACAAATAAGCAATACTAAACAGTCTGTGGATACAAACAATACTTAACAGTCTACAGCAAGAACATAGAAACACTAAAAGTACAAAAACTTTAACATTGATATTAGTTAGGATAATGGTTGACTCTGGGGATGAAGGGAAGATGAGGAGCAAAGCTAGATCAGAAAATATCAGAACAGAATGATCTTTAAAGCAAAAGTAAAGGCAGTCAATGGCCTAGAGCAGGAGTTGGCAAACATTTTTGGTAAAGGGCCAGAAAGTGATTATTTTAGGTTTTGCAGGCCAAGAGGCAAAATCAAGTATATTATTTAGGTTCATTATTGGGGTTCAATGTTAGTGCTTCTTATCATCAAAATTGATTCCAAGTGTTTGGCTTTTTCCAACTATTTAAAAATGCAAAAAGCATTCTTAGCTTACAGAACATCCAAAAACAGTTAGTGTGCTGGATTTGGCCCATAGGTTATAGTCCAATTGAACTTTCTGCAATGATGGAAATGTTCTACATTTCCCCAGTTGACCAATATGGTAACCACTAGTCACATGTGTCTACTGAGCACTACTGAAATGTAGCTAGTGGGACGGAGAAATTGAATTTTTAATTGCATATAGTCTTAGTCACTGTAGAGTTTCCATGAATTTACAGAATAGGTATAAGGGGAATGGCAAACAAACAAACCGAAAAAGGGAGACTGTGGTAGGGGAGTAGAATGTATGAATCAATGATATAGAGACAGAAAAATTTGGGGTGATGAAAAGGATTTTGGGTGTGACTGATAGGGAACATAGAAAGATACGGAGATACAGTCAAGAAAATTTGAGATCAGGATTGGAAGAGTCACTCAATAAAATCAGAATTTGTTGATCACAAATTGGGAGACTGCACAATGAAAAGCTGGAAGAGAGGTGTTAGGTTGAGAGTATGATGGGGAAGATGAGAGTTTCATGGCAATGACTATAGACAAGGGGAGGGGAGGGGAAATGCCCAAGGATAAAATAGTGAAGGCTAGAAAGTAAGACAAGCAGACAGATATTCTATATTTGATATTTAAAGAACAGAAGGAAAACATAATTGCTGTCTTATATGAACTTTATTGCTCTTTAAAAATGGATAATCTACAGTGTTTTAAAATTTAAAGAGGTATATACAAGTATAGATGTCAAACTTTCTAAACTGAACTAATTCCTTCTCACTGGTGGATGAAAAATACAGAAAAGTCCTTAGTATTCACACATTTAACATTTGAGATTTTTAACTAAATAAGGAGCTATCCTGAAAGACCATGACATTTGTGATTTTATTGAGGCAGCACTTTGAACAACATACACTTAGAGCTTGGAGTTCGGAACTAGTCACTTACCTGGTCCTTAAGCCTAAACAATCATTAATTTCTCCAATCATGATCCCACATACATTTCATCTATTAAAAAAAATTAAATACACAGTTGTATAAGGGATTCACAAACAACTTAGGGTATACCCTACTGTGAACGTCAAGGATTTATTTCACTCAAATACTATATAAAGAGTTTCAAATGATCCTTAGCCTGTCTTAGAAAATCATTCACTCTACTATCCCCCACTTAAGGGAAAAATAAAGATGCCAGAAACTTAAAATTAAAATATCTTAATTTGAATAATCATTATTAATTTCCAAAACGTTGGTATAATATACATTTTGACTAAAATTGAGGAGTTTTGGCAACATAAGAAATCTAAACAATTATAGTGTTTAAGTCCAGTTATTTATATTCAAAAGAAAAAATAAATTTATTAAAGCTTTAAGATAAAATATCACATTTGAAATATAGTCTTGAAGAAATGTTTTAGGGTCCTATCAAGAGAATGTTCTATGGCAATAGTTCGACCCACTTGTGTACTTTCTTACATATTCTCTCTTGGAGCAATAGAAAAGGGTATGGGATGAATTTAAACAGTATCCAACAAAAGCTTCATCGTATTTGTTTCATACTTTTTTTAGAATGACGTCTGGAATCCTTTTTTTGCTTAAAAATAGGAGAATCCAAGAAACATAAATCTGTAAAAGGGTCCCCTCTTCTCAGTTTCCTATAAGGATAAAAAGAGATCTTAGGCATAATTGTAAGCATCCCAATATTAACTTATTCTTTGGTATAAAGTTATGGCAAAATACGACAATTTTAATATTTTTACTTCAGTTTATTAAATTTTTATGTTTCAAATATAACTCATTCTTAAACAAAGCTCTATAACCTTATTCCCCCAACATGCATCATTAAAAATGTGTTCTCACAAATCAAATACTTACGAAGCAAGTGTGGGCTCCTTATAGTTCACGCTGGCTGTGCACCTACGCTTAGGCAGAGACACTGCTGGGCTTTCTTTATTCTTTTTTGGAGAAAGAGAAAATCTCCTGAGTTTAACTACAGGATAGAGGCCATTGGTAATATCCTTCAGGCTAAAATGAGATGACTGGTGAGTTTCAGGTGGTGCACCTACAAAAACAACTTTTACTGAATATGGCTCCAAAACAAAACAAGACAAAAATCACAGGAACTAAAATTACACTCAATTATATATCTTAAATGTATACAAAATCCAACATTTTATAATATAGATTTTTTTTTTTTTTACACACTCCAGGGGCTGTAATTATAGATTTTTTTAAACCTTTCTGTTTTTTTCTCTTCCTCTCAAACCAAACAATGTTGAAATAATTAACTACAGTAGATGTGAACAACTGATAGAACACTTTACTAAAACTTAAAATTCTTCTAGGATAGCTTGGGCATAAAAAGTTAGTTTAAGCTAACTACTGAATTTCATTTTAGTCATACCTTGCTATTTAGAACCATCATGGCCTCTTTATCTCGTTCAATACCAAGTTTATCATTAAGTAGCTTCCTATAGTTTTTTTTTTTGTTGTTTGTTTTGTTTTTAAGAGACAGTCTCACACTGTTGCCCAGGCTGGAGTGCAGTGGCTCAATCATAGTTCGCTGCAATCTCAAACTCCTGGGCTCAAGCGATCCTCCTGCCCCAGCCTCTCAAGTAGTTGGGACTACAGGTGGGTGCCACCATGCCTGGCTAATTTTTAATTTTTTTGTAGAGACAAGGTCTCACTATACTGCCCAGGCTAGTCTCTAACTCCTGGGCTCAAGTGATCCTCCCACCTCAGCCTCCCAAAGTGCTGGGATTACAGGCTCAAGACACCATAGCCAACCCCCTCTAGTCTTATAAACCCTCTTAAACTCCTTCTAGTAAATAAACGAGAATCATCTAAATCATAGCCTCTGTGTAAACCAGAAGAAAAGGGGTTCCCTCTAGTAAAGCTAGTATGTTAAAAAATTACCTAGTGTTTTTCCTGTCAGAAACAACCAAGTTATTCTACTTTGGAGGTACATCCGTATTGGGAAGCAGGTGCCCAGAACACAGTAAGGATACCGCAAGACAAATAGTCCCTTCAAATAGCTTCAAAAAGCAAACTGTATCCCCCCAAAACCTAAATTGTAACTGTGAAATGATTTTATATGAAGCAGGCATATGCTCTAGTGTCATCTGGGTTTAAAACAGCATTTTTTGTTGCCACATAAATGTATTGTACGATATTAATTACTCCAACTTTCAGCTTGAGAAATATGTATAAGCAACAGTATCAGATCAGTTGCTGTATTCCAGAATAGTGCTTCTCAAACTTTAATGGGTATGAATCCACAGAGGAACTTGTTAAAGAGATGCAGATCCTGACTCAAAGGTATGGGGCACGGCCTGAGATTCTGCATTTCTAAGTTTCCAGGTGATGCTGATGCTGGTAGTCTGGGGAACATACTCAGAGTAATACTACTTTAGAGTGTATTTTTTTTTCTTGTAAAAATTTATTATGGACATTTTCAAATGTACATAAAGATGGTGACAACAGTATAATGAACTCTGAGTTACCTAGCTTCAATAACTATCAACATCTTGCCAATCTTGTTTTATTTATTCTACCATCATTACAGCATATTTTTTAAAAAGATATTTGCACGCTACCACCACCTAACTGGTGAAGTTGGAAAGTTCCCTTCAATGTTTTAGGCTTTAGTTTCCTTATAAACAAAATAAGCATGATAACACACACCTATACTTCATAGACCTGTTCTGAGGATCAAATAAAACAACAGTATTTTGAGAGTGATACAACCTGACCATATACATTAGTTTTACCATACTAACTAAAATTCCAAGGTGAAAATCTTTGTGGGCAGCTGTAGGCTGTATTATCAACATTTGCACAAAGCCTACTTTTGATCTCAAAGAAACAAGATTTTCTGAGCCACAGTTTTTAGATGTCTTATAAATGTCTTACAAAAGAAAACTAAGCCCATCAATTGAGGAAAACATTTTTTGGTCTCATTAGGCTACCTTTGCCAACTAGAAAATTATTTTAAATCATAGTTCCTGTCAAATTAAATATAAAGTAAAGCCATTAAAATGACAAGTCACTGGATCAAGTTTGATTTCATTTTCAAGGGGACATTTCAGGTGAGTGTATAAAAGATATTTTAATTCAACCTAACTCCACAAAAAAGTCTCCCTTGGGGGAATCTCATTTACTGAAAACAAAAATACTGTCTCCACAACAAGTAATGTTTGTTGTTAAAGAGGATTTAAATTAGCATGAAGTAGGTCAGAGCAACACAACTGTGATTTCCACCCCCAGTCTCCCACTATTTAATCACACCGTAACTTTCCCCAAAGAGGGACAGATGGTAAGTTTATAACCTCCCTCAGAGAAACAGATGGCGAGTATAGTATATAAGCATCAGGAGTAATCATTTATCATAAACATTAAAAATGCAAGCAAACAAGTAGATCACTTACTGGTAGGAGCTTTTGTTGGCTTAGAACCCTCAGTCTCTTTTTCGTCTGTATATTTTAGTGCTCTTTTAGATCGAGGCCTGGTGACTGGTCTCTTATCTGAATCGCTGGTGAGATTTTGAATATTCTTGCAACTAGGCAAATAGAGGTCATCAGAATCGTCTCCCGAGCTACTTGATTCACAGGTGCTTACTTCAGACTTGTTGTTTTCTTCTCTATCAGAATCATTGCTCATTTGTTTTCGGAAAGGAGTGAGATGAACACCCTCTTCCAAATTAAAATTGTAAGCATCACCGGAACTGACAGATTCATCCAACTTTTTTTTGGAAATATTAATAGTTCTTTTATTTTCACTTTTGTTCTCTTTATATTTTGATATAGATTTTGATTTTCTCCTTCTGTTAGCTTTTCTCTTGTCTTCTCTTTTTCTTCCTTGTGCAGCTCTATGCTTATTGTTGGTTTGCTCAGGTTTAGATTCTAAAATGACTTCTTTTGTTTTAGTAAACCTTCCTGGGTGAATCAGCATTGGTGGTAAGTTAATGTGGTCCTTGTTCCATTGATAAACATTTTGTTCTATATTCTCAGGTATGTGCATGTTTACTAGTGGGTCTACAAATCTAATTTTTTCCAATTCAAAAGACTGCTCTGCCAAATGACTGGTTTCAAAATCATCCAAGGTATCAAACTGACATGGACTGTTACAATGTTTCTTTAAATTGCCACGACGGAGAGATACAGTTCTAGGTAAGGCATTATCAGTAGACTTAGCTTCACCTGAATCAGAATCAAATCCCAGTGTGTCTTGAGGAATAATGGATACTTGCTCTGAGAATTTAAAAAATAAATGAGAAAAAGTCTTAACTTTGTGGAAATTTGAATTTCAAGAATTTTGGAATTCAAAGTTAAAAATGGAATGACAGAAAAGGCATTTAGTGTCATTTACTATAGTTTTCCTACATTTACAGTAAGTAAATAAAAATCTAGGGAATTTAATATTACCATCTATTTATTTGTCAGTGATAAACTGATGGCTTATAACTGACCTGTGAAAGAATCTTATGCGGGTTGAGTATTCCTAATTCAAATATCCAAAATCTAAAATGCTTCAAAATCTGAAACTATTTGAGTGTAGACATGATGCTTGAAGCAAATGCTCATTGGAGCATTTTGAATTTCAGATTTTCTGATTAGGGATGCTGAAACTGGTATACGGCATATACTCTAAAATTTGAAAAAACCTGCAACACTTCTAGTTCCAAGCATTTCGGATAAGGGATACTCAACCTGTATAATCTTCAAAAATATTCTAACATGGGGTTTTATGTGCTCTTGGCTTAAAGAAAAATGAATAGTCTATATCTATCATTGAGTACAGATTCAGAGGAGCAAAACCTCAGATTTCCAAAGTGGGACAAATACAATGAGAAAGTGGAAGCTAAGTTGTTCTTTGAAAAATGAGTTAGATTTGATAACTGGAAAGCCTTTCAGGTAAGAAATACAATCTGTGTTTTTAGGAAAAGTGAAGATATTTGTCTGGTTTTGCTTATTCAAATGCTATCCCTTCTTCAAAGCTTAGTTCAAGCAGACGGATTGATATTTGAGGATACTGACATATCAATTTAATAGTAAGAAGGCCATGGCTTTGGAGTTTAGCTTTGAGTTTAAACCGTAGCTCTTATCATCTGGGCTATTTCATGTGAGATGCTTCACCTCTTTGAGTCTATATAAAATGGGACTGACTGTACTTATATTCCTAGGTCATCGTGAGGGTTACGTTATGTGAAATAATGTATGTAAAATGCCTAACACAGAGCTTGACCCACAGTAGGGCTCAGTAAACTGCTGCCATAGTCATAGCCAAATTTTTGATTAAAGATTTGGCATAATGAATGGATGTATTTTAAAATGCTATTATTCTGTGTAAAAATAAACAGATTTGCTTTGAGCAGAATACCAGATGAGCAGATTTTAAAATTTTTTTAAAAAAAGAAATTAGAGAAATGTAATTATATTACCTGTTCTCAAGATCTTATCTTACCCTTAGTAATATTTTTACATTTTCACTTGAATTACCTTCTATTTGAAATAATTCTCTTTGTCTTGGAAGGTCAGTGTCTTCAAGAGGAACTCGCCTTAGAAAATACCAATGAAAAATGGAAATTTATTTAATAATTATGTAATAAAAACAAATTTAATATTTTCCTAAATTACAGGTTTTTTTCTTTCCTTTAGTATCATTTCATAATTCTATTCCAAATCAATATATCTATTCTGTATCAAAGGAAACCAAAAAACACTTATGTTGATTACATGGAGGTTGATTTGTTATGACTGACATTCAACTCCCACTGGAAGAACGAACATATCAAGTTGGATGTTTTCCACTTGAAAACATGCCATAATGCAATTCATTTAACTGAAGAAATAGCTAATCAGAATTGACTTAAAAAATATTTTTTAAAAATACAGTTTGACTTAACTCTTTAGGAGCCTGTTTTATCATTAGCACAGCTGTGCTTTGTTGGTAATACATGCCTTTATGGTGCTTAACACTACTGAACTCTTCTGAAATTGTTTAACATTGTTGATTTTTTTTTTTTTTTTGAGACAGAGTCTCACTCTGTTGCCTGGGCTAGAGTGCCCTGGCATCAGCCTAGCTCACAGCAACCTCAAACTCCTGGGCCCAAGCAATCATCCTGCCTCAGCCTCCTGAGTAGCTGGGACTACAGGCATGCACCACCATGCCTGGCTAATTTTTTCTATATATATTTTTAGCTGTCCATATAATTTCTTTCTATTTTTAGTAGAGACGGTGTTTCGCTCTTGCTCAGGCTGGTCTCGAACTCCTGAGCTCAAACAATCTGCCCGCCTCGGCCTCCCAGAGTGCTAGGATTATAGGCGTGAGCCACTGCGCCCGGCCAACATCGTTGATTTTCTTTAAAAATCTTGCTCTTCTTTGGTTTAAGAAACAAGAAATTTTCTTTATGTTCTAATACTATTACTGGTTGTTTCATTTTAACAATTTTATTCCTTATTCTCCATAGAGAGTTTTCCACTCTAGACATCAAAAATTTAACAACACATTTAGGTAATAGACATAGAGCTGTTGTAACTACTTTAGAAATCTTGTAAAAAAAATCAATTACCTCCTCTTACTTTTTACCCATAACATAAAAATTTTGTCATATCTCAAAGTTCAAAAGTTTAGAAACTACTACTGATTAAAAGTAATCTGTGGAGATAGAAATCATATTAGCAGTTACTTCTGTAAGGAGAGAGGGATAGACTTGAAAGGGATACAGGGAACTGTCTATGGCAGTAGATCTTACCTAAGGGCAATTATGCTCCCCAGGGGATATCTAGCAATATATGAAGTCATTTTTGCGTCTCATGACCTGGGGAGAGGGATGTTACTGGCATTTAGTGGGCAGAGATAAAGGATACTACTAAACATCCCACAATGCATAGACAGCCTTCTACAACAAAGAATTATCTGGCCCACAATGTCATTAGTACCAATACTGAGAAATCCTGGGCTAGATTGATGGCAATGCTCTCTATCTTAATTGAAGTTTTATTCCACAGATATATACATTAGTCAAGCTCATCAAACTGTGTAATTAAGATCTGTGCATTTTACTGTATGTAATTAAATCTCGATAATTTATAAGCAAACAAATAAAGTACACTTGAGCCAAGAGAAGGGGAAGAGGATATATAGGGTCTAATTGGAAAAATAAACTGGATCAGCAAGACAGTGTGACAGCTGTTTTGAATATGTTGTTTTGTTACATGTATTTTCTAAACCAGACTATTTGTAGGATTGATAAAATATTGTCATTTCAATAACCGAGCCTTCCTAGAATAAAAAAATGATACAGAGAAAAATATGACTGAAGGGAATAGTTTAAAAATTCTAGCAAGGCTTCTTATTCTTAGGCATCAAAAAAGTATTAATAGTTACATCTAAGAAAAAGAAACCTTTACATTGGCTATATATAATAGAATTTTAACACATCAAATTTTCTTAAAGATATTCTCAGTTGAGAGAATATCAGATCCAAGAGTTGATATGATGGAAATTTCCTTTTATAAATGGACTGCAGAATTAAATCTTTCTTGGTATTAATAATCATAATAAGGAATTTGATACTAACGGTAAATTCTTCACACATAAATCCCTGGAGTTGTCATCACTATTGGAGTCCATTCCAGAGGGACATATTTCCTGGTTCTGTTAATGTATTAAAACAAAACATTGTTGTAACTGAAGTAGTCATAACAAAACATTCATTTATTCAACAATATACACTTATTGACAGTCTACTACGGTGCCATGCACTGTTCTAGGAACTGGAACTATAATAGCTAAAAAACAGATTAAATCCTACCCCCTTAAAGCTTACATTCTAGTGTAGGGGGGAAAAAAAGAACAAAGATAGATGATAATTTGTAGACTCGAAGGAAACAGTTATTGAAAGAGTGGGAGGAAAAGGAAGCAGTGGAAATAACACATACAAAAGTCATGCTATAGGAAAACCCTTGCTGTGTTTAGGAAAGAAAGACTGTATGGCTGGAACACAGTCACTGAGAACAGTAGACGATGCATTTGCAGAGGCCAGATAATGTAGGGCCTTGAAAGCCATGAGCTTGGATTTTAGTCTGTGTTGGGAAGTTAATTAATATTAAGAAGGGACATAAAATGATTTAGTTTTAAAAGGACCAGTCTGGCCACTATGTGAGCATGGATTGAAAGTGGCTAGGAGTTGAAGGAATCCTCATAGTAAATCAAGTACAACATATCAGCTAGGACTAGAGTTATGGCTATGGAAATGAAGCCCAGTGGAAGGCCTTGAGATAAAAAATCATGCTCAGGGATGGAACAGGGATGGAGGTGAGGACAATGAAGCAGAAGGAAGTCTCTTATGGTTTTGGCCTAAGCAAATGGGTAGGCTACTTTTCTGAGATGAGTAAGACAGAGGGAGCCAGAAGTACATAATATCTTTGGAAGGGGTAAAAGAAGAATTGTGTTTTTTATAAAGTATGTCTGAGATGTTTTATAAACGTTTAAGTGGAGACATCAAGTAGTAGCTGTATGTGTGTGTATCTGTGTTTAGTTCTTGTACTATAAATTTGGAAGTCACCAGCAGAAAGTTAGTATATAAAGCTATGGGAGAGGATGGGTGTAGGACAACTGGCATTTAAATATAGAGCAAAGAAGCAGCCAGCCAAAATGATTGACATGGAAAAGTCAGAAAGGTAGGAAGAAAACTAGGGGAGCATGATATCAAGAAAGCTAAGAGAAGGCTGGGTGTGGTGGCTCATGCCTGTAATCCTAGCACTCTGGGAGGCTGAGGTGGGAGGATTGCTTGAGCTCAGGAGTTCCAAGAAAGCTAAGAGAGAAGGTATTTCAAGTAAAGAGTAATCTCTGTATTGCATGTTACTGAAAGGTCAAGAAGAAAGAGAAGTGACCACTGAATTTGGTAACATGGAGGTTTTGGTGACCTTGACACACAGCAACAATAGAATGGTACGTATAGAAGCCAGATTAAGAGTGGTTTCAAAAGCTAAAGAAGTAAAGATGGTGAATGCACTGTTCTCTTTGGAAAAGTTCGGCTGTGAAAGGAAGCAGAGAAACAAGATGGAAAGTTATGAGACCAAGAGAGGTTTCATTTTTCTTTTCGTCTTAAAATGAGAAATACTAAAGCACATTTGTAGGACAACTAGAATGATCCAGTAGAGAGGGAGACACGTGGAGTGAGCAAACTTCCAGGAGCAAAGTCCTATAGGAGGTGAGAAGAGGTAATCTGAGGCATAAGGGGAACCTGGCCTTTAATAGGAGCAGGGACACTTCTGCCACTGTCACAAGAGGGAAGATGGAGAACACAAGTATAGACAGAGGCAGATTTGTAGATCTGTGTTAGGAAGATGAGAATTCTAATTCAATTCCTAAGAAGCCATTCTAATTTAGTTCAATTGTTTTTTGAAATTTGATGCACATATATGTTGATGCTATAATGAACAGACTAAAACTCTTCACAAGAAACAAAAAAACCCAGAAATTTAATTCTGTTAAAACCTTTAAATTTGATATCCACATAGCTAATGTTCTGAAACTAATACAATTACTGAAGATAAAAGAGAAAAGAATATTTAACTATACAGCAATATAACTTAAAAACAAATCACTAAAAAGATCTATTATAAAATTTAGGGAATGAAAGGCTATTATTATAGAAATTACTCACAAGCTAACTTAACTACTGGTAGGCAAGAAAACATTCTTATAAATGAAGCATTTTAAGCTTCTCCATCACTGCTAAGTTGACTTGATAAATATTGAAGCATAAGTGTAGAATGATGGTTGAAAACGAGTGACACACAATAAGTATATGGCAGAAAATAAACCTTGATGTTTTAAATGCTAACACATTTGTCTAGCAACTAACAATGTTTTAATAAATACTCAAAAATCATTGATAAATGTTAAAGGGCCTGTGGTAATAGATGTTTTTCCCACTGCTTTTGTGATTATCTCATTGAGTATTTATTTTATTCTATTTGTGTGCCATTTCAGCAAAAACTTTGGAAAGGGAGGAGGAAGATTCAAATGTCTTTGGAGAGTTTTTTTCTTTTTTTTCTTTTTTTTTTTTTTGAGACAGAGTCTCGCTTTGTTGCCCGGGCTAGAGTGAGTGCCGCGGCGTCAGCCTAGCTCACAGCAACCTCAAACTCCTGGGCTTAAGCGATCCTACTGCCTCAGCCTCCCGGGTAGCTGGGAGTACAGGCATGCGCCACCATGCCCGGCTAATTTTTTCTATATATATTTTAGTTGGCCAGATAATTTCTTTCTATTTTTAGTAGAGACGGGGTCTCGCTCTTGCTCAGGCTGGTCTTGAACTCCTGACCTTGAGCAATCCACCCGCCTCGGCCTCCCAGAGTTCTAGGATTACAGGCATGAGCCACTGCGCCTGGCCTTGCTCTTCTCAGTATTAACGTACAATGAGACACAAAGAATATCCTAAAGCAAACTTTCTCCATGTCTGTAATATTTTGGCTGGCAGGACCATTTTTGACCCCTTTCTTTAGAACCTTAGACAAACAGAATCAGATTAAAAATTTGGTCAGCACAATATTCAGGATATTTCTTGTCTGCGAGATAATGTATAGTCTTCCTTATTAAGCCAACAAATAGGTAAAAAAGATTCTCTAAAAAGCACTTAAACACTCCCCATTCCTCAAATAAAGGTAGTTCTTATAAAACCCCACTGGACATAGCAAAACTACAAAGAAGACCTAAGATAGCACTGATTCAAACTTTTGGATTAGTCTACTTCAACTATTACTTTTAGACCTTTAGCTTAGTTGTATTGTCTTTGACTGACTTACCTGAACATTCAAATGGACTGGCAGTATAAAAGGCTAAACTATTTCTTCTATACCTTATCTTGCAACCTGCTTTCAGAACCAAGTTAGGCAGGCACAAGCCTTAATCAGCTACATGCTTGAAGCTTTCTTAATTAGCCACACACAATAGCTGTACTAGACCACTGAAAAAGGATGTTTTAATCAATTCACTAATAACAGAGCTATCAGTAATTAATTTAAATAACATAATTGATCTAAACAACTTACTCATGGATTAACTTTTTCTTTAAGAAATTCAGCCTTGGCCGGGCGCAGTGGCTCACGCCTGTAATCCTAGCACTCTGGGAGGCCGAGGCGGGCGGATTGTTTGAGCTCAGGAGTTCGAGACCAGCCTGAGCAAGAGCGAGACCCTGTCTCTACTAAAAATAGAAAGAAATTATATGGAAAGCTAAATATATATAAAGAAAAATTAGCCGGGCATGGTGGCGCATGCCTGTAGTTCCAGCTACTCGGGACACTGAGGCAGAAGGATCGCTTTAGCCCAGGAGTTTGAGGTTGCTGTGAGCTAGGCTGACGCCACGGCACTCTAGCCCGGGCAACAGAGTGACAGAGTGAGACTCTGTCTCAAAAAAAAAAAAAAAAAAAAAAGAAATTCAGCCTTTGCAATAAAAATACCTGAGCAGCTTCTTCTGTTTTTTGTGAAGTAAATTTTTCTTTCAATGCATATAGCTGCCATGCAAGGTAGTAGCATTCTTTTCTCAGCTGTAGGATGATATCTTGGGCTTCTCTCACTTTGGATTTTTCATTTTCCAAAGCTAAAACTAACATTCTGTTGTTGTCTTGGTAATTTTTCAGCAGTGTAGAAGTATTGGCTAAAAGAGGATAAAAAAAGTTTATCAGTTATTAAATCTAAACTTAAAAGTGATGTAAAAGGAAGACATAAAAATATCTTACTGATTATTTGGCACGGTGCAGCTATAAAAGACTTGCGTTTGCCAATCTCTGCGAAGTTTTTATTCCTTTTCTCTTTCATTCGCTTCTTTATGTCTTCAAGACTATCTTGAAAGGACTTTTTAAGGCACCTTTCCTTGGCCATCTTATGCCTAAGAATTTAAAACAACAAAAAATATTTAATTTTTCTCAGACAATATTATCAAATATAAAACTTAAGAATGAAAATAAAGGTTGTTATAAAGAATGGATTAAATAGACTTAACTGTAAAATTAGCTCAAAGTAGGTAAATTAGCTGACCTGATAATAATTTAAACTTTGCAGCTTTAAAATCTCATTAATATTTTTGGCATAATCTTATCCTCCTCAGGCACTTTATAGGGAAGTTTTATTGAATATGGATTTCTAACCCCAAAATTCCATAATATTCCACTTATTCATTCTTTTAACAAATACTCATTGAAGCCTATATGCTAGGCAATACGGGAAGTGCTTATTATTTTGATGCCATTATTATTTATGCTTCTTACAAAAAATGTTTATGACCAACTTTAGTGCTTAAACTTACAGCATTAGTTCAGCGGCAATCAAATATCTGTACTTTGTCTTCCAGCTCTTCTCTAATTATTAATTTATCAGAATAGCTCATTCAATTACTCTTCCACACTCTTTTAACCCAGTAACACTTAAGATATACACACACTCTGAAGAAATTCAAGGTGTTCCATAGAAGTTTAAACTATGTAGCACAACATACAATTTTAATAGGCCATTATAACAATTATAGAGCTGGAATGTGCAGGAACTAGGGCAGAGGAACATGTTAGTATTCTTCTCAAAGTTATTGCTAAAATTCAGGGCTGTAAATTATGAATATAGCAAATAAGACATTAAATAAAAATTGTTCCATATACAGTTTGAAGTTGTGGTGAGCTATGATGATGCCACTACAGTCTAGTTTGGGCAACAGAAAAAGACTGTGTCTCAAAAAAAAAAAGTAGTAAAACATACAATGACAGAGGAATATGCTATTGAGTATATTAATACATAAGTACACTTAATCTTTCAGTGCTGCCAATCAGATATGCTCATCATTAAACACGTCAAACTACTCTTTGTGAATTTTTACCCTAGAGAGCACTTTGCAGATCTTAACGTTACCAAAAAACAAAATTCTTGTTTCCTATGATAATCAATGTATACAATTTTCACCATAAAGGGTATTTTCATCTCCTCTAAGTAAAATATTTTCCTAAACCTAACATTTTTTGAGTATTTTCTCCAGGTTTTATTTTCCTTTTTGCAGTGTCTTGGGTCTTAAATATAATGTAAATCCCATTTAAATATTTCCTTTCTACCAATATATATACAAAATATACTGGGACGTACCCAGTAGAACAAGAGCAACTATTTTTTAAAGCACTAATGGCAAATGGGTTGTATAAAATAACCTACCACAATGAAGTTTTGAAATTAGAACTGGAGATGTTTGAGAGCCATACAGATTAAGTAAATGATCTACTTTACTTAAGGTATTTTACAAGAAAAGCCTTATCTAAAAAGCTTTCATTGTCACATTTAATAAAGTTAATATTACAAAAGAAATTTGTCGTAAGTTTTATTTCCTCTGTAGGGCGATGGTGTTAACAGGGGGTGTGCAGAGAGAACGAATGAAAGCTGAGACAGGCCAAGCAAGGGTGCTGGATGACCGTCTCAATGGTTACAGTATTTGTGCATGGGCTCTGGATTCAAAAGAACTAAAATATTTGATCTCCACCCATAATTCTCCATTTAGTCCTGCTGCGGAGGCAGCCAAGTAGCGCACTAGTCAGTTCTGGCCTCTCCAGGGTAACTGATGAAGTGAAAGGCCCGGTAGGAGGTGCACGACCCCGTTTAACAACAGGAAACCGGAACATCGGAAAGCACAGATCGAGTGGTTCAGCAGCATAAAGCACTCGGTCAGTTTGACTCCACAGCCGGAGCTATTCGCCATCGAATTTAGAACGATACTGAGAACCTGAGGGAAGCCAAAGAGAGGGGTCACTACGCCTTTGTTCCACACCTGAAAAACCCACGGCTTTCTGTTGCTCGGAGGGCCTCGGCGAAAGCCGAGAGGTGGTTGCCGGAAGTGGGCCTGGCCACCCTCTTCCCTCAGGCACGTCCCAAACGATACCTTGGCCACTACTTCTGCAGCAGCTACCGCCCTCCTCTTCACATTCCAAGGCTCGGCGAGGCTTTCCCGCCGCGCGCGAGCTCGCGATCCAGGGCCTCCAGGTCTGTGGCACCGTCTCCCGTTGTCCGCAACTACGGCGACAACATTCGAAATTTTCCGCCGCGCTCACCCATTGGCTAGCTGGGGGTCCGTCACGTGACGCGACGGTGCAGCCACAGACTCAGGCAGAGTCCCTCCCCCGCAGGCGGCGTCACGTGACGCGCTCGGGCCGGGCGTGCACATCCGGGCATCTACCAGGTTCCATGCTCCTCCGCTGGGGGCGGAACCAGTGGTTCAGCCCCTCGAACCCGCCAGGCCAGGACTTTTCTGCTGAGTCGCAGGACTTTTATGGGTGGAGTGACTCCCAGACCTTTAAGACGGGGTATGTTACCTCGTTCAAAGCTTCCTTTTTCTTTAGCCTGACAGCTTCCCATCTCCCAGGTTGTGCTCAAGGGCTCCCTCTTGTGAGAAGAATCTTGCTTGGTTGCCGGCTCAAGCAGTTAGCCAGCTTGCTACATGGAGGCAGTTTTTAGGGAAATTGAAACCAAAACAGGCAACACACTTTGGATTAAAGAGATATTATTAGAGGAACTGCAGATATCTGAAAATTTCAGTTCCGTGTTCTTTCTCTTGGCTGGGCTACCTCTGGCTGTTGAACTCTTCCCAGGAAATGGCACTAACATCCATCAAGTTATAGACCCAGAATC
>CM052436.1:109179818-109248085 GCA_028533085.1 Varecia variegata
CCTCCCGAGTAGCTGGGACTACAGGCATGCGCCACCATGCCCGGCTAATTTTTTCTATATATATTTTTAGTTGGCCAGATAATTTCTTTCTATTTTTAGTAGAGACGGGGTCTCGCTCTTGCTCAGGCTGGTCTCGAACTCCTGAGCTCAAACAATCCACCCGTCTCGGCCTCCCAGAGTGCTGGGATTACAGGCATGAGCCACTGCGCCTGGCCAAATGTAGTCTTAATAAATAAAATAATTTAAATCTTTGGAACAGTCAGCAATAGATATTAAATTTGTTAAATTGCTTATTCATTAATTCTCAGATATTAAATGTTTTTTTTTTAAATTTCAATAAGTCTTTTTTTATTTTTATTTAAAGTACAAATAAAGGTGGAATCTTTAGGTTGGACAGTATAAGCAAAATGAATATTTTTTTCTCTATATGGCCATTTACATATAAAGTAAGTCACCCCAGATGTAAATCTAATTTATATAAATTTTTATTTTATGGACATTTCTGTGGCTCACACAAATAGTGTACTTTTAACACATTATATTTTTAGTATTTACTGATACCTGTGCATTCATATGCATATACCTGCTACATGTATTTTCATACTATATATATTTTTATACTGATTCACAGGCCATCTGTTTTATGTGATTCTCACATTATTCTGCTAGTAAGTGAAGGGCCACCAGAGCAAAGACCATAGATATATAAAGTTTTCATAATTTCTTGGCATGGATATTACTGCTACCCAGGAGGATAGTAAATTAGTTACTCTACTACAGAAAACCTTCTAAACTTTTTTTCCTTGAAATAAAATACATATTATTGATGTAAAAGAGGCAGGAAACAGTCAAATCTCTTATTTCTGGGCCAATTTGGTAGTTTCATATTTCATAGTCTTATTTCAAGTATACCACAGAGGAATGGAGAATTGATAAATCACGAAAAAAGAAAATTACACAGAATTATGAATCTTATATGTCCTTTTCTTCTAAAGAATAATTCAAGTGATTTAGAGTGATTCTGGTTTACTTGAGAAAGGAGAAAAATGGCCCCAAAATCTGGATAAGCATTTAGTAATAATATAAGAGGTGATCTAATTCAGAATTGTAAAATGACAACCAGTGAAATATTTATATTAATATAGTGAGCAAACATATGGTATTGGGAATTTTGCTTTCAAATCACCCTGGAAAGTAACTAGATTAGTTTATTTCTTTGAAGAATAAATAAAATGGCTGTGAAGATCATGTTTCATTTGAATTCTGATCAAATTATTTCTTTGGAGTTAATTTTTTTGTCTTAGAGATTCAGTAATGACAATAATAATCTTCATAATCCAGTATTCTGAGAACCAGAGAGAAAAATATTCAAGAATCTCAGTTTCAATTCTTCCTAGTTTTATGTGTTTAGCTTAAGGTCCTACCGGAAGCAAGTTTATGCTTCTTTTATCCATGTGTAACAAAGTATAATGACAACAACCTGTAAACTTTCCCACCTCTAACACCTAGAATTCAAGATAAAACAAAGCCTGTCTTTTAAATACATAGCTGAAATTTACAAAAAATAGCTTTCCTTAAGTGCTTGGAATAAAATTAGAACTGAACATGAGAGTGATTAGCTCCTGAGCTGATGGGGCTCCTATAATCTATGCTTTATAATTCAGAATTATGAAATATCCAGGTATATAATCCCCCCTGAATGAGATTCAGAAGGCATAGTAACAGCATATTTAGACCCCAATAATATGAAATAGAGATAATTTGATAAAGCATACAAAATAAATATTTTCTAAAATGACTAAAAGCATAAAAAGAAGAGTTGAAACTATACAACAACCAAAAGGCATCATGAAAGCAAACTTGTAAGACTTGAAAAAGAGTCAAATAATAGACAAAGATAAGATAAACTTTGACAAACTAGAAGATAGAGATATTAAATGTTAATCTATAAAATTTACTTTTAAATTATTAAACCTAATGTTTTAAGAGAAGGATTAGTTTTACAATTTGGAAACTTTATCTTTTTCATTAATAAGAAGATCACCAAAGGTTTTCCTCTGAAACAGTTTCATAATGAAAAGGACAGGACAAATATCTATAATCTCCAATATTCTCATACTGAAAATGTGATTAATATTTTAGTAAAATGAATACAGTACTTTGTACTTTTAATACATACAATAATATTTTAAAGCTAGTTTCTATTTTTGTCTCATTTTTAAAGGATGTTTTTATTGTTTGCTAATATTACATTTTTAACTTTTCTTGTTTTAAAACAATTTCAAATTTACAGAAAAGTGGCAAAAGTATGACAAAGAGCCAGAGAGCTCATTGTATCCTTCAATCCTTCAACCACACTTCCCAATTGTTAACATTGTCCAAAATTGCATTCTTTCTTTCTCTCTCTCTCCATACACATACACCCCCCCCAAAAAATACACATATATTACTGCAGTATTTTTTTCCCCCTGAATCACTTGAAAATAAGTTGCAGACATGATGTCCTGTAACTCCTTAATACTTAGGGTGTTTTTACAGTACATAAATAAAAATTATGAAATTGACATTTATCTAACATTACCATTGAATCCACAGATCCCATTCAAACATTGCTTATTTTCTCCAAAATTTCCCTTTTAGATTCAGAATTCAATCCAGGATCATGCATTTGTCACTTCAACTTGAAAATCTCTCTGTCTCTCATGACCATGATATTTCTGAAGAATAAATACTGCTTATGTTGCAGAATCTCTCATGATTCATGCATTTTGTGTAAGGAATTGTCTTACCTTTTCAAAATTTCTACTTTTGTGGATATTAGATAATATAGATAATTTATCAGAAGAATAACACTTGTGTATAACTTCTAAACAAATAAATGGGGGTACATGTTCAAAAGTTTTCATACTAATGGTGACATGTGAAGATAAAGCATTGGAGATGCTGTACTAAGTTATCAGAATGGGTGACCAGCCACAGTCTAGGAGCTGGGTCCTAGAAGGAAGAGAATGGGCACTTCATTTGGGTAATAGTTGTGGGAGTCCAGGAGCCTTGGGCTGCTGAATCTTGGTTCTGGGTAAGTCCATAATTCTAAGCCTTGAATCTGTGTGTGATCAGATGTTTCACTCTAATATAAAACCTTGCTTTAGCATTTTGTGATGCAGAAATTTGAAAACCTATGTTTTAAATTTATTTGAATAGTATTTGATTTTAATGTCTGTCATAGTTGAAAAGGTTCTTCCAAATATATGTAAAGCCAAATGAAAAAAGTGTATCTTTAAGTATCCTTTCCAAATTGTAATACTTATCTTTCAAAGCTAATCTAAAATTATGCAAATATTATATTTTTATTGAAAAAATAATTTGGAAATTTCTATCTATTGAAAGTCTATACTTTTAAAATTTTAACACCCATGTTTAACATGTGTTGAAACTATTTGACAATTTTTAAAGCAGTTAAAATTTTTAAAGCAAGTTAAAACAATTTTCCAGATTTCTTAAGTGTGCAAATATTGGAGTTTTCATAGGCCATATAATTTTTGAAAACAGCAGCATGTAATAATGGTAACACTTCCAAACTTCTGTTTTAAAAAACCTCTCTCCATAGCATAAATGTCTTTCAAGAGGTTGTCATTTTCTCATTTATTATTAGATTGAATTTTTTGTGGTGTGTCAGATTTTAGTGTCAACTAATTGTCATTATAGCAAAAGCCAGCATATTTGATCACTTGATTTTTTTGTAAGAGAAAAACGAATAATTCATGTGTAAGTTTGCCAGCTCTGTTAAGGACTTCGCCACAATGTCACCTGCAATCCTCTGTGTGATTACTTTAGCGGATGCAGTGGTACAGTGCCAGCAGCCTTTCAGGAATATGTTGATGGCTGAAGGCTTTCTGCTGCATCATTCTTTAGATATTATTCAGGAAGAGAAAGCTGCCTTGCCCAAGGTTACACCCCTTCCTAGGAGGCCTCCTCCAACAACTGGCCTGTGGTGGATATAAAGGCAGGAACCCTCTTACACTGTTAGTGGAAATATAAATTAGTAGAGCCATTATGGAAAACTGTATGGAGATTCCTCAAAAACCTAAAAATAGAACTTCCATATGATCCAGAAATCCTACTTCTGGGTATATATTCAAAGGAATCGAAATCAATATGTGAAAGACATATCTGCACTCCCATGTTCATTTCAGCATTATTCACAATAGCTAAGATATGGAAGCAACCTAGGTGTGCATCATCTCATGAATGGATAAAGTAAATGTAATATATACACACAACAGAATGTAATAACAGCTTTGAAAATGAAGGAAATTCTGTCATTTGAGACAACATGGATGAACCTGGAGGACATTATGCTAAGTGAAATAACCCAGGCACAGAAAGACAAATTCCACATAATCTTACTTATACGTAGAATATTTAAAAAAGTTGAACTCACAGTAGTAGAGATTAGAGAGATGGTTACCAGAGGCTGGGGTGGGGAGCGGGGTGGACGGGGAAAGGGGACATGTTGGTCAAGGGGACAAAGTTTTAGTTAGGATAGGAGGAATAAGTTCCGATGATCTATTCCACAGCATAGTGACTATAGTTAACAGTAGTATGTATTTCAAAATTGCTAAAAGAGAAGGTTTTAAATATTCTCATCACAAGGAAATAATAAGTATGTGAGGTGATGAATATGTTAATCGTCTTGACTTAGTCATTCCACAATGTATATGTATCTTATAATGTCACGTTGTACCCCATAAATATATACAAGTCTTATTTGTCAATTAAAAATTAAATTAAGAAAAGAAAAAGGCCTGGACAGCTTGCTGCAAGGTAAGACAATACTGACAAGCTATCTCAGTTCCAGTGGGCCCCAGGGTTGGTTGAGGACATTGTGGTAATTGCATTACCTTCCCCTTCTCCCTCTGCTTAATCCTGCTTTCTTCTCTTCCCCATGGCGGTTGATCCTGAGGGCATTTCCCCAATATCATTTCTATATGCAACTCTCCCTGTCAGAATGTGCTTGTCAGGGAACCTGATCTAAAACAGTTACTTTCCAGAAAAGAGTCCCCTAAATGTCTTTTTTTCCCTAAAACTAAAACCCAGTTTTTTTCTAAAACTAGTTTTTTCATAAAACTAACCTAGTCCATGACATCCTGTAGCAATTTGCTCTCTATGGCTTCACCATCTTTGCCACAGTAGCTTGCTTGGAAATAAGAAAGGGAATGCTTTTCATGGGAGGTATATTATCTGTTCCCTTGCTTGGGAATTTAAAAAATTCCAATACAATTGTTGTCCCGCAGTTTTTCATATGTCGTATTTTTCTCTAAGTGAAATTATTTATTGAGAGAAAATATTATTTGGTTCTTTTTTTTAATGGCTCATCAAAAACCAACCAAACAAACAAAAAACAGTTCTTAATGTGTTTTACTATTGGAAACAGAATCCAGAAAATACCATAGCTGAAATGTGTTAGAAACATCAGTGCTTCATCCAAATATATAGCAAACCTTCAACACTACATAATTTGTTCCAACATTTGTTTCTTCACTCTTCTGTGATGTTTTCTATATATCATCCAACAATACTTGCTGACAAAGAAATGCATTTTAGGTTTCATCATATGCTTTTCTTTATATTATTCCAGCCATTTTCACTGTGACAGAAATAACAAGTGTTTCCCCAATGGATGTGGCTGTGCTTTTTACTTTTTCTTTAAAATGAGAAACCTCAAAAGGAGCTTCTAAATTCTTACTACTACATTTCATGACACTTTGTAAAATTCTGCACTCAGGTTGCATTTCTTTATAAATCCCTGAAGAATTGTAGTAATTTTTCTTTAGGTTTGGGATGCTCAGTTTTAACATATCCTGCTAATTTTTGTGGCATCACTCTACCATTTGCTATTTCTGTTTCTGGCAGTATGGCAAACTATATTACCCAGAAATTTTCCTGCTATAAAACACTTAAACATGCTGGATAATACATTACAAATGTCTTTTTAAAATATATAGCTGAGTTAGAAAGCATGTAAGGAAATCTCCACTAGGCTACAAATGAAGTACTAATTGAAAACCAGAGTCATAAGTACATGGTGGGGGGCGGGGTATGCTTAGCAACCTGGGAGTGAGGGTAGTTGATTCAGGGGAGGGTGGACTTCTTGTCTTAGTCACAAAGAGCTTTAGGTCTTAGTACCTACACTAGAACAGGAGACAATGCTTTGGGATTACATGAGTTTAAAGACTGGATTTGAGACTCCTGTAGAAAGCTGTGACCTTTGAAGACTCATGCTAGAAAAACTATCTACCCAATGGTACAGAATAGTGTCTCAAGCTTGTATATCTTTGTTTAGATTTTAGAAGGAAGAAAACTCTCCTGAAAATTCATGACTATGTCCCTATTCTTATCCAGAGTTAGGATTGAAATATTTCTATCTGTGTGGTTCTGAAAACACCAAGCCAACATATTAACATCAAAGAGGTCTGAGTCTGTGAACACTCTGGGCAAAGTAAATGTAAAACTTCTCTAGGGGACATCCTGAATCCAGATAGTACAGGATTACAACCAAGAGAATCCTGCTGCTGACGAGTTGACAACACAAAATTACAAAGCATGTAAGAAAACAATGTACCACAATTAAGAGCCAGCATATGCAATAAGTATTAGTAATATGCTACCAAGAGCATACAGAGAACTATTGAATAGTATAGGCAAAATAAGAATGCTTAAAACTGTTAAGGATATAAACGTGGAAGCCAAAGCATGAGAAAGAAGTCGACACTCTCAAAAAGACTCAGAAAATTTGAAAAAGAAACAAATACAACCAAATTGAACTTTTATAAGTGAAACATATAGTCACTGATATTAAAAACTCAGTGGACAGATTGAACAGATTTGACCCAGCTGAAGATGGAACTAATTGGAAGATAGCTGAAGATAGATCTGATTGGAAATTGTGATGCAGTTACTTTCATTATGCCTTTGGACATTGTGCATTATGCATCTGGTTGCTTGTCTCCAGTGAGAGCCTGTTTTGAGTTAGTTTTCCATCCCCTGTTCTGCTCTACTGTACAAATCTTATGTATTTCTGGCCCCTTCTTCTCCCAATCCATGTTACTATGAGTGGATCATTTTGCCGGAGGTATTCCTACATGTGGCACATGTTAGTTCTTCAAATGAATGTGCTTCCTCAGTGATAAAGAATAAATTTTCATAATATTGAAAGAAGCTGCACTTTAGATCACCGGTTATCATGAAGGAAAATAGGAAAACTGGAGATAGATAGGCAAATAGTCCCAGTTTTAAAAAAATGGATAAAGCATATTCTATAAAACAGATAATCTAAATTTGCTCAATAGCCTGGAAAGATTCTAAACCAGGCAATTAAAATAATTTTAAAGTTATATTAAGAAATGGAAGCTTTTAGAAATTACCTTTGTTTCAAAGGAGCAAATTCCCCAACCAATTTTTCTCATGCACACACACACACACACAAACACACACACTGTTAATTTACTGATAGATCCAAGGAATGCTTGGACAGACAGAATATGCGAGAATATAAATTATTCTAGGCAAGTTAGATAAATGTGCATTATGTTAGTCAAAATTCAGTGTAGGTAATAGAAACTATTCTAGATATTTCAAGCAGAATTCACCGCATTTCATCAAAACTTCATTAACTACTAGATACACCATTATTTCTGAGAAATGCAAAGTTCTATTGAACCATGTCAAAATTCCTTAATGATAGTCTTCAGTGAATTAGTCACATCAGCCTTTTATTACTTTGAAGTTATTTTGCCTATTTTGAGGGATTTGATTATTTCTATTGCTTTTGGTTGCATTGGTTGACATGAGAAAGACAATTCTTTTGGGTATATTTCAGTAACAAAACTGGGAAGCCCTGCTATAAAGTAGGGGTTGTCAAACTATACTTCATGAGCTGAATCTTTAAATAAAGTTTTATTGGAACACAACTATGCCCTTTTGTTTATTTACTATCTATTGGCTCCCTGCATGCTACAATGGCAGAGTTGAGTAGTTGTGATAGAGATTGTATGACTCAAAAGAAAAGGGCCCTTTATAGAAAAAAAGCTTGCCAACCCTTGCTGTAGGGAAATATATGTTATAATAAGAGCTACCATCTTTTGCACAGTATGCTAAGTACTTTATGTTGGGTAGAAAGAAGTATCTTATCTAGCACAGCCAGGACAAATGCTAGTTGATTGATTGATTGATTGATTCAATAAGTTAATGAATATTTATAGAACAACTACCATCTACCAGGTGAATTTATAGAGTAACTACCATCTACCAGGTGATATGTTCAAGTAGCTTGAAATATAGAGGGTGAACAAAGCAAACGAAGATCATTGCTTTTATAGAGTTTACATTCTGGTGGGCTTGGGAGGGTGGAATAGGGGTCAATAAAGAGGAGATAGAAAATGACTGAATTAATAGGTAAAATAAATATTATGTCAGATCATGATGAATATGTGTGAAAAATAAAGCAGGGAAGGTAGTGCTAGAGGCAGGGCTTCAAATTAAAAATAGAGAAGTCAGTCTTGACATTGATCTGGGAAAGAATTTTTTGAATGAGACCTCAAAAGCACAGGCAACAAAAGCAAAAGGAGACAAATAGGATTACATCAAGCTAAAAAGCTTCTGTATAGTGAAGGAAACAATCAACAGCGTGAAGAGACAACCTACAGAATTAGAGAAAATATTCACAAACTATGCATCTGGTAAAGGGTTAATACCCAGAATATATAAAGAACTCAAACAACTCAATAGAAAAAAAATCCAATTAAAAATGGGCAAAAGATCTGAGTAGACATTTTTCAAAAGAACACATATAAATGGCCAACAGATATATGAAAAAATTGCTCAACACCACTAATCATCAGGGAAATGCAAATCAAAACCACAATGAGGTATCATCTCACTCCAGTTGGAATGGCTATTATCAAAAAGTCAAAATATAACAAATGATGGTGAGGATGGGGAAAAAGAAGAACTCATTTGCTCTTGGTGCAAATGTAAAGCAGTACAGTCATTATGGAAAACAGTATGGAAGTTTTTCAAAAAACTAAAAACAGAGCTATTATATGATCCAACAATTCCCCTACTGGGTGTATATCCAAGGGAAATGAAATCAGTATGTCAAAGAGATATCTGCACTCTCATGTTTATTGCAGCACTATTCACAATATTTAAGATATAGAATAAACCTAAATGTTTATCAATGGATGAATAGATTAAAAAATATGGTGCACATACACAATGGAATACTATTCAGCCATAAAAAGAGTGAAACTGTCATTTGTGACAACACGGATGAACCTAGAGGACAATATGTTAAGTAAAATAAGCAGGCCAGAAGGACAAATGCCACATGATCTCACTTATATGTGGAATCTAAAAAAGTTGATCTTATAGAGGTAGAGAGTAGAATAGTGGTTACCAGAGGCTGGGGAGAGTAGGGAGGAGGGGGAGGGGGAGAAGTTGGTCAATAGGTACAAAGTAACAGGAGGAATTAGTCTGGTGTTCTATTGCACAGTAGGGTGACTATAATTAACAATGATGTATTGTCTACTTCAAAAGATCATTACGTAATGTACATGTGTATCAAAACATCACACTATACCCTGTAAGTATGTACAATTATTATGTGTCAACTAGAAACAAAATAAAACAAAAAAATTTGAGAAGTCAGGGAAGTCTCACCAATAGATAGTATTTGAGTGAGGACCTGAGGGAGGTAAGGACAAACCATGCAGATATTTAGGAGAAAAGCATTCCAGGTGGAGGCAACAATCAGGGCAATGACACTATGGAGAGGATGTGCCTCATGGTTTTGAAGAAAAAGTAAGAAGACTCGCATGTGTTTAGAGTGGAGAAATAAGTAGGAAATAAGTTCAAAGAGGTAAGAAGAAACGGAGGCAAGCATGATGCAGATTATGGAGCATTGTGAAAACTTTAGTTTTTTCTGTGAGCAGCATGGGAAGCCACTGAAGGGTTTTGAGCAGAGGAGTAATATGAACCTACCTAACTGGATGCCTCTGCTGCTTTGTGGAGAATAGCTGGAAATGGGGCTAGATTGAAAGCCAATTAGAAAGGGCTTAGGAAGCAATTAAGGAGCATCTGCAATAACCAACATAAGAACTGGGCATGCCTTAGACCATTGCAGTAGTGATGAAGGTGGGGAAAATATATGGGCAAACTTTTCATGGTAGAAAATTTTGAAAATATACAAAAATTGAGAGAATAATATAAGCCAGCTTCAAAAAAATTAGTAACTCATTACCAGTTTTCTTTTATCTATAACCCATTCGAGAATCCTAACATATTATTTTGAAGAAATCTCAGACAATTCTGAATATATTTTGAAGGTAAAACCAATAGGATTTACTTCCAGTTTTGATGTGGGGTATGAGGTTCAAGGAAGACTCCTTGAGCACCAGGAAGGATGGAGCTGAGATTTACTAAGATGGGAAAGACTAAATGAGGAATGGAGCTTTTCTGGTGGGTTTGGGGGTGGAATTCAGAAGATTGGATTTTGACATAGTAAATTTTGAGACGTCTATTAGCTATTCAAGAGATGAGATATTGAACAGGCAACTATGTGTTTGTGTGTGTGTGTGTGTGTGTGTATATACACACACAGACTTGTTAAGGTGTGTGTATCTTCAGACTTGTTAAGGTGTGAAATTTGGGGGACCTTTATGATTGGCACCTGCTGACCTCTTCCATTTCATTTCCCTCCAATTCCCTGTAGGTATTGGGCCCTCTTTTGTTCCTTTGAATGCCAGTGATTCCCAAATGTTACTGCATGTTAGAACCACCTGGGGGAGATTTAAAAGCCCCAATGCCCAAATTGCATCCCATACCCATTATATCCAAATATCTGGGAGTGGAGCCATGCATCAGTACTTTTAAAAAGTCTCTAGGTGATTCCAGCATGCAAAGTTTGGAAATGCACTGCTGTAGCCGCTGGTGATGCAGTGTGGTCCCTCATCCAGCAAGTGTGGTCCTTGCACCAGCCATGTTGGCATCACCTGAGAGCTTATTAGAAATGCAGAATCTTAGGCCTCACCCCCTGCCTCCTGGATTAGAGCCTACATTTTAACAAGATCTTCCAGTGATTTATGTTCACATTAATATCTGAGAAGCACAGGTCTATCTCTTGCTTTTGTGCCTTTTCAGAAGCAGTCTTCTCTGCCAAGTTGCCTGCCCAACCATCCTGTCTCATTCTTATTTATCCTTCAAGATTGACCTCAGACATCCCCTTTCTGGAAGGCTTTCTCTTCCTTCCCAGCTCCTCATGCTCAGGCTATTCTTCTGGGGACAGCCTCTGTTTACCTTTATTACACTTTCTGTTACAGCTTACTGTAATTGTTGGTTTAGCTGATAGTCACCTAGATTTTGAACCCAAAGTGGCAGAGATTGTATCTCAGGTAATAGGTGCTCAATCGGTGTTTGTTGAATTGAGTGGCTAAGGCAGGAATTGGTTAGGCAGGACTCACAAGCCTGGATGTCAGGGCACAGAGTTTATCAGATCAAACCACTGGAGATGCTGGCCCTAAGCAGCAGCAGCCCTGATGTGTGTGAGCTCTGAGCTTTGGGCTGCACAAGACTTGCTTTTCTCTTATCTTCCCTGCTGTGGGGAGACAGACTGGTTTGCAAGGTATGTGCTCACAGCCAAAGAAGCCTGAACTCTTCAGTGTACCTTCCTCATGGCTGTGGCAAGGAAGGAGGGGTTAGGATAGCTTGGATTTATTCTGAAGTTTTATTAAAATTGTTTCCTATGATAACTTCTTTTTGTAATTGTGAAATCGGTACACAGAAAAGAAAAAAGAAAATGTAAGTTATCTGCAATCCTGTAACTCAGCAAAAAAAAAAAAAAATAAATTATTTTAGCTTGTACCATTCTAGTATTAATATGGAGAAAAATATCGGGTCCCACATCATCTGATCCCCACAGTACCTGTCTGATTTTCTTTTGTCCCACTTGTTTCCTCTGCTTTAGCCACACTCACCTCATTGCATGCCAGGCATACCTACCTTCAGGCCTTTGTCTGGCTATCTTTTCCAAGTGGGGCAATCTATCCCCAGTACCCCTTAGCCTTTTAGTCTGTCCTCAAATCTCACACTCTAAAAATTGTCCTGACACCTCTATTTAAATCTGCAACCTATTTCCATATTAGACCTCCACGTATAATCTCCCATCTCCAATCTCCCTTAGCCTGCTTCATTCTGTTTTTCTTAACAGAATTTAGGAGTTTCTAACATAGTGTAGAATGAACTTATTTTATCTATTGGTTGTTGTCATGCTTGCTTCCCTCTCCCTTCCCCATTTAATCTTCAAGGGCAAAGAATTGTTGTGAGTCTAATAGCTACTACCATATAGTAGATGTCCAATAAATGTTTGTTGAAGGAATGAATGAATAACTAAAATAATAACTAAAATAATAACATAGTGTAACTGTGCTTTGCGGACTTAACAATATACTGCTATTATTTTTAACTTAGCAATATACTGTGTCTATGTCTTCATAAAAATGCTATATCCCTGAATGCTCTTATGATTCCAAACAATTTTTGTAAGCATTGTTAGGCTCCAGCATCAGTAAAGATTTGAAGCAAGACCAGGGAGGAACTGACGACACCCCATTCATTTAATTGAACACATACACACATACATGTGGCCTATTACATGAAAAAAATAGTGGTAAAGAAGCTGAGGGAATAAAAACCTTAATTATATATTGAAATAAGATCCTTGCAAACAGAAGCCACAGTGACTTTACTTTTTTGCTCCCCAGTCATTGGTATATAGTAGATAGAACCTCTCTCTGGCTCTGTTTGGGGTGAACCCATTCTCACTGCAGTGACTGCTACCAGCTTGCCTTGGAGGTGTCTGTGACAGAGCTGCCCCTCTGTGGGAGTAAAACCAGCAGGCTTCTCTTCTTAGCTTCTGACTCTGGGCAGCTGTGAGAAGCTGGCTGCCCCCGTTTCCATGGGTGACTGGTCCTCTGGTTGACGGCAAAATGACTCCAAACTAAACTGCACTTTTTATTCTTAGATATCATTTTCAGATTTAGGGGGAAATTCTGTGCCGTAGAGAAGAAAGAGGCACAGACGTTCGTGATTAATGGAAAGAAAAAAGTTCATTTTGTCTCTAGTTCTTTTCTTTGTTCCCCAGTCCAGCTCATTCTCCCTTATTCGTTGTCCTGCTGCTGACCATTGTGTGATTGTGTGACCACCTATGGCTTTTTCATCTATTTACCAGCATGGTTCACACATTCCAAATGACAGCAGAGATATTAGGCACTATAACTCACACAGGGAACATGGCCACTTTTTCTATTGTTCTTCTTTGGCATTTGGGTTATTTTTAATTACTTGTCTAGCTAATTATCCTAGAAGACGACGAGCATTAAGAACCTTACACTTGCCTACAAATGAAGTCAAAGAATCTGTCATCTTCTATTTTCAGAAATGAATTTTCAAAAAATGAACACTTCTGAATTGTACATTACTCTTTTCCTTAGAATGAGGAAAAGTTCTGAGAAGGCTGGCATGATGAATGCCTTAAAGAAGAACTTCAATGAGATGTCAGATGAAAGGTGTAACAGTATTTTTTTATGACTTAAATAACTGAAGAGTAAGAAGCATCTATTGTTACTATTCTGTCCACTTTTTCTCTTTATCTTTTCTATGTTGTGTATTTGTCATCTATTTTTTAAAAACTGTATTTCAAAACCCATTACTTCTTTCAGCCCAGAGAGATTTCTGAGAAGTCCTACTTATGATGGAAACATGGATTTACATAATAAAATATAATTTGTAAAGATAATTTGAACATAAAGTAGCCCACAAGATTATCTTTTTTAGAGTTGAACAATGAATTTTGTAAGTCTGACATGTATGCATAAAAATCATGTAACACAAATTTGTTAGGAATGAAAGTGGATATCAGTATTCTTCCTGAGTAGTCCAGGTAATTAGGAAAGAAGTAGAAGGGGAAAAACACTAGAAGTAAGAAGATTTGATTTTATGTGTAATCAGAAGAAATATGCCAAGTAATTCATCACTAATTCAAATAGTCAAGAAAAATCTAGGAAAAATCCTAGGGAGCATAATTAGCTATTCAGAGGGTTGAAACATTTGCAAAATGTAACAGTTATAAATTGCTATTTTTTTTTCTTATGAGACCTGAGCAGTGCTTCATCAACAAATCCCAAAGGTTTTTTCAGCAAGTCTCAACACCAAATACTTGTATATGATGCAGTACTTTTAACCTAGAAGGAAAGTGGCTGGCTTTGGAAGGTTAGCTTCTTGCTTTTTGAAAAGCTTTCTGGAACTCTGCCACTTACACTTTCCGGGCTTTATTTCCTCATCATGAAAAATGGGAAGAATTGTGCCTGTCACCCATTTGTCTCCCAAGGGTGTTGTAGAACATCTAGAGGAAGTCCATTTACCCACAATCCTGTGCAGTGAATGACAGGCCAATGGGCCTCCCTGGCCTAATAAGGTGTTCTTGGCCTCTTCTGCTTCAGGTAAGGGAGTATCTTCTTATCCCCTAGCCTCCTACTGATAATATTTATTTGCTGTAGTTCAGACAGACCTTGAGTGAATACTGAACTCAAAAACTTAGACAGGAACTTTGACCAGAGGACTCATTTCTGGGCCTGGTTACCAGAAGTCCTCTTCACAAAGCATGCTGGGAATGATCAACAGCTCTGATCACTGTGGCTTCTGGGGATGCTCCGGACTGTGCCTCGCTGTCACTGGTTATGTCTGAGACAGTCTAGCTGGAGATTTGGTTGGGGTAAATGGGTGCGGGATGGCTAGAACTGTGGATTTTTTAAATTTTCTAAATTTCCTTCTGGGTGCCTCTGAAATCTCATCCCTATGGCTTTGAATAGCAGGTGGGGGGAAATTAACCTTCCCATTGCAAGAGCTGCATTAGGGAAAAAAAAGCACTGTAGTGTTTGGGTGGAAGCTGGCATTAGTTTTCCCTGAGAAACAGTGCTGCCCATGATGGTTAGGTTCTGTGGGCCTATTAACAATACATTAATAATTCATCTATGGTATGGGTTTAGTGGTCTTCTGTGGGGTATTTTACCTAGTCTCAAACATTGTTTCTGTGAGAATAATTTATCCTGAGTTCCTCAAGATGGACTTAAAAACATGTGGAATACAAACCATTACTCTATGGGGACTGATGTGGGGCAGCCATAATAGATGGTTTAGAAAATGTGGTCCCTGCTGGCATTTAGTAGTGCCCGAAAATTTCAATCTCCTAGCTTTAAGTTTCCTGAGAGCTCTTCATTTCTCTACTTGGTTTAGTAGATGGAATGCATGCAATTTTCTAGTTAGTTGAGAAGATGCATCCCCTATCCACCCCCTAAAGTTTTGTTTTTGAAGTTTGGCAAAGGGTGTTTTTTTTTTCTTTCTAAAATTTAAATTCTTTTTAAAAATTTAATTTTTTAAAAAAATTTTATTTTTACTTGTTATGGGTACATAATAGTTGTATATTGTTATAGGGTATATGTAATGTTTTGATACAGGCATACAATGTGAATTAATCAAATCCAGGTAATTGGGGTATCCATCACTTTAGGCATTTGATATTTCTTTGTGTTGGGAACATTCCAATTCCACTCTTTTAGTTATTTTAAAGTGTACCTTAACTTATTGTTGATTACAGGCACTTTGTTGTGCTATCAAATATTGTTTATTTTATCTAACTATCTTACTATATTTTTGTACCCATTAACCATCCCCACTTTATCCCGGCTCCCCACTACCCTTCCCAGCCTCTGGTAACCATCATTCTACTCTCTGTCTCCATGAGATAAATTGTTTTTAATATTTAGCTCCCATGTGTAAGTGAAAACCTTTGAGAAAAAATTTAAATTCTTAAATAATGAGTGAATGTTGAATTTTGTTGTTACTCAGGTCAAACTTTTGGAATCATCCTTGACTCCTGTTTCTCTCGAACCCTACACCAAATCTGTCAGCAAACAATGTTGTCTCTACCTTCAGAGTATACTCAGGATTCAGTAACTTCTCAGTCCCTCAGTATGCTCATACTGTCCAAGCCACTATCATCTCTTGCCTGGATTATTGCAGTAGCATCCTAACTAGTCCCCCTGCTTTCACTCTTCCCTCCTACAATGGATCCGATACACTCCTTAGAGTGATCCTGTTAAAGTATAATCACATCTTGTCACTTTCTTTTCCTTAAATTCTTTCAACGGTATTTGATCTTCACCACAGTAAAAGCCAAACTCCTTACAAAACCCTGTGCAATCTGATCTCATTTCCTATGTTCTGATGTCATCCTGTCACCCGATCTCAATTCTTCCCATTGTCCCCAGTTCACTTTGCTCCAGACACATAGTTTTTCAGATAATCCAGGCACAGAGCCAATATACTGGCTGTGCCTTCTACCTGAATTCTTATACTCCATATAAATCTGTGGCTTGGTCTCTCACCATTTTTAGGCCTTCTTAGATGTCACCTTCACAGGAAGGTTTTCCTTGACCATCTTACATGAAATTTCAACCTCCTACCTCTTCTGGGCACCCCAACAATGCTCTCACTTGTTTAATTTTTTTCCATAGCATGTAACACCATTTTCTGTACTATATACCTTACTTGTTTGTTGAAATACAAACTTCATAGAGGCAGGGATTTTTTCCACCACCCGGAACAGTGCCTGGCACATAGTAAGCATTAATAAATATTTCTTGAGTGAATGAATGAATGAATGAAATACTTTTTCTGATTGTATTGAGATAATGACATGATTTTTCTTCCTTAAATGGTAATAAGGTAAATTATATTAATAGGTTTTCTAATAGAAAACCAACTCTATATTATTGGAAGAAAACACAACCTGGTCATGTTGTGTTATCTTGTAAATTAGTTACTGGATTCACATTGCTAACTTTCTATTTAAGATATTTTAATGTATGTTAACTAGTGATATTGACTATTAATTGCCTTTTCTTCTACACTGTTTTTGATATCAAAGTTGTAGTAGCCTCATAAAATGAGTAGAGAGGTGTACTTTCTTTTTCTAGCCTCTGTAGGAATTTATGTAAGATTGGATCAAAAAATACTTAGATGTTTGGTTGAAACTCACCTGTTAAAATGTGTAGGCTTGTTTTTTTTTTTTTTTTTTGTGTGTGTGTGGAAATATTTTGGGCTGTTTACTTCATTTCTTTAGTTAACTTAGTTTTTTAAAAAAGATTCTCCTTAATTCAGTTTGGGTAAAATTATGTGTGTGTGTATTTACATACTTCATCTAAGTGTATAAATTTATTAGGATAAAGTTATTCATAGTAATATTCTCTTTTTAATCTTTGTAATAATGCATCTGTAATAATGTTCACATTTTCATTTTTAAAAATTTTTGGAAGGCTTCTCTTTCTATTCTTGATCAATCTTACTAGAAGCTTGTCAACTTCTTATATTTTCCAAGAGCCCACTTTTAGTTTGTTGATCCTCATTCTCTGATTTTTTTTACCTCATTTAATTAATTTCTGTTCTTATTTTATTATTTTATCCTTTTTAGTTTTATTCTTTCGATCTTTTTCTAACATCTTAAATTAAAAGATCAATGAATCAATTTTCAGGTATTATTCTTTTCTAACAACCTGAATAATAAAAATTTGATAGGTAGTATTTTCCTTATAATTCAATTCTATATATTCTCTTATTTTTATTTTGACATTTTCTTTTAGTCTGAATTATTAAAAAAAATTTTAAATTTCCAAATGCCTTTTAAAAATTATCTCTATAATGTCATTTGCAAAATTGCATTATGGTCCATATAAAAACAATTATTTGAAAATTGTTGAATTTTGCTTTATAGAGAGCAAATGATTAATTTTTCATACGTTTTCAATTCTCAAAAAGTGTAAGTATTTTTTCATTGTTAGGTGAAGTATTCTTTATATGTTCTTTTAATAAACTTGTTAATTATGTTGTTCAAATTTTTTATATTCTTACCAGTTTTTTGCTAAGGATATAGAATCTATAATAATATAGCAATGATCAAAAATGTGTAAAAATTCCTTATATAATTCCCTATGTATGTAAAATTCCTTATACACACACACACACACACACACACATATATTTGTAAGCAACAGGGTCTTACTCTGTCACCCAGGGTGCAGGCTGGAGTGGCAGTGGCATGATCATAGCTTATTGCAGCCTCAAACTTCTGGTGCTGGGATTACAGGCACAAGCCACCTTGCCCAGCCTAAATTCCTTATATAATGTCAACATCATTTGATTCTGTCAATTTTTGCTTTTAAATTTAAAGTTATGCTGTAGGTGTATAAAAGTTTAAAATCTTTATATCATTTTGGTAGAATGACCCTTTTAATCATGAAGTAGTAATTCTTTATTTTAAGAATGCGTTTTGCTTAAAAGGTTATTTTTTCTGATATTAATATAGCTATATCATGCAAAATTGTGTATCTAGAGTTGTCTGTTATAGAGAAAAATTGGCAGCAACAAAACAGTTTAACAAAGGCCATTGGATATACTAAGAATAATATATTCATTTTTTGGAACATTAGACACCTATATAAAATAATGTTATACATTATACCTGCCATTAAGGAAAAAAGTGTACTAAAAATAGTATTATACAAATAATACAAAAATACTATTTTGTACTCCTCCAGATACATATGTGAACATACATAGAGCAAATGACCTGATATTAACTACCAGAATGTAACATTGGTTACTTTTGGGTGGAGGAATTATGAATGGTTTTGAAATTTTTTGTTTTTTTAAAAAATATATTTCTGTTTCATGAGTTAATAATTTGTTTTTAATAGTGAACATGTATTACCTTTACTAACAGAAAAATAATATAGCTTTTTATTTGACAAAAAAGCTCTCTCCTATGTGTGAACCAGAGAAATCCCTCTTCATTAGAAACTATATTTTAGAAATGTACATGATGCTTTCTTATTTGCTGTGTACACTTTTAAAAAATAAGATGACTACTTTCAGTTATATAAACTTTAATTTCTAAAACACAAATATCTGGGTAGAATAATAAAATTGTATTAAATATTTACTCAACAAAAGTAATCATAAGCTCGCAATGGAATGTGAAATAATGAGTTGCAAAAATTTATATTACTATATGACTTTCTATTTCAAGCATATTTTAGGAAGGCAGAGTTGAGAATAGAATTTTAGAAGTACAAACGCAATTTTTTTCGACTCATGAATGAATAGAGAAAAATGCCCTCAGGTTTGACCAGCTGGATGAGCATGTCACATGTAGAATATATTATATTATTAGCCTACCCTTTAGAAGTTGGCAGATGGGGAGTAGCAACACAGCAACAACATCAAGCTGCCGCTTGGTGGAGCTAGAATACTATGTAATTCCGATGTCCTCTTTCAGCAGATTCCTTGGGGAAAACGATTTAATGGAAAAATTTAAGACTAATACCTCCAACTGCCAAATGCTGAGGTACTTAGCTTGTGGAGAATCTGTTTTTATGTTTTTTTTTTATTATGCCTGAATATAGGTAAATGTCAAGCTTTCTGGGCAAAAAGGTCTTTTGCTTATTCCAGTCAATAAATTACAATCTTTTCATCATGCTGAATTCAATATCACAATCTCCATGCACACCCTGCCCCAGGGGTTAATTAAAGCAATATCTCATCTATTCAATCAGTGAAATTTTAGTACATTTTATATGACACCTAATAGCCCACGATTATTTCACTTGCCATGTCAATTACTGTAAAATTGAGATGGGCTTTTAGGTAGCTTATGATACCCAGAACAAAATACTCAGTAGTTATCTTGGAAGTGTTTGTTAATACTGTCTCTGGGCAGTCTGGAAATTTTTTGGTCATATAAAATATTGACCAAAACCTTTGAGATGAAGTTTTAGGATGACCAATAAATGAAGAGTACTATAGACTTGGGCATTCCTTCCCTGGAATAAATTTAACTCTTTTGGAAAATTCTAAATCAGAGCCTGTCTTACTTTGATATTTCCAAAATTGAAAAATTGAAGAAATATATTTATACTTTATATTTATGCATGGTGGGTATAGTTTTGTGCTTTTATCAAGGTTAAATCTTGCCAACCTTTTCTGTCAGGTAGTGGGCATATTCCAAAATGATTAATTCTAAAATTAGATTAGTGCCTTTCATACTTAAGAGGTCTTAGCTAAGATAAAATCATTGCATACCTTGACTCTGTGAATGGAATGATGAAATTGTTGTGGATATGGACAATGATTTTGACATGTGAAAAAGCATAATTGAGGGTTTTTTTTTAAGTTTTCTTAATTTGGCTTGGTTCTGATACTCTCATACTTTTATTTTTTATTTTTTCACAGAAGATATTTTTTGCAGTGAGGAAAATTTTGTTTTACCCCATAGGTGACTATCTGGGAAAAATATGGAAATGGGATAATCAGCCTTCTATTACACATTATGGTCAGGGTGGATCCAGGTTTTGTGGGACTTGACCTTGAAGCCTATGCGGTTTGGGGTTCTTTTATGTAAAAGGCTACAAAATTACAAATGCAAAATTAGGTATAAAAGACCACATACATTTAAAATTAGAGAAAAGTAACCCATTGAAAATTTAGAAAAGCTGGAAAAAACTCTTCAAATATCAAAAGATCAAAAGAAATTATGTTTTTGTTAATTAACTGTCAACACATTTCTATGATAATTTTCCACGGACTAACTTCTGTCTCCATACATTGTAATCTCATTTCTTTACCACTATTCGTATAATTCCAGTTTTGAGTACCATAGCCATGTTCATATCATGATATGACTTTGTCTCTCACCTTTGCAAAACAATGCTTGATAATTCACCACAGTGGGTATTAGGAGTATTCTTAGAGCTAATTTTTACATCAGGAGAGCCAGCAATAACTTAACTATCCAGGGAAGTGCCATAAATAACTCCCACTACGCTTAAATTAAATGTATCTCCACTCAACATCCCAGGGTGCCAGAAGGGGCCCAAGCAAATGAGCGCCCCTGAAACATAAAATTGATTAGTGCCTCTGTAATTCTACCTTTTAAAAATCATTCTATCAATAATGTACCTCACTTGGTTAAAACTGTCATTGTCTTTAGGTGATTAAAAATTTGGAAACTGCTAACATTTATGACATTCACAAATGAAGGGATAGTAAATCTGAGTAAAAAATTCTTAAAAGTATTTGTCTTGTAGAAAGGGAGGACATAAACATAGGGATTTTTTTTTATGACATTGTTTTCTAAGTATGATTTGTTGGCTTAAGCTAAAGAATGCTGAAGAAGCCATTAAGACTTTCTTCCAAATTTTTACAAAATTCTGACAAATTTTTCTGAGTCACTGTTGTTCTTTCTATATACCACTAGAAAATATAGTTTTTTTAATGATTTGGCTTAAAAGGCATAGATACTTTCCTATTATTTAATTTGTATCCTTAATCTTTCAGAAAGATCTGCAACTTTAACAGTAAGATCATTAGTTATCTATTTAATGGAGCACATGCACTTTATTGAAAAACTGCCCCTTTTAGAGTTAAAACAAAAAACAGCACAGCCTTGTATCAGATATGAATTGTGCTTTTGTCTGATGATTCAAGGAAATCTCTTGACACCTTAATAGAACCCTGTGCATGTTCTTGAACATTAAGGCCATAGTAATAGCAACAGTCAACATTTATAAAGTGCTTGCTATGAGCCAGACATTTAGTTAAGTGCTTTATATGCATTCCTTGTTTAATTTTCAAAACAGTTCTATAAGGTAGGTACCATTTTATGGATGAATAAACTGAGGCTTAGAGAGTTTAAATGACAAACCTAGGTCCATGCAGTTTGTCAGTAACAGGCAGGATGTCTGAATGTAGACTTATTTTCACTACCTTGCAATAGTATCACAGAAGCAGTCATCTGTGAAGGATGGCAAGAGGGTTAAAAACTCGTGGATAGCAACTAAATGACACAACTTTGAAAAGGGAGAAGAGCTAAATTTAGCAGAGAGTATAGCACAGGAAAAGATACTAGAAAGTCCAGGCACTAGAGTCAAACTGTGTGAATTGTATCCTGGCTCCATCATTTATTAGTTGATTGACTTTTGGCAAGTTACTTACCCCTTCAGTGACTCAGTTTCCCCTTCTGTCAAACGAGAATAATACTAATAAGGTGTGTAGATTTAATGAGATAATACAAAACATTTAAACCAGTGCCTGGCATAGTAAACTCTCAAAAAGTTGTATGTCATTATTGTCTATTAACATTTATACTTATTTGTCCATTGAAATAGAGTATGTGGCATGTGAAAAGCTAAGTAAACAGTATAAAAAATTTCATTGTCTTACTAGTTCTTGTCTTAGTTTCTGATGCATATATTATTTGGTTAAAGACCCTATAGGTATATTGGAGAATGTGTTCTTAGAAATATTGTAATATCAATAAAAATGTATTCTAGTTTTAAGAAATGAAAACACTTCCCAAGAAGATAAAATTTTAAAAGTGTGTACCATATTTATATTTTATATTGATTTAAAGAATATTGACACTGTTTGGACAAATTTCCAGTACAGGTATGTTCTTGTATTATAGATGTTATGACTTTTCAAACTTAATCTACTATTTATGTTATAAAATTATTAATATCATGTAGTTCAGCAGAAACAGTAATATAACATAATGAGAAAAGTTGCATCTCTGCTCCTGATACTCTTAATAAATACATTATTCATTTTTTATTCAATTTAACTGCAAATAGCTATATTGAAAACATTGCCACCAGGTACATTTCTATTTTAGGATGACAGGGAAATAACACCTGAAGAGTCTCAGAAGTAAGAAACAAAATATGAATTATATAGTAGGTAGAAAAACATAAAAGATTCTGATGTCTGTGAATAACTATATTTACCAAAGGAATAAACATTAATTGTTTTAATTAGATTATAATTGCTCGTGAGAGTAAGCTCTTGCATAAGATAAAAACAATTGAGCTTTTCTGTCAGCAACATAGGATGGATTAATGTAAATGCTGGGCATTACTAAATTTAAACTAAGCCTTTAATCAGTGCCAACATGATGGAAAGATACTCATATTTAGGTCAAATTTTATTTGATCTTGAGAGCTGTACATCATGTTGAGGTTTAGGACAGGGCTATCTATGGAACACTCCAGAATGTTATCTCTACTAACAATTCCTGTTTCACAAATGGTATAAAAATAACCAAATGAGAATACTTTTTTTTTGAAGTTTCTTTTTATACTATTTTTTAAAAAATTTGTTTACTGGAGGAACTTTCTGGATATAATCTTGTTTGGGAGTAGATTTAGGAATTTTCTTCCATTTGTTGAGCACAGATTTGGATTTGGATTTGTTCCATTAATCGCCCTTGGTCCAGGGGACTCTTAAGAATAGGTGCATTTTGCAGTTTCTATAGATATTAAAACGACTCAATTATAGGCTAAAATGCCCACTTCAATCAAGGATTTCTAGGCCTTTGGAAAAACAGGCAATATTTACCAATATGCTGAAAACCTAAGTTCTCTAAGATTTCTTAATTTATCTTGTTTTTGATAGTGTTATAGAGGGAAAAAGAATCTCAGGTGGGACAAATCTGTTCTTCATAGAACTTTCATGGATTATAATGTTTTTAGATCCATCTAGTAGTTGAGGCCTAGGACTCATTTTATTGAGATTTTATAATGAGTTCATCTGTCACCATACTTCACTGTGTAGAGTCAAGTTTCTTGTGGCACCTTTCAGAACCCATTAAGTTCTTCCAGAACCGTGAATGCCATCTTTGACACAAGCTAGGAAGGTAATCTAAACCAGTGAGGAAAGCAAGGGGAGACTGTAGCAAATTAGAGTCACATACTCTGACTAGGGGGACAGCAGATACTCAGTCCACTGTAACCAGACCTTATGATTGGAAAGGTGCTGGAGATTTGGGTTTTTACATAAACTCTTTGATAGTTAAATGTTGTTTTTTTTTTTTTTTTTTTTTTTTAGAGACAGAGTCTCACTCTGTTGCCCAGGCTAGAGTGCTGTGGTATCAGCCTAGCTCACAGCAACCTCAAACTCCTGGACTCAAGCAATCCTCCTGCCTCAGCCTCCTGAGTAGTTGGGACTATAGGCATGTGCCACCATGTCCGGCTAATTTTTTCTATATATATTTTTAGTTGTCCAGCTAATTTCTTTCTATTTTTAGTAGAAACGGGGTCTCGCTCTTGCTCAGGCTGGTCTCGAAATCCTGACCTCGAGCGATCCACCCGCCTCGGCCTCCCAGAGTGCTAGGATTATAGGCGTGAGCCACCGTGCCCAGCATGATAGTTAAATGTTAATAACTAATTAAAACAAAAACTTAGCAAACCAATTATGCCAATGTCTGCTACCCTTTTATGACATCCATATGAGAAATTATCAAAAAAAAACATTCTCAGTCCTGTCATGGTGGCTCATACCTATAATCCCAGAATTTTGGGAGGCTGAGATGGGGAGGATTGCTTGAGGCCAGGAGTTCAAGACCAGCTTGAGCAAAATAGCGAGACCTTGTCTCTAAAACAAAAAAAAAATTAAACAGGCACAATGGTATGTGCTCCTACTCCCAGCTGCTCTGGAGGCTGAAGCAGAGGATCACTTGAGCCCAGGAATTTGAGGCTGCAGTGACTGTGATCACACCACTGGACTCCAGCCTGGGCAACAGTGTAAGACCCTGTCTCTAAAAAAAATTTAAAAAGTCAGTCAATCTCTATTTATTATAGTCCTTTTTCACACTACAGACCAAATACTAAAATCAATTTGAGGAAAAGCTATCCAAACCAACATATTGTTCTAACATCATTTTCTACCATGCATTTCACTTCCAGGTATTTTCTAAAATTAATGCAGTTGTATTTTAGCTACATACATTTTTATATGACTAATTTTAATAGTACAATACAGCAGTGATAATGTGCCATATTCAAGAGGAAATATAAGTGAGAAATTTAGCTCCACTGTTGAATATCTGGCTTTCTGTTCATTTAAACATTTGGGTGCCCCTGTTGCTGGGTGGATTAAGGAATACATGGGGGAGTTTTGATTTAATAGCACAGAGTACCAATTCTGCTTCTAACTCTAGGTGCCCTTTGGCAAAAACAAAATCCTGTGCTGTAGTATCCTGTTTTGAAAAGCCACTCAAAACAATTAGGAAACTTTGCAAATATAAAATGGTGCCTGAAAGCTTTTAAATTATAGAGAATGTAGTTCTGTGTAAGCCAATTTTCAGTTTCTTAAAAAGAGTTTTATATACAGCTAATATAGATGAATGTACATACAGAAAGGCAGACACATGTGCATAATACATGTAAAAATCTGTCTCCATTTGAAATGAAATTCTACATTACTGTACCATGAATGACTAGTGTAGACTTAAGAGTACAAAAAGAAAAGATTATGGAGGTCACAGTAAAGCACAAAGTTGAAAATGATTCAGCAAACAATGGAATTAAATGAAGAATAAATTAACTTAGGATAAAAGGGGAAGATACTGACCAATTGTTAGTAATATATATTTTAATAATTTCCAATATTAAGGGGTAAATTGTTCATCAAAAGCAATTATCTGCTTTTAAATCAATAATGTCTACTTGTAGCTTATTGATTGATTAATATTAATTTTGCAACATGTGACTTTAGAATAAAGTTTTTTTCTCACTTCCTGTGAGACCAAATATAAATCAAACATAAGGCCCTACCTGATTAGCTTGGTAGTGGAGGGGCATGGTATTAATAATTAAGGGTTTGGCCTTCGAGACCTGGGCTTGAATCCCAGTTCTGCTTCATATGACGTATATACAATTGGGTAAATACTGCACTTCTCCAGACCTTAGTTTCCTTATCCATAACTGGAGACAATGTTTATATCATAAGTTCATTGTGATATTTATAGGAAATTGTCTGTTTTCATGCTTTCAAGAGTACCAAACAAATACCAAGCACAAAATAAGTGATGGCTGCAATTACTATTATAAAATGAGGGGTCCAGCTGGTCCAGATCTATTCTATGAAGTATGATGGGAAAAATTTGATCTTAATTCTCTCAATGAACACTTGTTAGGGTTAAGGCAAAGAGCTGAAAAATTATTGGAAAACAATATCAAAGGATTATGCTTTGTTTAGTTAGGAAAAGAAAGCTTGATATACATCCTAATATTTTAAATAATATTAAAAATGATATGAAGAATTATTAAAAGAATAGTTTTTCTTATTTGCAGTGTTTGAAAAGATTGATATACACCTAGGTCACATTAGGAAATAACATGGGACAAAACTGAAACCCAATGTAATACACTGAAATAAAATTATGTGATAGTTTTGAGAAACTCTTTCTCTGCAGAATTTGTGGTTTATCTTTCTTGGGTGGACTGTGGACCTTGAGGGGTAGAATTGTTATCCTTGAGGTCAATAATTTCACCAATATTTTATTTTTGTCCAATGGTAAAAATTTAATATATGTAATAAATATAGAATTTGAATAAGGATAGAAATGCTATTGAAAATAATAACTTGATTAAAAATAACAATTAGCTGTAGCACTTTATACTTGAAATAATGTGCATAATTCTTGGACTCCTACACCATTTTAAACTCTAATCTTTATGGAAACATAAAAAGGAAACAAAGGCCATTTGGCAGTAGTGTGAGCATGTGCCGTCATGCTCACAGTGCATGGTTTCAACCTGGGATTTGAAAAAGTAGCCACTGAGACAAAGATAAAAAGTTTCTGTAAGTGGATTTGGACATTATATTTGGCTAATCATTTAAAGTGGAAATATGTGGTAACAGAATACAGAGTCTAGAATATAATTTGGAACCACATTCCAAATACAAAGCAATTTGAGGTTCACAGCAGCGCATTTTTGAAATCACAAAAGAACATATTTTATGAAAGAACCAAGGAAAGTAACTACATAGACATGTATTTTTTGCTTTAAGTAAATTTCTTATCTAGAATTTCAGTGGCTCCACTGGGCAAGACCACATCCAAAATGGTTTGTATGCTTTGTGGATGCATTTTTATTCAGAATAGCTACGTGGGGAAGGGAAGATACTGAATCCCAAGGGCATCGTAAACACACTAATGGTATATTAGATATGGCAACACAGTTGAACTCAAGAGTGTTTTGGTGAACTGAAAGTGGCAGACAAATTATAGGCCCAGCAAGTCTGTAAAAATCTATGAGACATGTCTGTGGATAGAATGTAATCATGCAATCAGTTTCGGAAAGCTTGAATAAACACGTTGGGTAGTCAACATTTATGAAATACCCTTTACCAGGCATTGAGGGGAAGGAAAACAAAAGGGTTGGCATGAGGTGGAAGAAGAGGTCTGTATAATCTCTGAGTGAGGGTGAAATTACCATGCAGAGACATCTGAGGGTGCTGTCATTTTGAATAAGGTTAAAGCTGTCAAACTATGCATAGTTATGAAGAAAGACTGTGAGGCAGTTTGTACTCATCCAGAGTGGAGGCACTTCTTTTTGTAATCATGAAAATATTTTAAAATACTAAAACTATAGAAGTGAATCATTCTAAAATGATTGTACACCTCCCCCTGTTTTGATTTCCTTTTATAGGTAGTCCAAGGAAATTATTGGTAATCATTAGAAGTCTTTCCACGTTTACTCAGTGACCAACTTCATGTATCATCTTTAATATTTATACAAAATAAAGATTTACTCAGTTTCATTAATGTAAAGTTATTAAAGTCTAGCTAGATACTGTGGCTTGTTGAAGGCTCTAATTCTGAGACATACTCTCTCTTTGTCAACATAGATATTAAAAATGCCCATATCCTTTTACATAGAAATTGTATTTCTAGAAATTTATACTGAAGATTTAAGACTGTACCAAATGACCTATGTACAAGGTTGTTTGTTGAACATTGTTTGACACAGCAAAAGACTAGAATAAAATAAATGCTCTTCAGTAGTGATTAGCAAAAAGTTATGGTGCATCCATACAATAGAAGATAATAGAGCTGCTAAAACTCTGTGGTTTTTATGGGAAAAGTTTTATTTTTAGTACATATGCATACACACACATTTCAGTATATTTATTTGGAATATCTTTGGAAGTGTTTATAAGAAATTCGTGACAGTGGTTGTCTCCTGAGGGGAGAAGAGAGTGGGTGGATGGCTGGGAGTAGAGCATCCTTACTTTTCACTGTATATCCTTTTGTTCTCTTTGAGTCAAGGAATGGTAGGTAACAGCAAGCACAGGCTAGCATGCCTGGGTTCAAATTCTTGCCCTGCTACTTACCAGTTTTATGACCTTGAGCCAGTTAGTGAATTTCTCTGGGTCTCAGTGATTTAATTTTTAGAATGGAAATATTAATTGTACTTACCTTATAGAACTATAAACAAGATGAAGTAAAGTATGTAAAAAGTTTAGAATAGTGCCTGGAACATAGAAAGACTATACAAACATTTGTTATTATTGTTCAATATGCTTATTTGATCAATTCAAGACTAAATAGTTTTAAAAGATTTTTTTTCTAACAAGAATTGACAATCGTGGCTTTCTTTTTTTTTTTTTTTTTGAGACAGAGTCTCGCTTTGTTGCCCAGCCTAGAGTGAGTGCCGTGGCGTCAGCCTAGCTCACAGCAACCTCAAACTTCTGGGCTCAAGCGATCCTACCGCCTCAGCCTCCCAGGTAGCTGGGACTACAGGCATGCACCACCATGCCCGGCTAATTTTTTCTATATATATATATTTTAGTTGGCCAGATAATTTCTTTCTATTTTTAGTAGAGATGGGGTCTCACTCTTGCTCAGGCTGGTCTCGAACTCCTGACCTCGAGCGATCCACCCACCTCGGCCTCCCAGAGTGCTAGGATTACAGGCGTGAGCCACCGCGCCCGGCCTCAATTGTGGCTTTCTATATATGATAATCAGAGTGAATGAAATAGGAAACAATGAGAATAGCTGTCTCCTCTGTCATTCAATGTTATTTAATATCAGGTTTGCATAGCACATAACACTTAAAACCATCTTTGCTTTTTTTTTTTTTTTAAATTATCACTTTCAGAAACTGTGGCAATCCAGGGAATTCTCTCATATCTTACCCAAGTCCACCAAGGTGGTACCACCAGGAATCTGTAAGAGTCAGAGTATTGCTGGGCTTGGGGCACCCCCAGTGCTGATACAGCTGCAGTGACCAAAGCCTTAGATCACAACACTCAATTCCCTTTGACTATCTGGAAAGCCTTCTCAAAAAGGATGGGTTCCAATAAGCCCAGACTGTGAAGATTAAAATAAATACCTAATTCTTCAATGCCCGGACATCAATGAACACCCCAAGCAACAAGAACATCCAGGAAGACATGACCTCACCAGATGAACTAAATAAAGTACAAGTGACCAATCCGGAGTGATAGTGATAGGTGACCTTTCTGTTAAAGAATTCAAAATAGCTGTCCTAAAGAAGCTCAATGCACTTAAAGCCAGGGAAGAATTGCTGGGGCAATATCACTGTGGGGGATGGAATACAGTTCATAGGCACAGGGGTTGGCTGTTGATAAGAGCTGAACAATTAATCTGGGGAAGGCAGAGTGTATGAACACGGATATTGATAAGTGGGTGAATGTGGTGGAAGCAGTTCATGGAAGTTCTCTTCTGGTTCCTTCTATTTTTTTCATTTAGCTAAAAATGAGTATGGGGAAGAGGTGGTATAATTTGAGAAGAGAAAAGAAGGCATGAAGTAGTTGGCTAGGAAGGCAGGAGTGTGAACAAACTATGGACATGAGGCATTATGATGGACATCATGAAGGGCCTTCTAGAGTTAGTGGGAGGAATTTAAATTAATTTAAGTTAGTCTGATTCAGTGATTTTCTCCATCAACTTTCAGGTGCACAAGACAGGTGCAGCATCAGTACATTTAATCATGGTTGGAGTTTCTCTGGACAATAAAACAAAAAGACAAAGGAGCAATTATAGAGATTGACAATGCAATCTTGGGTAGGTAAGGGGAGAAGTGACAACATGAAGGGGTTGAGAGACAATGAAGAGGATCAATGGATTTTTGATCAACTAATCAAATAATTGACTATGTCTTTGATTTTTCTTCCATTTGGAATATGTGTTGAAATATGAGGGCAGACATAATTCTCAGGCCACTGCTTAGAGAGACTATCCATCTCACAGTAAAGGACACCTGTCTACTTTTCTGTTTAATGAGGACTTGGATCTATGAGCATGAACTTTTGACCTTCTTTTCCAAAAGGAGGGATGCACTGCCCCTTTTCTTTTTTTCTTTTTTTTTCTTTATGTTTTCATTTTTGGTTATGAGGAAGAGTATAGGAAGGCCATAACTTCAGCACTATTTATGTTATGGTTATAAATATCTGATGAAGATTTTATTAGTAAGTTATATCCATCTAGTCTCATATTGCTTTTTGTTCTGTCTTTTCTGTCTTGTGGTTATTTTATTTTATTTTATATTGTTTTTGAGACAGAGTCTTGCTCTGTTGCCTGGGTTAGAGTGCCATGGCATCAACCTAGCTCACAGCAACCTCAAACTCCTGGGCTCAAGCAATCCTTTTGCCTCAGCCTCCCAAGTAGCTGGGACTACAGGCATGTGCCACCATGCCTGGCTAATTTTTTCTATATATATATATATTTTAGTTGCCCATATAATTTCTTTCTACTTTTAGTAGAGACGGTGTCTCACTCTTGCTCAGGCTGGTCTTGAACTCCTGACCTCAAGCGATCCTCCCACCTCAGCCTCCCAGTGTGCTAGGATTACAGGTGGGAGCCACTGTGCCCGGCCTCTTGTGGTTATTTTAAAAGAAAATTGGGAATGACTACGTAAGATATTGCTAACCAGGTGTTATTTTATCTAGACTCATTGAGCCTGTTTATTTGGAATTAAAATTAATCATGTAATTTTTCCTCAGATACTCAATTTTATAAAAAGAGGAGATTATTCAAGAAGTTTTGGACTTTGTGATAAGCTTTTCAATGACTGCTTTGTTTTATGAAACTTCTATTTGCATTTCATCTACACTAAGCACAACTCAAATTTCATAGGGGTTTTAGTCTAATTCTAATGTTAGAATTCAAAAAGATTTGACAAGATTTTATGAGTTTTTGTGGGTTTCTAGAGCACCATTTCTCTACATAGATCTGCTCATCTTAAAGCCTAATATATTACTGTGACCTCACGGATGAAATAATGGCAAGTGAATATCTTTGATAGAAAAAAAATCCTTAGTAACTCTATTCCTATTAAAGTTTTACAAATGAAATTGGGGCTAAATTAGTAGAGATGGCTTGTAGAAACCGTGAAAAAGTTGCTCAAAGTATCTTTGTCCAATGTTTGATTCACTTTTATCCTATCTTTAGGATAAAGGATGCCAGCTCACTTATCTTAGATTTAGCAGAAGACTAATTAGGTATCCTTATTCTTCTTACTAGATAAAAAATATACAAATTGCTCATTACAATTTCTAGCTTCATTGCTAAGGAGCTACTTAACCTTAGTTGGGTCACTTAACCTGGTCTGGCTTCTATTTCTTCATGGATAAAGTAGTGGAGTTGGACTAGTTGGTATCTGAAGTCCTACCTAGCTCTAACTTCCTTAGTTTTATTATTAGGAAGAAATTAGAATTTTATAGATACATTTTACTTAATATATTGTAAAGTCAATATGAATTTCTGTAACTTAGTTAATAAAAAGAACAAAGGGCTTATCACTTAGGAAAATTTAGTTGATTTGCTATATCATATTTGATACTACAATAAAATTCTAGATAAAGATTTAAATACAAAAAAAGAAGCCATGAGAGAATTCGAAGAATATATAGGTGAATTATATTCATAAAACTGTCCCCAAAATATTATATAATATCCAAAATGTGTTTTCTTCCTTTATAAAGTGCTTCTTCAAGTCTTTGATCTTTTTCTATTGGAGTGTTTGCAATTTTCTTATTCACATGTAAGAGCTCTTTATATATTAAAGATATAACTTTTCATTGAAAAAAATGTTTTCCTCCATTTTTCCATGTTAAACTTGATGTACAGATTTTTCTTAATCTAAAAAAAATTTAGGTATATTTAATCTGGTAATCTCTTATTTTAATTAGAAACTGAAAATTATTGATAAATCTGATTTTCTAAAGTTTTAAAACATCATAAACAATGTAAATGGAAATAGGAAAAATATTTTATAAAAAGCTTTAAATTCTGTAATATACAAGTAGCTCTTAAATGTTGATAAGAAAAATACAAATCCTTACAGAAATTTGATGAAGAAACTAACAAGTAACTTACAACTTCTTGGCATTATTGCAAAAGGATAATTAGATAAATGCACAGCAAGGCCCAATGACAATTATTACAGCACTGTTTATGTATGATAGCGAAAATTCTGAATCAGTCTGAAGATCTGTAAATAGAGCATTGGTTAAATACATTTGGGAATGGGTGTATAAATGATAATTATGTAAACATATATTTATTGATGGCATATGTAGTTATTACTGAGGCTTCTAGCGAATTTATTTGTAATTCCACAGTTTGAAAGCTTTTAATCCCATGGTTAACCAGGATGGGAACTTGCGTTCTGAATTGACAAGTATAAGGAATTCTGAGCCCTGAGGAATGCACTTTATGCCCTTGGTAGGAAGATTATAATTAAATGCTTATCAATTGTGTTGCCAATCAATAAAAAGTTTAATTAGTCATAGTGTTATTCCTTGAACTTGACTGACATGGTTTTCTTGGTTGAGTCATCATTTCATTGACTAAGCCACATTGTAACATCGTTCAGTAGATTGGCCCTTCTGCCTGAGGATATTAGTAATTTATATTGGATGAGTAGGAAAATTACATTCTGAGGTTGTCTTCTGATGAACAGGTGGGCTGGTAGACTGCTTTAAAGGCTGATAGCTTTTCAGCAGTGTTTGCATGTATGCCAGGATAAAGAAAACTGTGCATTAGGATGCTCGAATCTTGGCATATTGCAGATGAATGTTTACATTATCTTATTGTAACTTAACTTGGCCTTTCAGACTCAAGCTATTCATAGTTTAGGGATTAATGTGTATACTGCTGGCTGGTATCTCTCTGAGAAATATTTGAATCTTCACCTTTTAAGAAACAGTGATTAGTGTTCTTGTGTAACCACCAGAACCTATTAAATTTATATATTACCAATGGAATAAAAAAAGAAAAAAGGAAGAGGTGATTTTTGAAGCAATTAAAGATTTGCAAGTGAGATGGTAGAGAAATCTTCCTTCAGCCTCCCCACCCATTTCTGTAGACAATCTCCACTGTCTGCCAATATATAAATTTTTCTATAAATACATTCAAATATATTGAATATAAATATATTCAATTACTTGGAAATATTATGTGGAAAACCTGGCTTTGAGGTCTTAGGATTCTATGTCCCCAATTTTCTTTTCTTTTCTCTTTTTTTTAAATTTCAGAATATTATGGGGGTATTAATACAAACATTTTGGTTATGTAAATTGCTTTTGTACCACTTGGGTTAAAGTTTAGTGTGCCCATCCCCCAGACAGTGTGCATTGTACCGTTAGGTGTGAATTTACCCATTCCCTCCTCCCCGCTCACCTGCTTGATTTCTGATGAATGTTATTTCCATATGTGCACGTAAGTGTAGATTGATTAGTTTCAATTTAATGTGGTGAGTACATGTGGTGTTTGTGTTTCCATTCTTGTGATACTTCACTTAGAAGAATGGTCTCCAGCTCCATCCAGGTTAATACAAGAGGTTTTATTTCACCATTTTTTATGGCTGAGTAGTACTCCATAGGATACATATACCACATTTTATCAATCCACTTATGTATTGATGGGTGCTTGGATTGTTTCCACATCTTTGCAATTTTGAATTGTGCTGCTATAAACATTTGAGCACAGATGTCTTTTTAAATACAATGTCCTTTTTTTTCCTTTGGGTAAATACCCAGTAGTGGGATTGCTGGATCAAATGGTAGTTCTACTTTTAGTTCTTTGAGGTATCTCCATGCTGCTATGTCCCCAATTTTAATGTCCAACCTCTATGATAGCTCACAAGAGAAATAAATCTGGCATCCATCCCTGAATGTAAACCATTTGAAAAAAGTTTCAGAATAATTTATTAAGAAACAGTTTTCAGACATGATCAACAAATGGTGCAGACATTTCAGCCCTCCAAGATAAAAGAGTGAGACTTTCAATATAGAAAGTCAGAAATGGAAAGAAAAATAAAAATTTAGGAACAAAAGAAAAATCAGACTATGGACATGAAGAAACAGAGCTAAGTATGCCATATACATTTGCAGTTGGAGTTTTATGTCCTCAGGTAGGTGGGAAGAGGTTTTCCAAGGGTGTGTGTAGAGTGGTGAAAGGATCCTCCAGGGCAAATGTAGTGGGCAGGAAATATATCTTGCAGGGGAACTTTTAAGAACTTGGTCAGGATACCTTCTAACTCAATTAGATTTACCCCCTGGGAAGCATGGAGGTATCAAAGTACCAAAGGGCTAAAAGTTTCAATAGCATGTTACTTAGCATATCTTGTGTAGATCTCCTGGTGTCATAAGAAAAGAGTTAACATTTGGGAGCTAGCCAGAAAATGGAATTATTTCTCTTTTCTTTAGCTTCCTAGCTTCACCAGGTTTCTTGGAATTTTAATTAAGATTCCAGACATTTCAGCCATAATTTTCAGACAGCTTTTGTTAACAATATCAATCTATATATTTATCTCAGTGTAATCAAGTCTATTTCTTTTAAAAAATATCATTTATTCCCAGTGGGTATGTTCTGTAAAACACAGACATGATCAATAATTATGGTAAAATACTTTAATTTTGAATGTCATTGGCTCCACTGAATAATAGAAAAGTTATCCAATTGTTGTAATTACTTCCAAGAAGGATCCCCTGCCCCCACCTTCCCTGGTGTTTTCATTCTGTTGAACTTTTTAGAATGCATGCAAAAGATATGCTAGTTATTTGTCTTAAATTTTGATCTAGTAATTTTTTGGTATCATGTGTGGATTCTAACTAGCAACCTGTAGAGTATTTTGTGACTTTTACATTGAGCTTTTATCTTAACTTAGTTTACTTTTGTAATTTTAAGTAGAAAATTATGTTACAAAACAATTATCTATTCATGCTTAAACATTTTAAGGGGACAATTGGTATATAAAACAAAAAAATGGTATATTTTCCCAGGGAAAGTTGTATGCCTTCTGTGTTTTAATTTCTGAAATGTACCACAGGCTAAAATCATGGAAAATTACACTTATGCTGAAAAATTACACTTAAAATATAGGTGCATTTTTCTAGGTGTGACTGAAATTTTAGGTAAAGGCTAAATTGTGTTTTAAAAAATCCCCCCCATGAAGGGTTTTATAATATGCTTATTTGGAGTATTATACAACTGTGTTCAGCACAAGAAGCAAAATATAAATCAAGCTACATTTAAGTAGGTGACACTGTAGCAGCAACAAATGTCATTCTAGAAAAGTGACAATTGAGGCCGGGCGCGGTGGCTCACGCCTGTAATCCTAGCACTCTGGGAGGCCGAGGCGGGTGGATCGCTCGAGGTCAGGAGTTCGAGACCAGCCTGAGCAAGAGCCGAGACCCTGTCTCTACTAAAAATAGAAAGAAATGATCTGGCCAACTAAAAAATATATATAGAAAAAATTAGCCGGGCATGGTGGCGCATGCCTGTAGTCCCAGCTACTCGGGAGGCTGAGGCAGAAGGATCGCTTGAGCCCAGAAGTTTGAGGTTGCTGTGAGCTAGGCTGACGCCACCGCACTCACTCTAGCCTGGGCAACAAAGTGAGACTCTGTCTCAAAAAAAAAAAAAAAAAAAAAGAAAAGTGACAATTGACAAATTGTCACAGAATTCCAGGAGATATCTGTGCAGGCAAGTTATAGGCAGAATTAAAAAATGCAATGGATATTTCTGTGCAATTGTATTGTCAAATATTGTGGAGTCAAATGTATTTCCTAGTATTTGTTTACTTTTTGTTTATTTTCCCCTCTTCAATATATAAAATCATTTGAGTGAGGCTTAGATGCTACAAAAATGCCTTTAAAGTGTATATTACTACAACAGTGTCTCAAAGTGAAAGGAATTTGAATTCCCTCATTCTTTTACTATGTTCAGTGATGCCAAATTTGACAAGGGAAGACCTGTGAATTTTGACTTCCCTTAAGCTGAGTTTATTCCTAATAGCTCAGGAAAGCTGTCACAAAGTATGTGTTCTGATTTTAGTAGAAAATTTCCAAAATCTTGGCTAATTTCGGATAATTTTATTTGAACAATCTCCCAAATATTTGTTGAAATTGATGGAGAAGGAGGAACTTGCAGTGAGTGAAGGTGTTTGGAAAGAGCTACAGTGGGAAATGGGGGACAGACTGTCTGGGAACACATAGGATGATTGGATAGACCTGGAAACTACAAATCTGTAGTGATAACAATCAATGAGAAACGGGCCAGTTTTGAGCACTGTGAGGACTGGATCTGTGTCTGTCTCATTCGGCAATATAACTTCCAAGTCTACCAGAGAACCTGGCACATAAGAGGCACTCTGTAAATATTTTTGAATGAATAAATGTAATTTTCTCTGATGATGCTCAACAGCCTGATATGGGAGATGAGATAGCAGGAAATTGGCATGATCTAGAGGATCTCCTCCACTAAACCTGAGTTTTTTATATTGGATGCACTAGAATGTGTTTCCAAACGTGGTTGTAGAAACCATTGTATTTGGAATCTCCTTTTGGTCCCTCTATACAAAAAGGGAAAAGAACTACCTGTCTGAATCAGCCATTAGACAATGATAGTTTACATCTAAAGAGGAAAGGCAGGGACTAAGTAAAGAGACATGGTAGAGAAAGCAGAATCTACAGGTTTGAACATGAAATTATGGTGCAGGGTCAGTCATTCTAAGAATTGGTCTCATGAAAAATGTACCTGAAGCTACATTCTAAGTTGTGAGATCAAACTTTGGAGGGGAGATCTTGAGGGACATGCAAAGGATTCTCTAGAATGTGCATAAGATTCTCAATGAAGGGTATCAATACAGGGCACAACAGAAAATAATCTGAGCTTTAAGTAATAGGAACCATCCAGATGGTGCCTTTGGACAAGCACCAGGTGTTAGAAACTCAGACATGGGCAGCTAATCCAGTTTCTGAGGGGTTGGAGCATAAAACAGGGACACTAGAAAAGAATGGGGTACCTAGGAAATTGGTGTTCTTTTATTCAACCATTCATGTGACAGATCTTCCTCCCTTCCTTCCTTCCTTCCCTCCTTCCTTCCTTCCTTCCTTCCTTCCTTCCTTCCTTCCACAAAGCCTCTCTCTATCACCTAAGCTAGAGTGCCATGGCATCAGCCTAGCTCACAGCAACCTCAAACTCCTGGGCTCAAGCAATCCTCCTGCCTCAGCCTCCCGAGTAGCTGGGATTACAGGCATGCACCACACGCCCAGCTAATTTTTCTATTTTTAGTAGAGACAGGATCTCGCTCTTGCTCAGGCTGGTCTCGAACTCCTGACCTCAAGCGATCCTCCCGCTTCCACCTCCCAGGGTGCTAGAATTACAGGCGTGAGCCACCACATACTGGCTGACAAATATTTATTGAAAAATGTGGAAGGCACTGTGCATGGCAAGGAAAGAAGGTAGGCACTGGGGATGAAGACCACAGCACAGTGATTGAAGAATGGGAGTGTTAGTTAAGTTTAGAAATGGTTCAGCAGCGAGAATGATCCAGAGTTGGTCCACTCTCTGGATGTGCTGATGCCTCAGGTAGGATTTACATGTATCAGTCCAGATGCTGAGGTCACAGAGTGCTAAGCAAGCCAGCACAGTCACTTCTTTTAAATTGCTTTGAGGGTGGTGGTTTAAGGTGGTCAAGGCAGTTGACCAAGGAAACATGCTTTTCTTAAAGGACTGTTTTCCAGAGGGGCTTGGTTCTGTGGACCCAAAGGACAAAGTGGTTTCTGGTTAAATCTCACAGGTAAAGTTTACATCCACTAAAAAGGAAAATATTGTTTAAATAGACTTTAGTTATTCTAGGGAGCAAGAACAACATTCCACATATATGATGGCAAAAACTGTCATTTCATGAGAAAAAGAAAGATCTTCCCCTACCTAGTTTGCCAAATATTATTTACATATTTCTTTATAATGTGTGTAGATACTCAAAATTCTACCATTATTCCTCATTTGTCTAGCGGGAAACACATGGGACAATGGTGTGAATCAGTTTATAAAGATCTTTATTATTGTGATCAGTGAGAGGAGAGTAGGGGGTGCACTTAAAAAAAGTGAATCTCTGAGGGATGGACGGGAAATGTTACTAATCAATGACTAAGACAACAAAAGGGGAAGGATGTAGAACACCCCCAAACTATCTTTGATTATTTTAAAAACTCTATCTTCTAAGGGAGATAGAATCAAAATTCTTGAGTGGATTATATTCATCCTATGCTCTTTGAAATGATAATTATATTTTTTTCATTTTGCCAATAGAATTCTTGCTCACAGATTCCAAATTCCTTGGTTAACCTGCTGAAAACTTGTTTCTCTTCATATAGAGCCCAATAAAATCATTAATTTCTATAGTGTTTGTATGGTGAAGCTAAATTCAATGAATAAATTAATAAAATGAATAAATGATAAATGAATTGAAACATAATAAATTAATAAAACTTCAGTGTAATATGCCTTTTAATATGTTCAGGAGGGAGTATTTCAGCTGTTAAATGGATTGCAGTTAAATGAATTAAAAAACAAAATAAATTTTAAAATGCTCCATTATTCATTAAAGTACTTTAGTGCCTCATTAATCTATTTTAGATCACTCAGGCCCATAAGTGCCTATTGTCAAAAGCTGATAAAGTGTGAGGAATTGCTTTTCATACCCTAGAGTCAACTGAATACAGTATCACTTCTCAAGGTGTTAAGGTCAAGTCTATTGGGCACAAAGTGTCTTTGACGCTTGTAGACTTTTTAAAAGGAATATTAGGAGGAGTTTTTTTTTTTACATGTTTAGTCACACTTTAAAAATTTGAAAAATGAAATGGAAGAAACATCTAGATTTTAAAAAACCTCATTTTCCCCCTTTCCAAAGTACTCTTAAGGTAAGACGCAACAATGGGCCAATCTAAAAGATTTTCTGAATTAAAACTCAGGTGTAACTTCCTTTTTTTCTCTCTTTCTCTTTGTTAATCTTTAAGAGTTGAAGTTATGTGTCTTTGGAACTATGAGAAATTTAAAATAAGGTAAATATTCATTAATGGATTTTACAGGCAGACTTACACTTTTAAATTTATAAACATGTGGTAGAGAGAACATAGATGCTATTTCTGTTCTGTGTGACCTTGGGTAAGTCTCAATATCCTTGAGTCTGCATTACGATAAGAGGTGAATAGTAGTGGGGATGGCAGATTGAACAACAGTGACACTCCCTTCTATACCTAGTGATCTCTGGTTCCTTTATAAGAAATGTAAAATAAGCAAAATCATAGAGGATAACATTTTAACACCCAGGACAGTAACACAGCAATGAGAAAACAAAAAACTAAGAGGTGTGTTATTCAAATGTCTCTGTACGAATGGATTGGAGATGTTTAAAAATGGTAACTGTCTTTTTGTCACTTATAATTAATCTAGGGACTTCTGCTTTTACTGTGGGAAGCTAACTTGGTCTGAAACACTCTTCAGAGCAAACCATTTATACAGAGGCCCAGCTCTGATTTAACAAGAGCTGGAAATTGAAACAGTGGGAAGATCCATACTATCTGGGGTTCTCTTTGAGCAATGTTACCTAAGGAGGTACAGTGGAAACTTTGATCCCCCTCTTAGTACCCCCTGCACCAAATCCATCACAATACGGACTTTTGTCAGATCAATTAGGAAAGGTACCCTCTTATCCTCAGGATAAAAACTCACAGTGCCAACTAATCTCTGAACTGCAAGTGTAGTCATTTTTTCCTGTCATTTGGAGATAGCTTGCCAGAAATAAAGGCAAAGTAGAGGAGAGATGGTAAGAGGAGCAGAGGCTTGAAGACATCAGTCAATCCCCTGGGTCTAGCCAAGCTTGAACTCCTGGACTTTTCAATTACAGGAGCAAGTAAATTCCCTTTTCAGCATAAGCTAGATTAAATTGTTTTATGTCATTTTCTCTTAAAAGAACTATTAATAAGAAAAGGTATTAATAATATGGGATACCAATAATTTATCTATCAATGTTAATTACTATGCTTCATTCTAAGATACCAATGATTGCAATATGTATCATTTATTTAATAATATTTAAGAGGAACAAAATGCTATTGTAATGTATTAAATATATGAATAAACTTTTAGATACATCCTTAGTTTAGAAATACTAAATGCAAAAAATACCTTGGAATGAGGAAATCTGAAAGTTTAAGCACTCTATTTTTTCGTAACTATAGTAGTTGAAATTATTCTTTTGATTAAATGAGAATTTTGAAGGAAGATTGGGAGAGTCAGGAGAGAAAGCAGAGTAAAAATTTTGGAATAGGGATTCTATTTTTGGGTGAAATAAGATATCATGGAAGGAGATCAGAGGAAGGACTTAGGAAAAGTAGAAAGCATCATGGTGGTATTGGGTAATAGTACCAAGGTGCATGAGGCAAGCTAGGAGTAAGATGATAACAATGTTGTGCACCGTACTGGGTACAGAAGATGTGATGGTCATCATGACATTTGTGGTTCCTGCCTTCACTGGGCTCACAGTCCAGGGGGCCAGGCGAGTGGATTCATCTCTATTCCTGTTAGTCACTTGCATCTTCCTAGGTCCCAGCTTCCAAGGATGCTGACTTTCTGCTGTGTCTTCTCCTCCCTAGGGACCCCTGTGGATAAGACCAAGTCATCCCATGCTGGCTCTCCCCAGAGAAATGTCCTTATCAATATGCTCCAACATCTACTCCCTAGCCTTCTTTTTTAAGCTTTAATCTTTACAATGGATCTATGAGTCATGCATTAGGCTTTCTTTTTTTTTAAATCAATTCTGTATATGTAGGGTGGGGTTTGTCTCACTCACCTTGATATCCTACTGCCAAAATAGATACAGAAAAGAATGTATTCTAGGTTTGTTTAATGAATGCATTATACTTATAATTTATAGGATACTTATTTAAAATCTCCTGATATATACTTAAAAATATATAATTAAACAAAATCTAAAATGATATTACTTAGTGATGTCTAAACTATTACCAACTTTTAAATATCATAAGTTTTTTCATGAAAAACCCTTCTTAGATTTCAGAATGACCAAAGTTTTCTTATACCTATTTATAATGGTCTGCTTTATTTAGTTAGAGAGCCCTTATTTTGAAACCACATGTGTATTTTCTTTCTTTTTTCCTTTTTCTTATCTTAGATATGAATGCTTTAGAGCTAAGTTTGGTGATCTCTTGCAGTACCTTCTCTTTCATTGGTTTTATTTCTAGGTTTCTTATCTCCATCTCCCACTTTACTTGATTATTATTTTTAACTCTCTTTCAGAGCAATTTTTAAAATTTGTTTCTCTATTTTAAGTTGCTTTCAAGTCTTTCTTCAAATAGGCTGGTCATATGGGTATAGAGGTTTCTACATATCTGACTGTGCTCTAGAATTCAACTTGAGGCCGAAAATGATGGCTCATGACTATGATCCTAGCACTCTGGGAGGCTGAGGCAGGAGGATCACTTGAGCTCAGGAGTTAGAGACCAGCCTGAGTAAGAGTGAGACCTCATCTCTACTAAAATAGAAAAAGTAGCCGGGTGTCATGGTGCGCACCTGTAGTCCCAGCTACTCAGGAGGCTGAGGCAGGAGGTTGCTTGAGTCCAGGAGTTTGAAGTTGCTGTGAGCTAGGCTGACGCCATGGCACTCTAGCCCAGGCAACAGAGAGAGAAAAAAAGAATTCAACTTGAAATTAAAATAATAGACAATGCAATTTTGGAAAAGAATTCAATTTTAATAAGAATTCAATTCTAATTTGTTTATTTAATCATTCATCCATCCACCCATTTATACCTACCTTTATTTCCCTAAGGATAGAAAGTGGCTATGAGGAAATACACATAATGATGAAGCACAATATTTCCCAAACTATATTCTGAGATATTAATAGATATTATGACAAAACTGCTTCATGTTTAAATTCATCTGGAATTGTTGAGGTTTCCTTAAAATTAGGTACAAAGTGACTCTTGAGGATGACATGGGGCTATAGTTATTAGGCAATTATTTCTCAAAAAGATTTTAAAAGGTTTTTTTTATAAAGCATCTATTAACATATATAAAAACAAGTGTTCCAGCAAATCCAGTTGGATAAATGCTTAATTAGTTAAATATAAATAAAATCAGCAGCAGGAAAAACCAAAATAGAGTAAATTATACTGGAAGGAAAAAGAACACACTGTAAAATTTTACATGATGATTTACAAGCTATAAATTTGCTTCTGACCTTCTTGGAGGTCAAAGCAAAAGGGAAACATGGCTCATTACCAAATTCTCACTGTAAGCAAATGGAAAAGAATACTTCATTTTCTTGGGGGCAGCCACACTGCTTACTGAATTATAACAAATGTGTTTCAGATGGATCACATGAGGTCTTTGGGTATAGTTGTCCTAATGTCAACCTTTGCATGTGGGACAGGAGCATATGCTGCATGAGTTTTAGCAAAACGGTGGTGCAGTAGTCAGGCAGTTTCTGTCAGTTTTCAGAGGTGAGATTTAGTGAAACAGCTCAAATGTGGAGCAGCACATGGGAAAGAGGCAGAATCTGAATGGCAGAAAGGTATAGAGGAGTTGCTGGACAAGCTCATAGAACCACATTGCCCCCATTCCACACTTAGGGTTCAGTTTGAAGACAAAGTCATTTGAGTCAAAACCAAATGTTATCTATCCATCTATCTATCTTCTATCTATTTATCTACTTATTCACCTTTTAAAGAAATCTATTTATTTAAGATATCACTTTAATTTTTTAAAATTAGGGTGGGATTTTTGTGTATGCATTTATGTGATAGGTATTTTACCTATAAAGGAGCCCTGAAATAAAACTGTTGACCTAATCGCTAAGTTGACAGAATTCTTCATTTGTCCAGGACATGGGAATTAGAACATCTTCTCATGGAAAGGGTAGCTTTTAAAACAAGTCACTTTATGAAACTTGTCAACTTTCTAAAAATACTGAGTTGACCAATCCTAATTTTTCATCAGACATAGAATTTTATCACTAGTTCGGTAGTTTATTGATGATATTATGGAAGGATAATTATGTGCTATATTTCTTTCTGTCATGAAAATAAATAATCCCTCATTTATCATTCTTTATGAATTATAACACAGAGGCTCAAATGAAAACTTTAGAAATTAGAGAAAATTATTAACAGTAAGGAATATTAGATTTTGATGGAGTGAGCCCAGCTACACCATCAACTTAGAATAGTTGTGTGAATAGAGTAATTTACTGAGTCTCTCTGAGCATCAGTTTCCTTATCTGTAAAATGGAAAAATGTTAGTAAATAGCTTACAAGGCTGTGGTGAGGAATACATAAGACAATACAAGAAAATTCTTGGCACCTAGTACATAATAATCAACCAACAATTTTAGGTATCATTATGATGACAATCAGGTATTTTATGATGAAACATAGACTCATTGACTACTGTAGCACTGTTTTTTTGGTGGGGGAGAAGCTTTTGGAAATGCTGGGCATGAGATCCTGAAGGAGCCTTCTAAGTTGGGAAAGTAGGGTGGAATGTTATATAGGGCTTTATCAAGAGGGCTCACTGGAGTTCAGCTACTTTCAGGAATAGTTGATTAAAGATGCTTCTCAGAGAGGGAGGAATTATTCTAGAAGATTAGCAGCGACTGTTGGGGCAATTTTGATTTTTGTCAAGAATGCTAGAGAGGAACAATGAGGAGCTAAGTCATATGCAAGAGATAATAGCGAGGAACAGAGAGGTGGGGTGGGCGGGGGCCCTGTGCAAGGGCTGCCTTGGAATGTTCTCATTCTTTAAGTACCTCTCACACTTACACTGCTGTCTCTTGATATTTTCCTTTTTATGCTTATATTTTCTCTCCTTAATTATGTTTTGTTTTATTTTTAATTTACATGTAATAATTGTACATATTTAGGAGTACAGAGTGATGTTTCAATACATGTATACAATATGTAATGATCAAATCAGGGTAATTAGGATATCTATCACCTCAAACGTTTACCATTTCTTTGTGTTGGGAACATTCAAAATCCTCTCTTCTAACTATCTGAAAATATACAATAAATTTTCTTTAGCTATAGTCACTCTACAGTGCTACAGAACACTAGAACTTATTCTTCTATCTAGCTGTAATTTTGTATCCTTTAACCAATCTATCCACATCTTCTCCCTCTCCCCGCTTCCCAGCCTCTATTTACTGCTATTCTACTCTCTCCTATGAGCTCAACATTTTTAGCTCCCACATTTGAGTGAGAACATGTGGTATTTATCTTTCTGTGCCTGACATTTCACTTAATGTTCTCCAGGCTCATTCATGTTGCTGTATATGACAGAATTTTATTCTTTTTTATGGCTGAATAATATTCCATTGTGTATATATACCACATTTCCATGGACACAATTTGATTAGCTATCTTGGCAATAGTGAATAATGTTGCAATGAACAAGGGAATGCAGATATCACTTAAATATACTGATTTCCTTTCTTTTAGATAAATACACAGTAATGGGATTGCCGGATGATATGGGAGTTCTAATTTTGGTTTTTTGAGGAACCTCCATACTGTTTTTCTTAATGGCTGTACTAATTTATATTCCCATCAACAGTGTATGAGTCCCCTTGTAATTTTGATATTGAGTTGTTTGAGTTCTTTGTATATTTTGGATATTAGTCTGTTATTGGATGAATAGTTTGCAAATATTTTCTCCCAGTTTACAGATTGTCTCTTCACTCTGTTGATTATTTGCTATAAGGAAAACTTTTAATCTGATGTATTCCCATTTATCTATTTTTGCTTTTGTTGCCTATGCTTTGAAGTCTTAGCCATAAAACCATTTCCCAGACAAAAGTCCTGAAGTGTTTCCTATGGGTTTTTTTCTAGTAATTTTATAGTTTTAGGACTTACATTTAAGTCTTTAATCCATTTTGAGTTGATTTATGTGTATGGTGAGAGATAGGGACCTAGTTTTATTCTTCTGCATATGAATATTGAGTTTCCCAGTACCATTTATTGAAGAGACTGCTGTCCTTTCTCCAATGTATGTTCTTAGAGCCTTTGTCAAAAATCAGTTGGCTGTAAATACATGGATTCATTTCTGGGTTTTCTATTCTATTCCATTGGTCCATGTGTCCGTTTTTATGCCACTACCAAGCTGTTTTGATTACTATAGACTTGTTGTATATTTTCAAGTCAGATAGTGTAATGGCTCCAGCTTTGTTCATTTTGCTCAGGATTGCTTTAGCTATTTTGCCTCATTTGTGGATCCACATGGATTTTAGAATTATTTTTACTATTTCTGTGAAGAATGTAATTGGTATTTTGGTAGGTTTTGCATTGACTCTGTAGATTGCTTTGGGTTGTATGGTCATTTTCATGATATTAATTCATCCAGTCTATGAATATGGGATGTCTTCCCATTTTTTGTGTGTGTGTGTGTCTTCTTCAATTTCTTTCATTAGTATTTTGTAGTTTTCATTGTAGACATCTTTCACCTCCTTGGTTAAATGTATTTTTGTGTATTTTTTTGTGGTTATAGTAAATAGATTGGTTTCTTTTTCAGCTAGTTCATTATTGGTGTATAGGAATGCTATTGATTTTTGTATGTTGATATCGTATCCTGCAGCTTTACTGAGTTTGTTTATCAGTTCTAAATGTTTTTTGGTGGAACCAAAAACATTTGGTGTTTTTTGGTGGGTTTTTCTATGTATAAGATCATATCATCTGCAAAGAGGGAAAATTTGAATTTCCTCTTTTCCAATTTGGAAGCATTTATTTCTTTCTCTTGCCTAATTGCTCTGGATAGACCTTCTAGTACTATGTTGAATAAGAGTGGTGAAAATTGACATCCTTGTCTTGTTCCAGTTCTTAGAGGGAAGGCTTTCAACTCTGCTGTTCACTATAATGTTAGCTGTGGATTTTTCATATATGGCCTTTATTATTTTGAGGCATGTTCCTTCCATATCTAATTTATTGAGAGTTTTTATCATGAAGGGACGTTGAATTTTATTACCTTTTTTTCTGCATCTATTGAGATGATTATATGGTTTTTGTCCTTCGTTCTGTTGATGTGATGTATCACATTTATTGACACGTGTATGTTGATCCATTCTTGTATCCCGAGGATAAATCCCATGTGATCATGATGTATTATCTTTTTGATGTGCTGTTGAATTCAGTTAGCTAGTATTTTGATGAGGAATTTTGCATCTATGTTCATCAGGGATATTGGGCCTATAGTTTCTTTTTTTGTGGCATCCTTGTCTGGTTTTGATATCAGGGTAACACTTGCCTCATTGAATGAGGGAGAATTCCTTCCTCTTCAATTTTTTTGCCTAGTTTGAGGAGAATTAATGTTAGCTCTTCTTTGAAAGTCTGGTAGAATTCAGCAGTGAAGTCATCTTGTCCTGGACTTTTCTGTGTTGGGTGACTTTTTATTACTGCTTTTATTTCATTACTTGTTATTGGTCTGTTCAGGTTTTCTATTGTATTTCTTCCTGATTTAGTCTTGGTAGGTTATATGTGTCCAAGAATTACCCATTTCCTATAGGTTTTCCAGTTTTTTAGTGTATAGTTGTTCATAACAGTCTCTGATAATTTTTTGTATTTCTGTGGTATCAGTTGTAATGTCTCCTTTTTCAATTCTGATTTTAATTTGGGTCTTCTCTCTTTTTTGCTTGGTTAGTCTAACAAGTGCTTTACCTATTTTGATTATCTTTTAAAAAAAAACCACCTTTTTGTTTCATTGATTCTTCGTAATTTTTTTAGTTTCTATTTCAATAGTTCTGCTCTGATTTTGATTATTTCTTTTCTTCTACTAATTTTGGGATTGTTTTGTTCTTGGATATTCCTTGAGGTGCATCTTTAGGTTGTTTATTTGAAATATTTTTACTTTTTTGATGTAGGCATTTATTGCTATAAATTTTACTCTTAGTACTGCTTTTGCTGTATTACATAGCTTTTGGTATGTTGTGTTTTGATTTTCATTTGTTTTAAGATTTTTAAAAAATTTTCTTCTTAATTTCTTCATTGACCTACTTGTCATTCAGGAGTGTGTTTTTTAATTTCCATGTATTTGTACAGTTTCCAAAATCCCTCTTGTCATTGATTTCCAGTTTTATTCCATCATAGTCTTAAAAGATACTTTATACAATTTCATTTTTAAAAAATTTGTTGAGACTTGTTTTGTGGCCTAACGTATGATTTATTCTGGATAATGTTCTATGTATTCATGATTAAAATGTGTATTCTGTAGCTGTTGGACAAAATGATCTGTAAATATCTGTTAGGTCCATTTGGTCTATTGTACAGTTTATGTCTAATATTTCTTTGTTAATTTTCTATCTAAATGATCTGCCCAATGCTGAGAGACGGGTGTTGAAATCTCCAACTGTTGCTGCATTGGAGTGTATAACTGGGGTATTTCACTTTAGCTCTAGCAATATTTACTTTATATATCTGGGTTCTCTAGTGTTGGGTGTATATATAGTTACAATTGTTAATATCTGCTTGCTGAATTGATCCTTTTTATCATAACATAATGACCTTATTTTGTCCTAAAGTATATTTTATCTGATGTAAGTATAGATACTACTGCATCACTGTTGGCTTTCATTTGCATGGAATATCTTTTTTTCCATACCTTCCCTTTCAGTCTATGTGTGCCTTTTTTTTTTTTTTTTGAGACAAAGTCTCGCTTTGTTGCCCGGGCTAGAGTGAGTGCTGTGGCGTCAGTCTAGCTCACAGCAACCTCAAACTCCTGGGCTTTAAGCTATCCTACTGCCTCAGCCTCCCGAGTAGCTGGGACTACAGGCATGCGCCACCATGCTCAGCTAATTTTTTCTATATATATTTTTGGTTGGCCAGATCATTTCTTTCTATTTTTAGTAGAGATGGGGTCTCGCTCTTGCTCAGGCTGGTCTCCAACTCCTGAGCTCAAACGATCCACCCACCTCGGCCTCCCAGAGTGCTAGGATTACAGGCGTGAGCCACCACGCCCGGCTCTATGTGTGCCTTTATAGGTGAAGTGAATTTCTTATAGGCAGTGTATAATTGGGTCTTGTTTTTTTATTCATTCAGCAAGACTGTATCTTTTAATTATGGAATTTAAACTGTTTGTATTCAAAGTTGTTATTGATACGTGAGGTCATTTTGATAATTATTTTCTGGTTGTTTTGTATATCTTTTATTCCTTTCTTCCTTTCTTATTGTTTATCTTTCTAGTTTAATGGCTTTCTGTAGTGATAATGTTTGATTCCTTTCTCTTTATTATTTGTGTATCTGCTCTACCAGTGCATTTTATATTTTCATGTGTTGTTATGATGGTAGTTATTGTCCTTTTGTTTCCATATGTGGGACTCCCTTATGCATTTTTTTGTAGAGTGCTCTAATAGTGATGAATTTCCTCAGTTTTTTCTTGTCTGGAAAAAACCTTATTTTCCTTCATTTTTGAAGGATAGTTTTTCTGAGTACAATATTCTTGACTGGCAGATTTTCCCTTTAAACACTTTGAATATATCATCCCTTCTGTCTGGCCATGTAAGGTTACTGCTGAGAAATCTGCTGTTAGTCTGATGGGGGTTTCCTTATATGTGACTTGATGCTTTTCTCTTATTGTTTTGAGAATTCTCTCTTTGTCTTTGACTTTTGACAATTTGACTATCATGTGCCTCAGGAAGGACATTTTTGAGTTGAATTTATTTGGGAATCTTCAAACTTCCTGGGTCTGGAGGTCCATATCTCTCCCCAGACTTGGGAAGCTTTTAGCTATTATTTCATTAACTAGGTTTTCTATGCCATTTCCCATCTCTTCTTCTGAAATTCCCATAATGCAAATATTTGTTTGCCTAATGGTGCCCCATATTTCCTGTAGGCCTTCTTCATTCTTTATTATTATTTTTTTCTTGTCTGACTGCGTTATTCATAAAACCTATCCTCGAGTTCAGAAATTCTTTCTTTTGTTTGATCTAATGTTTTGCTGAAGTTTTCAATTGTATTTCTTTTCCCTCATTGAATTCTTCAATGTCAAGATTTCTGTTTGTTTCTTTTTTAATGATATTTGTCTCTTTGTTGAATTTCTCAGTCTGATCATGAATTGTTTTCCTGATCTTGTTGAATAGTCTTTCTGTGTTCTCTTCTGTTTTGATGAATTTCCATGAGATCATTACTTTGAATTTCTTTTTTGGTATTTCATAGATTTTATTTTATTTTTTGGATCTTTTTCTGGAGAATTATTGTGTTTCTTGAAGGTATCCTGTTTCCTTACTTTTCCATATTTGTTGCGTTCCTACTTGATATCTGCACACCTGATGTAATTGTTGCTTCTTCCAATTTTATGGAATAGCTTTCATAGAGAATGCCTTTTCTGGCTGGGCACGGTGGCTCATGCCTGTAATCCTAGCACTCTAGGAGGCCGAGGTGGGAGGAGCGCTCGAGGTCAGGAGTTTGAGACCAGCCTGAGCAAGAACGAGACCCCGTCTCTACTAAAAATAGAAAGAAATTAGCTGGACAACTAAAAATATATATAGAAAAAATTAGCTGGGCATGGTGACGCATGCCTGTAGTCCCAGCTACTTGGGAGGCTGAGGCAGGAGGATCGCTTGAGCCCAGGAGTTTGAAGTTGCTGTGAGCTAGGCTGACGCCATGGCACTCACTCTAGCCAGGGCAACAAAGTGAGACTCTGTCTCAAAATAAAATAAAATAAAATATGGGTGAAAATAGCACCTGGAAAGTTTCATTTCAGAATACAAAAGGAATTGTTAGAGTAAAACTATTTCACACTTTCAAACAGATTAAAGAAAACACAAATTTTATAAAATAGGAAATTAAAAAAAAACACAACACAATTAGATAAAACATCTGTTAATGCTAAGGAAAGAAATTAAGGAAAAAATTAAATAATAGTGTTACCAAATTTTAAAATAAACTACAAGCAGCAAAGAATGGACTTGGTATTTCTGAAAGCTTAATCAATGGAATGGAGGATAAATTATAGAGAAACCAGGCAGGGGCTCATGCCTGTAATCCTAGAACTCTGGGAGGCCGAGGTGGGAGGATTGCTCAAGGTCAGGAGTTCGAGACCAGCCTGAGCAAGAGCCAGACCCTGTCTCTACTGAAAATAGAAAGAAATTAGCTGGACAACTAAAAATATATATAGAAAAAATTAGCTGGGCATGGTGACACATGCCTGTAGTCCCAGCTACTCGGGATGCTGAGGCAGGAGGATCGCTTGAGCCCAGGAGTTTGAGGTTGCTGTGAGCTAGGCTGACACCACAGCACTCACTCTAGCCCAGGCAACAGAGCAAGACTCTGTCTCAAAAAACAAACAAACAAACAAACAAACAAACAAACCCCCCCCCAAAAACAGAATGCCTTTTCCTGTAGATGTGTTCTATATTTTTAGTTAGGGAAGATCCTTTGGCTTTGATTCTAGGTGTGTGCAGTGGTATAGTTTCTACTCGATTTCTTCAAGCGTATTTAACATCAGTGGTGTCTGCAAGTACTTCAGTGGACTAGGCTGCAATTGTTTGTGGAAGCTGTGGTGAGGCTGTGCTGGGGGCAGGGAGACCAGTGGGCTGGTCTTTGGCCCCTGTCAGGGGGTGAGCCTGAGTGTGCAGCAGCTCCATTCTGGAGGGGTTCAGGTCACTGGTGGATGTGACAGGCCCTGAGTGGACCAGTCCTTGAGCCCATGGGAGGCAGGGGAGAGTGCAGGGTGGCTTTGCTTTGGAGGAGGTAGGGTTGCCAGTGGCAGCAGTGGGTCTTGGCCTGGTGGCTGTCAGGTTCTGGGGAGTGCACCTATCAGCTCTCTTCTGGGGGCTGCCTTCCCATTGTGCTAGACTACCTATGCCCTGTGGCTTAGGGCACTGTGTGGAGTTGGGCACCAGGGTCATGTCTGCACCATTGGGTTCAGCTGTTGACATGATGCTTCAGCCCCCTGGGTGGATGTAGTGGGATGTGGGCAAGGCCTATTGGGCTCCAGGGCAGTATGCACTCTGGTGATGGCTCTCCTCTCAAGGCGGTGATATCCTGTGAAGGCCTAGGGGTAGGGCTAACCAGTGTGAATACCCTCCATGGAATAAGACAGTCATGTGGACTCTAGGCAGTGCCCTGTACTGGTTCAGGGCCTGCAAGGGCTGTAGGGCTCTTATGTAGCTAGAACTGTGGGCATCCGTGGTGGGAATGCAGAGTGCTAAGCATCTCCTGCCTACCTTCTTCCTGCAGTAGGGAGTCTACCAGTCAAGCTGATCCAGGCCATGTGCTTCTCTTTCTTCTTTATACTGCCATCCTAAGTCTCTGTGCTGCAGACAATCTTTGTCATTTCTTTGCTGAATCCCAGTGTTCTCCCCAGACACTCTATCTGATGTGTGGTTATCTATATGGTTTTGTTTTTTAATCTTTCTTTGTGGAGGATATGAGTGTCACCCATCTTGATGACCGTAGCACTGTTTTTAAGATTGTACAAACAGCAGACCATTCATTGGTACCCAAATGAGGCAAGATAAGTTCAACTGTCCTCTTTCATATTTTTTTAAATAGTTGGTTATTGTGAAACTACAGAAAATAAATCTGTATGAAAAGAGCTTATTTTCCTCAGACCTGATAGCTCCAGAGGATATTGGCATTCAACACTAAAATTCCAAAGCTATACTGTGCTTTCACTATTTATTTAATGAGGATTTTGGATTTTTCATAAATTATAGTTTCATTGTTCTTTTATGAAATTCCATTAAGAATGTCATGTTCTTCTAATCTGTTTTTAGAATTCATTATTATTTTAGGGTTTGGGAGAGTATTTATTCATTGAATTGAGGGAAAAGTGGCAGTTTTAATGTAGTGGGTAGGACACATTAGAAATAGAGGGAACAATGAGAAAGGAGAAAAATAGTGTTTGTTATGGCTTCAATGCATTTTACTGTGAACATTTATCAAGCACATAGTTGTCACTTAAAATAACCTTACTGTATATGTTTTCCTACAGATAAGAGAGAATGGTAGAATGAAGCCCTCAAGAAGAGATCAAGTTAAATAATTTATTAGAGCAATGATTTTCATTGCTGATGGCTTTTAAATGAAAAAAAGCAATGACTTCATTTTATAGCAAGAAAAGATTCCAAAGCAAAATGTCATGGTCTTGTAATGTTTAAAGATTATTTATCCAGACCATCCAAGACTCTGACCTGCTCCAGGTTAATATTGTTTCTGGAGTTCAGCGAGCATAAATTCTATAGAGCACAATGACTGATAAAAGACATTTTAATGTATTGTATATGTGATTATATTGGCACCAATTTCAGCATCATCTATGACAATTGGTATGTCAGAGTCCGAGAAAGAAATGCTATGCTACAGTTTCTAGTTACTCCAAAGTTTTTTTGAAAAGTCCCACAAAATGATTAGTAACTCTCATTAATTGATAAATCTACTTGCTGATAATTTCTAAATTAAAAGCTCAGTAAAAACAAAAGTGATAAAAAGCCAATGCTATATGAAATCATGGCAGTAATGATACTGCTTATAAGTAAACATTGTACATATGTGTTCACAATAGGGTATTTCATAGCTTTTTGTTTGTTCTGCAGAATTTTATTAAAAGTAATAATTAATCAACTCTTTTTTAATGTTAGCATTTCATTAAGAGCAGGAATGGTTAGAGCTATTGTTTCATATAGACCCAGACATGTCTCAGGAAAGCCTAATTTACCTGACTTCATTGATCTTTTCCTTTCTTTTAAAATTTTCAAATGGAATCTCAAGCGAATAAATTAGTAAATTTATCATTTTCTCTATAATACTGTCATAAGGACAGTTTGATAAAACAGCTCATTATAGTCAATGATATGAAATATGAGTTCCATCAGCATATTTTCATCAAATGCTGCTACAGAAATTAGTTTGCTATTATCAAGAACTGTGGAATGCAAAAATAATATTAAGCATGCTATTATACTAGTTAAAATTTGGGATTGACTGAAGTGAATTAAAAACAAAATCTGGTCATGACCAAAAAACACAAAAAACCCAAGACCAAAGTAGCCATCCAAAATTAATTGACAAGTGACAATACCAATCATGTAATAAATATGTTTAAGATAAGTTATCATCCCCTTCAAAGGTAGCCTTCAGGTCTATCTTTTTTATGCAGCCATGGTCCTCAACTGTGATTTCTAAATATTCTTTTGGTAAAGCCAATCAAAGCCTATACATAATAGGACTGTCTGTTATTTATAGTTATTGTTTAGGTGAATTAAGCAATTGGCAGTACCTATGGTATCCAGATTTTGAATCTTCATTTTTCTTAAATGGGACATTTAAGAAATAATGGAGAAGTTGTCTCAATTTTGATCAGTATATAATTGGAATATGGTGAATATACATAATCCAGTATTACTAATGATTGCTAATGTTAGCACATTTTATTCCTATAAATATCTATACCAGTTAACTATTGTTACAAAAGTAGCAGATAGTTAATCAGCATGAAACTTTGTGGCATACAATAATAAGCATTTATTTAGCTCATGTGAATGTTGGTAGCTCATGGAAATTGGGTGTTCTTGGCTGGGTTAGCTGGCTGTGTGGGTCAGTTTCATAAATTTCTCATCATCCTGGAATCAGCAGGGCTTTCTAAGCATGTTATTGCAATAGTAGAGACATAAAAGCACAAGTGAAAACGCGAGAAACCTAGGTCTAAGCTCAGAAATGGTTCACAGTCTTTTTTAAAATATTGGTCAAAGCAAATTTTATGGCCAAACCCCAAATCAAGGGGTAGGGAAATATACTTCACCCTTTGAATGGGACAAACCACAGAACCACATGGCAAAGAGCATGGATATGGGGAGGGGTGAAGTATTGGGATTGGTGATGTGATTTACTATAACATCAATTCCTTTAAGATAATAGTTTATTTTTTTATTTTTTTTAAATTACTTTATATATGATTGATGCACAAAAAGTTGTGCATATTTAAAGCATTTAACTTAATGAGTTTGGAGGTAAGTATATACCCATGAAACCATCACAATCTATGCCATAGACCTATCCATCACATACAAAAGTTTTCTCCCTCCTCCTCCTACTTGTAATAACACTTAACAGAATATCTACCCTCTTAACAGGTTTTTAAGTATACAATATGGTATTTTTAATTATAGGCATTATGCTGTACAGCAGATGTCTAGGACTCATTCATCTTGCATAACCAAAACTTTGTACCCTTTAACTAATACCTACCTCTGTTTTCCCCTCACCTTAACCGCTAGCAAACAGCATTCCACTCTTTACTTTTATGAGTTTGACTATTTTAGATTCACCATATAAGTGATATCATGTAGTATTTGTCTTTCTGTGCCTTGTTTATTTCACATAGCACAATGCTTTTCCACCAGGTTTCATCTATGTTTTCACAAATGAAAGGATTTTCTTCTTTTTAAAAGTTGAATTCCTTTTTATGTATATACCACATTTTCTTTACCCATTCATCTGTTAATCACATTTATGTTGTTTCAGTGTGTTGGCTATTGTGAATATTGCTGCAATAGACATAGGAGTGCAAACATATCTTTGAGATTCTTATTTCAATTTCTATGGAAATGTACGCAGAAGTGGAGTTGCTGGATCATACGATAGGTCTATTTTTAATTTTTGGAGGAACCTCCATCTGTTTTCCATAGTGGTGTCACCGATACATATTGGTGTCAATAGTATGCAGTGGTTCCCTTTTCTTCACATGTTTGCCAAGACATCTTAACTTTTTTGTTTTCTATTATAATTATAGCCATCACAACAGGTGTAAGGTGGTATCTCATTGTGGTTTTGATTTGTATTTCTCTGACGATTAGTAATGTTGAGTACTTTTTCATATACCCATCAGCCATTTGCATGTCTTCTTTGGAGAATTGTCTATTCAGTTCTTTTGCTCATTTTATAATTGAGTTATTATTTTTTTTGCTATTGACTTGTAAAGTAATAGTTAATTTTAAAACACATTCAATCAAGTTGTGTTGAAGACAAAGAAAATAAAAGGAGATTAAAAAGTTGATATGGCTATCCAGCTTTTTTCACGTACTTTTGGGGGTTCCAACTAACCCACTGTAATTTAAATTCCTGGTGTATAATAACTATAAATCAATCAGCAGTGAAACTAGAAAACAAAATGTTTGCCATAATGTTTTGTGAAAAGTTAGAATATTTAGACAGGATCACAGATAAAAATACATTTATGTTCTTTTGATTATATCAGAAAGAAACTCACAGACTATTATTTGATTTAATTTTCCAACTTAGCCCCTTTGATCAAGTCCAAATGTACAATGTGACAAATGAACTCTAGAAAATTCTGTTGTGAGTTATGTACAGAATAAATCAGAAATAAAAGTAAAAATGAAAACCTTTACAGAGATACTTTGTTATTTAGTAAACAGGAAACCTGAAGTCTCAAAATGTTATATTTGAATATAAAGAAAAGATGGCTCTGTTTAGTCTATGTAAAATCTAAGAAAGTAGTGAGAAAAGAACAGAATGAGTCAAAAGAGGGATAAATAGTAGAGGATTCAAGAGAAGAAGGGGACAGAGGATGGTAAATACAAAGTAAATATCAGGGGAGTCCTGAGAATTACAGAGATTTAGGGATTGCGTGCTGAAGTTTTCTGAGAGCAATGAAAGAGAAGTTAGTGTTAGAAAGTCAGAAGGTAGCAAAGTCAAAATGTAATCTAGATTTTAGTATTTCTTACTGGTAATGTTGTACCTTTATGAAAACTCTTCACCCACAGGACAGCTCAGTAGGCTGGAATAGGGGATATTTTATGAAAAGGTAAGCTAAGCATCCTTGGACGCTGCTATTTTTAGGTGGGGTTATTAAGACACATAAGCTTACACAGTTGAACTGTGAAGAGGCTTTTTGTTTGAAGTAAAGTGGCAAAATAGGTCACAATAAAATAGAAGAATGTAGTCTATACAATAATGTAAAGTTGAATATATACAAACAATAGAGTGATCATAATATTTCAGTCTGTATCTCAGTATATAGTCTATCTCCCTGGAAAAGCAAAAGGCAAAAGTGTAAGAATGTTGTGCTTGCTTTAATAGAGAAAATATAGATATGAGCATGACTTGAAAAGTAAAAACAAAGGGACATATTGGCAGATATATAAAATATTGACTGACCTGTATTATATGATTAAAAATAAAAGCCTCAGAAAGAGTTGGTATAAAGATTCCTTGTGAAATCCAAGGGCACTAAAGATTGCCTTAGTGGTTTAGTATAGTGCTTAGTAAGAACATGGACTTTGAATCTAAATAGAACTGGATTTGAATCCTAGGTCTTCTATTTCTTACCTAGCATGGGTGACATTGGGTCAGTTATTCAAACATTTTATTTCTATTTTAGAGATGAGTTATCTATCGTCTCTTTAGAGATGATAATATCTACTTCATAATCTTGTTGTAAAAATAAAATGAATACTGTATATAATCAAAGCACATAAACTAGTGACTGATTATGGAGTAAGATCTCAACTAATGTTAGCTATTATTATTACTATTACCAAGCATTTAGCTAATACAAAGAATGTAGATTTAAAAATGTGCATTTCTCATTCTTAGAGAAAAGACCAAAGTAAAAAGACCCCTGCATCTGGCCTATTGTTAATTAAAATGGTAAAAGATTTCTTAGGAATACATGTTCATCAATCTGTTGCATGCTTTATTAAAAGACTAGCTTTGGGTTTCAAAGACAGATGTCACTTGAGAAGGCTACATATAACTATTGTTAAAGAGTCAGCACATCAGAACATAAGGACACCATGAAAAAGTTATATGGTTTTTTCTGTGTTCCCATTCCTGAAAACAACTTAGTTCATGAATAGCAATCCAGAACAAATAAAAGGTGGCTAATTTAACATGAATTTACATCTTTACCAAGACTTGTGGGTCTACATAGCATTGACTGTATTTATATAGCCTTATCTCCTTTGGAGACTGGAGAATTTATTTTGCCTGGAGCATTTGAAATCAGGACATATTTAATCATTTATCATTCATAAGCTAATGCCTGGATGGAGTAATGTATTTTTTTAAAAAGATATTACTGTTTCTATCACTGCTAGAAAAGTCTTATTTTTATTGCTAGATGTAGAATTTAACTTTAGGAGGCACCTAATGAGGTTGGTGGTATTTTGAATGTTGTCCTGATTGTATTTTACTGTTTCAGTCTATTGGATAATCCTGTTGTTTTTCAGGATGACGTGTAAGTACAAAGTAGATAGCATGAAAATTTTTATCCCTTTTCTAGGTGCTACATAGATCTTCAGACACCCATAGCACTGCAGAGGCAAATTTAAATGTTGTCTGTGCCTGGATTCTCTGAAGAAGCAAAACGCTGTTGACAGTTGTAACTGAGTGTTGTCAGTGGATCTTCTACAACTTTGTAGACCTCTAAGTAAGATGCTCTCATATTCTTCAAGTCTAATTTCTTGACATATTGACATATTTACCTGCTTCAAATCAATAATCACAATTTCAGAGAGGTTACAAAGGTAGGGAATGAGATACTCTACTGAATGCAAATCCTCTTGATCCCACCTCTTGCTCCAGCCATTACTGTGGTGATCAGTTCTCGACAGGTTTTGGTGAACTTCGGGCAGATGCAAGAAGACAGTGTCTAACCCCAAGTCAAAGCCCCTGTGCTTCTCACTTCCTGCCCCGGGATGGCCTGGGACACTGTGAGAATAATCTCAGCACTCTGACGTGATATGGGGTTGAGTTAACACCCATGGGGCCATTCTTGACCAATGTGGGGTGGGTTTTAGTGAATCTATACTTCCCCCTTTTGTTCCTTAGGTGGATAATTCTGAGACATTTTATAAAGGTCCTCAGAAGGTCCTAGCAAGATCAAGCACCAGTCATCAATAGCGTGGCCAACTCTATAGTGCAGCTCTGTGTTGGCCTTTTCTCCTTTCTTGTTCCATTCCCCTGGGCTCCAACTCTAGTCCATGGGATCACTTCCCAGATAAACCAGCCACACCCAAGTCTTTGTCTTATGCTCTGCTTTTAGGGCACCTAGGCTGAGGAAAGCACCAACACTTACACTGGGACTTATTTTGTAAGAAAGGAGACTAACTGCGGTCAGGGGTACGGTTATGTATAAAACCTATCCTGTGGGATTTTTGTGAGAGTTAAATAAATTCCTACATGCAAAACACCTAGAAAAGTTTGTGGCATGATGTAAGCACTTGGTAATGTTAATTGTCATTGTTAATGTTGTTGTACTAATTACCATCCAAGGATTTTGGCTGTATGTGCACAGTGGATCAACACTGGTGGGGTACTTCTTAATGATCTTGGCAGGAATTCTTTGACTCAAAACTTTTTGAAGACAATTTATAGTTGACACTTTGGAATGAACTATTGTGCATGGCTCCAGGGTTAATAAGCAATTATATTTCAGTAGGAGTTGATGACACTCTAAGCCTAGAGTATCTTTACAGGTGTTATTCAAGGTCCTACCCTTCTCTATGTTTGCAGGCCATTTTCTTCTTCTGTTTCAGCCATGCACTGACTTCCTTGATCAGTCCACATCTCACTGGTTGCTCCCAGCAGGCCAGGTTTGGGGTAGTCAGTGGAGATATGACCATCACTTAGTGTGCAACTTGCCCAAGTCCAGTCATTAAATGACAAATGTTATCATCTGTGTAATAACCACAAATGCTTATTTACCACTATGTACTGTGCTGTATTCTAAAGGTTTTACATATATTAACTCATTTAATTCTCCTACAAGCTTATGAACCAGGTACTATTATTATCCTCATTTTATAGATGAAGAAACTGAGACCCAAAAAGTTTACCAACTTGATTAAGGTCACTTAGCTGGCAAGTGACAAGGCAGTCCGGCAGCAGTCTGTGATCATAATCACTCCACTCCACTCCCTCTTTTTCCATTAGCAAAGCTATTCTTACTTCTTTGTTATTTTACAAATTGATGAAATGTGAGAATTTTGGTAGGTTTTACTCTTTGCCATATGAATAATCTTTGTAGATGCCTGAAAAGGAATGCTGCTCGCTTGAGCCACTGTAGCTATGGGAAAGAAATCTCAGAAACCACATCTGGAAAACAAACAAAATTAACTTCTGGGCAAAAGGCTGCTCAGAGAAGTCTTTTCCATAAAAATTCTCTTCACTTAGGATTTTTTGTCTTTCTCTGAACTCACCTTGTAAAAACACAAGTGTGTGGCTCTTGCTTGTATACATGCACATACACATCCACACTCATACTGTACATATGACTTCATTGTCTTTTAGTGTTTACAGTTGTGGAGGAGAAGTCTGCAGTCAACTAATTTTTCTTTCCTTTGTGGAAAGGCTCCATCCACAAACAAGTTTGTAGAATTCTTTTTCAATTTTGAAATGTATTAACTTCACCAGGGTATATCTTAAGGTTTTTCAATTTTTATTGGCTTTTTTCCCCTGGAACATTTTGAGCTTTCTCTAATAATATGTTTATGTCCTGAATTTTAGAGAAGTTTTTTTAATATAGATATTTATTTTTTACCTGTTCTTTAGAAATAATCACCTATGCGTACATTGGATCTCCAATGTCTTTCCTCTGTGTCTATCATCTTGGGCCTAATTGCTGTTGTTCTTGTTTTTTTTGGTTTCTCTATAATCTTTTTTTTTTTTTTTTTTTTTTGAGACAGAGTCTCAACTCTGTTGCCTGGGCTAGAGTGCCATGGCATCAGCCTAGCTCACAGCAACCTCAAACTCCTGGGCTCAAGCAATCCTTCTGCCTCAGCCTCCCGAGTAGCTGGGACTACAGGCATGCACCACCATGCCTGGCTAATTTTTCATATGTATATTTTTAGTTGTCCATATAATTTCTTTCTATATTTAGTAGAGATGGGGTCTCGCTCTTGCTCAGGCTGGTCTCGAACTCCTGAGGTCAAATGATCCTCCCGCCTCAGCCTCCCAGAGTGCTAGGATTACAGGCGTGAGCCACCATGCCCAGCCGTTCACCTATACTCTAAATTCTATATTTCTTTTTTTACTTTTTGCCCCAGAAATTTTGTGCAAGTCTTAAGCTTTTATTCTTGCTTCAGGTTTGAACATAGCTCTAATTTAGCCAGTTTTTTTTTTTTTTTTAAATCTTCCGCTTACAAATTAAGCTGAATGTCTAGGAGATGGCAGCATATGTTCTCTGCTTATATTTTCACGAACAAGAATTGATAGTTGGGGTGCAAAACCGGAGTCTAAGCATTTTGTTTCCTCATAACTTCTCTCTGTAACTTGCAATGGTCTGAATGTTTATGTCCCCATAAAATTTGTATGTTGAAATTCTAACACCAAAAGCGATGGTATTTGAAGATGGAGGGCTTTGGGATATGATTAGTGCCTTTTTAGGGAGATCCCAGAGAGCTCGTTTACTCCTTTCCCTGTGTAAGGTCACAGCAAGAAGTTACCATCTATGAGGAAGTGGGCCTTTGTCAGATACTGATTCTTCCAGTGCCTTGATCTTGGACTTCCCAGCATCCAGAACTATGAGAAATAGATTTCTGTTGCTTGTAAGCCCCCTGGTTTAAGGTATTTTTGTTATTGCAGCTCAAATGGAATAAGGTATAACTCTTTCCCATTGGGTCAAATAATTTTGGTGTGTTCTGTTATGAAGATATCTTAGAAGGACTGTTTTGAATATAAATGATCACCCTTCTCTTAGTAAGCTATGTTTTTTTGATAAAAAGTTGGATTAAAATGATGCCTGGGAAGGATTTGCTTTTTATTTTCTTGGTTGGGATTTTTCCTTGCTAACAATAGGCCACCTATTCCCAGTTGAAAATTGGGAAATCAAGGCCATATTTATTAGTTTATGAAGACAGATTTGAAGACTATTTATATTTATATTTATATTTATATATCTTTTCAAGTTTTCTTTCACTACTAATCTTTGGAGGGAAAACCGAACTAAGAGGAGACTTCCTGCGTTCTTGTATACTGCCCATTGGTTGGGTTATAGATTTTTGGAGCTGAGAATATCAGTGGGAACCTTGAGAAGTTTTCCTACTTCTTTCCTGCAATGCTGCATGGTGCTCCTAAACTGGAAGATGATGGGTTGGTCCTAGTATATGTACTCAACTTAGTCTAAATGATGTGTAACTGATAAATGCTCCTTATATAATAGTTTGTGTATAATGTTGGGTCCTTTCTGGTGTCAGTAGAAATTTTTTTAACTTTTTTTTTTTAACTTTAGTTCTTTTATTGGACTATAGGGGATGTTTTAAATAAATGTGTTTTCTTCAACATCCTTCTTGTGAAACATCTATGATACCTTTAAAAGAATTTCAATTAAGACTTGCTAAGTTTAAAAAAAAGGTTAAATTAAGCCTTTGTTTTCAGGGAAGAAAATGATCTTTTTTAGTACACTTTGCCCACACCATAATTCTCTCATTAGCTGAGGCATTGCTATTTTGCAGTCTCATCTCTAAATAAATTCACTGTTATTCTTATAAGTATCATTTGTAGTCCCTATCACACTCAAACTTTTCACAAATTTTTAAAATTACTATAATTAGTTTTCTGCTGGTATAAACCAAATGTTGAGTTCAAATAGGGTAAGCATTTGTCCTTATTTCTCATCTTTTTACCTGATATTATATTTTCCCCCAATTTACTGTTATATTTAACTAGATAGGAATTATAGGAATTATTTGGGTCATAATCCATACCCAACTTTTATTTTTTCCATTATTTTGTTTCATTACTTTTCTATTTTGATTTTATTCTAAAAATAAAATGAGCTACTATTTTCATTATTAAGTTTAAGTTATTATTGGCCTAATGGTGATACAAAATACTCAAATAATATTTATCATAAATACCAATTTAAAGTAACCTTTTCCAAGACAACCACATAAGATGTTCTCATTTGTAAAAAGTTGGAGAGTACTGAATCTTAACTCTGTAGGAATTAGAATTAAAAATGGAAAGAATGTCTGATATAAAATGAACTTTTAGTTTGTAAGTTAACATAACAAACTAATATGGACACTTTGTAATTATTTGATTGAATTGATTAAGGTTGATAGCCAAATTGGATAGTTCAGGTAAAAAAAGTCCATGTTGGGATGAATAGCATCACAGATGAAATATCATCTGTGGATGATTGAATTCATTTTACATTTGGGTTAAGGCTGCTATTCATGTATTACTTTTTCAGATGCTCTTTTCAGATGAAGGGACAAGGATTAAATCATTTGAAAAAGGCCACATGGTGCTATCATCTGAGCCAGGATAAGCCCTCATCATTGTGTATTGTTTAGCCTACTTAGCTATTCTCCATTCTCTAAAGTTCACTGCCTGGATATTTCATGAGACAGTAGTTTGATTTTAATGGATCATCCAACAATGGGCTAAAATATCCCACCCAGAAAATTTAGCATTTGTGTGTGTAATCAGCTATGTTTCAGTACTGTCTTTCCTCTAGAAAATGAGTTATCCTTTCTTTTATTTTAAAGATTCTATTTTCAAAAAGTATGGTAATTAGGTCCATCAGTCCTGCTTCTCTTCCCATGTTCTCTCCTTCAATGAGGGACACTGTATGCTGTCCTGTTATCTAGGTGAGAAACACAGAATCCTTTTAGACATCTGCTACCTCTTTACTTGATTTGTGTCTTTTAAATCCATATAGTTTATTATTTTTCTAATCTTTACTGTCAACACCCTGGTCTAAGTTTGTATCCTCTCTCACCTGAACAATTGCAATAACTTCTTAACCTGGTCTCCCTATTTCTCCTCTGGTCTACCTTCAATCTATTTCCTCCATTCTCCATTCAGAAACTATGGTGATCTTTTCAAAAAGTAAAAATGATGATCTGTCTCATACTTAAATCACATTAATGGCTTTCCTTTGCATTTAGGCAGCATGGACTGGCATGATCATCTCTCGTCACTCTTTCACCCTGTTTCTCCAGCCACACCAAATTTCTTGAGTGCAGCAAACACACCTGGCCCCCTTCAGACATAAAGGCTTCCAAAGACTATTCCATTTGCCTGAAGTGTCACATCTCTTTATTTATAGCTAGATGATTACAGAGGTCTTTGAAGAGGAGATGATGTCTCAGCAGGAATACTAAGATGAGTGATGAAAGATCACCAGGATGTTGTGGTAGTGGAGGTGCCACATAACCTGGCAAAATTCAGTCTTAAAGGACTTCTTGTGTTGTGCTAACTAGCGTGGATTTTATCCTGAAGATGACAGAATGACCATTTTAGTCATAGGTTATAGCATGTACAAAAGTTTGGAAGACATGAATCAGCACAATTTAACACATGAATCAGCATGTGTTAAAAATATTTTTTAAAAGGTAAAAGTATGACTTTTATACAAATATAAAATGAACACATGTCAAAGATTCTAAATTTATTAATTAATGAGGGAACAAATAAGGTATCACAACTGGTTCAGAAGAGAATTAAAAAAAAACACATGCAGATATAAACAATCATGAGTGGTAAAATGAATTTAAAAATAGATGCAAAATTGGTCAATAGCTAAAGGACAATAAATGACTGCATCATTGCCAGACACAATTCATTTGCATTAGTATAGAGGGGATACATTTGCATTACAATCAGTTTTTCATGACTTACCCAGTGGAAAAATAATTCGAAAACAATGAAAAGTGAAGATAATCTAGAAGATCATGCTAGTCAGAACACCTAGTGATCTTCCCTGGCCCCTCCCCCCACACCCACACCATCTTAAAGGCTTCCACAATTGTTGTGGACCCATTTTAAGTGCAAAGAAGTATAAATAATTTATTTTTGTGAAGTATATCATATGAAGGGAAGAGTGATAGAAAATAAAGTTTGAAATTTTTGGCAGAGCTAGGTCATGAAGGACCTTTCATGTTATGTTAAATTTTGATTTCACCCTGAAGGTGATGGAGGAACCATTGCAGGACCTAAGTAGAGGAGATTTTGCAGACTTCACTTACATATTATTACAACAGCAATTTACGCTTTGAGAGATAAATTTCTAGAGAATATTTTAAGCCAATTATGAAATTTTCTTGGGTTCAGCATTTCTACAAGGTAAAATGGAGATTTGGTGGTTACCTGCAAACATGCTCAGTGTTGGAAGCACATTGGCACCACCCAATCTTAAGCAACCCCTGATCTTAAAAACAACCCCGATCTTAAAAACAAACAAATCTCTACTTTGTATTAGTTATCTGTTACTATGTAACAAATTACCCCTAAACTTAGTGGGCTAAATATCTATTATCTTATTCTTTCTGTGGGTCAGGAATTCAGGAGTAATTTGGAGTCTGTCAGGAAGTTGTACTCAAAATGTTGCCTGGGTCTGTGGTTATCTAAAGCTTGACTGGAGCTGAAGGATACACTTCCCAGGTGCCTTACTTAAAAGGCTGGCAAACTGATTACAAGTGGGAGGACTCTTTCTCCCCATATGGGCTTTTCCACAGAGCTGCTTGAGTGTCCTCGTGACATGGCAGCTGACGTCTCCCTGGTGAAACAATCTAAGAGAGAAAGAGACAGGTGGAAGTCATCTTTTTTTGTGACCTAGACTCGGACGTAACATGGCATCAGTTCTACCACATTCTGTTTATTAGAAACAAGTCACAAAGTCTGGCCCACATGCAAGCAGTAGAGTAGTAGACTTCAACTTTTGAAGGGAGGAGTTTCAATAAAATTACTAACATGTTTTAAAGCCACCATGCATATGATTAACCATAACTCATCCTTACGCGTTACTTATGTAATCATAGTTGTATCAAAACTGTGCTCATCAACACTTTTTGATTAATTCGTATTTTAGCAAAGAATACAGGTTGCTATTTTAAAATTGCTCCTCGCTACATGACCAGTATGTGTTGACAGAGTTACAGGTTCAATTTTATTACTGTACTCACATAGAGCAACATCCATATTGTGTTTATAAACATCAGTGCACAGGAACAGACCAGTCTTTTTTAACTAATGGAAGTGACAGGTTTATTTGCATCAAGCTTAAATTTAGAGTACACTGGAGGTTTTCAACCGCACTCACCCACCTTTGCATGTTAAACTCACAAAAAAGCTATCAAATCCATAGATTTGTCTTTTTTATTTTATACTAAAACAACTGCTGCCATGAAACTTGTACATATATTCATGTAAGTTAATAAAATGAACATAACTGGATTTACATATTCAGTTCTAAGTGGAGTCCATTTTGCCTAATGGCTTCCATTTTGCTTAACTATGGATGTTTGGGTGTTAACCAGCTAGCTGCTGACCCTTGTGTACAGAGCTTGTGCATTTTCACTTTTGATGTCTTCATGTTAACTTCACAAGCAAAGTCCTCTCTGGATGGAAGTTGCATTTGTTTAATATGCAGGGTTGTTGCAAAAGTGCAGAAGAGTTACCCACGGCTTGCTCTTGGGAGAATGTAACTAGCCAGTATTACCAATTGTCTCATCTCCTGTGCAGGGGCCCAATGACACGTCCTTGTGAGCTTCTCGACAGTAGTTTCCTGTTAAGAAACAGCCGCCTGTACCATACGTTTATTGTTGGCTAAGAACATCCCTCATCCAGTGAGTTCTAACACTCTAAGGTGCTTCTAATTATCTGAAGGGATATGGGAAAATTCTCAATCTACTTTCTAAAACAAAAATCTATCTTAATTCATCTTTAGTAAAATTTGTAAAACGAGTAATTAATTTTAGAGGATGATAGAGGGAGTGGTTGTTCAGAAGTTGAAAAAAAGTAACTGGTTAACTCCTAAACATGAAAATCAGAGCATGAGAGGGACAGGGAAGTACTGAAAGTATTTAGATCCCAGGCCTTGGTTGTCTTGGTCTATGAATTGCCTTTTGTGGCATTTTCTGGAAGGTGCTAACTTCTCTAAACTGACCAGTAAGCTAGAAATAATTCTATATGGGCACATTAAAATTTGAACAAGAAGCTTTGTTTCATAGCTTTGCTTAGTGTTGGTCTATAGATTAGGTGTAATGTTGATTGATAGGATTGTGCAACACAGTGGAAATAATATTGAAATGTCCTTGAGTTTCCATGTCTGAAAAATGGGCAATTGCATGTTAGAAATCAAGCTGAACCTCCTGCCTTTGTACTCACAAGCAAGCATGCTTGTTGAGACGTAATGTTAAATGTGCCTTACAGGCAGTTTTATAAATAGGTAGCGATGTAGGGATTTGATCTTAAAAAGGTATTTATTACTCTGTATTTCAAAAGCTTACTTTCCACCTTTATATATGACCTCATTTAGACATGAATTTAATTAGATATGGACCTGAAAATTGATTTTGCATCTTTTCGTTGTCATTGTTGATGATATTTAGAGAGAAGACAATCCCCAAGAATATGCTGAATGGAAATGTATTTATTACCCATGTATTTTCTGGGAGCCTTGTGTATTAATGTTGCTAATTGTCTGATGCTACCTTCTGTTTCTTGAGAGGTCCTGAGAACCCCTACCCTCGTATAATAAAACGTGTCTTTTTTAATGCTCTCTGAAATCCCCCGGAATAACTTTTCCTTTCAGAGTCTTTATTTTGTCACTGTTTGAGGCATTTAAATATTCAGGTAATGCACTAGAGTTTTTCAGTTTATTTGGTTAATCCAGGATTGCCCAGGGATTTAAGGGAACAGGATTTGAAATAGATCAACTTTCAGTGTTAAAAAAAGAGATTGTAAATCAGCATCACACTAACCTTTAAATGTAGGATGTTGGGGGACTGTAGACCCTTCATATGTCAGAGTTGTAGCTTTTTCCACCATTCAGTGAGTGAATTGTTGATGGATACTACCTTGAGTAGAGTGGGAACTGTTTTATTGAGCAGGCAGCTCTGCCTAGAATCTTCGCATTTCAGTCTTTGAATGGAAGCTCATGGATGGTGCTATTCCAGGTGCTCATACCATATAGATTAGACCGTTGTAGGCATAGAGAGAGGATATACAATATTTTGTTTCTCCATTCACTAACTGATGGATTTTTTTCCCCAGTTTTAGGCTCTTATCTATAATGCTATTATGAAAATTTACATAAAAGTCTTTCTTGCCTTTTATTTTCATTGTGGCAAATTTCAAACATATAGACATAAAAGTAGATAAAATGGCATAATAAATCTTCATGTGCCATCATCCAAATTTAACAATTATGACTTTATGGCCAATCTTGTTTCTTTTGTACCCCTCTCACTTTTCTTATGTCTAAATTATTTTGAAGCAAATCTCTGATGTCAATTAATTCTATCCATAAACATTTCAGTACATATCTCTAAAATATAAGCACCCCTCTTTTAAAAACATAATGCCAATCCATCAGCATACTGAAAAAATAGCATTGATTCTTTAAAACTTTTTAATCTAAGTCTAAATCAGATTATCCTCAGTGTTCACATTTCCAATTTTCACATAATATCATAAATTTTAAAATTTGTTTGAATTAGTATCCAAGTAAGATTTACATATTCTAATTGGTTAGGATGAGTATTCAACATCTTTTCAAAATCTATGTTTTCCCTCCATTTCTGTTTTTGTCTCTGTCTCTCTTTCTCACTCAGAATTTATTTATTGAAGAAACTGGATCATTTCTCCTGTGGAGTTTCCTACAGTCTGACTTTTTGTGATTATATTGTTGTGGTGCCATTTAACATGTTTCTGTGGTCCCCTGTATTTCCTATAAATTGGTAGTTGGATCTAGAGGTTTGATCAGATTCAAGTTTCATTTTTTTAAAAAATATTTTATATTGGGCATTGTTTTTCCATCTGCAGAAACAGAATGCATGGTTTTCTCTCCTTTTTGCGATATTAGCCACCTTTAGACCTCATTATTTGTAATAGGTTAATAAAAAAATTGTCTCTAAAATGCTTGAATTTGGAAAAAATACATTAATAATTTTGGTTGATTATGGTGACTTTGTAACTTAAGGTCAATTGCTTTTTTTAATATAATGAAACATTTAAATTAG
>CM052436.1:109248585-109273465 GCA_028533085.1 Varecia variegata
TTCTATTTTTTAGTAGAGACAGGGTCTTGCTCTTGCTCAGGCTGGTCTCGAACTCCTGAGCTGAAACGATCTGCCCGCGTCGGCCTCCCAAGTGCTAGGATTACAGGCATGAGCCGCTGAGCGTATTCTTCAAATGATTCTCATATATCATCCTGCTCATCAATGACTTTTGCTAACTGGAGAAAATGTTCATCCAAAATTTCCTTTTGAAGTGTTTTGAAAAAACATAGTTTTTTTCGAAATGCTTGGATTTTTTTTTGCCACATATGCTATGTAGTTAGTTTTACCTTGCAAAGAAATATTCAAGTCACTCTGATTTGACATGATATCATACAGAAATGCTGCATTCCTATAGAAATCTTCTTTCAATAATTCACATTGCTGATTCTGTTCTTCATAAAATTTAACTTTCTGTTCTTGCAGAGATAAAATTTTGGCTGACGCCTGTCCCTGCAATAGCCAACACACTTTAGAATGTTACCACAAATCTACACTGAATACCTCATTGTTCAACTTCAGCACGTTACAAAACTGATGATGCCATGTTGCATGTGTACCAATATAATTAACAATACTTATAACTTGTTGCAAAGTGTCACTTAAAATAGTATCTTTAGCACAGAGATTTTGCTGATGCAAGATATAATGAAAAGAAACGAGAGTATCTGAATCTGTTAATACTTTTTTTAATCTGTACAATAAACCCTTCATGTTTTCCTATCATGGAAAACACCATCTGGGCATACACTCACTAAATTTACCAAATTCAGTTCAACTTCACAATATTTATCTTGAAAGCTGTTGAAAATATCTATTCCCCATATTCTGTTCTCAAGAGCGCCCAAAGCAAGTAACGCTTCGTAGCAAAGACAATCTTCTGTTATGACCCAAACAAAGTATAAAAACTGCACTAAGTTGGTGGTATCAGTTGATTAATCCAAAGCAAGTGAATGATATATATTTTCCTTTTGAAGTATTGCATCAAGTTGTTCTGTTAACTTGAAGACTAATTCTTGCTGCCGATCAGTTACGGTTCTCCTTGAAAGAGGCTGCTGTTTGTACTTTGAAATGTTATCATGGTTTATCCTACAACTTTGACAATACATTGTTTCACAATTTGTACATCATTGAATGGCTTCCCTTTTTTCCTGAGTATATAAGCTATTTTATAAGTTGCTTCTGTGGCATTATTTACAGGTCTTATTGCTGCTTGAAAGAATTGTCTTTGCTTTTGCTTTTCACCTTCTAATTTCTGCAATACAACTTTTTGCACCTCTCCCTGTAATTTAAAATATTTGTGGTCCTAAGGAGTGCTATAATGCTAATGAACATTGAATTTCTTTAATGTTGGTATTGCAGTATCACAAAGCAAGCAAATCATCTTATCTTTAACGGAAAACAAGATAATATTGCAATTCCCAATCCTGGTTAAAAAATTTGTTTTCTTCCTTCAGTGTTCTCTTGGTCTTTTTTGACATCATCGGCTGTTAAGCAGATAGAATTAAAAAATACCCTTGAGCTATTCAGCTATTCAAAAAATTCACTTCAGACAGAAACAGTTCACCATTGTCGAAAGCTGATAACAGACTGAAGTACTCAACCCCCCATAAACTCTAATCAACCAGGGGAAGTTAAAACTAAATCATGAGTATAGCAGCCATCACTTTAGCCCTTATGGCTTACTAATCTTCTAATTGTGCCCATCAATCTGGGAGGATTATTTCATTGAAGCTTATTTTATTCATTATTATTTTAAATGTGTTCATTTTAAAAATAAAAATATAAAAAACAAAAATGTATCAATAAAAATAAAAGGATTTGTTCTGTAAAATTTGGATTCAGTCAAAAGGCCACACTAAGGACCTAGAAGGCCACATGTGGCCTTAAGGCTGCAGGTTCCCGACATCTGGTCTATTCTAAATACAATAGGCAGAGTGATTCTGTTAAAATATGTCAGATCACATCTTTCCAATTCTCAATACCCTCCTATCATTTTCCATCCTACTTTTAGTAAAAGCCAAAGTTCTTACAATGACTATGTAAACACCAAAGTTTTTGCATGGTCTTTCATCTCTTTCCTTTCCTTCTTTGACTTTTTTTTTAAATTTCAGGATATTATTGGGGTACAAACATTTTGGTTACATGTTATGACTTTGCCACACCCAAACCGTGATTTTAGGTGTGTCCTTTCCCCTCTACAACACTCACCACATCCATTAGTTGTGAGTTTATCTACCCCCAAGCCCCTAATCCCCCAAGAATATTACTACCATGTAAGCACCTTGGTGCGGATCAGTTAGTGCCAATTTGATGGCGAGTGCATGTGGTGCTTATTCTTCCATTCTTGTGATACCTCACTTTCGGGGATGGGTTCAAGCTCTATCCAGGAAAATTTAAGAGGTGCTAGATCATCATCACTAATTGAGTAGTATTCCATTGTATACATATATCATATTTTATTAATTCACTCATGGATTGACGGGCACTTGGGTTGTTTCCACATCCTTGCAATAGTGAATTGTACTGCCATAAACATTCGAGTGCAGATGTCTTTTTTATAGAATGTCTTTTGTTCCTTTGACTTTTTTTTATTGCTTGTCCTGTTGATTATTGTACTCCAGCCCATTGTCCTCATTGCTGCAACTCCAATAGGCCAGCATGTTCCCAACTCAGAAGCTTTGCAGTTACATAGTCTCACACTGGAGAGTGTTCCCCTCCCAGCCACACAGCTCATTTCCTCACCTCCTGAGGTGTTAACTCACCTGTGATTTTTTTCAGCCAGTCCTTCCAAGGCTTCTCTATCTATAATTGCAACCCCTACCTGAACATGTCCGTTTCCCTTCCCCTGCTTTATTTTTCCCTTTAGACTCTTCACTATCTAAAAAGCATGTATTTTACTCATATAACTCTTTTTTATTCCTTCCAAGAGGCAAGCTCCATGAGGGCAGGTGTTTTTACTTTTGGTGGTGGTTGTGTGCTTGGGTGGGGGGAGGTGTCTTTTTTGTTCCTTGTTCTCTTTCCTGCCTAGAATAGCATGTACATCCTGTAGTGGTTAATTTTATGTGCCAACTTGATTAGGGTAAGGGATACCCAGATATCTGGTAAAATACTATTTCTGGGTGTGTCTCTGGAAGAGATTAGAATTTGAATTAATAGACTGAGTAAAGAAGATCACCCTCACAAATGTAGGTGGGCATTATCCAATCTGTTGAGGGCATGAATAGAACAAAAAGGCAGGGGAAAGATAAATTTCCTTCTTTTTGAGTTGGGACATCCATCCTCTTCTGCCCTCAGACATTAGTCCACCTGGTTCTTGGGCTTTTGGATTCAGGCTGAATCATACCTCTGGGTTTCCTGGTTCTTTAGCTTGCAGATGACAGATCATGGGACTTCTTGGCCTCCATAACATTCTGAGTCAATTCCTATAATGAATCTCTCTGTCTCTCTCTCTCTCTATCTCTATACATTTATATCTATAACTTATTGGTTTTGTTTCTCTGGAGAACGCTAATACACACAATTATAATGGATGCCAAATAAATGTGTCCAAAAATATATAATGACTGCCCAATGAATATGTGTACCTATGGATACCCAATAAATAAATAAATACATAAAAATGAAAGAATGGATATATAACCTTATTTAACCTCTCTGAGGCCCTATTTTTTTTTAACTGAAAATGGGGACCCAATACCTGTTGACAGGAGCAAATCAGATAATTCTTTAAAGATCTTAGGAGAGAAAAAAACCTAGGTAAATGGTTGGAATTACTATTTATCAGAAGTTGTGTTCTGATTTTTAGTTTAGAAACCAGGGTCTTAAGATGTATATCTTAAGTCATCCAAGGATACTTTTAGAAGTTTTATAATTGATATTTAAGATGATAAAAATCACTTTTTTTTTTTTTTTACAATTTATTGTTTCCAGAAAAGCATGTGGAACTCCCTTGGCATCTTTGATTTGTAGAAAGTGTAATATGGAGTTTCCAGACTAGCCCACAAGCTTCATAAGAACAGGTATCTCATCTTGTATGTTCCTAGTGACTGCACCTGGTATATAATAGGTTCTCAGTAAATATATATGAATGAACAAACAAAGATAATGTAAAGTTTTCCCTCCATATAAGCTGTCCCATGAGTGAGGTTGTGATCTAACAAGGTCTATGGACTGTTTCTTCCAATCCAGCAAGAAACCACAGATGTTGACCTCATCCAGCACTCCTGACTCACCACTTCCCTGGTCTTTGGTTTGGGTTGTGTCCCTCTTTAGCAGCTTTTCAGGTGTGCTGCTGACATCCATTTTCAGCACATGACTGACCCAGCATCTGTTCTCTTCTTGCTGAGTACAGTACTGCGAGGGGAAGGTAGGAAGTTTACTATTTCCATTATATCACAGGCTTACCTTTAGGGAGTGATTGTATGGGTATCAAGAGGGAAAAAAGGAATGAATTGAGTAGAGATATTTGAGTTGTTTGTATAAAAGATTGAGCAGATCAAGCAGGAATTGCAAATGGAAGAAATGATTATGTACTACAGTATCCTCCTGAGTTTTTAAGATTAGAGAGCACAATCTCCTATAATATCAAAAAATGAAGTGCTCCTCCCATGGGGACTTCTATAATTTTTAGAGAGTAATTGTTTTTATTCATGGGTAATATGTAGTATAGAAATGCAGAAGTCTGTTAGTTTCAATGGTTGAATCTGAGTTATTTTCTATTGCATCCTAAGATAATAGCCTTTGTTAGTAAAAGCAGCATAAAACATCTATGCTGATGAGCAGCTGCCAGTTCGGATAATTTGGATCTTTTTTTCTGGAGGGGTGTGGAGGGTGGTTGGAGGGTAAGGAGGTAGGAGTGGCTTTTTAAAGAGGATATATTAACAGTGAATTTTGGAAAAACATAATGAATTTGTTATTTTACTTAATTTATTCAAATTTGCAAATAAAATATGGTTCTAGGTAATGAAGCAAAAAAAAAAAAAGAAAAATATAACTTTCGGACTTAGCATTATACATTTTTAAGGACCCTGATCTTTGTTAATTATAGTTGTTGGTTTAATGATGATATACATTTATTAACTAGGGTATGCTGATTGCTGTGGCACACAGACCTCAAATATGTAATGGTAATATTAATAGAAGCCTATTTCTGTTCATGTAACAGTAGTGGGAATGAGAACAAGTCTGCAGACAGCTTTCATCCACTCAGCCATTCAGAGACCCAGGCTAATAGAGGCTTTACTATATATAGGTTTTCAAGAAGGCCCTTGTTTTCCTTTTTCTTTTTTTCTTCTTTAGACAGTTTATAGGGGTAAAGAGCAGGGCTGAGCAATTCTAAAATTTCATGTGCCAAGTTTGGAAGTGGTATGTATCATTTCTCTTTATATTCCGTTGGTTAGGATTCAGTTGTATGATCATATCTAACTTCAAAGGAATCTAGATAATGTAGTTATTTAGCTTGTGTGGAATCAGAGGCAAGGACTAAGGGCTTACACTTTATTTGAGAGGTATACATCCAGAGCAGCGAGAGTGAGAGAAAAGAGAAGTAATACAGGGAAGGATGGTAAGCAACACAAACTAACATGCAGGCTAGTATTTCGCATTACCTGGAAGAGATAGCAAGTCATTCAGCAGCTGAATACTCTTGGACAGCTCTGTGGCAAAATCATGATTTAGAACATTCCGTTGGAGGGAGAAATGGAAGCAGAGTTTATCTGCCTGGCTCTCTCCAATCTCTTGCCTCCCACTGGTCAAAGTTTTCCCTACAGGGAGTTAACTTCTCAACACTACTTGTTTGTATTACCCAACACTTTCAGTAGCTTCTCAGAAGTCAAAACCAGTGTTCTACGGTGTGGCATTTCATCTGAATTAGAATCAGATAGAAAGTGGCAGAAAACAGAGGCTCTGAGTGTGGCTGGTTGGCTTCAGGTAGCAAAAATTCATGATTCTGCACTGAGTAGGGTGGTTATGATAGCAGCTCTCTGAAAGTGAAGCCAATACAATCAGAAAATTTGCAAAAAGGTATGTGTTATACAGTTGGCTCTTTGCAATATTCAGATCCATTTGTGCCCTCCAGTTATACCTGGTTCACAAACTAAAACATGGGAATAACATTTTTGTTGTTGTTTTCAGAATGAGGACATTACATGGCCAGGCATGGTGGCTCATGCCTGTAATCCCAGCACTTTGGGAGGCTGAGGCAGGAGGATCCCTTGAGGCCAGGAGTTTAAGACCAGCCTCAGCAACATAGTAAGACTCTGTCTCTACAAAAAATTTAAAAAAAGAAAATAAAGAATGAGGACATCACATCCTTCTGGAAAGTGGAGATACAAGTTCAACCAGTGCTATGGTTTGAAAGTGTCCTCCAGAAGTCATGTTGACATTTAATTGCCACTGTGCCAGTGTTTATTAAGAGGTGGGACCTTTAAGAGATGATTAGGTTATGAGGGCTTCAGCCTCATGAATGGGTTAATGTCATTATTGCAGGAGTAGGTCAGTTATTGTGGGAGTTCACACTCCTTTTTCTCTGTCTTGTGCATACACTTCCTCACCATATGATGTTTCCTGCCATGTTATGATGTAGCAAGGAGGACCTCACCAGATGCGGTTCCTCAATCTTAGATTTTCCAGCCTTCCGAATTGTGAATAAAATAAAATTATATTGTTTGTAAATTACCCAGTCTGTGGTATTCTGTTATAGAAACAGCAAAACAAACTAATAGCCACAGAGCCACCTTCAAGTTGCATTTTCCTAGAAGAACAAAGGCAAGAGGATTCATGAAAAGCAACTAAAGTCCCTGCTGCTACAGCTGGTCCTAAGGCTATGCTTGTTAACACTGACAGCTTTCCTCCTCCATCCATTATAGGTTTCCCTCAACCTCTGCCAGTTCTTCCACTGGTATGCTTGCCTTTTTGGGTGAACCAGATCTTAATTCTGAGGATTCTAAGCACTTTATTTCCCTGCTGTTACTGGGTTTGGGGATTGGTTAATGACAGTTATTACTAGGCATGAACCTACTAACAGATACTTTGTTAGTATCTCTTGTGTTCATAACATGTTCCAGCCTGCCCACATTGTGTAGATGCAGTTCTAACTTCTCATAGTAAGCAAGGTTAATCATTGTAGCCAGTACAGTAACTCCTTTCTTTGACTGCCAACATCATGAAAAGTTTAAATTAGCCAAGTAGTGCATACAGCTTCTAGTTCAGTGGCACCACCACTGTGTCCCTGGAAAAAGTGTTTCTCCTTTGGGAATCAGGACCCGTAACCCAGGAGAGCCTACAGTTGTGGGACAGCAAGCACAAACACTACAGGTGGGTTACTGAGTATAATAAGAGTGGACACTTCTATTTTTACCTTTTTGTTCTTGGAGTTTAGTATTCAATTATTGTAGACACGGTACCTGTCTTAGTTCATTCAGGCTGCTGTAACAAAGTACCATAGACTAGGTGGCTTGTAAACAACAGAAATTTACTTCTCTCCGTTCTGGAAGTTGGGAAATCCAAGATCCCAGCAGGTTCAATGTCGGGTGACAGCCTGCTTCCTTGTAGACGGAACCTTTTTTCTGTGTCTTCACATGGTGGAAGGTATGAGGAATATCTTTCAGACCTCTTTTATAAGGACTCTAATATCATTCATGAGGACTCCACCCTCATGACCTAATTACCTTCCAAAGGCCTTACCTTCTAATACCATTAACTTGGGGGTTAGGATTGCAACATATGCATTCAGAGGGACAAAAACATTCAGACCATAGCAGTAACACATGACAAATATTGGTTTAGCACATATACTGAATCATAGAAATCAGTGTCTTAAATTCTCAATGTGTTGTTCCTGTGCTGGCACCTTAGCTGAGCCTTTAATAGATCATTCCACTGTTCTTTAAGGTTGGCTGCTTCTGAGTGACAAACTCATTTGTTAGAAAGGCATGGATGATCTTAAAAATGTACTCCTTTAATCAACAATAAAATAAAAACTCAAAATAGGGTGTGTCAATAATTTTATAAGCCTTGAGATTTATGTGAAGAATCTGGAGTATTATACTTTTAGCAGGGAAAAATATTTTATTATTGCATAGAAATGTAATAAATCAACAAATTCAATTGTTCCATTTTATAAAAGAAAAGTGGAGGACCACAGAGAAAGAATGACTGAATAGAGGCAACAACTAATTGATGACTGAATCTGTGCTAGATCCAGGTTTTCTGATTTCTAGATCCCTAAAAATACCACTTCATCAAGCCACCTTTTAAATAAAAAACATAGGCTTATCTGTTATCTTTGGTGTAAAATTCTGCAGGAAACTTCATATTCCTGATTCTTTGAATTAGGAAACCACTAACCTTACATTTAAGCTGAAGGAATAAAAAATATACCATTCTGACATATTGACTATTTTGAATTAAAGGCACTTGAAAAACAGCAGGTGCAAGATCATTCTAACCTCTTTTCTGTTTCTTAAAAACAGGACATGAAATTCCCATGTTAAGACACCTTCCCTATACCAAAAGGAATAACATCCTTATCCTCAAAGATAAGTTGAGACCAAAAGAGTTCCATACAGACCTTGTTAAAATAACTCTTACCTTTTAAGCCTCCCCACATAATTTTGTTGTTTTTCACAACTATTTTTGTCCAATTCAGTAAATCAGTTATTGACTGTAACTGTTTCTTTAGGTCTTTGTTTCTTTATGAGGGGATCCCATGCCACATAAAACTTGTATTAAATAAATTTCTATGCTTTTCTCCTGTAAAAAAAAAAAAAAGAAAGAAAATTCAGAGTGGATTTCTAGATGCATATCAGATTAGTTTCAAGGTTACAAACGGCTTTGCTTTTACATAGAATTGTGGTTTTTTTTTTTTCTTTTTTTTTTTTTGTTGAGACAGAGTCTCGCTTTGTTGCCCTGGCTAGAGTAAGTGCCATGGCATCAGCCTAGCTCACAGCAACCTCAAACTCCTGGGCTTAAGCGATCCTACTGCCTCAGCCTCCCGGGTAGCTGGGACTACAGGCATGCGCCACCATGCCCGGCTAATTTTTTCTATATATATTTTAGTTGGCCAGATAATTTCTTTCTATTTTTAGTAGAGACGGGGTCTCGTTCTTGCTCAGGCTGGTCTCGAACTCCTGAGCTCAAACAATCCACCCACCTCGGCCTCCCAGATTGCTAGGATTACAGGCGTGAGCCACCACACCCAGCCTGTGTTTTTTGTTTTTGTGAGTAGTTACAGTTTTTCATTTAGAAGCAGGGAAACATTCATCTTTAGGCAATAATTGCTTTCTACTCCTTCAGGGCCTTGTTCAAGCTTCACCTCCTCCAGTAAGCCTTCCCTAAATTCTTTAGTTTATAGCAATCTTCTCTTAACTCTCACAGAAATTATTGGACATCTTTTTATTATTTCTACTGCAAAACAATTTTTATGAGATCACAATAAAATAAATGAAAAGAATCAATCACCTAGAATGCTGTCATTTCAATATACTAAACCTTTTTCTTTTTTCAAAATTACATCTAGCTTTTGTATGCCTATATAATTTGTATATCATTGGAAATTTTTGTAATCAAGGCATAGATATATATTTACAGTAATTTCCTTACATAATATCAATGCATGATCACCTTTTAAAGTTGCTACATGATTTTCATAATTTTATTTTTAACAGAATTACTCATCACCTCTTAATTTCATAGGCATTTCACAATTAACATGTCTAAGTGAACTCAACTTATCCATCCAACACCATGCAATTTTAGACGGAAACACTTCTATCTTTCTCTCCTTTACTGTCCCTACTTCCATTTAGTTTACAAGTCTAATCCTTCTTCTGTCCAAATATTTCTTAACTATAAATTCTTTTTTTCCAACTTCATCACTGGATCAGGCTTCTTGAGTTCAATTTCAGTAAGATAGTTCTGGCTGCTACTAGTAGTAGGTCTTCATAGTCAGTACTTCTGGTGGATGCCCAAGTAATCTTTTTAAAATGAAAATTTGATCCTTTATTTCTCTGCTTAAAAACATTCAACAATTCTCCTTTCTCTGGGAGGAGCTTGTCAGTACTTAAAACTAGCATTATTTTATACAAACGTTTAGATTTCTGGTTTCTCTCGGGGAGTTGAAAGTCTGGCCACAGTGTGTCTGCATTCTAGTACACAACAGAAGGCTGCAGTAAGTGGAGGCTGTTCCTATAGACAGGGGAGGTGCTCTACAATCTGACAAGGAGACCCGCTAAATCTGTCTTGTTGATGTTAGCCCCCTGGCTCCTATGAGCTTTTGAGTTTGAGACTCTCCACTCCAGGCTGAAGCCTAAACTTTCCATGGCACATAAAATTTTTTATCATAGGCCCTGCCAAGTTATTTAGTCTTACTCTTCCATTAATCAAGAAATAGAGAGTGATTCCTTAAATGTGCCTTGAAATGCTCTCCTGTCTGTGCTTTATCACCTTCATATCTGGTGGAAGCTCTTTTTCTTCCTTAAAGACTTTGCCATGTTGTCACCTCCTCTGTGAAAGCCTTCCTGATTTCCCAAGCCTACCAGCTAGCTGAAGGATCTGGAAAGGAATTCCACTTCCCACCCTATTCTACAACTAGTTTTTCCCTGCACAGGCTAGGAAGACAGGACAAGAAGCTTTCTCTTGCTGCTTCTCAGTGTTTCTTCTGCCTTGCTCCTTCTCCTGTCCCATTTTGTCTGGCTCTGTTCCCTGCTTTCCATCTTACTAATCCTTCCTTGTCAATTTAATTCAGCAGATGTTTAAAGAGTGGCTGATAAAGGCACTGGATTCTAGAGGGGATTTAGTGATGAATGAGGGGTTCCTGTTACGGTCGGGTTTAAATCCCAGTGGGACAAATGGATGTCGGGTGATGACAGCATGGCCAGGTGCTTTAACTGAGGTGTAGGCAACGTGCTGCAGAAGGGTGGAGGAAGGAGTATTTTCTAGTCTTCTTTGGCAAAGGGAACGGAGGGGGGATTGCTTACATTTAAAAGAATTTCTGAGAAGGATAATGGAACCAAGTGTTCCATATGACTCTATCTTAACGCTTTCTTCTTGTCTCTACAAATCCTTCGTACCTACTCCAATATTTCATTTTAGAGTGTGGGAGTCAGGTGCTGTATGGGTTTGAATTTGACTCCATTACTTTATATCTTTGTGACATTGACAGGCTACTTAACCTCTCCTTGTCTCAGTTTCTTTCTCTTCAAAATGAGAGAAATAATAGTACTTCCTTCATAGAACTGTTGAGAAAGTTAAATAAAATATCCATATGAAGCATTCAGCATGCTGCCTTTCAAAGAATAGGCACTCAGTTAAATTTAGCTATTATTGTATTATTATTTAATAACTTCCCATATGCTCCCACATCATATTCTGGTGACTTCTGAATCCATAATTATAAAAATTTTTACCTAATATCATTAAGAGAAAGTCTTATGCAGTGGTTAAATATGCAGACTCTGTACCCAGACTGCATGGGTTCAAATCTGTCACTTTCTGCTTTATAAGCTTTGCAAGCTGCTTACCTTCTCTGTATGTTTCCTCATCTAGGAAGTGGAGATAATAATAGTATCTATGGTATAGGGTTGTTGTAAAGATTAAATGAGTAAGTAGATATAAAGCATTTAGAACAGTGTCTGGCATATAGGAGGTGTTGAATGAATAGTTTTGTAATTATTTTTATTGAGATGGACTAAGAGCTTCATATATGTTATTTCAGGTATCCTGATATATCTTTACAATATAGAAGCATAATAGTAATTCTTATTGTGCAGATGAAGGGACTGTGGCATGGAGAGTTTAAGTAGCTTGCTCAAGACCTATTAAGTGGGAGAGCTAGGACTTGGAGCCAGATACTTCTGAATATCTATCACTCTCTCACTCTCCTGAGTGCCAGACACACAGACATAACTCCTAAAGGTTTTTTCATGGGCACTTCATATTCATTTATTTACAAAGCTGATCTTGTCATATCCGCTTCTGAATCTGCTCCCTCCTAGGGCTCACCATTTTGGGGCCACCAAACTCTCCAGCTGCCCAAGCTAGAGACCTTGGGGTTGTGCTTGGTGATTTCTCTTCATCCTCACCTACTTAATCTACCACCAACATTTGTGCCTTCTAATTTCCAAGCATCTCTTATATCTGTCCATTTCTCTCCATTTTCACTGCTACCACCCTAGTCTAAGTCACCATGATTTCTTTTTGAATAAATTCACTTGTCTTTTAATCAAGCTGTATAATTGCTTAATGAGGCACAGAATATTACTTCCACCTGGATTCCTTTAAAAGTATGCTCTATCTTCATTGGAAGAAGGATTGAGATAGAACAGCCCCTAACCCCCGACATATACACCACACTCGTATCACATCACAGTTAAGAATATTAGGTAATACTGAGACTTCAGGGCAAGGGGAAAAGTTTTTGTTTTTGTTTTCTGAGCACAGGGTAAAGAATTTTGTAGTTAAATGCCCAGTAAGGAGGAGGATAGTGAATAGAAAGAGGAAAGAGAAGGGAGGAGGAGCAGGGTTGAGGAACCAGAAAATGGTAGGAAGATAGGGGCCAGTAAAAATTCAAACGATAGAGAGCCAGCACATATTTTTAAGAATGCCGTGCCTTAATTGAAACTATCATTTGCATTGCTGTGAGAAAAATCCTTCCTTTTTTCCTCTTTATAGAATTTTTCTAAATCTTTTAAAAACTTTTGGAGACTATACCTGTTTAGCAGAAACTGAAGAGTGCCAAGTTTTATGTCTGGGTTAATGTAGTATGTCACAGAGGAATTAGGAGCCCAGATGGCAGAGGAGGCTATGAGAACCAGGCCCGAGGGAATTTGCAGAAATTTTGAAGCAGAACCTTGGCCCTCTACTAGGCCATAGAATTGTTGAGGGCTCGAGGCAATTATTCCTACATCTCTGAAGAAACAAGGGATCCTCGGTTGACATCTGATTTACATTTCATTGTATACAATGTCTGTACTTCCTATATAACAAAATGATATTCCCAGAGAGGCATATAAGTGTAGAGTTTCTTTCCTTCTTTGCGAAAATATGGCCAAACAATCAATTGTTTTACTTTCAGGATTCAAGAGCTTTGAATAAATCAGAAACTGAAATGGCCGTTCCAATGAGGTGGATTTCATTCACAGGTCTGCCTCTAATGGGGTTCCTGGGGACTTGGGGGGTAATGTAACTTTTCTTTAATCCTCATCAGTAAAATGAGGGATTTAGATCAGCCATTGTTTCCTAAACTTTCATCCATATCACAGTGCCTGTGGGAATTTCCATATTTCTATCCACTTCCAAAGGGCGTTCAGAGACAGGATGGCTGTATACCCAGGTTCACCTGATAAGAGTCCTAGTTTGTGCCTGATTTCTGGTATAATTATTAACAGTGCCCCATTTTACTTTCAAAAATGTCTGTATTTGGATAATAACATTTATAAATACCTTATGAATAAGAGTTCCTTGAATAGAAAATTTTATGTTAAGTAATTTTAAACAAGTTTCTTAAGTGCAAAACTTTGTAGATTCTTTATTATGCTAATGTGCTTTATGAGTCCCCCAAAGAAAAGTATAGTTTCCAGAATTTTGGCTTTGGAGTTTTTGTTTTTCTTCTTTTGGAAATAAGTTAATGGAACTTATCTTGGAAAAAAATACTAAGTCATCTTAATTCAACAAATACTTATTAAAGTACTATGTGCCAAGCCCTGGAAGAGGCAATGTACAGAAGGAAATTCTGTCACAAAATAGCTTATGATCTGATCCATAAGTGAGGTGAATGGCAGTGGGGATTAAGATAGTACACAAAGAGTTACAATTCAAGGTCACATTCTAGCTTTAACGTGATACTATGTAATTAGAAACCAAGATAAGGCAGAATAAATTTGAAGCCCGAATGAGTGGTATAATCTGTAAGCATTATGTCAAGTGAAATTTTCTTAGACTCAGTACTGAATGGATATGTTTGATAAATGTTTCATAATATTCATATAATGGTCCAGAGAAACAGTATTTTCATAACTATGCAGACCATGTCACTTTAAGATTCAGAGTTTTAACAGTGCCCAGGAGGAGAAAACTAGTAGGGTTATATCTCAAAAGATGTAAAAAATATTGCTTAATGGAAGAACCCTATACGTGGAGATTGTGATTAGAAAGTTTTCAAATATGAATTTTCCAATAGAATTGTTAGGGTTAACAATGATAGTCAATACTTAGTAATACATGATAGTTTTTTCACATATTAATTAATTTTTTTAATGCCCATTAGTATTTCCCATTTACAAAAGAAAAAACTGAAGCTCAGAGATGTTGAGTTACTTACCAGAGTTTTTATTTCTGATTAATCTCAGAGTCAAGATTTAAACCCAGGCAGTTTTTCTCCAGAGCTTGCATCCTTCTTTGCCACTAAACATAAATGTCATCAGATATATGTAAGGGGCGGATTGTGAACATGTCCTGCCAACTCAGAGTTCAGAAATCTCATGTTAGTAGCCTAAAATCAGTCATCATGAGAGTATTTACACCACGGAAAAGGTATTTACACTATGGTAAAGGCTATAAATTAGAGCTCCTCTTACACCCTGTCCCTCCCTCCTCCTCCCCCACAACAGATTGCTAAACAGTTATGAGCACACTACTGATTATAGACACATTTGGAAGCTGTTTGACTGAGTATTGCAGGTATTCACTTGGGAAATTGTTGGTACTGTTTGTATGTTGTCTTGACCTTTATTATCAGATGAGGATCCCTTTTGGCCTGAATTGGAAGTGAATATATGAATGAGAATTCTTACGAATTCTTACGAATTCTTACGAGAATTCTTATGAATCATTAAATTGTTGGATCTGGGAGGCTTTTCAGAAAATTAAGAACTTCTTGCAGATATTTTACTTCAAGGAACTTTGGAAAGGGGTATTGTCCAACCACAGTTCTGCATATGCTTCCTCTTAATTTCTGAAACCCATTTTTTACATATTTCTTATGACAATCACCACACTTTGAATTCATATTTTAATTATTTATATATGCATATTTTCTTCCTATTAGACTACAAGGGCCATGCTAGAATCCATACTAGCTCAGTACCACACTCCCAGGGAGTGCCTAGCACAGTGTTTTTCCAAAGTGGTTGATTTCAATGTTGATTAAATGAATAGAGTTTTTTTCTGTATCAAACACTAGTTGATAATTTAGATACAACGGTGAAGCAAATAATTTAAGAAATTGCTTTAATTCTGAATCATAAAGATTTTATTAAAACAGACCATCCAGTTTATCAATCTACTGAAATCATGGATGCATTTATGATGTTCTATACTTGAAGATGTAATTGATGACTGAATTCTGACCTTTTTTTTTCTCTTGCCCAAATTCTTTCCTAAGAGGCCTGGTGAGTCATGCCTATAAATGATAAAATCTTATTAAACTGGTATAATGTGGCTTGCTTTCCAATCTGATTCTGGTATAGCATCACATGAGAGATAGAAGACCCCCTTATCTTATTAAGCGTTCCTTTTTCCTGACTCCAGGTCTTTAGACAAAGTTTAACTCTCTCAACTAATTGCTGACTAAGAAAATCCCTAAAATCCCTTTGAGATGTCCTGCCTTTTCAGGCCAAACCAATGTGTACCTTCCACGTGTTGATATATGGTTTTACCTGTGATTCCTGTCCCCATGAATGTATAAAACCAAATGTAGTCCAGCTTCCTCTGGTGCATTTTCTCAACACCACTTGAGACCATGTTGCTTGAGCCCCAGATGCGTATGTTTAGCTCAAAAGAAACCTCTTTAAATTATTTTACAGAGTTTGGAGTTTTTTTCCATTCACATAATTTATTTCTTTTTAATGTAAGTACATCTAGAAGACTGACCTTTTGAGGCAGTGGGGGGATGATTTCAAGACCTGCACTAAAGTACCTATTGGTTTGTGTTTACACATTTAGTTTAAGATTTATCTTTTTGGCTCTCTCTTCCTATTAACTCTGACCCTGTTAGCATTTCATAAACCATTGTTTTTTGTTTTTTCCCCGGGCAAATAGCCCTTTAAATTTTAGATTACAGATTATACATTGAGAGTTTTTTATGTTTTGATGGTTTAGATTTATTCAATTTTTTAGATTACAAATTATTTCATTAAAAATTCTTTGATATTTTAAATATATTTGGAATATTGTTTATAATAGATATGGTTTAGAGTTGGTGAAGGGGCAGATTTCATCTTTTCTCTTTGCCAGTAATCCATCTGCTTGCTACTTAGCTATGGACCAACAACATCAGTATAACCTGAGTTTGATAGAAAGGCAGGGTCTTGGGCCCCAGCCCAGAACTACTGAATCAGAATCCGCATTTAAAAAATATCCACAGGAGATTTGTATGCACATTAATGTTTGAAAAAGCCAATCAATTGAGCCTTTTTCTGAAATTCACCCTGCTGCAAAAGCAGCTGACTATAATGTATTCTTCAATTCAGACCACAGTTTGGAATTCTGATTTATTTGATGGCTTAATGTTTATTGACTGCACCTGGTGTGCTAGGTGCTGCAAGGAAAATACAAACCACTCAGCCATTGTTCTGCAGTTACTTTACTCTAAAATGAGAAGACACAGACAATTTGCTATTTTTTCTTTCCTTTGTACTTTACAAACAGATACACATACATTGAAAGAAGGCAAAGCGTTGGGTAGGAGAGACTGTCTGGTTAGAAGCCCATTCCAGGGGGATGTGGCTCATTGTTAAAACAGACTAGATGAGGGATGTTTCATAGATACAGATAGAAATGGAAGGAATTTTGCCAATCATCTAGATGTTTGGTCTGTGGAAAGCAAACATCTGAATGGCTGAATTTTGTGTAGACAAAGTATCTGGACAATTGCTTGCATTTTCCACTTCCCCTCCAGATGTTTTGGCATTGTGTTGATGTAGTTCAAGCCCACTGCTCTCAGACTGTTCATGAATTTTTAGCAGAAAAAGTTCTGAATGCATTGATTTCATATCTACATTCCATTCCTCATGAAAATTACAATCATTTAAAGCTAATATTTAATCAAGTTTTCCCTCCTGGTGTTAAATTATCATTTTATCTAGTGAATGTAGAAGACATTCTTAGTCACTATCATTAAGATGTGATGAAAGAAAAATAAGAATTTTGAAGGGGGCCAGAATATGCCACTCTAAAATACGCGGTTTTGGTGAAACTACCCTTTATAAAATCAATAAGGGGTCACATAGTGGGAAGAGTGGTAGGGGAAATATATACAACCAGCCTTTGTTCCCTAGCTTGCTTTTCTATAATTGCTTACTACTCAGAAGTCATATAGCTGAAGGTCATAAACACTCTTAGCTTTCTTCATTACTCCCATACATAACATCACTTTTGTCAAGCCTAAAGCTAGTTATTGAGATATCTTCCAGGACCTGAATTCTGGTGGAATGGCTGACCCACCCAGACTAGTGGCCCCCACCAAGGAACTGAGTCAACTAGTCTTGTGAACCCTACCCAAGAACTGACTCAGAATAAGACAATTTCTACACACCGCAAACCCAGCCAATCAGCAGACCCAATTGTCTAGCCCTTTGCCCAATAAACTATCTTTAAAAACCCTTTCTCCCAAATTCTCGGCGATATAGATTTGAGAACTTCCTTCCCTCTCCTCGCGTGGTGCTTTTGATACTAAACTCTTTCTCTGCTGTAATTCCTGCTGTCTCAGTGTATTGGCTTCTTCTTGAGCAGTGAGCAATGAACCTTGTTGGGCTGTAACATTGGCATAAGGATTATTTTAGGCTGAAGGCAACAGAGAATCAACAAATGCAGGAAGAGTTCTTTACTCCCCTTTGTTCTCCACCTGAGAGGTACAAATTTCCCTTCATGAAGGAGCTCCTCACCTCCCAAACCAGGAAGAAAAGAGCAACTATTACTGGAGACAGAGACCTGGCCCTGGGATGAGTCTGCATAAACACACCTCACTAAAGTAACCCTTAGCTTCCTTTAGTTTTCCCCACATATTTTCTAGTTGCTTTCTCACAATTTACCATTCCTTGAAGTCTAAGCCCCCTTTCCTTGTTTAAAATGATATATAAGCCCCCAAGTCTGTTTCTTTGAGTTTCACTTCTTTTCTGTAAACTCCCATGCATGTAAAATATTAATGCATTTGTATTCCTTTTCTCCTGTTAATCTGTCTTTTGTCAGTTAAATTTGCAGAGTCCCAGATACTGAATCTAGGAGACTAGAGGGAACTTTTTCCTTCCCAACAATTTGAATTCTATTAACACTTCCTTTTAAAAAAATTAATAAATAATTTTAAAAGAAGAAAGAAATAAAGAAGGAAGAAAGGAAAGACAAAAAGACAGATATGAAGCATATGGAAAGTCTGAAGCATCAATAAAAATGGAATGAGAGTTTTTAGGAATTGTCTATTTATTCATCTGTTTTTCTCTAATCATTACTCAAACTGTCAATGACTGCAGGCACACTATATGGAGAGATTATTATTGTCACACTCTAAGCCTGCATTGAGGTCAGCTGTTGGATCAATAACAACTCTGCTCCATCAGATAATGAATCTAAATGAGAATTGCCACTGTTAATCAGGTATCTTGAAATCCTTGAACAGGGCACTGTGATAAATGATCGCTGACTATTGTTCTCCTTTTAACCTCAATGGACTTTGCTCACCCATATTTTTAATTAACTAATTTAGTTCAGGATATTTAAAATGCTCAAATCCTTTCAAAACTCTCCCCTGGGAGGTTATTCCTGGAGCAGACATCAGGACAAATGTCCTTCCTTTCTTTGTAGAGATACATTTGGCACATTTTTACTTTTTCTCAGAGGAGCATGTTTCCAAGGAAGACTTTGGTTTCACATTTCACTTAGCCCTTAGTTAGTTCTTTACCTTGCAGAATGATAACATTTTAAAATTCAGCAAAAATATACCATAAATGATAGCATTTATGGTGTATTAAACAAAAGTCAAAGCTTTGGAAAATTACAACCTTCAGTACAAAAGGAGGTATCTTCTGCTTTTTTGAAAGTTAATTAACAATGAAAAATATTTTAGAAAAAAATGCTGAGGTAAACTGAGGTTACAGGCAAGTCTTAACAATTAAAAGATATTTTGTACATTGAAAAAGACTAAGATTTTAACAGTTATGAACATTGTTTATTTTTACATTTTTGGGGTCTTTGTCCTTTAATATATATTAAGATGTAAAATTTTAAAACTTAAGTTTGCATATTTTCTACAACATTGAGAAAAGCCTATGATCTTATTTCTGGCAAGTAATTTTATAAGGCTAGAATGGATGTAATAGTTAACAGAGGTAAGGCCATTCATCTGCATTTTTATTTTCCAATTCATCTCTCTCATATCTGGAGAATAAGACTGTGAACAAGACAAGACAGTCAAAAACAATTGATTATTTTGTCTTTCTAGCTTGACTGGTAAGTTAGCAAATATAGTTAAAACACTACACATGCTTCCTAGGGGATGTGGAGAAAAAATGAGTAGTCCCAGCATCTCATCGAAAACTTTTCTGGGGATTGAGTACAATTCTTTATCTCTAGAAACCTTCCTGTCTGTTTATGTGAGCTCTGAAAAAACATATTCATCTCTTTTGATTACCTAAATGTTAGATATTTTCATTGTTAAATTTATGGCATTTATGAACTGCCATTTCTTCTTATTTACTGCTGCAAAACAAAGCACCCCAAAATGTAGTAGTGTAAAATAACAAGCATGGGGCAGGAATTCAGACAGGCTACAGTGGGGATGGTTTGTCTCTGCTGCATGAAGTGTGAAGCCTCAGCTGGGAAGACTCAAATGGCTCAGCGGTGACTCAGATGAATGGGGGCTTGAATTATTTGGAGACCTCTGCACTCACATGTCTGACAGATGGGCCAGGATGGTGCCAAGGTTAGGTTCAGCTGGAGTGGTTGATAAGAATGCACATACATGGCCTTTCCATGTGGACGGGGCTTCTCATAGTGTGACAGTTGGGTTCTGGAAAGAAGTGGCCCAAGAAGGAGCAACAGGAGAGTGAAAGTTTGAAAAGAGCAAGGTGAAGCTGCCCAGGCTTTTGTGACCCAGCATTGAGAATCACGGTATATTGCTTCTGTTCTATCCCATTGATCAAAGCAGGCATAGGCCTGCTCACATTCAAGGGGAAAGGATATAGATCTCACCTCTTGATGGGAGCAGTATCAAAGAATTTGTGATCATTTTTAAAAACCACCGCAACATCAAATTCATAGTAGATTTTTTCCTTACTAATTATCTTACAAGGAAGCTGAAGACATCTGGCACTTTATAGGAGGAAACCAGAGGCAAGTCCTGTGTTTGATTATAAAGTCACGTGCAGAAATCTTAAGACATTCCTTTGTATTTCCCAGTATTACCCCATTTATTTGTCTACACACAGTGGGTTCCAGAAAAATGTTAAGGAGAAAAATTAATTGCTAGGAGAATTTCACATGAACTACGTTTCTTCTAGGGCTCCTTGCAGTCAATCAGGATGTTGTATTAGTGTTCTCTCTGATGTAGCTGTCATTAATGATAGCTCTATAAGTTGTTCATTTGTGGCATGAAATAGATCCAAATACAGAGGATTGCTTTTGAACTGAACCATTGTTTCATGAATATTAGAACACAAATCAATGCATATTGACCGGGCTTGTGTAGATGAACATGATTGCATTGCCCTCAACAAAATATGGTTCATTTCTTCAAAACAATGCATAAGTCTTAGAACAAAAATAAGAAGCACTTAAGTTTTTCAAGATATTGAACTCTAGGCACTGAGCTAATAAGTTCATTTCTTCAAATACTTGAAGCTCTATGAACAGATACTACACTTTCTAAAGTTCTTGCTTCTTTGTGTATAGTGGTGGGCAAGAGGCCAAAGGAGGATAATAACTGTAGGTAGCACTCTCGTGACATTTTAATGAGCATATATCATCTCTATTGACACTCAGAACAAGCTTGTGAGGCATGCATTTTTATCCTGAATTTACACATGAGCAAATTGATGTCAGAGATTTTCTGCAGCATGCCTAAGGTCACTACCTTGCAGTCGTGGAAAGGAGATTTAAATCCCTGAGACATGACTGTCTCTGGAGAGTCACACCTGATTCTCCTCAGCCAAATTAAAGTAATCTTTCTCTATGTTCTCTTAATATCTTTAAATCTATTCATATCTACCACTTTGTGTTGTAATTATCTCCTTATGTGTTTATTTCTCCCCATTTGACTTGAAGTGAAGAAACTTGTCTCATATCAGCACCCCCCAAGGATTTGACCCAAAGTGACTAATGTAAGCTTACAGAATGAATGAATGATTGACTGAAGGTTCTTTGACTCTAAAACTCTCTTTACCAATCCATAGTGCATTTTAAGAAAGAAGTGTTCTATTAGAATAGGATGAAGAAAAACTGATATTTGTGGATAGGATGCAAGGGAGCCATAGACATAAAGACCTGTGAATTATCTGTGACATTATTTTAGCTCATTCTCTGGACTGTACTAGGAATAGCAAAGAGGTCTTGTGCCTGAGCAGAATGAGGAAGAGGAAAACATTAGGCATATTAGGAACTGAAGTCAAAGAGTCAATGAGGAGGGTGTCAGGTCATATAGAGCTTTGTAGGACAGACAAAGCCTCCAAGTGGCCCAATCAGACTTAGCAGGAAAAGTGATCCTTTTAAAACCTATGATGAGAATGGATGGGGGCTAGGCAAGAGTGGCAGTAGGGAGACCTATCGTGATTGATTTACCAAAGTGATCAAGATATGAAAGGCTGTGGTTCCTTGGACAAAAGTGGGGAGTGGTTAGATTTTGGATCTCTTCTGAAAGTGGATCCAACAGGACTGATTAGATATGGGGTGAAAGCAAGAGAGAGGAGTGAAAGATGAAGCCAAGATCATGAGTCTGAGTGCATAAAAGGATAGAATTACCGTCATCTGGGATGGGAAAATATACGGATAAAGCAGGTTTTTGGAGGGAAGATAAAGAGTTAACTTCTGGACAATGTAAGGCCTGAAATGAATATTAGACATCCAAGAAGATAATATTAGGTAGGCAATATGATTGGAGTTTATGATTAAGTTGGAAGTGTGATGCCAGGGGTCAGTAAAGCTGCCGATGTGGTGGGCAGAGCGTAGAGGTGGGAGTAGCAGCTAGAAGGTGGAATGATATCACCAAATAATTGAGTGCAAACAGCGAAAAGACATTCATAGATTGAGCCCTTGAAGTGTTCTAATAGGCCCAGGAGAGAGAAGGATTCTGCAAGAGGAACTCCTATGAATGAATTGACAGTGAGGAGAAGGACTAAGGATTATGTCAGAGCCTGAGTGAAGAAAGGATATCAAGGAGGTGTGGTCAAATATCAATACTACTAATATGTCAAGCATGCTGTGGACTGAGAATTTATCAAGCATTAGTTTTAGCAACATAGAAGACATCTGTGACTTTGAGAATAGTTTTGGTGTCAGGTTGGGGGTGAAAGTCTGACTAGAAGTTGTATAAGGGAAGCCTTAAAGGAGAGGAATTGAAGCCAGTGTTTACACCTGAGGCTTTCAAGGAATTTGCTACAAAGAAAAACAGTGAACTAACTGGAAGAGGAAGTGGGATCCAGAAAAGCTTTTGTTTTCTTAACAATTTTAAGAATACACACACACAGACACACACACACACACACACACGCACACACATATGTATTTTTTTCTATATACAAGTCTTAAGGCTTGATTAGATACTTTTGGCAGTAATACATTGTGGGTGATGTATGCTCCATATTGCATTTCATTGGGGGGCTGGTACTACTATCGGGTTGTCTTAGTGATTCTAAATTTCTGTATTATTTGCTTAGGGTTGTGTCCACAAGATTTTTCCAGTGAATAGGAAGATTTCTCTTTTGCAATTAGCAAACAATCTGTGTAGTGCTATTTTAGTGCTAGTGTAGATATTCTGTTTCCTTTAGTAGTTGAGTCAGTTACCTAACTGGGAGACTTGAAATGATGATTTTCAAATTTTAACATTTATTTTTCTAAATTTTTAGCTAGCAGTTTCTTTTGGTAAAGAAGAGCCTTTTTCTCATCAACTGGAAATAAACCGTACTTGCTCCTAAAAGCTTAATTTTTCCCTTTAATCACTAATTATCAAAATAAGTTTCTATAATAATTACTTCCAATTATGGGAAATACGTTTTTTTCTTAAGAGAAGATTTTTAAATGTGTGTGTGTTGTTAATGTATTTTAAATAGGTGAAATAAGAGCATGTTTACAAGTTGAAGGGAATGATTCAGAAGAGAGGAAATCATTGATATATAGGAGAGAAAGGGAAAAGCTGCTAGAATGAGTTTTTGAAGGGGGGAAGGAGGACAGACTTGGATACACAAAGAAGGGAATATATGCATGGTTCACTTATGCTAACACCCAAAAATGCGAAGTAACTGGCTACAAATGCTGGTAGATAGATGTGGTTAGGGGAAATCTGTGGAAGTTCTATTGTGATTGCTTCAATTTTCTTAGCAATGTATGAAGCAAGGCCAAGAACAGGCTATAAAAAATAAAGATATGTATAGGGTGAGTTATTGGTAATGACAAGTTCTAGGTAAGACCATTGGAACAAACAACTGACGACATAATTTTGGATCAAGAAGAGGTGGTTAAGGAACCGAGAGGTTGAAGTGTTAGATCATTTATTTATAGATTAGCATCGCTAAGAAATGATGCAATAGCAGGCTTGGGGAGAGGGACAGTGAACTAGGAGCTGAAAATATCAAGAAATGACAGGGAGTCATCCAAGGGCAATAAGTGACAATGATAATGAGGGTTAGTGGGTAAGTCACTATGGCAATGTAAAACTCAAAGCTAGGGATTTTAAAGGAGGGCTGAGAAAGAATGGTCCAGAAGTGACAACGAGGAGCAAGAAGGACACCTCTCCACATCTAGGCACAATAAAGTGGGCTGTAGGATAAGAGTTTCTTTAGGGGAAAGGCAAGTTGCTAAAATAATTTTTTAGTCATTTGATTATGCTTTGGTTTGGATTAGGTTTCTTTCTGTTGCTTATGCTTGGGGTTTTTTGAGCTTCTTGAATTTGTGGGATTATAGTTTTTTAAATCAAATTTGGAAAGTATTTGGCCAAATATTTTTTCTTTCCCCATCCCCTTCTGCTCCTACAGGGACTCTAATTACATGTATAGTAGATGTCTTAAAGTTTTCCTATGGCTCGCTGATGCTCTGTTTTTTCTCTCTGTCTCTCTTTTTTTCTTTTTACTGTTTCGTTTTGGGTAGTTTCTATTATTATGTCCTCAAGTTCACTAATCTTTTTCTGTAATGTATAATCTGCTATTATCCAGTTTATTTTGCATCTCTCACATTATAGTTTTCATCTCTCAAATTTTGATTTGAATCATTTATAGGTCTTCTGTAACTCTTCTACCAAATATTCTTATTTCTTTAACATGTGGAATATAATTGTAGTAACTATTTTAATGTCCTTGTCTACTAATTCCATCATTTGTGTCATTTCTTAATAAGTTTGGATTAATTAACTTTTCTCCTCAGTATGTGTTATATTTTCCTGATTTTTGCATTTCTGGTAAGTTTTAATTGTATACTAAACACTGTGAATTTTACTTTTTTCAGTGCTGGATATTTTTTTATTCTTATAAATGTTCTTGAGTTTTTTTCTGGAACATGCTTACGTTACTTTCAAACAGTTTGATCTTTTTTTTTTTTTATTTCAGCTTATTATGGGAGTACAAAAGTTCTGGTTTGATATATTGCCCATGTCCCTCCCATTCCCCCGAGTCTGAGCCTCAAGTGTGTCCATTCCCCAGACAGTGCACATCGCACTCTTCTTGTAGGTATACACCCATCCCCTCCCCCA
>CM052436.1:109273965-109305180 GCA_028533085.1 Varecia variegata
CTTCAAAAATTCTTTGCCTAGGCCAATGTCTGTAAGAGTCTTTCCTACATTTTCTTCTAGGATTCTAATAGTTTCATTCCTAAGGTTTAAGTCTGTTAACCACCGTGATTTAATTTTTGTGAGAGGTGAAAGCTGTGGGCAAACAGTTTGATCTTATCAGGTCTTGCTTTTAATGTTTGTTAGATGAGACCAGAACAGTGTTTAGCATGGGGTTAGTTTTCTCCACTAGTGAGGCAAAACTTTTCTGAGTATCCTACTCAATGCCCAACAAATTATGAGCTTTTCCAGTCTGGCTGGAGGGTTCAGGAATTATTCCTGGTGCTGTGTGCATACTAGGCACTGTTACTTCTAATCCCTGTGGGTGGCAAGTTCCCCCAGCCTTGAATAGTTTTTTTTACATGCATATGCTAATTAGCGCTCAGCTAAAGACAGAGGAAGAAATGTCTGCATAGCTCCACAGTTCTCTCTCTCTGTGTACTTTTCTCCTCTTTGGTATCCTGTCCTGTAACTCTAGCCACCTTGGTTTCCCAGAACCTTGCCTTCATTTACTCAACTAAGGGAGACCAATGTGCTCTGCCTGGAGTCCTCCTCCCTGCACCTGGCCTAGAAAATTACCGTAGGTAGTAAGCTGGGGCTGTTATAGGACACACTTCTCTTATTTTTCATCTTTCAGGGATCACTATACTTTGTTGCCTGATGCCTACTATCTTAAAAACTACTGGTTTACATATTTTATCTTATTATTGTTATTTCAGATAGGAGGATAAATATGGTCCCTGACACTCCATCTTGGCCAGAGCAGAAGTCCAAGTAAATTTGTTACAATTCAGCTTTTTGTGTTGTTGTTGTTGGAATAGTATATTAACGTCGTATGGATTAGTTAATCAGATTATCTGACAGAAAGCAGGATTGTGAGGGAATGGAACTTGGAAAGGGTGATTCTAGGGAGGAGAAATGTGCATGGTTTATGTGAGTGTGAGAGCTCTGGCTGTTGGGGGAGGGCTGATATTGCCATTTCCATACTGTTAGGCCAGCCTGAGGAAAAGCATTGGTTTTTAGATCTTTAATAATTTGAAAAGATAAAAATTATTATTGTAGCAAATGAAGTTGTTTATCTTAAGATGCTCATAGTATCTTTTATTTACACACCACAAATCTAGAAACAGATGAGTAGCCTATTTTTTTCCTTTTGTTTATTTGATTTCTGTAGTGGCCTCTCTGCATTATGGTAAAGAGAAAGCATTGACTTCATATTCAATATAATACTTTTATGATCTATAGTTGCCTCTAAGAAGCAATTCTCATGAAATGGAAAAAATGCTTTAAGAGGGTAAAAAAAGGGAGATTGGATTTTCAGAGGTAGAATCTTAATACCTTAATAGAAAAATAATTAATGGTGAAATTTCTACTGACAATGGAAAACTCTACCACAAATTTACATGAAGTGTTTCTAATTAATTGTTTCTGTTGTGATAAAGGCCCCTTGCCTCAATCTTTACACCTTTAGCATTATCATCAAGCAATAAACTTAATAGGAAGATCTGATCAAATATAAAAATAAATAAGGAAGCTAATTTTTTTTTTTTTACAGGCCTTGATGTTATACGAAAGAATTTGGGATCCTGTTACATTTACAGACCCAGAAGTCTACCCCACTCAGGGGACTATAGGATGTGTGTTCTCTTCATTCTTCTCTGCTCCTATTTCCTATAAAGCAGAATCCCCTATTCACATGTTATACTTAAAAAGTAAGGTCTGGAAACAGGTCTTGTCCCTGTGTAATATAATGAGCTATTCAATTTTACGCTCTCCATAGAAGAATACAGGAGAAAGAAACATAAACTAGGAGACTGAATTGAGTATGCCATCACACAGTTTTACCAACACACTGAAAAGTAATTTAAAAGTAAAAGTAAGAAAGTAAAGTTAAAAATTAAGGGAAATGAAATTTGTTTTCCAGCTCATGTTCCATTCTTGGTGAGTAGGAAGTACTCTGGCCAAGCAGGTTGCCACACAGCAAGTGGGTTGAACAGGTGGGTGTCACTGAGTGGTGCAAACTACTACTCAGCCACATAAGTCACATGAAAGCATGCATAGCTCTGGATGAAGCTAGACACTTCCTTTAAATCTGGCCATGTAGTAGCCAGTGGTCCTTGTAGAGGCACTATTCTGAAAAGGACTTGGGGAGGAGATTTTCTAATGCGAAGATGGCCAGATCTATACAGCTGTCATCTTCCACTACATATAAAAAGGGATTTTTTTACTCCAAATGGGTATATCAGAATTCATATACAGCATATAAGGCAGCATTTCATAGAATAGATACTGGAGTTTGAGCCTTATAAAAATCATGTACTTGGTGATTTTCTGGCCTGGCATAGACACTATTCATTTCCTCATCAGCAGTGTTAAAATCTCCAGCATGAGGTCATTGTTAGGGACTAGGGTTCTGAGCTGACCTGATGTTGTTATTAGCATAATACCCTGTAGCAGTGGGCACACTGGAATCAGCATCTCAGCCAAGGTCTGTATGTTTGATATAGAGTGAGGCACAATTTGCATAGAATGAAATTCAGGAATGAAAAGTTGAAGCATACTGGAGTAAGCAACACGATTAATGTTTTTTTTCTCCTTAAGTTTATCAAAGGTGCCTCATGAAAATTCTTGACTCTGTTAAAATATTTCATATAATACATGCTTATGCAAGTTCTAAAAGAAGTGAGGGCTCAGTCTTGGATAGACCTTAAATGTCTAATGATTCTGAAAAAGCAGCCAGGATATACCTTTGATAGCATACCACACTAGCACCCACACTTTAGATATATTCATTGAGTCACTCATTCAGCAATTATTTATTGAGCTTCTATTTTTATACTGTGCCAAATACTGGGGATGAAAGAAGAATAAGACTCTCCTCATCTTTAAGATTCTTGTATCTAGTAAGAAGTAATTGGAGTGGTAATTTGTATTTGTTGTATGGATTTTGAAATTACATTAGTTGCATTGAACAGAGTCAGATAAAAGGTAAGTAGAGGGTGTGAATTATGAAGTTAGTTTCAGACTGTCTTTGAAGAACCAATACTGAGGTAGATCTGGGAGAGCTAAAGATTGGAAGTCACCTGTTTCATTAAGAAATGGAGCTCTGACTTATTTTTTTTTTTTTTTTTTTTTTGCCTTTGGGGTCACAAGTAATTTGCTTTCCAGGAGCAGGAACAGATCCATCTTCCTCTGCTGTCCTGAATTCTGTCTTCCAGGCAGTCGAGATCATTTTTAGGTAATTAATGCATAGCTGGTGACTTCATATCCCTGATGTCCTCTGGCATTCACACCTTTCCTGTGTGGGAGGCTAGGCAAGTAGTGGTTTTATTTCCAAGCTAAAGATTGACATTCAAACAGAGTAAGCCACTTGCACAAGGTCCCACAGTGACCAAGTGTTGGAGCAATGACTCAGTTGGCTTCTGTGCCCAAAGCCAGTTAACCACATTAACCAAACTAAAGTTTTCTCAGGTAGGCAACTTTCCAGTGTTGCCCCTGTCAATTTAGGAGCAGCAAATTAGTGCTTCTCCCACAAAACTTTGCCACCTTCTTTCCCCTCTACAGAGGACTGATGTGAGTAGCATGGGTGACAGGAAGTGGATATGATATTCTCTGTATTCTCAGTTGTCACCTAGACATTTTGGTTTTAAAAGGGTAAAATATTTCCCGAGCCGTGGGTATCAAGAAGGTATTTTTCCGCAGTTATCTCACAGCAAAGTGGTAGATAGCATTTCTCCATTTACAACTGAGGAAACTGAGCCTTAGAGGGTTGAAATAATTTTTTCATAGTTATGCAGCTTGTAATTGGTCATGTTTATTCAGGTCACATCCACTTTCAAGCGTTCTTTATCCTCTGACACACTAGCCCCCTTAGGCAGAAGTACAGGAGAAAAATGGAAGCGTAGCCAGGTTGCAAAAGGAAGTGAGAAGAGCCAGGTGAACCAGCATTGTGATGGTGCAGCAGGAGGGTGGCAATAGGTGGAGAAGGAGGGAGGGAAGGTGACTTGTGCAATATCTTTGGCATGTGTAAGTTTTTTACACATGCTGTCTTCTCCTCCAGGCAAGACAATTCTCTCTGTGTGTCCTTCCTTCACCTCAGGGATTATATAATTCTGTGTTTTTTGTGGATTCAATTATGGAAAACTTCTGAAAAATCCAATTTACTAGTGAAAAATTATTTTAACTCATATTTACATAATATGTATTATCTTAGTGATTAAGTATTAAAATTATAATTAGGGCTTTTTATGCACAATTATATCAGTGTTTATCCCATGGCTGATATTGCTTCTAATGGCTTGGACCCACATAGTACCTTTCTAGTAAGGAGGTCAATTATTTCAGTGGGCAGTTGCTTAGCAGCACAGAGGTTAAGACAGATGGCTTTTGAATTCTGGCTCTTGCACAGCTGTGTGACCTTGGGCAGGGTTCTTAACCTCTTTTAACTTATGTACTTATCTACAAAATGGGGGTAATTTCTACCACATTGAGCTGTTGTGAGGATTACATGACACATGTAATATGAGGTCTAAAGTGGGGCCTTGTGTAAAATAAGAGGTCAGAAACTGTTACTTTCCTCCCCACAGGATGGAGGATTGGCTTCAATCTTGTTGCCTCATTTTGCAGATAGAGAAATAGGAGCAGAAGTGAAGGATTTACCAAATTTCCCAGCAGAATCTAGTCCTATTAACTTCCAATTTGCTGTTGTAGCTACTGACTCTGTTAAACTTGGATCTACAGGCAACCCTACAGGAGAAAATAATCCTATTTAGGGCTGTTGAAAGATTCTGATTCTGTGCCAGTTTGACATTTTCTGGGGCTCTATGGGAAAAGCACTTGCTCTTCTTTAACTCTCTCCCTAATACGTTATGGGACATTGGTCAAGTCATTTGACCTCTCTGGGCCTTGATGCTTCCACAAACAGGTTGGATTTCACCTCTCTTCTAGGACTTACATTCTTGCTTTTACTGTTGTTACCTGTATACTTGCCTGTTTCCGCTATCAGATTCTAAGTGTGCGGAGGACAGAGCTGTATCCTGCTCCTCTGATACCCTGCACAGCGTCTCTTCTAGTGCCCTCATGTATTGCTGACCAGAACAACTGGATCAGGTTTGGTATGAGATGGCATGATGATGTTGAAATTCCTAGCAGTTACCAATCTGTTACAGTAACTGAGCACACATACATGTGTGCTCCTCACACACACTACCCACTCAGTATGTTGCCATCAAAAGGACATAATGTAATCAGTACGGTCAACTGTGTCCTTCCCAAATGAACTTTAAAGGTGAAATCTTCCAAGCCTCCTTGTAAACATTGTGAAAGTAGCCCTTGTCATTATGTTTCTCTTTCCTATTAGTGTGTGAGCACCTTAAGAACTGGAAGCTGTTTGTCTTATTCTCCACTGTCGCCATTGTGCTTGAGTAGTTCTCAGACACGGTAATACTTCAGCATATATTTGTTGAATAAGTTTTAATGAATAAACAAAAAGTCATCACTCCTGTTATTTTGGTTGTCTGCAGGGCAAGAGCTCCAGGAAAATGCATTGTTCTAGCTGTTGTTCCTACCAGGTCACTAGTACAGGCAAATTACTAGATTACCTGTGAGGTGAGAGGGGGCAGTTGGAACTGTTATGGGTGTTTCAGTCCCTAGTACCTGTGAATGGCCACCTCAGCAGGGTGGGGAATTCCAGTAAGATTTATGTTATGGGGACCTCTCACATTAATGCAAAAGTTGACGGAAATAGAAGCCTGATGTAATAACTTCAAGTCAGGGCAATAGAAGCTAGATTTAATCACTTTCAACCAAGATGACAGAAGTAAGATGTTTTCCTTTTAATTTTATCTCCAATTTATCTCCAACCTTGATTGAACCTAAGTGTTCCTTCTTCTTACCTTAAGCTTTTCTAGCCTTTATGGTATAGTCACCCATATTATCTCTCAGATTTTTTATTGACTTTTTACCTATTTGTCCAGATTTTCTTCTCTTTCAGCCCTAGGTCTTTTATTCATCTTCTGAAAGGGAGGGCCCTCACACCTAGGATTATGCCTTCTTTCTACTCCCAACTGTTCAAGCCCAGATTGAATCCACAAATTTCCAAAGGAAAAACCTCTTCTCTATTTCCTTTGTGTAAGACACCTGGGGATCCTGTACAAGAAGTTTCTCCTGCTTGGCGTTTAATTTCATATCATTGATACAGTCATTTATTTCAGTGGATGCAAATTCTGGATGGATGCACCTCCATAAGGAAATCAAGACTTGTGTATACTGCTATCCTGGAAGACTTTTACCTACTCTACAGAATAAAGTGTTTGTAGCTCTTCTGGCTTCCTATCATCTTTCTTCTTTCCTCCCCATTTGCAAGGGAGATCTTACATTTCCTGTAGTTTCTTAAAATGATTTCAAATTTACTGCATTTGCATTTGTTGAAAAAGGCAACTGTAGCCATGATCTGATTTGGGTGGTTTTGCTGACAGATAATCTCCCCTCAAATAATTTACTCATTTCACAGGACATTAATATTGCACCTTTAAGAGGTTATGACTTTGAAATCTTTAGAAAGTCACTGTTGAATAAAAGCTGAGGGGGATCAATGTTTATTGAGGCACTATTCACAGTAGCCAAAATATGGGATCAACCTAAGTGCCCATCAATAGATGAATCAATATAGAAAATGTGGTATGGTATGTATGTGCAATGGAATATTATTCAGCCATAAAAAGGATAAATTCTGTCACTTGCAGTAACATGGATAGAACTGGAGGTCATTATATTAAGTGTAACAAGCCAAATACTCATATGTGGGAGCTAAAAAAGCAGATCTCATGAAGATAGAGAGTAGATTGGTGGTTACCAGAGGCTGGGAAAGGAGGAGAGGAGGGAGAGATGAAGAGAAGCTGATTAATGGGTATAAGTATACAGTTTGATAGAAGAAATATGACCTAGTGTTAGAGAGATCAGTAGTGTGATTATGGTTTACAATAATATATTGTATGTTTCAAAGTAGCTAGAAGAGAAGAATTGGAATAGTTCTAGCATAAAGAAAAGACAATTATTTAAGGTAATGGATATCACAAGTGCACTGATTTGATCTTTAGAAATTATATGAATGTATTACATTAAAAAAAAACTCCAAAATGCTAAGGGGGAAGGGAGGTATTAAGACATTAAGCAATGGAGAATTATAAACAATATTTATGTTTTTATATTTCTATAAATATACTTTACACACAATTTTTTATTTGTATTGTTTTACTTAACATTGTAATGTAAACATATTCCATGCTGCTGCATAGAGCCTCATAATGATAATTTTAATGGGTACATAATATTCCATTGAATAGATATACCATGATTGATTTAACTATTCCCTTTTTATTGATTGCTTTCAACTTTTCATTAATTACTGTTTTAGTTATCTTTATGAATATGTTCTTCTTTATATCTTGTGTTTTTCTAAAGGTATTACTGATTTTAATAATAAGTATTAATTAGAAAAAGATAAGCAATGTTGAAAAATAAGAAGACAAGAGTAAAAATGTCCATCCCAAATCTCATTATCCTAGGGCAATCATTAATATTAGGTAATATTATTCTAGATATCTTTGTGGGCCAATGTAGAGATTAATGGAGATTCTGTTGTGTGCATAAATGTCTAATTGCCCTCTTAAAATGTTTCCAGGTAGCTCTAGATCCAGGAAGCTTAGGTGTCCAGGGAAGAGGAGTTGAACTCAGTGATTGTCAGCCCTGGCTCTGTGTTGGAATCACCTCAGGAGCTTTAAAACAATCAATATTGATATTGAGGCACCTTCTTAAGATATTTTAAAAGGTGAATCAGACAGCTTTGAGTTTCAATGCTGATTTTTTTTTTTTAAGATCTTTGTAGTAAAATAATAGTTTTGAAAGGTAGGTGGTGTTGAAAGAGGAATTTTATAATATGTCAAAATCCAGGCCTAATGGACGTGATCATTCCAGATGTTATGGGGAAAGAAACAGTGGCTAAGTGAGAATGAAAAGGTTTGTGCTCTGTGTATTCCCTGACCCAACCTTTGAGATTGAATTTTACCATGAGGGAGTGAATGGCTTTAGAAACAAAGTAGTGAACCCATGAGGACGTAAGATCAAGTGGGCCACATTCCTAGGAAAAGACAAGGGGAGGCTATCAGCCCTTCTGAGAACTTTAGCCTTCATCTCAGGTGTTATCAGTGTTACCTGCAGTAAGGCCAGGGAGCAAGGGCACAGAGGTGCTAGCAGAAGGCAGAAAAATATCTGAGCCTGAATGGAGCTCCAGTTCCTCCTGTTTTATGCCTGAAAGCCGAAGACCAAGAGTATTCCTGAATGACCTGGGGTGGGGATGCAAAAGGACCAAGAGAACTAAGAGTCTTCCAGGATGAGAGGCTGTGGGACCAGAGGTAAATGGTCAGAACCATGGACTCCATCCAGGGCTGGATGCCTGGTTGTTAGCTCCTCCATCATTCAAAGGCCAGCCTCAGAGGGGCTCGGTGGGCAGAGTCCAGGGAAAGGCCTAGACCAGCTCTTCACAGCAGAGAGTCTTCAGAGGACCCTGAAGATTTGAGGACTTCATTTTTTTTCACTCGCATTGCTACAAGATTGTATAAGCTGTGATTCTAATATATTAAGGTGCTGGCTTAGAGAATAAAGAAGGGGGAAGGCTACTGCCTTAAATATTTGAGCATATACCTGGGTAGTCTCAGCCGGAGCATTGTCTTCACTTTTGGATCTCACTGAGATAAGTGAGTTTTGGCAGTGGGACTGTAGGAGACACATGGTTCTCAGTCCTCAGGCTGGCAAACTCTATCACATGAGCAGTGTTCATTCTGTCATATAGAAATCACTTTTAACATCAGCAAGATGACTTTCAGGCTAGTTTCAAATCAGTACATGTAGAGGCTATGAGTTTTTATAAATTTTATATTGTGACTGTTTCTTTAGGCCAATCTGTATCTGTTTATTCGCAGTGTTTTAAATGTTTAAGCTTAAAATATTTACTAGAGCTGAAAGCAAATGGATGTTTTTGGCATCTGACCTCTAAAAACCACAATTTTCCCTAAAAAGCTTTCATTATGCCTAGATCTGTCACTTTGGAGTCCAGTTTCTTATGTACTAATGATCTTAATAAGCACCAAGTACAGAACTACCAAAATACTTTAGCTTTATGTCTAAATAACATCCTTGTTTTATTATAGCTATTGTAACTATTGAGAGCAAGGGTTATTGTCTCAGCTACCCAGGGAAGTTTCAAAGATTTAAAGAGATTGGACTTTGGAAAAATTTTTCCGTTTCTTAATCCTTAACTGGTTGCAAACATCTATGGGCCACATGGTTGTTTCTTAACTTCGTCTAGTGGATCGATATGATGCTTTCATGCCCTTTAGATGAGAAACTTCTGGCTTTAAATCCCCTAAGATATACTTTAGGATTAGAGCTGAAGTTTAACGCACAGCCCCTGACCATCCAGTGCTGGGTCACACTTCACAGGTCGCATCAGTGATTACTCGGGTGCAATAGAAACCTGGCAACTTTAAAGGGCAAGCCACGGGCCCTCTCCATCAGCTCAGTGGTGCCTGCCCACTCCTCCTCCCTGAGTCAGGTATAAAGCATGTGGCACTGTAACAGCAGCATGGCAGATGAAAGGCTGTCAGGCAGGCATTGAATCTAAACCTTCAGGGAGAATGGAGGGGAACAGTGCGGTGCAGTTGTAATGCTCTTTTCTTTCAAGTCTCTGTTTTGTTGTGAAAGAATCCAGGCTAACCACATATGAATCACCCTATCCAGTGCAGAACATTGTGTCAATGTGAACCACACTGCTTTTGTGATTATGACTTTTGGTCTCTGGTTGCACAACTATCCCAGAACATTTTATGATAAAGTTCAGATCAGTTCAGTTAATGACTCTGTAAAGTAAAATGGGCAATTTATCAACATGTTCATCAGTCAAGGGACCAGAAGGCTGATCACTGAGACTCTGCGATAACAGTATTTTTCTGGTTGTAAGATCTACAAAATTGGACCCTGGGTTATCATTGTTTTGGTTTATTGCAACAGATTTTAGAACGTGCTGGGCACATTTTCTGCTTATGTTTTAAAAACTCAAGTCTTTGAAAGATATTATACGATGGAGTCATGAAAGATTGTATTTGTGTATGTAGATATGGCTTGTGTGTTTGAAGAGACATGGAGACAAGATAGAATTGACTTGGCTATGAGTATCATAAATAACATACCTATTACCATCTAGATTTAATTTGTTTGCTAAATTATTTTTATATGTTGAATGACATTCAAGTTGGATAATACAAAATCCTCTTTATCTTAGTAATCTAGATGTGGCATATTGTACTTTCCAAAGATGCCTATACAAATCTATGTATGTTTATCACATATAGCTCCCAGACACGTTATTCTTAAAATGTGACAAACACTTCTTTCATCAAAAAAGGGGTCTGTGTTCCCTTCCCTTGTATCTGAGTGGGGAGCTTGTGATGGCTCTGACAAATAGTGTTTGACAGAAGTGATCCTATGTGGCTTCTGAAGCTAAGTCATAAAAGGAATACAGTGTCTTCCTGGCTCTCTCTTGGGATGCTTGCCCTTGGAACCTAGCCACCATACTGTGTGGAAGCCCAAATTAATCCATGCAGACAGACCACATAGAGAAGTCTTCATGGGGAGGAGCTAATGCCCCAGCTGAGAGCCAGCATCAACTGCCACATTTGGGAGAATGAACCTTCAAGTGATTCCAGCCTCAGCCTTTAAGTCTTCCAACTGAAACTCCAGACAGATATTATGGAGCAAAGACAGGCTTTCCCTACTGAATCCTGTCCAAGTTCCTGACCCACAGAAACCACGAGAGAGAAAGTGAGAGAGTATTGTTCCAAGCCACTATATTTTGGGGTGATTTGTTATGCAGCACAGTAACTGGGAAACCAGAGCTTCATTGAAGCTTTTTTTGGCATGCTACTTTTGAGAATGATGGGTTACTTCTGACCTTTGATTTGCATAAATGTCCCTCTTCATATGGGGTGCATATTAATAAGTTCTCTGGCCACCTGACTTCTTGCATGTCTAGGTTATAAATTTGTTTTCATGCTTCACAGAGTCATTTTCGAGAAACTTTTCCTGAAACTCCTGGATTGATTTAGATGCCATTTTTTTCTGGGCTCTTCTAGCAAATCTGTCAGCAGTGATCACAGTGCACTGTCATCATTGGTATATTTGCCTTTTCTTCCTACTAGACTGTGAATCCCAGACAGCACAAGCCCTTCCTCCTCATTTTTGTACTTGCTTAGCGTTTCTTGTACATGGTAGGTGCTTAATGAATTCTCAGTGGAGAATTGCCCAATTAGAACTTAATTTACCCAGGCCTTCTTAACTCAGAAAGTGATGAAAGAGAGGTAAAAGAATTTCTAGAAGGAGGATAGCATGAAATAATATTTCTAAGTGAAATTCTAGACAGGTGATTTTCAACAATGTCCTGAAGAGAAGTGTTTTTTCTTAGAAAGTGTGTAAAACTTTAGCTGCCTCCAGAGAAGATAAAGGAGTTGGTATTATAAGTTGGATCTAGAGGGACTGTGGTCTGTTCAACTCTTGGTGGACTTTTCCAGAAATATTGGGTATCTTATGAGATAGCATCACTGGAAGCTAAAATAGCAGATGGGTTAGGGAGATTATATTTCTTATTATTGTCTTGATGCTGGGATCAAATGGAAGGGAAGCCTTAGTCTTCAGAATTTTATATCAATAATTCATCAATTTAGTATGCCTTAGATTCACATGGAAAGCTTGTCATGAATGCAGATTCTCAGGCCCTAGGTTCAGAATTCTGAAGTACTGGATCTTGGATGGGCCTGTAATATGCATCTTTAATAAGCTTTCCTGTTGATTCAGATAAAGAAGATCCAAGAGCCATACTTTGGAACAAAATGGAATGTGGTAAACTGAAGGATAAAATTTTTCTCCAAGATACTTGTGGAAATTGGGGCTCAGAAACTCTGGAAGGCACGTGAATCAATTACAGAAACTTGATTCTTTAATTCCTAGATGGGAGGATGTTAACGATGTTATTTTAGAAATTACTATGAATATGTGACATTTCTGGGCTGAATTTAGGATTTAAATCTAGTTTAGGTTGAATCTAGTCTTTTGATGATGTGTAACATATTCACATATTCACCGTTCGCAGTGAGAACATAGGATGGATCCTGGGCACATTTCCTCTCTTGATTGCTGAGCGTTTATCTACCAGTTCTTCTTTGTATCACCTCTGATCCTGCAGAATTATTTCCTTGTGCCCCTCACCTACTCTCAGAAACACATCTGTACTTCTTCCCAGTTTTAGATCTGCTTTATGTTTTAAGTCCAACTTGACAATTTTGAAGGAAAATTTATCACCGGGAAGATGTGACTGTGGTTTCTAAAATTTTGACCCTATTTTAAGGGACATGAATAGATTTCTGAATTAAAATACTGTGACATTTACAACATAGCTGCTTTTATAACTTTTTACTTTTAACTGCAATTACTGAAAATATAATGAAACAAATTATCCAAGCTAGCCATAACTAAATACCATACTTTAGCTCTGTTTTGTAACTTCCATGGAACTGGACTTCTGCTTTGGTGGTCAAATCACTCACCAAGAGTCACATTTTCAAAGGACATGATTCCTAAGTGTCTGGCTGCATTCCCTCAGTACAGTTTCCTGTTTAACTATTTAATATAATGAGTTTTTTCCAGGCTCATCTGAGAAATGTTTTGGAAGCAGTATTTGATTCATTTATACTACAGTGTCCACCTTTGACAGGAATTTGACCTGGAGATCATATTACTACCTCCAAAGAGGTCTGGAATCCACAATTAACTCTCAGTGCAACATTTACCTATGATTGTCTTACATGAACAATATCGGAATATTTTTTTCCCTGAAGAGATGAACATGTTACAATTTTACGATTAAATATACTGTGAAGAATAAAAAATTGAAGTTGTTTTTAACAATCTAAGTCTAAGGGCATATGTGTTTGTAGAGACAGTGAAGAAAGGCTGGTTCTTTTCCTAAACCTGGGAAGAAGGTGGTGAACAGTTATCTGATAGATGGAAGGCTACTCAGGAAGCAATAACAAATAGGGCACCAGAGATTGTACAAGATCAGCTAACAGATGGAACAGTTTGTGTTTCCATTCACGTCAAGCTGTTTGCTCTAGAATAGGTACCATAAGATATAATAAAAATGCAGCTTTATTTTTGTCTCCCACTTTTAGGTAGGGTTCTCTAGAAGCAGAGTCTGAGATGGGACTTTTGTGCAAGTGATGTGCTGAAATGATGTACGTAGGAGAAGGGGAGTGAAGAAAGCAAGACAGAGCAGAGAAAGAAAACTAAGTAAGGATGTGGTTTTGACTAAAGTCTGGCTGCAGCCTTGCCCCATGGGGACTTGTGCTGCAGTAATTGTACCAAAACTAGGCCCACCTCGAAGTCTACCTTTTGTACCCAGAATCAGTCATTGGCCACTGTTTGCTTGGAGGGTGATGGTGGTGGAGAGTTATGTAATTTGGGTGAGGTGGCTTCTATTCTGCTCAAGACAATTCTCTGGAGAAGGAGGCTGCCATGAGCTGTGGACAGCCAACATTCACAGGAGAGTGGCTGGAGCAGCCTGCCAAAGGGATCTGGGTGGGGGCACCAACAGTATCCACTACATCTATTTTTTGGGGGGGGCCTCAGTTTCTTAATCTTTACTTTTATTTTATTTTATTTTTTTTTAATTTTTTTATTTTAGCATATTAAGGGGGTACAAATGTTTAGGTTATGTATATTGCCCTTGTCCCACCCGAGTCAGAGCTTCAAGTGTGTCCATCCCCCAGACGGTGTGCACCACACCCATTAGGTGTGAATATACCCGTCCCCTCCTCCCCCCTCCCACCTGCCCGACACCCAATGAATGTTACTACTATATGTGCTCTTAAGTGCTGATCAGTTAATACCAATTTGATGGTGAGTACATGTGGTGCTTGTTTTTCCATTCTTGTGATATTTCACTTAGTAGAATGGGCTCCAGCTTTATCCAGGATAATAGAAGAGGTGCTATATCACCATTGTTTTTTGTGGCTGAGTAGAACTCCATGGTATACATATACCACATTTTATTAATCCACTCATGTATTGATGGGCACTTGGGTTGTTTCCACATCTTTGCAATTGTGAATTGTGCTCCTATAAACATTCTAGTGCAGATGTCTTTCTTTATAGAATGTCTTTTCATTTAAAATTTGTTAAGGTGAAATTCTCTTCCTCCTGCAACCATGGTCCATAGCTTGTGTGGTCACTCTGGGACAGTTGATAATCCTATAGTCTTTTAAATTTAAAGAGTGTTTTGATTAAGAATGTAGAGGATCTGAAGTTACCTAAACATATTAAACAATACTTCTCATTTTATTTTAAGATGTCTTATTTCCCCTCCTTCCCTACCACCTGTGCCAACTTCCTCAGGTGTGGTGTGCTAAATCTGGCCATATGGCTTCAGGAGTAAAATAGTAAGATGAATTATTGCTTGCTCACCACTTCCCTGGAGCAAGCTGCTATTACTGACCTTTCTGAGATTATAGTAGGTTAGAAATAAAGGAAAAGGTTTCAGATGGCCTTTCTTGATCAGTGTAAGATGACTTTGCGTCCTCTGGGTCTGTCAGGTGGATACTTTATGTTATGAATACTTATGTGGGGTTTTCAGAAACTCTCTTGCTGGGTCCTCAAGACTATAACTCTCCTAGAGTGGATAATGCCTTCTGTTCCTCTAGCTTTTGCCCTCCCACATGATTCTCTTGGGCAGGTGTCACAAAGGCTCTAGGTTGGTCTCTTTTCTATAGAGCCCATATGTAGTCTATAGGAAATATTTTCACATCTTTTGTTCTTGCAGGCTGGGCAGGTGAGAGGGATAGGCAAACCCAACTCACTGCCAAAGCATCTGCCAAAGCATCTGCCCAGCCTATATCTCTTGTCCTGTGATTTTTCAGATCAGAATTAAGCACCAGTCCATTGTGCTTATCTAATTCCAGGAAACTGACATGGAGTTCTACAAACATTCCTGTTGAAGCCACTGTTTTATTTTTCCTCACTAGTTTATGATGACAATTTTCAAACTTGTGGTGAAGTTGAAAAAATTTCCTGTGAACATTTGTATACCCACCAATTACCATTATATTTTACTATGCTCATTTTATTATATATATATATATATGTACCTCTATCTATTCATCTGTTTATCCACCCACCATTCATCTTATTTTGACATGTTTCAGAATAAATTGATGACATCTGTATATTTCCCTGTGAATACCTCAGCATGCATACCATTCACTAGAGTTCAATATATGTTTATAGTTTTTCTTTAGATATAACATTTACGTGTAGTAAAATGTACACATCATGTGCGTGTTTATGGAGTTTTGAGAAATATATACAACTGTGTAACCCAAAGTCTTATCAAGATTCAACTATCACTCCAGAAAGTTCTTTCATACTTCTTCCAAGTTAATCCCCATACTCTTCCACATCAGAAGCAACCACTGTTTTGTTTTATATTTATACTATAGTAGATCAGATTTGCCTGTTCTAGAACTTCACAAAAATGAAGTCATGATGTCAACCAGTATGTACTCCTTTGTATATGGTTTTTTATGACTTAGCATAATGTTTTTGAGACTCATCTATGTTGTATGTATCAGTAGTTCCTTTTTATTGCTGAGTAATATTCTCTTATGATGATAGCACAGGTTTTCTTTTATTCATTCTTCTATTGAGGGGCATCTGGACTGTTTCTGACTAATACGAGTAACATGAAGCCACGGTTTTGGCTTGAGATGAAGAGAGGAGGTCATCCTACACCTGCCTCTTGTGATAGGAAGGTGAAGTGGGGCGTGAGAGTCGCAGTAATGGAACATTTCTCTTTAAGGAAATTTCTTCACAAATTCTCTCTCTGTAATGTCTAACTTTTTTGATCCTTTTATTTTTTCATTGAGGGGTAGTCATCAAACTGATTCTATGCTGCCTACTTTGAAAAGCAACATTTTGTTCTGTTTGACAACATACTTTGATATCTAATATCTATGATATCTGGTTCCTCAGTTGAAACTTCCAATCTAGGAAACTCTGGTACTCACTATTCTTTGAATCTCAGCAGAAAGAAGGAGCTGCTTGGTGAAGAGGCCTAATGAGGCTATATAGGCTGAGCACTTCAGAGAGGTTGAAGAGGAGGAATTTGCTCACAAATAGCTTTGGCTGTCAAGTAGTGCTCCAGTCATATGTGTTTCTCACACAATGTCAAATAGCAAAACAAACTGCCAGGTGGCTCTTTTTCCTAGTGTCTTGCTGAAGGAAGCTCTTGAATTCCTGGCAGCATGAGTGAGTTGATGAAAATGACCTCCATCAGTCACTGCTAGTGAAGATAGCCATGAACAATGAGGTAATGGATTTCATGATCCGCTCTGGCCCTGTGACAGACATTGGGTGGTGCCCTCACAGCACTTTGCATTATTACTGACCTCACTGTTACCAAGGAGATGAAAACCTATGGAGGCACAAAAGGAGGCACCCTCAGGGATGATCCATACCGATGTGCCCACGGGAAGCACTTACATGAAAAGCAGTAGTTCTTAAGGTTATCATCTTATTTTAAGTGTAGGGAAAAGAAATATAGAGAGGAGGAAAGCTTAAAGACAGTTAATAAAATATACATCTCCTGTGATAGGATATAGAAAATGGAATGAGACTTTCAAGGCTCTTGAGTATGAAAAAAAAAGATTAACTATTGTGCATACTCAAAACATGTTTGTTATCAATGAAGAACAACATGGTTCTCTGTCAATATCTTGTAATATCAGGAAAATAACCCAGTAGTTTTCTCCTTACCTTAGTCTCAATTTAATCTAGAGAACATTTTATCAAAGCTTGAGTTTGTCTCTAAAACTTTCCCTCAGTAATTGTGGAATAAGATTTGATTTGTTTTTATAAATTACTATTAATTTAGTTTTATAAATATATACTCAAATAACAATTTACTTAATTTATTAGAAGAATAATGGCTTTTACTGGCTTTTGCTTCTTTCAAGGAGAAAAATTAATAAGGTTCTAAATATTTCCAGTGTAGCCTAATGTATGAACTTAAGAATCCATGGAGGCCGGGCGCCGTGGCTCGTGCCTGTAATCCTAGCACTCTGGGAGGCTGAGGCGGGCGGGCCGTTTGAGCTCCGGAGTTCGAGACCAGCCTGAGCAAGATTGAGACCCCATCTCTACTAAAAATAGAAAGAAATTATATGGACAACTAAAAATATGTACAGAAAAAATTAGCCGGGCATGTTGGCACATGCCTGTAGTCCCAGCTACTCGGGAGGCTGAGGCAGGAGGATCGCTTGAGCCCAGGAGTTTGAGGTTGCTGTGAGCTAGGCTAATGCCACGGCACTCTAGTCCGGGCAACAGAGTGAGACTCTGTCTCAAAAAAAAAAAAAAAAAAGAGAATCCTATGCAGTTTTGCTATTGATGAATATTTGGCTCAGCTTAAACTAACTGTTCAGATCCCAGTTAAAGTATTATCTCAGAAGATAAGTTGTAGAAAAGTTGTCATGATGCCTAAGAAGATGTTATGTAAATAGATGCTTAGTTAAGTAAATTAAATAATTTATAACTATCATCCTTCTAAAAAAAGATTAACAAAATACTGCATAACAGATGAAAGTGACTAATCAAGAAAAGCAGAACAATGGTAAAATAAAAGCATAAACACAAGGTAGAATTAGTGGTAAAATTAGAATGCAGAATGTATACTGTATAATCCTAAGGGAATGGTCCCAATATTTGCTTCTGAACTTTCTGGCAATCAGTAAAAGAGGAAAGCAATCAAGATACACAGTTCAAACATCTGTAAGATTAAACAAACCAATTGTCCAAAGGAAGTAATCTATTATTAATTATTGAAAGCAATTTTACGTGTAGGTCATTCTTAGTAGGACATAAAGTGATGTCAAAAATGTTTTTTAACAATACACTCGTGGTAATATTCCTCAGTGTGTGCAGATGGCATAATATCAGCATGATTCAGTAAAAAGCAGTTTTAAAATTTTTCCTTGGGGAAAGAGGGTGCAGAGATAAAGGTACCCCACGTATATAGCTTTGTAGTATTGTGATTCAAACTGAGGATAAATTGTTTTGAATGTTAGAGGAGTAGCTGGCATACTTGTCCTTCAGGCAATATTATTTCCCTTGACCAAAATTTTGATAAGTCCTGAGTGTCAGAGAGTTTGAGGTTATACTCTCTGACAAGCACTTGAACTGGAAATACTCTCTCATACTTATTATAGCTTTTGTGTTCTGCTCTGAGGATAATATTGACATCTTCCCTTGAAATTTGAGAAGCTTGATAGGAGAAAACCTTACCTCCTCACAAAGGTGGGTTGAGAAAATATCCAAGGTCAATGGCATGATTTTCCTTGGAAAGGAAAATGGCATCTACTCCAAGTCGTAAATAAAATGGTTACCTGAGACTTCTTAATTTGATGTCATAGAGCACGGCCATTCTAATTTTAATCTAGAAAATGTTTTCACAGGCCTACTTCAGCCATAAAAAAAATCTTAACAAAATTCTTATAGAATATTTAAATTTTATTTTATTTTTTAAATCTTTTTAGTTTTTTAAAGGCTGGTCAAGTGAAGCAGTGGGAGTGGAAAAGGAACAAAGGAATCTTTACCTGGTTGTGATCAATTATTTGTAAACACCACTGTACTCGGACCAACCTAGAGTATTTAAATTTTAACAGTGAATTTCTCAGCTGACTTTTTTAAGATAAAGTAGTTTGCAAAATGTATCTGTTAGTAACTGAATGGGTTGATTTGCTTTATGGGATCACTAGCCTTCAGTGTTGGAGATGACTACCTTTGTCCTTTGGCTTTGGAGAAGTTGGTAGCATGCCCTTTTTCTTGACAGCTATTACAAACCAGGCACAAATGCCTATGAAAGTCCTATCTAAATTATAATAATAAGAAAACATCAAATTCAGCTGAGGACTCAGCTATTGATAGATATGCACAAATTTTCCACCAAAACAACCCTATCAATATCCTCTCAGACTCAGTAAGAGGAGCATATAAGCTATATTCATTTTATAGATAGATCTGTTTAGGGAGTAATTCTAAAATGTGTCTTTCTCTTGCATACTAGTAATAACAGAGTCAGATTTAGAGCATATGTTTCTGACCAGGCTCAATCTTGCTACAAGACTGAGAGACACACATCATAATCATTCAGTTAAACAATCAACTCACTAGTCCTGTCTATTGTGGTATCTCTTGTTAGCAGTTTATATATGTGTCATGGATGATCAATTCTGCTACAGTTTTTCAAAAATAAAATTAAAAACATACCTATGAAGTGCATCTATTTTGTCCTCTCTTGACAACTATACCAGCTTATAATTATTGATATTAGTTAATCAAAGATTAACTCTTAATTATCAGGGATTGACTTTAGAGAATTCCCAGAATGGTTTCTTTCATTTTCCAACTCCCCTCCCAAGCACCCTATGTTTTTTGTTCAGGCCCTTTTAGCTATAAATGAGCCTGGAAGTAAAGAAATTTTAGCCTAGTAACAATTTAGGTACATCTCATTGGAAGTGTTGGCTGAAAGTATTTTTTTTTTTTTGCCTTATGTCCAAGGGCAGCTGCTAGATGATATTAGGGATGATTTGGCTAAAGGACCAATAAGCTTGCCATTATGAGGACCTCAATCTCCCTGTCCCAAGCCTACTAACCTGGGATGACTGGGTCTACTTCTTGGTGGCTTCTTTCAGCTCTCTGATTACCACAGTCAGTCTTCTTTACTCCAGATGGAGGGCTGGGCTTACAGCTGTGCTCTGTACCAGCCCATCTTTTTCTTTTTTTTTCCTAAATTTCAAAATATTAAGGAGGTACAAATGTTTTGTATAATGCTTAAGTCAGGGTTTTTAGTATGCCCATCACCAAAATAGTGTTCATTGTAACTGATAGGTAGGTAAGTTTTTATCCCTCACCCTGCCACCACCCTCCCCACCTCTTACAGCATGCCTGTGTCCTCACTTGACAGTAGACCCCCTAAGGCTTGGACGTCCCGCAAATGGGAAGATCCAAAGTCAAGGATCTTCAAACATGGGGAAGGCATGCATATATGTCATGTGCTGCCCAAAACCATTTCAGTCAATGATGGATCACACACATGACTGTCCATATGCAGTCTCATATTTTTACTGTACCTTTGCTATGTTTAGATATGTTTAGATACACAAATACTTACCATTGTGTTACAACTGCCTATAGTATTCAGCACAGTAGCATGGTACAGGTTTGCAGCCTAGGAGCAATAGGCTATACCATACAGCATAGGTGTGTAGTAGGCCATATTATAAGTTCATTCTATCATGTTCACACAACAGCAAAATTGTCTGACATATTTCTCAGAACATATCCCCATTGTTAAGCAACAAATGACAGTGTGTGTTTGTGAATGGGTATGTGAGTTTACCAAAATAAGGTCCAGAAAGAAGTGGTGGCTGGGTAAATATGAATCTTTAATTATCCCTTGAAAAATAAGTGTCTTCTGTTTTTAGATAATAAAAACTAAACATAAACCCATCAAAAAGCAAACTGCACCTGATATCTCTCTTCTGTCCTTCTACATTGGCATGAAACCCATCCTATTGCCTCAATCCAGGAAGAGAAATGAATATAGGAAAGACTGGACTTTGTGAACTGCTGGGGGAAGGATTAGCCATTGGGAAAGATGAGAGATGTGGGTTTTTAGGGGAGGAAGGAAGGAAGATAGAAGCTGCTTGTGAAACAACCAGAGGTAGAGGAGAGAGGGTGTCTGTGTGGAACATTCCCTATGGCCCAAGGAATGTCCAGCTGGACAAAACAATTCTGTGCAGTGAGACCTTAAGCTTTTCTACAGGTGTAAGTATCAGTTAGCAACACAAGGAACACAGGGCCTGACTTTTCACTTCCCATCAACTTTCTCTGCTTGAACTTTTCTTTCATGGATCCACCTAAAGAGAGCACCCAACAAGGAAAACACATACGTTTCTTCTGTGGGCTGTCCTTTTCCCACCCCAAAATAAAAGAAACTTACTAACAGTTCTTGGAGAAAAAGGGCCCAGTGCCCAGATTACCTAGAGATTAGAACAGAGAAGGGATCATCACCACCCCACATTTTCCACATTTCCCCAGTTTGTGGTTGTCATTGTACTAGATCTTCCCCCTCCCCCAAGTGCTGATTTACTAAATCGCCTGAACTATTCTAGACAGTTTCCAAATTAACAGTCACTCTGCATTAATAAGACTTGCACTAGTCAGGCATCCCTGTACGTTCCATCTCTTTTGCCTAGCTGTGCCATCTGTCACTGTAATACCTGTGTCACTGAGTTTTGAACCGTAATACTTATACTTCATCGGCTTCCAAATGGTTCCATGATCTGTCAGCAGTGATAAAGGCAGTGCAAAGAGACATGACAGGGCATTTCCAAGTAATTTTTTAGGGAGGCTCATGAAGGAAAAAGTTGAAGCCTGGGGACATTTGAAGTCACTCCACCTTGAGTCTTGTGAGGTTTCTAAAGTTCCTGAATTGGGTTTATTTCATTTTATTTCTTTATATCCTGTTGCAAAAGTTTATATATCTGACTTTAATTTGGCTAGATAGGCAGAAAGAAACATACTGTATAAAACCCTAGTGCATATACCTTCATACATCTAGGAGGGTCTACATGGGTGGGACAGAGCAAGAGAAGGGCTAGAGTAAGGGTGTGTGGTAGAAGGGGGGATGGATGTGTTGTCTGTGTGTGTGTGTGTGTGTGTGTGAGAGAGAGAGAGAGAGAGAGAGAGACTGAGACTTACTTGGAAGTTAGTTCACCTTGAATGGCAGAAAAGCTCAGGGATTTGGGTAGAAGAAGGTCACTAACATTTGTTTATTGAGAATCTGTTATCTTTCAGGTGTTAGACTAATGCTTGTATATACATTATATTATTTAACCCTTAAGAGGACTCCATGAGATTCAGTAGCTGTTAAGTAGCAATGTTTCTATTGCTTTTTATAGATAAAGAGGTAAACAGTTTTTATAGACAGAGATTGCACCTTGATCAAGGTCATATATATAATTAGTAGACCAGCTATATGACCTCAGACAACTTAGGATGGGTTAGATTCTAGACTCTGCTATTTTCATAATAATTCAGGGGTGTGGGTATTAAAATTTTTTTGAGCTATCCCTTTGAACCCCATATCCCCCAGAACAGTTTTGGGAGGGTCCAATTCTCAGAAACCATTATCTAAATCTATCTAGCAATATCTATTTCAGCCTTATTTCCTATCATTTGAAAAACATTTATTCTCTCTTTACCACTGTGGCAGTCTGCCCGGAAATAGATGCAATGTATCATTTTCCACAATAATAGAAGGTGGGCTAGGAATTACCTATAATTTGTTTCTCCATCCAGGCACATCAAACTAAGTTATGATGAAAGTGGAGCAGCAACCTTGATCACCTACCGTTTTATAGCTGATGTGATTGTTTTTATGAAGCCTATAATGTTTTTAACGCTACGATTGTGATGATCCTGATTCTTGTCTCAGCAGAATAATATTACAAGAGTTGAGTCAATTCTGATTGCAGAGGATGGGAGGATGGCTTGCTAGTGACAGGGTTTGAGAGAAAATTGCACAAATCTTGCTCCTGTGCCCCCGCCAGGAGCTTACCACGTAGGAACTTTTGGCCGACATTCTGCGCCTCTGTGAATTATTCAGTTTTCTGTCTGGCAGGAAGGACATGTTGCAACCAAGTCATTTTCAGATAATGAGGAAGTTAAGATGAAATTCCTTCCAGACTATTATATTCAAAGAGAAGACATGAGTCAAAGATACTAGTGGAACCAGCTTTATGGTTTGGGGAGATTTTGGAGCCAGATACTATAGCTGTTTTCCCATGGCTGTAGTAGAAGAAAGAGGCATGCAGGGAAGCATGGAATAGTGATATTCCAGTCATGGTTCTTAGTGTCTAATTTTATTTGAACAAATATTTATAGAACATTCACTATTGGCCATACTTATGCTAGGTTCCATGAAGAAAATAAAGATAAGACACTAATCCCACTGAAATTCTGGAATACTGATCCTTAACATTTTTAATACATCTTGACAAGTGCTATAATAATATTATGGAAATGCAAATGATGAATCTTCTAGAAGTGATTGGGAAAAACTATAGAGAGGTAATTATTATTTGAGCTTATTCATGGAGATTGAATAACAGAGTTTGCAAGGCAAGACAAGGATGGGGAGGGTACTCTGAGCACAAAAGCTATCATGGCACTAAACACAGAGGCATGACACATGGTGGTGAGGACATATGGCAGGTATTTATGGGAGGGGTGTATCTGGAAATTGGGCCTGGCAAGTTTAAGCTGGAATAATGTTGTGAAGGGCTTGGAGTGCCATAATAGTTTGGACTCAATACTGTCACAAGTCACAGACTCAGTAGTCCACAGGGGTTAGGAAAGTAGTATGAATGAGTGACCACATAGTGACTGTGGTCACTTGGACAGAAAGGTCTCCTATAAGGAAGGCAGCTGGTACTCCATTCCCACAGATGCTGATTTTTTTTTTTAGTGTATGAACACTGTGTTGCCAAATAATTCCAATTTTCCAAGAGAAGCCTGCAAGTGAGGCTTTATTTTTTATGTGAGCTCTCATGATAATTAAATTCTGGCACCTAATAAAAATTTTTTTGAACCACCTGGGGGCCAAAAAAAGCCAGTTTTAAGATTTGTGTCTGTCTACATGCCAGTGGCTTAGAACTGCAGCTGGAGAAAAATGGGAACCCACAAATATTTATACTTAAGGAGCCACCTTAATCCTTTCTGCTTTTAGAGAGCCAATTCTGGGAGCAGACTGGAAGAAGGAAGATGACACTTGAGGCAAGGAGACAGCTGGACAGCTGAGGTCAGAAAGATGATGGAGGCTTGAACTCAGGCAGTTGCGGGTAGGGGAGGAGAAGAGTGAGTGTAGATGAGAGCCTTGAAACACCTGGTGACCACGGGATGCAGGGGTGAGGAAGCGAATGCCATCACAGATGACATGGGAGAGGTTGTGAGGCTGTTAACTGTGGGAAGAAAATAAAAGGAGCTACTGTCATGTACCTACTGGGTAATGATTTTATTTTGCCTTTTACCTATTCTACCTTTGCTTTTTACCATGCATTTTATACTTGCTTTCTAGTACCTACTCCAAAATTCTAGGAGAACTTAGTTGGAGCAAAAAGAATATATTTTTTCTTAAATCAAATAACCCTTTTCCCTTCTTCCCATTCATACTCCAAGATGAACCATGGACATTAGCTGCTAAATTTCAGACTCTTTCCCTGTATAGTATTAAACACATTGATGTGGTTGAAGCAATGAGCTGAAAGTATTCTAATCCTTGATGGATAATAAAAGAAGAAGAATTTATGAGTCCAATTCTTTTCAAGTTTGAAGATAATCATTTTTGCCTTTCCTCTCTCTGCTTTTTTTCTCCTGCATTTTACACTTTGCGACAGTGAGTCAGACACACTATTATTCTATTCAGCAGCTTTGACATCAGAAGCAAATTTACATGAACTAAGAAAGGAATGCTTCTATATTACTGTCTTCGATTTTAAGTGGTACTTTATTGCAGTGGAGATTTTAGGTGGTCTCTCCATTAGAATTTCTAATTTTGTAGGGGCTTTCTATATTGTCTGTTGATTTGCTTACAGGGCCATTGAAATGGAAGAGACTCAGGTTTCTGGGATGGTGGAGTTGTGGCATGGAGAGGTGAATGAATTAATTGAACCCTGCTCAGGGTACTTACAGAAAAGCTGAATCTACAGCACAATCCCACCTAACATGCTGAATTTACTAGAAAGTGCTTCCCATTGTCTCCTATGCAGAATTTGTTTTAATTATCTAATCAAAGTTAGGATCCATGCTTGCGTCTGACAAATTGTCAAAGGTCTACCTATTTTTCATTTACTATTGCTCTACACTCAGACTTTTATTTCTGCACCAAGTCAATTGAGTATGTTCTCATTAGATTGAGCAAATTCTTATTATACGGAGGCACTGTGAACTCAGTAGGGCTGTTAGCTAACACAAGAAGCAAGCAGATGCTTCAGTCGTCCTCATATTGTCCCTAGACAGTTGTCAACAGTCAAAGATCCTGCCCCATTTCATTTCCTCTGAAATGATCTAGCAAGTATCCATGGGATAGGAAGAAATTTGTACAATATATCCTAGCATTATCTTCCTTGTGCCTTAGCAGGAAATAAGCATTTACATGGGAACTACGTACTTAGAATTTAATAGAGCCTGCTTGTGCCTGGGAAGATTGTTAGATGGTAGATGACTTTGCTGCTTTTGCTGCCTGGTCACTGGCAATTTGGTACAGAACTGGTAGAAGAGTCTAGTCCTTCCTTTTTAATGAGACCGCATGTTTCCTTAACATCCTTTCATTTTTTTATTTTAAAATATGTCAACATTAAGATTTTTTTGATCAGGTTGTATATTCACATGGTAAAAAATTCAAATAGTATGAATTATTTTTTAATATCTCTTAAATAGTGGCAAGGGCCCTAGGAAGGAAGAATAAAACAGTGATTGTACTCCCAATTCTGCTACTGACTGTCTTGGTACCATCGGGCCAATTATGATACCTTTCTGTGTCTCGATTTCTTTACCTGATACCTAGAAATGGGAATCCTTGCCTGATAACCCTACAGAATTATTGTGAGACTTTAATAAACATAGTATGTAAAAATGCTTTATGTGCATAGATACTCAAGGATTTTTGTTATAGTTTCCCCTCATCTTAATTGATTGCCCAGCTAATGTCAGCTGCATGCTTGTTACAGGCTCAGTGATGGTAAAAGAGCTTTCAATTAATTCAATCCTCAAAATAGTTCTATCAGGTAAGTACTATTATTTTCTCAATTTTACAGAGAGAAAATTGAGGTACAGAGATGCTAAGTACCTTGTTAAAATTCACATAGCTGGTAATTAGTAGCAGAGTTAAGTTTTGAACCTAGTCTGTCTTTCTCTTTTCCTCCCTATCTCTCTCCCTCACTTTCCCTCTCTCTTTACATATATGTAGTAAATTTATATATTTACATATACATAGGTTTATTTATACCTACACGAGTATATTATACATACATATATATGTATAAATCTATCCATCCTGATTGTAACTGCCTGCTCTTTTACTTAATATTTTATGCTGAGCATTGTGTTTATTTCATTAAACATTCTTTTACAACACATTTTTTAAATGATTTTAAAATATGTAATATGTCTGCAGAGGAGTTACTTAACCAATTCCTATCTACTAGACATTTATTTCCATTTTTTTGTCATTATACATAAGATAAATTCACAATCTTTGTGGTCATCTATGATTATTTCCTTAGAAAAAAACCCCAGAGAGGGAATTGCTATGTCAAAGAGTGTGAGTATTTTTAAGGCTCTTGATATATGTCGCCAAATTTTCCTTTGGAAAGTTTGTGCCAATTTATTCCTGCTCCAGAACTCTTCATTCTATTTTCATGAAGATGACAGAGCAATTATAGAAGGCTACATTAGGACAGGACCTTAAAGATCGACTTGTGCGTCTGGGTGAGCACTTGTTCTCACGCACTACAGACAAGGAAACAGAAGGTGGATAACTTGTCTGAGGGCACAAAGCACATTAAAGTTTGAATCCAAATCTCATGATTTCTGATCTGGAGCTGTTTTTGATGTTATATGTAAAATATTCAGTGGTTAATAGTCATATTGGTTAATGATAAGCAATAAACGAGGTAGGAAATGCCTACATGGGAGTGGGAATATTGTCTTTCAGTCATCTTACAGTCCCATTACCAAATGTCACTCTCCCATTTTCTGGTTGCTTTATTCCGATGACCTCAGAAGCTAGTCCATGTCGATAGAACTGAATCAATCTCGGGCCAAGCAGCAGTTTCAAATGAAAGTGGGGAAACTGAGAAGAGGGGGGTTGGGGGGAGTTCAGACCACATTTACAAAGCTCCCTACAATTGTTTTGAGGCTGCATATCTATAGGATGAACACCAGTTGTTTGCAAAAGACAAATAATCTTGTGACAATCAGTGGGAATGAAGATAAAAATTAAATTAAAGAATACATATAATTCTGTCACTATAAGTAAATGCTTTTCATATTTTTTACCTGAAGTATACTTTTTATGTAGTGTTGATTAATGTCATAGATGCAATTTTATAATTTGCTTTTTGCACTTCTCAAATAATTTTTGTTTTTTAAAAAGCACATTTGGCTAAACCTGCCTGCAAGACGTTTTTTAATAGCTTCCCAAAGAAGTATCCTACCATATTTAATTAAACATCCCCCTACCTCTTTTTCACCATTTAGGTTATTCCCTAATTTTTAGTATTATTAAATAATGTGACTAAATTACGTAGATTATGTATATATTTTTTCCCCTTTAGTTACATCATTTGTAACTTCTTAGAAGGGGTATTTGCTGCCTTAACAATATGAATGTTTTTTTTTTATTTATTTATTATAGCTTATTATGGGAGTACAACCGTTCTGGTTAAATATATTGCCCATGCCCCCCCGAGTCTGAGCTTCAAGAGCATCCATTCCCCAGACAGTGCACATCGCACTCATCAATATGAATGTTTTTATGAGGTTTAATACATGCTGCAAAGTGCTTTCAGAATCATTGGATAGCTAAATTATGTCAATATATATCACAAGCATTGTCAGATACAATATAATATTCAATGATTTGTTTTAAAAATTTTAAGTAATACAAGCCAACTCTAGCTTTTGCCTGGGGAGTCGTGGCTGCTAGCCTTATGGAGGGTTTGCTCACAGCATATTTGATCAGGTGACTTTGTCATTTTTTTTCTACTTTGGAGAGAATGCTACAAGATGAATGGCTACTTAACCAGTTCCACTCTCAGATTTGGCTGGAAGTTAGCTGACCTCTGTAAGTTTTGGTCTGGTCTTTCTGATTTGTAGAGGTTGGGGGAAGACCTGCTCAATTTACATAGTTGTCTTCCTTCATTCTGGACATAGTTTGAAGTTCCCTGGTTATTTGAGTTGGAATTAGTTTCATACTTCTTAGGGCCATCTTGAATTCAATAGACAGCCAACAATAGCTCCCTGGTTAAAGAACCATTCTGATTATTTCTTTCATATTAACTAAGTAGTTTTGACAAGATCCTATCTGTATGTTTAAAAGTTATAGTTTTCTAAGCATATTTTGTCAAACTGCCTCTTTGAGTAAATACTATTAATAGAAATTGGGATGTAGAGATGCTGGGGAAAGAAAAATCAGATTAATTTTGTTATTCAGTTTGAATAGTGATCCTATTGTAGGAGAGCATCCGAAAGAGGCATTGGGCCTATAAAAAAACAGGCTTGCTACCCTGGAGAGAAAATGGAATTTGTTATTCACAGAGAAGTAGTAGGTAAAGTAGTTGCGATCCTTAAAAAGAGGGGGGGAAATAGGTATTCTAGTATAGAGGTTAAGATTGTAAGCCAGGAGTTCAGATGAATTTGGGTTAAAATCTTGATTCTGCCTCTTACTCTTTGTCCTTGGGATATTACTGAATCCTCAATGGAAGGATTAAGATGACTGACTAGGTAGTATGTGTCTCCTCCATGGGGAGGGATCAGAATAGTAAGCAGATTCCCACATGTCAAGCAGATCAGCTAGAACAGAATAGTAGGAATCACCAGGGAAGCAACAGGAATCACTAAAAGTGTAAGGAGAGGGTTCAGAGCAACTTGCCTGGCCAGAGGCTGGGTAAGAGCCAGGAGAATCACCTAGATGTGGTGAAACAGTAAGATAGAAGCCCCCAGGGATTCACTCTCCAAGATGAGCTTTTGTGATCTGGGCTACAAGAGAACCCCTCAACCCATGCAGGTCCTGGGCCTAACATAGGGAGTGGCTTGGAGATTCCCTAGAGACAGAGACATTGCTCCAGAAAGGAAGTTCATCTGGAATTCCACAGGAATCCGAGCCTAGAACAGCTTGAGTTGGGTGCCATTCTGGGAGCCTAGATACCAGGGAACTGCAAGGCTGCCTGCATCCACCGTGTGGTTCTCAGAGGGGATAGAGGAGCCCAGGTGCTCCCACACTTTCCTGGATGGAACTGCAGGCCATTATTCTAAGTGAAGTAACCCCAGAACAAAGAACCAAGCACCTCATATTCTCATTTATAAGTGTGAGCTAAGCAATGGGTATGCATGGTCATAAAGAGAGGCTTAATAGACATTGATGACTCAGACACGGGAGGGTGGAAGTGGGATATGGGATGAAAAAGTTACCTATTGGGTACAATGTACACTATTCAGTTGATGGGTATATTAAAACGTCTACTTCTCCACTATGCAATTCAACCATGTAACAAAAAATCATTTGTACTCCATAAATCTATTTAAATTAAAAAAAAAAGTTATAAAAATCTTCAAGCTTCAATTTTCATATCTATATAAGGGTGGTAATAACACCTATGTTGCAGGATGGTTGTGAGGAATGAATGAGATAATGCAACTTATTAAGAATCAACAAATATTAGCTATTGTTACTGTTATAAGACTGAGAGCAGAACATTTGTAGGTAGTCACAGGAGGAGTCAGCGGAAGACATAAAGTATAAATGGTCAGTAAGGGAAAAAGAAAACTAGTACAGTCAAGTTACCAAGGAAAAGAGGAAATCTTAGGAAGGAAGAAATGAGTAAATACAAAACAGAAGATAAGGAATGTCAAGATCAGGAAAGATCTTTGAATTTGATGAACACTAGGTCTCCTATGACTTCCAAAAGAATGTTTTTAGTAGAAAAATTGAAATGACATTGTAGGGTATTGGTCAGCAGTAGGGAATGCTTCCTGCTGAACTCAAAACAGCTAAGGTGTATTGCCAATGATAGATGGAAACTATCAGCTGTATGTCATTGGATTATCTATGGACTTGGATTTCATACATGTTCTCTTGTGCTGCATACACCAAAAAATGGTGACTTCCATGGGCATATGAAGCTGAGATGTGCTACTAGTTGCAGCCTTTCTTATAGGCTGGCTTATATGTCAACTTCAGATTTAACAGCAGGTACATTTTCTTTCTTTGGCTACATTTCAGCTGCTTATTGGAAAATAGGGTAAAATCAGCAGGTATAGCTTGGGTTCAGCACATTTACAAAGAGCTGATGGCATTTAGCTGTTAGGTGCCTACACACATGCTCTTCCTAGGGTGAATTCACCTGCAATTAAAAGAAAGATAATTAAGTTAAATCTACCCAATCCTTCCATTCTAAGTCCGTTTAAAAAGTTACTTGTTGGGATTAGCTTTTAATCCTGCTTGCCTTTGGTTTTATTCTTGCTCTGACAGTCACAAAGACGGGATTCTTTCTGATATTTTGCTGAAAATTCTGGTGCGACAAATCTCTAAATGGAAATGTGAGCTAAAAGAAGAGTACAGGTTTTCCCAAATGACAAAGGACCATGGCAGCCATATCATCTTTTAGAATTTTAGAGAATTTGATTTTATCGCAAACAAAAAAACCTCTCGCCCCCCCCCCCCGCCTCCCTTAGAAACTTATTCTGAGAACAAAACATTTCAGACTTTGGGCACTTATTTGTACTAACTTTTGATGAAAAAAATGTCCCTATCTTGGGTTGCTCGTAGGACTGCTTCACCATTTTGCATTCATGACCCAGAACATTGCAGGTGCTTTTGCCCAGATGCTAAGTCACCCATTACAAGTAGAGAGAAGGGGTTTTATACAGACAGAACATATAATTAATATCTATAATTGGGAAAGAATGCCATCCACATTTTCTGCATGAGATAATTGACATATTTGAGGGAAGTTGTGCCTCCTTTATTTTTATTTATTTATTTATTTTTTATTTCAGCTTACTATGGGGGTACAAAAGTTCTGGTTAGATATATTGCCCATGTCCCTCCCATTCCCCCGAGTCTGAGCCTCAAGTGTGTCCATTCCCCAGACAGTGCACATCGCACTCTTCTTGTAGGTATACACCCATCCCCTCCCCCACCCCCATCCCCCCAAGTCAGAACTTCAAGCGTGCCCATTCCCC
>CM052436.1:109305680-109353437 GCA_028533085.1 Varecia variegata
GAGCATGTAAATAGGTGGAAAACCATACCGTGCTCGTGGATTGGAAGAATCAACATTGTTAAAATGTCTATACTTCCCAAAGTGATCTACAGATTCAATGCAATCCCTATTAAGTTACCAACATCATTTTTCACAGATATTTTACCTCCTTTAAAATATGGGAAAGGGAATCTAGGTGTTCTGAGCACAGTCCTCTCCCTGTTGCTGACAAAAGACATTGAATTGGAGGCTCTATGTTATTTGTAGCTGAGTTCTAGTGTTTATTGGTCTAATGAAAAACCACATTACTGATTTTCTATTCACATAGAGACTTCTGATCTCAGAGTTGCTATTATAACATGGTTTATTGGTTAACTCACACATTTTTTTCTAGAAAGAGATTTAAATAGTTTTGGAAGACATTGAGGAGTGGCTCTTTTAAAGGCTGATTGGAATGTAAATGTAATAGCTCAAAGAAGGAACTAGACAACTGTCTATAGAATCCTCTCTATGTGCTTAGTATGGTTGTGTATTTCAGGATAGAAATCTTTCTTGATCCTCAGTATGCCTAGTAAGATAGGCTTTTTCGAGATTAGTACTGGGAACCCCCTCAGTGATCAAGATTTCTGCAGTTTCACTGGAGAGAAAGAGGCAATTATGCTCTCAGCATATGAGAGATTTATTGCCCTTACAGTGCACACAGACATTTCTTCCTGCCCAGCTCAGGGGAGTAAACCTTTTCAGCAGTTGATATCAGAGGTAGAAACCAGTGATGCCAGGCTTAGTCTGACTTGTTGACATAAGTGTTTGATTCTCATAGTATTTAAAAAAATTATTTTAGATGGCTTCCAGTATTTAAAAACTTGAAGATATGCCACATAAATTTTGATTTCTGCCTCTTGAAAAAAGTGGAAGATCTGATAATGTTTATTTTATTTTCCCTTAGGTCACTAATAACTGGAGCTGAGTAGCAGCAGTCCCATTAGATAGCCCAAGTTCCTTCTATGTAGCATTAATATTGATACTACTTATTTATGTAGAACAAATCTCTATGTATCACCATCTAATTCAGCTTCTCCCAATGATCATATTATCCCACATCTTATAACAACAGTGGAAACCACTAGTAACTGAGGAAAAAGGGTTAATAATCTAATTATTATTTTTAGGGTCTCATTCAGTTATCTTATCTTTAGTTCCTTGAGGTATTAGTGTATTTGCTTTAGCCAGTCAGCACATTAAATAATTCCTTTCTGTATCAACATGCTCCTGATATCATGGCTCCAGGGATAACACTCAAGCAATAATGCCTTCTCCAACATACAGCATAAATACAGCAAAGATAAAGCTAGTGTCAAAATCACATTGATTCTGCAGAGAAAATACATGAACCACAAATCATATCCTAAGCTCAAAAGTCTATATAACATCCTGAGATAGAAGTGGATGCAGGATGTCACACAGAGTGCAAACTAAACTTGTGGGTCAGGTTTGAGTTGGCTGAGGGAGGTCTGTGCTTCTACAGTTAAACTCTAAGTATCTTTATTTTAAGTCCTCTTAATATTATAGTTACCATAGTTTCCATTTTACAAATTAGGAGCTTTAGGCACTACACATAACCTGATGTGGAAACTGTTTTGAACCCTGACAACACATATTTATATCTATGTGTTTGTCTGTGTCTATATCTTATCCATGTCTGTTGTCTATATTATAAACACACATGCACATACTTTTATCTATTTAAATTACATTTACTATCAGAGTTAGACTTAGAAGTAGTATTACCATTAGCAGTATTTTCACTTACTTTAGTATCTGTAGATCTGGAGTCTCCTGAGATCACCAGGGAAATGTTGGGAGAACAGTCATTAGAAGGCTTTATTGAGCTTAATGTCCACTGGCATAATGAGAGTAGGAAGTGCGATGCCTAGATGACAGCTCAAAGAAGAAAACTTGAACAAAGTGCCAGAAATGTGCCTGAAAATAGAGCTCCCTCATCCCTAATGTGAAGAGTTATTACTAGATACATCACTGGGTTATCTCATGAGACCTTGACATGTACTGGTCCACCAGCATCTTAAACTCCCATTTGTGTTAGGGTTTCTGTTAAAGGTTTCCCATGTCTACAGCTTAATGAGCAAGATAAAGAATTCCAGCTTTATTTACTATACGCTGAAGTCAAAGTGAATCTGAGATAAAAGGAATGCAGGGCCCTAGAGAGAAATAAGAGTACCTTCTAGAGTAATTAAGGGAAGGGAAAACAAGTTGGCTTTAGCCCCTTGGCCCTCAACTTGGGTACCCAGTAAGTTTGCTTCAATTTGTTAGAAAATCTTTTTTTAAATAAAACAAGTCTTTCCAACACTCAGGACACCAAACTCTGTCTGCAAAGAGGACTGTTTTTGCCAAAGAACAGGGTTTGAGTCTTAACGTTGCCTTTACCAGCAATATAACTTTGGGCTATCTTCTTTCATTATGAGTTAGTTTTCTTGTCTACAAAATGACGGTGATAATAGTACTTACCTAACATAGTTTTTGGTTGGGGATTAATTGGTATATATATAAAAAGTCTAAAACCATGTTCAACATTATAGTAGATGCTAAAAAATTTTGTTTCAATTCTCTCTTTGGAGTTATATTACTCCGCACCTGGTTTCAGCTGCATGCAACAGAATATTTTAATAAAATGGGCTTATACAATGAAGAACATTTGTTCTCTGTCATAGTGAATCCAGAGGAAGGCTGCTTTAGTATTAGATAATTCAGTAATGCAAGGATGGCAGGATTGTTAAGTCAGCCTCTTGACAATGATCATGTTCTCAAGATGGCTACAGCAGCTCCAAGGATCATAGCTTTACATAAATAGATCAATAGGCAGGGAGAAGAGAGTGTTTGAATTTTGTACCTTTTTTAAAAAGGTAAAACTTTCCCAGGAGACTTTGTCTCATTGACCAGGGTAGAGTCACATGCTCATGTCTAAACCAATCATTAGTACAGAAATGAAATCAACATGATTGGCCTAGATTGATCAATATTTAATTCTTGGAGCTGAAGAATGTGTCAACTTCCCTGAACATATGGAAAAAACAAAGCAGTGGTGGTGATAGGGAATGGCTATAGTCATCCCAGAGGATCTTTCATATGCTTTTATAGGAAGTAATTTTTATAATTACAAGTCATCTTTTTAAATAAATTCTAAATAATCCTCTCCGTTGTTCTTCAAGATGTATTTTTAAAAAATTGAGGGGCACATGGACTTTCACACGTATTTCCATAGCAGCATATGGTTGCTACTTTTGAACTGATTTTTTTTAATGTCAGCTCCATTTTTGGAAGCCCCATACAAGGAGACTCAGCAGAGTACTGGTGATGGAAAGAATAGGACCTGTGTTGTAAGAGGGAGGACAGCAATCCCAATAGTCAGATCCGAACAGCTACAATTAAATATTCAATGGTAAAAATAAATGGACTGTGCTAATATTTTCTGGAAGACCATCAGAATCTATTTCTGGATTTTGTATCATTTCTTCCAGTATTTCAGGGTGATTCTGCTATCACTGCCAGTTTCTAAACTGGAAAGGGTGAAGCTGAAATGGAAGAAGAGGGCTGTATTTTCAGAAATGATCACATTTTTACGTAAACTGTAATCTATTTGGGGGACTAGAGCAAGGACCATAAATTTCTAAGGGAGAAGGAAATTTTAAAAAGTGTTCATGGAAAGCACTAAACAGAAAATATATGGAGTATATTATTTTGAGTGATTGCAACAAAGATGTATTGCCTTTGTCAGCAGAGGTTAATTTTAAGAATGTTTCACTTTCATTGCATCTGTGAGCCAAAGAGACTGAGCATCAAATATGAGTCCAGAGTTCTCAGGAGGTCTTAGGAACAAATCAAACATTTGGTAAGTAGCTGCTGATTCTAATGTAGACTCTTGAGAGAGGAATTGGCTGTGGGACAAAGCATTGGGTTGTAGTTAAGCACGAGAGCCAGACGGGGCTCAAATTGGAAGTTTCTTAACACTGGGTCCTTGGGCTTGAGTTCTGTGCTTCAGTTTCTTTATTTGTAAGGCATATAATTATTAATAGAATACCTCCTTGTTAGGGTTATTGTGAGATTTAATAAGCAAACATGTAATTAGTACTGTGCTTTTCACATGCTAATAATTCATTAATTTTAGTTGCTATCATTTTTTACATAACATTTTACATGTTATACCCCAGGGATATATACCAGGGCTGCCCCTGCTCACTTTTACATCTTTCCTGTCTCAATAATGGCCCTAGATACAACTCTCAGGTCTTCTCATGATAAGAGCTAGTGTCCTTGCATTGTCAATCTGTGGGCCAGGAAGAGCCATTATCGCTGAATCTTCTACATCTTTTGCCTTAGAGGATGCTGAGGTCACAGCCTTTTTTGGATCCAGGGACAGACTCTGTGTCCTTCTTTGTCTCATGTGCCTGAATTAAATTTGTTTCTGTTTTGGAAGCAGTGTATGAGTATTGATTTGATTTGGTCCTCATGGGAGAGTAGACGAGAAGAGAGAATGAGCTGGGCCTACTGCTTCAATGGTAGTCTTTTCTATAAGCTTAGTTCCCTGTTTTAAACTTTAAGTTCTGGAGCTCAACACCATGGTACTTTAAACTTGCTTGAAAACAGGTAATTACCCTATTGGTGAATAAGACTGTCTGTTCTGAGACAAGGAATACAGAAAGTTTGGCTGGAAGAAAAAGGTCCTGAATGTCCCATGTATCTTACATGCAGGCTTATGAGATGGCCTCTGCCATTTAGTCCTTGAATAAATTTCACATTCTATGAGCCAGACACTCCTCCCATCTCTCTCGTTGAAACATTTGCTATTGCATAAATAGAAGGAGATAAGCCAACAAAATGTACATTGATAATACCAGTAAGGTGGGAGAGGAGATGGAAAAGTGGATCCAGTCATAGTTTTCTGTTGAAATATATCATTAAGCCATAGAGCATTAAGCCTTAAATATTGTGTAGACCAACCCTATTAGTTTGATGATGAGGATACAAAGGCATGAAGAGATTTTGTGAATGGCTGAAAGTTATCTTACTAATTAGTCTTTAGTATAGATTTACTGCCTTGTTTTTCCAAAAATGCACTTCCTCCACAAGATAGCCCTCCATTGATAGATGCATAGCCCATCACACAACAATTAGATGGACTAAAATGTAATGATGAATATGGAAATATTTCATGTAATAGGGCCTGACTCATATTATGTGATAGCAAAATGTCCACCCATTTGCCCTCCTTCCCTTCCTCCTTCCCTTCCTCCCTCTCTCTCATCCTTCCTTCCTTCTAGCTAATGAATATTGAATATAGGAATGGCATTAAGTCAACCAAGCTTATTCTCCTTAAGTTTATAGGGAATTAGAGTTTCTCATCTCTGCCAACTTCAATTAACCCTAGCAATACTAGTAAGGTATGTTTATTTTATTTTTAAGAGACTTTGAAAAACCCACTTGTCAGTGAACTTTCTTTGCTACTTCCCCACTTTAGCCACACAAGACACTTTATCCATTGGTATCCTGATGCTTCCTGAATGTGGAAAATGTGGGGTAGTATGTTTGGACTTGTATAATACCAGATGTTATCTAGGTGAATGAAAATGTTCTGTCTTGAAGAATGAGAAATAAAAATATTTTCTCATGGACCTACTGGGAAACTCTTAAAAATGTTTTATGCAGGTATGAGAATCCTTAGCCTTTCAAAGAAAAATGGACTCAACTTTGTCTCTTGCTTCTAAATGGGTTCTAGAAGGGCTGGGTATCAGTTTATTAAGAGAAATCACTGGTTTACTTTATCAAACTTGTTGATGGGCCTATTTCCCAGCAGAGTTCAGAGACATTTCCTTCCTCTCTACCTCTTTTCTTTCTATTTTTATTTAAGCTTTGATCTATTTAGGGAATACAAGAGAAGAAGGAAGACATCTGGTAATGTTATTTTCTAGCAAAGGTTGAGAATTGCATCCAAGAAATCTTCCTAGCCCAGTTTTGAACTAGCGTATATCTCCTCACCTAGACATTCTCAAGGGGGACAGAAGCCAGATGTGAATACTTTGGTCTATATTTTATTCCTTCATAGAATCTTTTATTTTTAATCCAGGCATAATTTAAGAATTTCTTGCATACAGAGAAAGTCAGTGAGTTGGGAAAACAAGTCTACAAATCCTCACTTGTGCCCCGGTCATATAAGATTATAATTTTTATTTTTAAAGAACTAACTCTAAGGTACTGCATTATTTAGTGGGAAGCTACAATTTCTTACTCAAACCTAATTTCTCATGGATTGGATTAATGGGCCAATTTATGAAAATAAACTACTTTGTAGGGCTGGAAAGGAAGGAGTTAGGAGGGAAATAGATTTAGTCAGAGGAAGAATTTGAGACTAGAAAGCAAAATGGACATTTCCATTTTGGGGTTGAAATGTCTTATAGGCTTGGCTAAATTAGCCCTTAAACCCTGTTATTGTATGAGGGATACAGAAAGATAATAGCAGTGGATTCATTGATTGTGTTTACAAAGGAGATGGGAATGTGGGTCCTTATCAAATAGTACTCAGAAAATATATCATGAATGTCACAAAGCTGGGGCCTTAAAGAAATTAGGCACTGTCAAAACAGCATATTTTGGGCAGCAAATATTTAGTGGATATAGAAAATATGTATTCTGGATATGAGCAATTTTTTCCTTTAGATTATAGTATCTTTTGCTCCGATCTACACCAAAGCTCTTCTGGTGAAATATGGGACAAGCTGGGGAACCATATGGCAAGTTATCCACAATCATAATTGTAATTTTGTGTGCCATATATATTCTCAGCCCCACTTCTTACTCCAGGCACTACTACTGTGGTAACCAGGTCCAAGTTGCACCAATGTAGGAACACCTGATAGTGTCTTGCTTTCTTGCTTTGGTCCCATACTGTATATCTCTTCCTTCCTTCCTTGTAGATTCATTGATATCAAGTAGGAGAACATCTGCTCAGCATTCACATATGTGCAACTTGGAAGTGTGGCTGAGTTAATGCCCATAGGGTCACCTATGAATAATAGGAGACAGGAACCTATGGATAAATGCTTCCCTCATTTGTTCACTAGGTGGACAGTTCTGAAATGTATTACATAAATGTTCTTAGGAGTTTCCAGAGAATTAAGCATCAGTTGCCAGTAGTGAGGGACTGCACAATAACATCCTTGCATTTGCTTTCTCCCTCCTTCCTTGTACACTACCCACCTCCCTCCTGCTTGCTAGAATCACTTCCCAAATATGCTACATAGTTTTGTCTTGGGTTCTGCTTTCTGGGGAATACAAGTTAAGATTATGTATTAATAGTGACACTGTAGTATTCTTGTAACTTCAGGGGCTTTACAAACTTTTTCTTATTTTGCCTTCCCGGAAGCCCTGTGAAATAAAGTATTTTGCCCATTTAATAGATGAATAAACTGAGGCTCAAAGAGTCTAATTGCCAGTTGTGACACAGCTTAATATGTGAATCTAGGATTCAGATCTTTATATTTGTAGATATAAAACTCATTCTTCTTTCATCTAGGCATTTCAAAGTCAAATGCCTTCAGGAAGCAGACAGGTAATGTAAATACATGAAACTGTGTGTGCGTAAGACAGTAAAGCTTTGTGGAATCATGACAAAATGAAGAGCACATGCAATGTCTAAGTACATTTAACTTCAACTCACAGAAATAAACCTGGTCAACAAGTGCAGCCTGAAGATCGTTTATTTGCTATCTCCATACCTGATTCTTATTTAGGGGAGTGGAATAAAATGAAGGAATCTCAGAAAGTATTTTTTAGTTTTGGAATTTAAATTAAACATATTACTATTTTCTATAACTTGCATGTATCTCGTCACTAAACATTATTCTTGCAGATAAACAAGATAGGGTGTTAGAAACAAGTGAGTCTGGCATTTCTTAAAGGTGTGGTTATAGTCATCTGAACAAAATAATTTCAACTAGAGCACACAGAAGGCAAAAAGAAAGGCCATTTTCCCTGAAGTTCTATGATGGTAGCTTAGTTTTTCAGTATCTTTGGTATTCTGGATCTTATCATAAAAAAGTATGACTTAAAACCAATCCTTTCTTTGAATGAGAAAAGGATGTGAAATTCCATGAGAAAGAGGTCAGTGGACAATGATGAACATCAATATAGAAAAAAAAAATGAACTGCAAAAGAAAATAAATGTATGAATATCTTCTTTTCCCTTTTATAAAGTTCCAAGAAAGGTGCTTGTCACTTTGGCGTTCATACCATCCCTTACATGGGGAAGTGACTTCTAGGAAACTGGACAATCATGCCCTTCTCACCCTCTGTTGGGATTCTGAGAAATGGTTTTGTTGAATATACTATCCTTTCTCTTACAAAGAGGAATGAGTGGCCACACATAATCCCTGTTTTAGACATGGCTGTTATGCTGAACATCTTAGTACATTTTAAGTCTTTCTCTAAAAAAGTTATCCATCCAACTATCCATCCATCCAACCATCCAAGATTTCTTCTAAACATGAGCAGATCCTACATGGAACTTATATTTCTTTCAATTGAATGTACTTTTGTTTAAAAAGCATTTGATTTAGAGGATTTGAATTTTGAAAACAATCATAAAGGCAAGGGAGACTAAGCTTCACTTTCTTTGGTCGTGGCTATGCTTATTACTGAAATTTTAAAACAAGGGTTGTAGCCTAGCTTAGTTAGTGCTATGATTTGAATGTGTCCCTCAAAGTTTACATGTTGAAAACTTAATTGCCAGTGCATCATCGTTGGAAGGTGAGGCCGAATGGGACCTGTTTATGTCACGAGGGCTCTATCCCATGCGTAGATTAATGTCATCATTGTGGGAGTGGATTTCTTATAAAAGTAAGTTCAGCACCCTCTTGCCCTCTCTTGCCCTCCTGCCTCCCACCATGGGATGATGCAGTAAGAAGGCCTTCACTCGATGTGGCCCCTTGGTCTTGGACTTCCCAGTCCCCAATATCATAAGCAAATAAGTTTCTGTTTATTATAAATTAACCAGGCTCAGGTATTCTGTTATAGCAGCACAAAATGAACTAAGACAGCTAGCTATAAAAAGTATTTCTTATTAACATTTGTATGATGTATCCTCATAAAATCTTTTCTCCAGATTAAGCATAAACATTTCAAACAATATGGGTAAAGTCCTAGCACTTTCTAGTAAATGATACTGCATTGATACATTCAATGGATATTCAGGTAGTTCTTAAGACGTATTAGGCACTGTTTGAGAAGTTGGGGATATAGGAGTGACTGTGACATAGTCTTGCCCTTTAAAAGCTTTTGTGTTTTGGAGCAGAGAAATCTATACTCATGTAAGTTGAACAAAATTGGATAGATTATACATTGCAAAATGGAGATCCATAGGTTAGGTTTTATTTGTACCTTGTTAGATATGCAATTTAAAAATTATTACTGTACTTTATTTGGGCAAATTTTCTCCAGTTCACTACATTCATTATTTATTGCTTTTACTCATACTACATCCCTCATTTGTATTACTTGCCTGGATTTGGAAGGTGTGAGTTTATAAACTGGGTGTGTGATAGAAGCCAGTATAGAATATAATGGAGGAAGAGAAGACAGAATAGTCATATCTTTCATTTTACGTCAAAAGTGGCATTCATTGATGCCTTCATTGATGAGGCAACACCTGTAGTTAGATGTGTTACAAGCAGGTCGGGTAAAGGTATCTGGAAAAATGAGAAAGGTATTCCCGGCAGAGTCTACAGTATAAGCACTGTCATGGAGACTTGAAATGGCACAACCTTCTGGGTTCATTATGAGGACTTCTGTATTCACGAAGCATCGATAGAATGAATGGCATAGTAAAAAATAGAGTTGGAGTGGTGGGCAGAAGCCTCATCCATCGATGCCCTTGTTTATAGAAACAATTTATTTCTAGTGCTGCATTGTAAGTTCTCTGAGTGCAGGAATTGTATTTTACACCTATTTTCACTTTGCAATACCTAGCACAGCGTCTTGGGCAGGAGGTGGCTCGTCTAAATCAGAATCATGTTGATTGTCAGTCCACATTATGAAGGAGTCTACTCACTGGGTGGATACCAATAACAGGGTCAAGCAATGTCAATATGAGTAATTTGGCTCATAATGAGTAATTTTAAAAATAGAGAAGTGAGACTGATATAATAATATTGTGTAGATTATTTTTAAGAGTACCTGAGGAAGTTCTCTTTAAAATTCAGCATATAGTAAAACAGTAAAAGAATTAGCTAAGAAGAACTGAATCTATTCTAATAAACTGCACATTTTTTTTAAAGCAGCCAAATTGACAATATCTGGAATTAGACCAATTCAGTCATCCATTTAATGTTTTATTCCAGAAGGCATACAAATCCCCTGAAGTCCCTTCATGGGCCAGAGTGCCCAAGGTCGAGCGTTGGTTTTGTGTAGAAGAGCAGCCCCTTCTCACTAGGTTGTGGAGGGAAAGCTGTGAGGTGGCTGATGAAATATCTGGGTGGACTATGTTACCTTTTTCATGCCTTTGATTTAACATCCTTTGTTAACATATTTCAATTGATCCATATTGGCCTTTATCAAATGAAGCATTTTTGGCATCAAAACTGATATAATAACTGCAGTCATCCTGGTATACTTTTATGTAACTACACAAAGTTTCTAATTAAAGTTCAGTGATGAGTTTTACTCTACTACAAAGAGTAACCAAATGTCTTTAATGTTAGCTATTTTTATTCCCTTTGATTATGATATAAAATTGTCTAAATGCAAAGTTGAGATTTCTTGAATAGAAATAATTTGCAAATGCTGTTATTTCCTGTGACTGCCTTCTGAAAAATACCTTCTGCCATTATAGTAGGAATGAGTTTATAGGCTCCTGAATGCCTTTCCTCTTCCCATTCCCCAAATTTAGGCAGAGGAAATAAATGTACTTTCCAGGATGAATAGGGTCTGGAACACATTTCTCCATTGCTTAACTTTTTCTTTCTCCTTGGCTCTTTCTTGCATTCTTTGATTAAGCATTTTTCCTCAACTGCTAGAGCAGAGTTAAAAAAACTTTGCACTTACTGAGAGTTTTGCTTCATTACTGTTTCAAACCTATTTTCTGTTGGGAATTATATTCCTTCCGAGTCCGCGCTTACTGTATTTTTAATTGTTGGGTGATTGAGTGAATAATATACATAGCAGTGACATTTGATAATCATTTATGTGAACTCAATAATGTAAAATAAGGCATGAGTAAGTCATTTGGAAAAAAAAGCACCAATCAATTGCAAGTATTAGTTTTGATGACAATAATAATCACTGATAGAAGATGAAATTAAGTATATATTTAAAATTGCTTACTCTGATATTCAGTGGACCCAATATTCAGCTTGTATTTTTTTTTATGTTTACATGCTGAAGCCTCAAATGTTTCAGTGCTAATAGTAAGAGTAAAAATAATGGTTATTATTATCATCATGATAGTTTAATGAACCTGCAGGATGCACAATGGAACCATTTACAATTACAAAGGTGGTAATTTGAAGCCAGAAATATCAGTGTTGACAGTTCTGCCTCTTTAACACATGGAACTTGTATAACAGTTGTTTATTTGTCCTCTTTTGAACTAGCAGGTTTGGAGATGATGATACATAAATAGCCTTGTTCTTGTCTTACTTTGAAGACTGTAATAGAATATAGAAAACAGCTGACATGAGGAAATACGGAACCCAGGGGAAGCGGAGGAGGCAGCAAAGTGAAAGCACCCCGCTTCTTTAACAACATGCAGATGACTTTTTAGTGATTGCCACCAGAGATTCCAGGGCACATAGACTCCACTTGTGCCATTTCAGGAAAGTGGAGATTTATTCTTGTATTTCTATGTAACTCACAGATATGGCAAGTTATAGCAGAAGGAGTATAGATTTCGGAGTCAGATAGCCCTAAATTAACCTGACTCGACCGGTGACTACTCATTGACGCTTTACATCCCTTACTTCTTGAATCACTGGCACCTCTAGCTCCTTAGCTCCTCTTTCTTCTCCACATTTACTATTACTTTCAGAGTTTTCCATCACTTGCAATTTAGCCAGGACCTCAAAATATGTTGCTTCAGCTACTCTTACCAATCCCCGTAGCATCCTGACTTCTGTATTCACCCTGCAAAACTCAGGCCCATGTAAACATCCACTTCTCATTTCTGTGCTGCTCCTCTGAAGGGAAGAACCCCAGTTCATCATGGAGCTTGCCATTTCTCCGCTCTGCTCTCCAACTTCACAGGGGCCTCCCAGGTCACTTGAAAATTCATTTAGTGCTTTGGTGAGTTCCTGCTACCGTCACCCATAGTGGGTTGCTGTCCTAAAAGTTCACCACTCTTCTGAAATTCCTGTTGCTACTACTTCACTCTCAGCAGATTATGTTGCCTCCAATGGCACAGACAGTACTGGGACTCTCAGAAACTCTGTAGCTTTCCATCAGAACTTGAAAAATTACAGCTGAACCTACGTCATGTGGCACTTCCATCCTGCCTCAAAGGAAGAGGGAGGCTGCAGCCCTGCTGTGATCTTGATACGATTTTCTTTTCCAAGAATTATGTTCCTTAGCCCTCTCTCTCGCCTACTTTTACATCCTCTCTCTTTTCACTGATATTTCTTTCACAGTTGAAAACATTCAAACAAATAATTCTTTCATCAACTCTATATTCCACTTTAGCTGCTATCCCATTTCTCTCTCTTCAGGACCTGTTAAGTTTCTATGAAGTGGAGTCAGTTCCGAGGGTCAGAGTCTCAAATATCTACTTGAGACCAGAGAGGTAATAATGACAATGAGCGAAGAGGGCGGAACATAAGGTAATCGTGGGTTCACTTTCATCTGAAGCTGACAGTCTGCTCTGTCCTTTGTTGTCATACAGGAATGAGGGTCTAGTTTGGTCGAAACTTCTGATTTTTTCCCCAAGGAAAACAGGAAATCTGGATTTATATTTTAAATTTTCCAATTTTTAAAGCACTGTGTAGTCCTAATAAAGCACATAAGTGGGCTGAATTTGGATTATGGCCCCACAGTTTTTAACTCCTGGCTCACCTTAGCTATCTTGATGTCTCATCCCATTTAATCATCCTACTGCAAACGGTTTTCTGCTGCTAGCACTCCCCTGAAACTGCTTTAGACAAGTCCTTCTTAAAGGTTTATGTGCCTATGAATTTTCTGGGGATCTTGTTAAAATGCAAGAATGAATTCTGATTCAGTAGATCTAGGGTGGGGCCTGAGTTTTGCATTTCTACCAAGCTGCTGGTCGATGGACCACAATTTAATGAGCAAGGCTTTTGAGAACATGCTCATCTTTAGAGATTTAGCTCAATATAAGACATCTAAGCCTTCTCTCTCTCCCCACCACTAATAGACTTTTTCTGTGCACTTGCTGTATCCTAATATAATCTTTATAAATATGACTACAATTTTTAAATTTCATCTATAAGCTCTTTCATGGGAAGGACTATGTCTTACCCATTTCCCCCCACCCCCAACCCCCAAGCACTACTGCCGTGCTGGAGACAAAGTAAGTACTTAACAGCTTTGTCCATCTGCTCTCATTTCTGCTAAGGCATCCTCTAGGAGTGTGAATGCCTGTGTTCCTTTTTGCAGGAGTTAGATTGCAATGTGGAGGGTTCATTATGTTGAAGGAGAGAGACTCTTTCTACAAAGACTTCCAGCTTATAATGGGTTCCCAAGAAGGATTAAGTGCCATATTTCGATCGATTTTTCTGTTCCATGTTCAAATTGGTCTCACAATGTCACATTTTCAATTTGTGTTGCCAATTTGGAAAAAAAGCTAAATTCCTTCAGTTTTTGTCTTTCAAGTCTTTTCAGCACTTCCGTTCACCAATACAAGGGACATCTGGAAGTTGTATGTTATCTCTTATTATGGCTTGGTAAATATCATCCAGGGTTTTTCTGCTTTAAAGGCAGCCTGCCAGCTGTTTGAAGGGATCTGATCTCATTTAGAAGAAAGAAAACACAGATCATGGAGGATAACTGTGCATGGCAATGAGTGCAAAGATTACGCTATTCATGGACATTTTTCTTTTAGTGGCAGCAGGCTTAAGCATTCCTCTTCTCTCTCAAGTGGTTTCACACTATGTGGTGAGGTTCAATGGACTGTATTCTCTAACCCTGCCCCAGGCTGACTCATCACACCAGTCAGCCAATCAGTCATGCAGTATTTATGAATTGCATGTGTCAATACTGTAACAAATACCAAAAATGGTGAGATACGTCTTTACATAACTTCCTGCTTACTAAACATAGATTGAATATCTTAGACACCAGCATCCATCTAAAGATTGGGGATTAACAGTTGTTGAGGATCCCATATGTGCATGGTGCTACAAGGAGCTTTATAAACTTTATATTATTTATATTGTCACTTTGAAACATTGGCATATAGGTATTTTAGCCCCATTCTATAGCTGAAGGAATTGAAACTCAAAGCAGTTAAATAACTTGTTCAAGGTGCCAAGTTAGTAAGTAGTACAGACAGAATTGCTCTACAGTTCTGCCTGTGTCCAGAATCTGGACTCTTTCAATCACAACTCCCGGCAGGGATCTTAATAAAATTTGACAAGGGGAATTCAATAAAGTTTTCCGTACCTTTCAGCTTCTTTCCGTGTTTGGTTTCCAGAGGAATTTGGGCTTATAGAAGAGCGAGGTCTCTGTTGTTGGGAGAATCTTAAATAGCTTACTGTGGTGGTAGAGATAGAACTAGAAAAAAAAATGTTAAAAACATAATGAAACTGGGCGATTTTGATTTTTGAAGGCTACGCAGTATTCTAGCTCACAAACCTTAGTGTGCACCAGAATCACATGAAGGGCTTATTAAAATATAGTCTCCTCAGCCCTACCCCCAAAGTCTACGAATTAGTAGGTCTGGGCTAGGGTCCCAAAATGTGCATTTCTAACAAAGTGATGCTGGTGTTGCCAATCTGTGAACTTCATTTTGAGTAGCACTGGTTTTTACTTTTTTTTCCTACAAGATAAAAAAAAAAAAAAAAGGAAAGAGTAGGACTGCACTTATGAATTTAATCAGTTATTTATTTTATTTTTTTTTTTAGTTTTTACTCTATGCCAGGTGTTGTGTTGGATATAGTGTCTGCGCTGGAAAGTCCCTTTTGCTGGTTACTAACGTAATGTCAAATTTATCAGGAATTTAAGATGGTATAATTAATACCCTTGCGAAGCACATGTCAGAATTTTTACCCATGCCTGATTTTTTTCCCCCCTTCTTAGGGTAAATACCTACATGTGAAATTGCTTCATCATAGGGTAAAACATTTTTAAGGATTTTGATATGAAGTTGCCAAATTACTTTCCAGAAAGGTTTTATTATTAATAATTTACTATCCAACAGCAAAGGAGGAGGATGCCTGTTTTAATAAATCTACATTACAAGTTATCATAATTTCTATTTGGATATTTGTTTCATCCTTATTGATTTATAAGAGTTTTTAATCTATCAAAGATATAACCCTTTAAAAAGCTTAATAATGTTTGAAAATTATATCTAAGTTTGTGCTAAATGACCTTGAAGAAATAGCTTTGTGCCTTCCTGGATCACAAAGCAAGAGAGTTTTGGCAGGAATAATTTGCCTTCTTTGAGAAGCAAGTTACTAAATGATTTTTAAAACATGAACTCTTTGAGAATGTACTAACAAACACTAAATAGGCTTTCATGGTCATTTTGATATTTGGGTTGTTTCTTTTGTACCTGCAGTGCTTTGAATGGAAGACGTAAAACCCCTTAATACAGAGCAGAACAGAATACCAATAGGGTCTCACTGACAAATCTAAACACAAGACGGGTTCTTTTCTGCTTATATTCAGTAATGCAAGCAAACTGAAAGAGACAGCGAGCAATGACACTAATATATCATCGGGCTGTTTTGTATTCATAACTTCTCAATGATAGCACCTTTCTTTAATGCAGTATTGATTCAGCCAAGAAATGTTACTCTATTACTTTCTTGGGCTGTTGAATTAGGTTAAAGGACACTGTTATGGTTTTAAACTGGAGATTGAGAATTTTTATAAACTAGTATCCCTTACAATTTTCCAAAGGTCACTGGCCAGAAAGTTTACAATTTTTTTTTGCTAGTAGAATCTTTTTTATTCAGAAAAAGAAAACTCCAAACAGAGTTTTCTAAGCACACACAGGAGGGGTATGGGTAGGGGGAGGTGTCTGTCCATCCAGATCTGGTCCCCAGGCCATATTTTTGGTGGCATTAAGGTAATGGCCCCCCAAATAAAAATGGTGTATGAGTGTGTATGGGAAGAAGAGGGATGCAAAAGCTGCAGGCAGTAGAGGGGGGAAGGGACAGACGAGGCCAGTACTGGGTCTATGACAAATGAGGGAGACAGTTAGGTTAGCTCTAAGGTATAATGGTATTTCAGTCAGCAAAATAGTGGTGGTAGAAATGCTTGGAAAGCAGAGAGCCTGTTGGTAACCATGAAATTAGCCTTAGCAAGCATACATTAATTCTGTCCATTCATAAGTTTGACGTGTTTTATTATATCCACGACATGTGCCAGAAGAGGTAGACCAGAGCTCAACACCCAACATTTCTTTATAGTCCTAGCAGCAGGGAATTGTGACTTCTTTTTCCAGTAAGTGTTAGTTTTTCTGGATCACATTCCCTGAGATGTTCAAGATGAAAGAGAGGTCTACACTAATGTGAAAATGGATGCTCAGAAGAAAAGTGTGCTGGCTTGGGCAAGTGCAGATCCACAAAATGAGGGCAAATATTTATACAGAGTTGTTAGCATAATAATATTTTCTGTAATGGGATTTGACCTGTAACATATATAGTCAAAGCAGTTCCATGAATGTAATTTCTTGATGGCTAAACCACATTTTTGAATATTTCCCTCTGCTGCGCACCAAAATAATGGACTTGTGTGTAGACTGAACCCTATCTTTTCTAGAGAAGGCCTCCTCCTCAATCCAAAGATTGTTTGTACGTATTTCCTCTTAAAAACACAAGAATTACTTCTTTCTTTAATGGGAAGATCCAGAGACTCGGGAAGCTCGTTGTGCACTGATGCATTGTCATTCTGTGTTGCTGCAATGCTAATCTGTGATGCTTCCAAGTTACGTTCACAGCTTGACCCACCCGCATTCCTTGTGGGCTGCAAACCTTGTTCTCTTTCCTCTCTTTTCTCTAGTGTCACCTTTGCCTCCCACATCGACAGGGCAAGAGAGCATAATTACTTTTCTGGAGCAATTTTCCCCAAGTGGGATGGTTATAAATAGGAGGCCCTGGATGTGCCTGTGTTGTCAGGCTCTTCAGGAAGACTTTATCAAATTATGTCTTGTTGATGTTTGCACTGGGAGTAACATTCCATTGTGTTAAATCTTCAAATCAGATGCCTCAGAGAGAGATTTACTTATCAAAATTTTATTAGACATTTGTATCTTATTATAAACTCAGTTTCTGAGAGCTTTTTCCTGAAAAGGGTTTTAGAAGATTGAGAAGAACCTTCCAGACACTGTGATTTGGGGTAAGATGAAAGGGCTGGGTTAGGAGTTGTTAATGGTGGTGGAGGAAAATGTACTATAATACTTGGTGGGGAGGCGGAAGAAAGTTATAGCAATTGGACACAAACTTCACATATTTTAATTTTGCCTAAAATAATTCTTGAAGGGCATGGCATAGATTAATAGAAATGTCCAAGATAATAGGTTAATAGTTTTGATTTTTACTCTTTGCTCTACTATCTACGAGTCTTGAGGCACATCATTGAATCTCTATCTCAGTTTACTCATTTGACAAATTGAATAATTTGATTTTTTATTTGTATAAATTTAAGGGGTACAAGTACAGCTTTGTTATGTGAATATATTGCATAGTGGTAAAGTCTGGGCTTTTAGCATATCCATTATGTAATTTCTCATTCCCCACCTCTCTATCACCCTCCCACCCTTCCAAGTGTCCAATGTCTATCATTCTACACTCTATGTGTACATATTATTTAGCTCCCACTTCCGTGCAGTATTTGACTTTCTGTGTCTGAGTTGTTTCACTTAAGATAATGTCCTCCAGTTCTATCTATGTTGCTGCAAGAGACATGATTTCATTTTTTTTTTTATGGAGGAATAGTATTCCATTGTGTATATATGCCACATTTTCTTTATCCAGTCATCCATTGATGGAGACACTTGGATTGATTCCATGCTTTTGCTGTTGTGAATAATGTTGCGATAAACATATAAGTGCAGGTATCTTTTGATACAATGATTTCTTTTCCTTTGGGCAGATACCCAGTAGTGGGATTGCTGGATCATGTAGTAGTTCTACTTAGAGTTCTTTGAGAAATTGTCATACTGTTTTCTATAGAAGTTGTACTAATTTACATTCCCACCAATACTGTATAAACATTCCTTTTCCTCTGCATTCTGTCAACATATGTTATTTTTTGTCTTTTTAATTATAGCCATTCTGACTGGTATAGGATGATATCTCATTATGGTTTTAATTTTCTTTCCTCTGATTATTAGTGATGTTGAACCTTTTTTCATATACCTGTTGGCCATTTGTGTGTCTTCTTTTGAAAAATGTCTATTCATGTCCATTAGCAACTTTTTAATGGGAGGTTATTTATTTATTTATTTATTTTGGTTGCTGTGTTGAGCTGTTCGAGTCCCTTATAAACTCTGGATATTAGTCCCCTGTTGAATATATACTTTACAAATAAATTCTCCCATTCTACAGGTTGTCTGTTCACTATGTTGATATAGGAAGCTATATGAACAGCCTTTCTTCTTGCTTAAAATACCTTCTTTTCTACCTGCATGCTGTTTCCAAAGAATTTTCCAGTGTTATGCTGTTTCCATAATTTTCAACTATGGCATTTCCTCTCACTAAACTCTTTAGCAGATTTTCATTACCTAGAGATCAGAGTTCAGATATTTCAAGGATTTAGATCCCGCCCCCCTCCATTGCCCCTATTGCCAACTTTGCCTCAACTTGCCTTTCAAGGCATGTCTCCTGCTACTCCCTTGCAAAGAAACCCACATTCTCAGTCCCTGTTAAATGGAACCACTCTCTGTCCCATCAATAAGCCGTTTTCTAACTTTCACTTTCTTCTCCCTCTGGTACCCTGCCTTAGAATTCTTCCTCCTAACTATCACAGTTTCATCTACCCTTCAAGATCCCATCATTTTCTCCTCTTACCTGAATACTCCATCTTGAAATTATCTTCTGCCACTCCAACTCTGATTGCATTCCAGTATTACGCAGTTGATACTCCAACTTATAGCCATATGTACAGAGTTGTTTTGTCATCTGTAGGCCTTAATATCCCGTCCAGGCTCTAGGTTCCTTAGGACAAGGGAAAACATTTGATATTTCAGTATAATTCCCTTATCTAACAAGTGGTAGATTATAACACTATTTATAGGTCCCTAATGGGGATATTATTTTTTAAGATCTTATTTTTTAGAGCAATTTTAAGTTCAAAATTAAGAAGAGGATACAGAAATTCCCCATATACCATCTGCCACCATCTCCTATGCCCAACATCTGTAGCCTCTTCCATTGTCAACATTGTACATTTGTTACAATTGATGAATCTATGTTGACACATCAATATCACCCAAATTCCATAGTTTACATTAGGGTTCACTCTTGGTATTGTACATTCTATGGTTTTAGACAAATATATACTGACATGTGTCCATCATTATGATATCATACAAAATATTTTCACTGCCCTAAAAATTCTCCATGCTCCACCAATTCGTCCTTTCCTCCTCCCTGACCCCTGGCGACCACTAATCTTTTTCTGTCTCCACAGTTTTGCCTTTTCTAGAGTGTCACATGGAACAATATAGCATGTAGTCTTTTCAGATTGACTTTTTTCTTGTAGTAATAAGCATTTAAGTTTCCTCAATGTCTTTTTAAAGCTTTAGAGTTCATTTCTTTTTAGCACTGAATAATATTCCATTGTCTGGATATACCACAGCTTATTTATCCATTCACTTACATCTTGGTTGCTTCCAAATTTTGGAAATTATGAATAAAGCTGCAATAGATATCCGTGTGTAGAGTTTTGTGTGAACATAGGTTTTCAATTCCTTTGGGTAAATACCAAGGAGTGTGATTACTGGATTGAACAGTAAGAGCACATTTAGTTTTGTAAGAAACCACCAAAAGTCTTCTAAAGTAGCCGTACCATTTTGCATTCCCATCAGCAATAATGAGAATTGCTGTTGCTTTACATCCTAGCCAGCATTTGCTGCTGTCAGTATTCCAGATGTTGGCCTTATAACAAATATTTAGTAGTATCTCATTGTCCTTTTAATTTGTATTTCTCAGATGACATATGGTGGAGAACACCTTTGCATATACTTATTTGCATCTGTATATCTTCCTTGATGAGATGTCTTAATGTATTTGGCTCATTTTTTAATTGGGTTTTTTTGTTTTATAATTGTTGAGTTCCTTATATATTTTGGATTACTGTCCTTCATCAGATGTATATTTTGCAAATATTTTCACCTAGTCTGTGACTCCTATTCTCGTTCTCTTGACATTGTCTTTTGCAGAGCAGAAGTTTTCAATTATAATAAAGTCCAGCTTGTCAATTATTTGTTTCATGGATCATGTTTTGGTGTTGTATCTAAAGAGTTGTTGCCATACCTAAGGTCATCTTGGTTTTCTCCTGTATTATCTTCCAGGAGTTTTATAGTTTTGCATTTTACATTTAGGCTTGTAATGTATTTTGAGTTAATTTTTGTGAAGGGTGTAAAGTCTTTGTCCAGATAGAGTTTCTGCATATGGATATCCAGTTGTTCCAGCACCATTTGGTGAAATAACTATCTTTTCTTCATTACATTACTTTTGTTTCTTTGTCAAAGATTAGTTGACTATATTTATGTGTGTCTATTTCTAACTTCTCTGTTCCATTGATTATTTATTTATTTTTTCACCAATGCCACGCTGTCTTAATTGCTCTAGTTTTATGGTAAGTCTTGAAGTGGGTAGTGTCATTCCTCCAACTTTGATTTTCCTCTATATTTTGTTACCTCTTTGTATAAACTTTAGAATCAGTTTGTCAAGATCCACAAAATAACTTTCTGGGATTTTGATTGGGGTTGCACTCAATCTATGTATCAATTTGAGAAAAACCAATATATTAATAATAGTGAGTCTTTTATCCCTGAACATGGAATATCTTTTCACTTATTTTGTTATTATTTGATTTATTTCACCAGAGTTTTGTTGTTTTTTTATTTAGATCTTGTACACATTTTGTTAGATTCATACCTAAGTATTTCATTTTTGGGGTGCTAATGTAAAAGGTATTGTGTCTTTAATTTCAAATTCCACTTGTTCATTGCTGGTATATAGGGAAATAATTGACTTTTACATATTAACTTTGTATTCTGCAAACTTCCTATAAATCACTTATTAGTTCCAGGAGTTTTTTGGTGATTTCAGATTTTCTGCATAGATGATCATGTCATCTATGAATGAAAGCAGTTTTATTCCTTCCTTCTCAATCTATGTACTTTTTATTTTCTCTTCTTGCCTTATGGCATTAGCTAGGACTTCCAGTACAACATTGAAAAGCAATGCTGAGAGGGGACATTCCTTGCCTTGTTCCTGATCCTAGTGGGACAGCTTTGAGTTTCTCATCACCAAGTTTAGTGTTAGCTGTAGATTTTTTGGTGTATATTCTTTATCAAGTTGTGGGCGTTCCTTTCTATTCCTAGTGTACTGAGAGTTTTTATCATAAATAGGTGCTGAATTTTGTCATATGCTTTTTAGGCATCTATTGATGTCATTTTTCTTTTTAGCTTGTTGTTGTGATAGATTACGTTAATCAATTTTTGAATGTTGAACAAGCCTTGAATACCTAGGATAAATCCCACTTGGTTGTGGTGTATAATTCTTTTTATACATTGTTGGATTGTTTTTGCTTAATATTTTTTGAGGACTTTTTTGCATTTACATTCCTGAGAGATATTAGTCTGAAGTTTATATTTTTGTAATGCCTTTGGTTTTGGTATTAGGACAATGCTGGCCCATAAAATGAGTTAAAAGTAGGGTGATGGTAGTTAATATTAATTGAGTGTATCTTTCAAAATAGCTAGAGAGAATAATTTGAATGTTCTTAGGGTAAAGAATAGATAAATATTTAAGGTGATCAGCTTTCCAAATTACTCTGATTTGATTATATGAATGTATCAAATTATCACATGAATTGCAAAAATATGTAACAATAAAAATTTGTTTACATCTGTCTTTTGAAAGAGATTGTAGAGAATGGTATAGTCTCTTTCCTTAAATGTCTGTAGAATTCAGCAGTGAACTCATGTAGGCCTTGTGTTTTCTGTTTGGAAAGGTTATTAATTATTTGCTCAATTTATTTAATAGATATAAGCCTGTATGATTGTCTATTTCTTCTTGTGTGAGTTTTGGCAAATTGTCTTTCAAGAAATTGGTCCATTTTATCTAGATTAGCAAATTTGTGGGCATAGAGCTGTTCATAATATTCCTTTATTTTCCTTTTAATGTCCAAAGGATCTATAGTGATGTCCCCTCTTTCATTTCTGATATTAGTAATTTGTGTCCTCTTTCTCTTTTTTTCTTAGTGACACTGGTTAGAGTTTATATATTTTATTGACATTTTCAAAGAACTTGCTTTTGGTTTCATGAATTTTCTCTATTGATCTCTTGTTTTCAATTTCATTGATTTCTACCCTAATTTTTATTATTTATTTTCTTCTGCTTACTTTGGATTTAATTTTCTCTTATTTTTCTAATTTTCTGAGGTGGAAACAGATGATTGATTATAAATTTTTTTTTCTTTTCTAATATATGCTTGCCATACTATAAATTTGCTTCTAAGCATTGCTTTAGCTATATTCCATAGATTTTGATGTTTTGTTTTCATTTTCATTTAGTTCAAAATATTTTAAAATTTCTCTTGATATTTCTTCTCTGATCCATGTACTGTTCACAAGCATGTTATTTATTCTCCAACTATTTTGGAATTTTCCATTTATCTTTCTGTTCTTGATTTCTAGTTTATCTCCTCTGTAGTCTGAAAGCATACATTGTATAATTCCTATTCTTTTAAATTTGTTAAGGTATGTTTTATGGCCTAGAATGTGGTCTATCTTAGTGAATATTCATGTGAGCTTGAAAATAGTGTGTATTCTGCTGTTGTTGGATGAAGTAGTCTGTGGATATCAATTATATTCAGTTGATAAATGGTATTGAGTCCAACTATGTCTTTACTGATTTTCTGCCTACTGAATCTGTCTATTTCTGATAGATGGGTATTAAAACCTCCAATTATAATAATGGATTCATCTATTTCTCCTTGTATTTCTCTTAGTTTTTGCCTCATGTAGTCTGAAGCTCTGTTTTTAGGGACATAGATGTTAAGGATTGTTATATATTTTTGGTGAATTAATTCTTTGACCATTAGGTAATGCCCTTCTTTATCTCTGATAACTTTCCTTGCTTTGATTTCTGTTATATGTTAAATTAATATAGTTACTCCTCCTTTCTTTTGATTAGTGTTAGCATGGTATATTTTTCTCCATCCCTTTATTTTTAATCTATATGCATCTATATATTTAAAGTGGAATTTTTGTAGACAAGATATTTTTGGGTCTTTTTTTATCCTCTCTGACAATTCCTGTTTTGTTTTACATTAATTATAAATTTATTATTTCACTTATACTTAAGCCTAAAAAGAAAATATACTTCAGCTCATATTACAAAGCTTTTGTTAGTCTTTTTTTAATTTCAGGATATTATGGGGGTACAAACATTTTCGTTACATGTTATGAGTTTGCCACACCCAAGCCATGATTTGAGGCATGCCTTTTCCCCCCTACAATGCTCACCACATCTATTAGTTGTGAGTTTATCCACCCCCAACCCTCCAATCCCTGAAGAATATTACTACCATGTGAACACCATAGTATTGATTAGTTAGTGCCAATTTGATGGCAAGTACATGTGGTACCTATTCTTCCACTCTTGTGATACCTCACTTCGGAGGATAGGCTCAAGCTCTATCCAGGAAAATATGAGAGGTGCTAGATCAGCATAGTTTCTTATAATTGAGTAATATTCCATTAATTCCTATATTTTTAATTGGTGCATTTAGGCCAAAATGTATTGATGTTCAAATTGATTACTGATATAGTTCAATTAATATCTACTGTATTTGCTACTGTTTTCTATTTTTTGCTCTTTTTCTTTGTTCCTATTTTTGTCTTCACTCTTTTTCTACCTTTTGTAGTTTTAATTGAACATTTTATATGATTCCATTTTCTTTCATTTCTTAGCATATCAGTTATACTTTTTTTAACTTTATAAAGTGGTTGTTCTAGAGTTTGTGTAATATACATTGTATGCATTTATAGCTAATATAAGTCCACTTTCAAATAACACTGAGTCACTTCATGGATAGTGCAAGCACCTTATAATGTCAAAATAATTCTATTTCCTCCCTCATCCCTTGTATTATTACTGTCCTTTATTTCATATGTACATAATTATACATAAGCATATATATACACACACATAAGACATATACATAGACATACATAACCTAGTACATTGTTGCTATTATTTTTTGAACAAACTGTTATCTGTTAGGCCAACTAAGAGCAAGAAATTGGAACTAACTGATGAATACACAAGTACACAGAGGGAAGTAAAACTCAGTGGAAAGCGACCGGGGGGGAGGGGGTGGAAAGGAGGGGACTGAACCAACTGAATGGGTACTATGAACACTATTTGGGTGACAGACACACCTATAGCCAGGACTCAAGCATTACAAAAGTGATCTGTACAACCTAAAACATTCGTATCCCCTTAATATTTTGAAATAAAGAAAAAGAACAGGAAAGATAAAAGTTTTTATTTTACCTTCACTTATTCCTTTTTCATTGATCTCCCTTTCTTTATATAGATCTGAGTTTCCAACTTATATCATTTTCCTTCTCTCTAAAGAACTTCTTTTAATATTTCTTGGAAGGCAGGTCTACTTGCCTCAAAAATTTCCTCTATTTTTGTTTGTTCGAAAAAGTCTTTTTTTCACCTTCACTTTTGAAGGGTAATTTTGCCTGTTACAGAATTCTAGGTTGGTGGTATTTTCCCTCAACACTTTAAATATTTCATTCCAGTCTCTTCTTACTTGGGTGGTTTCTCAATCTATTTGTGCCGCTATAAGAAAATACCACAGACTGTGTAATTAGTAAACAACAGAAATTTATTTCTCACAGTTCTGGAGGCTGGGAAGTCCACAATCTAGGTTCCAGCAGGTTCAGTGTTTGGTGAGGACCTCAGTCTCTGCTTCCGAGATGGTGTCATGAATGCTGTGTCCTCACATGGCAGAAGAGTAGAAGAGAGGGAATTTCCTCCTTCAAGCCCTATTGTATATAAGTGACCTAATCCATTCATGAGGACAGAGCCCTCATGACTTAATCACTTCCCAACAGACCTCATCTCTCAATACCATCAAAATTGGGATTAAATTTCAACACATGAACTTTGGGAAACACTCAGACCATAGCAGATGGTTTCTGAGGAGAAGTCAGATGTAATTCTTATACTTGTTTCTTTATGGACAAGGTTTTTTTTCTTCTATCTTATTTCAGGATTTTTTTCTTGATCTTTGATTTTTCTATAGTTTGAAAATGATATGCCTAGGTGTAGGTTTTTGTTTTTAATTTATTCATTTTATTTTGCTTGGTTTTCTCTGAGTGGATCTGTGGTTGGTGTCTGATATTAATTTGAAGAAGTTCTCAGTCATTATTGTTTTAAATATTTTTTATATTATTTTCTCTCTCTTGTCCTGATATTCCTATTATAAAAATATGTTTACACATTTTTTAGTTGTCCCATAGTCCTTAGATATTATTTTCTTGTTTTTTTCCAGTCTTTATTTTCTTTGCTGTTCTGTTTTCAAAGTTTCTATTGGTATATCCTCAAGCTCAGAGATTCTTTCTTGAGCCCTGTTCAGTCTTCTAGTAAGCCCATCAAAGAAATTCTTCATTTCTGTTACAGAGTTATTTTATCTCTAGAATTTCTTTTTGGTTCTTTCTAAAATTTCCATCACTCTACTTACATTGCTCATCTGTTCTTGTACACTGTTTACTTTATCCATAAGAGCTTTTAGCATATTAATCATGGTTGTTTTAAATTCCCAGTATAATTCCAATATCCTTGCCATGTCTTGTTCTGATACTTGTTCTGTCTCTTCAGATTGTGGTTTTTGCCATTTAACATGCCTTATAATTTTTTCTTGAGAGCTAGACATGATGTACTGGGTAAAAGGAACTGCTGTAAATAGGCCTTTAATAAGGAAGTGGGGAGGTGTGGGGGGAGAGGGAGCATTCTATTTGTCCAATGATTAGGTCTCAGTCTTTTAGTGAGCTTTTGCCTCTGGACTATGACTTTCACAAGTATTTCTCAGTTTTTTATTTCCTTTTTAGGTGAGACAGCATAGCTAGTGTGAGCTAGAGTTAGATAATTTCCTTCTTTCAAGTCAAAGGCTAGATAGAGTGAACAGGAGCTGGGTATTTCCCTTTTCCCAGGTGTGAGCTAGAGCTGACTGGAGTTGGGTATTTTTTGTTCCCAGGTCAGTTAGACTGTGATCATACACCAGCAAGTGAGGCTCTGATGAACTAATCCCTTATGAGGGCAGGCCTTGTTAAAAAGATCAGAGTACTCTGATATATCTCAAAATGTTTTTTTTCCCTCTTCCCCTGTTGGAAGCAGGAGAGGGTTTTTCTCTGATATTTTACTGTGGGAACCTGGTTGAGTTCATGGAGATAAATCTCAATATTGTGGGAGCTTCCCTATGACTTGGTCCCTCTAGAGTTTTTATTTCTCAGAATTGTTCATGCTGAGCCTCCAGCAATTTGTTTGTTATAGTTCAGGTTTTCTTACTCTGGCATTGGTTCCCAGGAGAGCTGCCACTCATGAGTCTCTGCTCTAGTGTGCCATGACTGCCTGTATTTATCTACCTGTCTCTCCAATGTGGAGAGCAGCAGCTTTCCTTGTATCCTCTTTCTCTTACGGGTCCAAGAAGAGCTGTTTATTTTTCAGTCTGTTTAGTTTTTTACTCATTGTTAGGATGTAGTAGCAACTTCCAAGCTCCTTACATGTGGGAGCAGAAATTGAAAGTATGGGGGTACTATTTTTGAAAGTATTAAGCCAATGTATATTTCATACCTCCCAAATCATAGAGCTCCATGGTTCCTTACTTTTTGAACAATGGAATTCATTGCTTCAAGGGTAGACAACTTCTAGTTGGCACAAAAATGTGATGTCTCAACTTTGAGTAGCAAACTAAAATTCCCAGTGAGAGAATAATCATGACGGCTGAGCTTTGTTGAAAGGTAAAAACAGTTTTTTAAAAAAATTCTTTAATTTTACAATTATGTATAAAGAAAAAAGCTTGGATGACTTTCCAAAGATTCTTATAAATTTTAAGTGTAAATAGTATCTAAAATATGATATAAAGGAAGTTCCCTTTCCATGTGGAAATTTCCATAAAATTGTTATGGCTGCTAGGAATGGAGATAAAGCAGAAAAAACAGACTTAGAGTAAGCATCCAGTAAAGATGCTACAAAGGGGAAGGAGACTGAGTCCCATCTCCTTCCTTTTTAAATTTCAGTATTCTTGGAACTCTGATCAACCAAGTTAGTCCTTCTTGTGGTCTGTGAACAGGAAAAAAATGTTAAAATGCTAGTAATTTTTCTTGAATTATCACTTTGGCTTCATCCAATAACTATTAAGATATAGTACTACTATTACCATTCCTTTGTAAAAGTTTCTTAACTTCTATAGAGCTTTTCTGCTTTAATTCATTAGTTATTTAGTAATGCATTTTAAAATTTCCAATTTAATTTCTATTTTAACTCTATTTTCACATTAATTTCTATTTTAATTGTAAACAATTATATAATTCAAATGATATGATTCTTCTAAACATATTTTAATAATTCCTTTGAGACCTAACGAACAGATAATTTTGCAATTGTTCAATCTGTGCTTGAAAAGAATATGTTTTCGTGGGGGTGTGTGTGTGTTTAAGGATTGCTTAAGCAATCCTTCTGCCTCAGCCTCCCAAGTAGCTGGGTCTACAGGCATGCTCCACCATGTCCGGCTAATTTTTTCTATATATTTTTAGTTGTCCAGCTAATTTCTTTCTATTTTTTTTTTTTTTTTAGTAGAGACAGGGTCTCACTCTTGCTCAGGCTGGTCTTGAACTCCTGACCTTGAGCGATCCTCCCGCCTCAGCCTCCCACAGTGCTCGGACTATAGGCGTGAGCCACCGCGCCTGGCTGTGTCTATCTAATTTGAACATGTTTGGTCAGTAATGTTAACTCTAGGAAGTAGTAAAAAGACAAAGTGTAATAAATCTGACACATTAAAAAGGAAGCTGAATTTATTTCACAATTTTCCCCTTTGTTTATCAACTCAAAGAATTTGGATGCGTGTCAGAGGTCCATCTCATTGAAAAGAGAATGTGAATGGCCTGATTTAATAGAGCTTAAATGGATCATCTTATCCAAAAGGACAATTTTCTTTCTTTCTTTTTCTTCTTTTTAATATGGACTTTGTTTCTCTCTACTGCTGCTTTCAACATTTAAGGCTAGATATGATCATTTTGAATAATCAGAACCACCATATTAGAAGGATTTTCTACTTTGGTTACAATGAAAGCAATCAAGGATAAGCCTCCAAGGTCTCACATAATTAATCATTTCTTTTTCTTTATTGTTATCTATTCTTAAAAGTGATTTATAAAATAATTATCTATATTAAGGAACATTTTTCAAAAGAGAAGAAATGAAAGAATATCAATTTATATTCTAATACTAAATATCATGAAACATATCACTATCCCATTCAAGGAACCATCTCAAACTATTGAAACTCATCTTTAAATTCACTTTTTTTCTTGGATATAGTCATCTATTGCTACACATAATAACAGAAATGTATTCATCCTAACACATACTGACTTCCATTTTAGCATCAGCAAATTTGATAGTAATCTCAGTGAGGGATTGCTGTAAGAACATGACTTGACCTTGCTTTATGAATTGTAAGTGCTTTTTATAATGAGGTGTAAAATGAATATTTGTATATTTAATCATGACGTTAATTTTTATTATAACTTCAGAGATGTGTGCCTAAAAAATTGGCTTCAACACTAATAAAACCCCACACATAAGAATCTGAATAATTGGGTCAAGGAGTAAGAGACATTTGTCAAGGTACTGCCTGAGTGGATTTATTTCTCCTTTTGACACCTATAAGAAGTTAGTCGGATGGATAACTAGTCCATATAATCTTTGCACATTTACTTCTTTAAAAAGACCACTCAGTTAATGTCCTTTTCAGTTGGGAGTTCTTAGTGGCTAATGGGACTTGAAAGTTTAAGCACCACCCTAGTAAGGTCTTTGATTTGAGAAAAACATCTTTGAAAGACTTTTAAACCACTAAAGCAAAGCAAAAGATGACCACAGTCAAGGAGTTGCTGTAGTAATTCTCAAATGGCAATAATCCTGTTATCAGTAATAGTTTATGACCTTGAAAATTGAAAATCACATTTGACTAACAAAGAGAACTCATCTCCATTTAAATTTCCAGTTAAACTCCAGTTAAATTCCATCTCCAGTTAAATTTCAAAAGTTTCTCAGAACTGTTAGGCTTGGTGATTGAGGCTGTTTGCTGATGGACTCTTCTAAAAATAAGTAGTTCTATGTTTCATCAAAGATGTGTCTTTGACTTCTGGTCAAAGACCTTGAAGAGGAGAGAAAGAAACAAAGAGATTGTCCTTTTCTAATATTTACAACAATTGAATACTAGATTTAGCTGAATGCAAGGGACCAGCCAGACATATTCTTCAAGTCACCTTAATTTTGTATGTGTGTTTTAAGAGGAGGAGGAAGTAGTGCAAAGATATTGGATAAAAGTTTGCCTTCATTCTGTTTCAAATCCTGGATTAAGACTCTATCTTAATTAAATTATCTTTCATTAAACTAATTGCTGTAATGGGGAAGGGGCTGTCCTTGGTGTTGGAGTGATGCACAATGTGCAAGACAAAGTCTGCAGTTTCAGGCAAAATTAATCTCTTGAGCTGCAATGAATATGAAGGAGCCTGGGAGATAGGTAGGGGAGAGAACTTGCTATGCTCTGCAGTCCACAGGAAACACATTCTTTTCCCTGTCCCCTATATTTAAGATCAATTATAAGAGGTCTGTCCAGAAAGTATCCAGCCATTGTTAATATAAAAGAATAGTTTGTGTGACATGGATGTAACCTGGCAGCCAAGGAGAGTGGGCAGGGATGCACATACCTGAACAATGATGAGTTCACTGTACTAGTCAGTGGGGTGCTAGACACCTGTGAGCATGTGTACTGTGTGACCATTGCATTCAAAATGACTGAGTGAGTAGAGCAATGAATCTGCATTAAATTTTGTGTTAAGCTTGAACATTTCTCTGCAGAAACTGTTTGGATGATTCAGAAGGCTTTTGGGGAAGGGACCATGCAATGAGTGCAGCACAAATAAAAGTATGACATGAACGCTTCAAAGATGGTCAAGAATCTGTTGAAAGTGATCCACGTTCTGGAAGGCCTGCAGCAAGCAGAACACCTGAGATTGTTGAACGTGTACAGGTTAGGTTAAGAGACGCTGGGAGAACTGTGTGAGGTCCCAAGTTGCCTACTTTGAAGGGGACTGAGGCATCATTGTCCTATGTACAATGTTTCTTGTATTGTATCTTCCTTAATAAACATCTCTATTTTTCATATTACATGGCTGGATACTTTCTGGTCAGGCCTCATATATGTGTTAAGGGGTTAGGGTTTATTTTAGCATTGAGGCTTGCCTATAAGACATCATGGGTATAAGAATTGGAACAAGAATATTGACTTATGAAATCATCACTGATAAGAAAGATTCCATTTCAGTGCGTTGGTCAGTTTACCCTGGTAACTTCTTTTCTTTGTGCCGTTTCCATTGACTTGACTATTTCCCCAGTTCTCTGCCCTCCTTCCCTATGTTTAGCTATTTAGTTCTGTTGCTCCTTGCCATTTTCTGGTACTCAGCAGCTCTTGGACCAGGTTGTTATTTACTCACTCTTTTCTGGGCCGTATTTTACACAATCCTGCCTTCGTTTCTTTTTTTGTCCCCACCATCTAGCTCTGTCTTTGACCTTTGAACTGACACTGACAAAACATACTGACATTGTTATCATGATATTTGAAGAAAGGGATGTGACATCTTTATGAAGTTCTAAGTAAAGACCCCTTCAGTTATTGTCCTTATAAGCTCTCTGGCCTGGATGGAATCTTATTTTTTAGGATCAAAATTTTGGTGCTCAGAATAAGAAACACTAGACGAGTGGTTCTAGTCCTTTTTTTTTCAGAATTGTTGCTATATGTTACAAGCAAATTTTTTATTTCTGGAGCTATTTGAGTAAAAACTGGCCTTCCATTATGGATGTTATAGAAAAGACTTTATCATAAATGAATGTTTGGGCTAGATAACCTGTCATTGAATCACCTATGACCCATATTCCCCTTCACCTTTAGTTTGGATTGCCAGCGTTGAAACAGTGGAGAGTGCTAATTCAGGTCATGCTCAGATGATAAAGCACAACTGACTGTGTTCGCTCTTACCCGAGAAGTTTTCTCTTTTGAACTTGTTAAATCTCTCACTTATACTATGGTTCTAGCCTGAAACTGTGCTCACTGCCTCTCCCCCTTGCATTCAGTCAGAATGATTTTCAAAACAGAAATCACCCCTGCCCTCCATGAAAAATATTCAATGCCTTCCTCTTGCATTTGCATTAATGTAGAAACTCCTTCTCATGATCTAGAATGGGGAAGGGGCAACTTCTTTTTATAAAGGGTCAGAAGATGGTAAATATTTTCACCTTTGAGAGTCAAGAGGATATCATATAGATACTTATATAACTATTTAAAAGGTAATCCTTTAAAAATGTAAAAAACATTCTCAGCTGGTGGGTCTATAAAAACTGTCAGCAGTTCAGATTTGGCCTGTGGGGGATAGTTTGTGCAACCGTGGTTAGTAGGTCCCTACCTCTTAGACTTGATCTCCTATTATTTCCCTCTTGTTTCCCATCTCCAGATATCCTGGTCTTGTGGTTGGATTTTCAAACATTTCATGCTCACTCTTAACCCAGGGTTTTTGTATCTGTTGTTCTTATGCCAAGGATGCCCTTTCCTGATCTTTCTTGTGTGCCTCTTTCTCATCACTTTGTTACCTGCTAGATATGCCCTCACCAGAGAGGCTTTCCCAGACATCCTCATCTGCTATGGCTGCCTCCCCCTACCCCAGTTACTTTCTGCCACATCATCCTGAATTTTATGTATCTATATCTATCTCTCTCTATATATCTCCTTTACTACACTTATCATTCTTGGAAATGATCTTGTTTATTAATATTTACTGGTTTATTATCATTTATCCCACTAGAATGTGGCCACCATGAAAATAGAGACCTTGTCTATTTCTACTATAATTTTGTTGCATTTTTTGTTTCCACCTATGGTCATTATAATGCATGGTCTCCTTGGAAAACCAGAGTAGTCCATGTTTTAAACCTTTTTTTTTTATTTCAGCTTATTATGGGGGTACAAAAGTTCTGGTTAAATATATTGCCCATGTTTTATAACTTTGAATAGTATAATTTTGGTTTTGGAGTATTAATCTCAAATATTTAAATCATAATAGCTTTTTCAGGTGCATTTTCTCATTCAGCATACATCATTCCTCACACAACAAAATATATTGAAAATAATACATTGTATAAAGATAGATTTAAATAGTTACAGTTAATTACCCTTTTGAATGACCAATATTATGCCATAGCTATGTTTACACATGCCTATTATCTTTAAAGCCAAATTTGCATCATATTTTATATAATACCCTTAAAACATTGATATTTTGGTTGCCATCCATCTGCCCTTCATTTTTTGAAGATGTTTCCCTGTTTTTCCTGGATCTTATGTGTGTGTCCATGTTTGTGTGAATGTCTTGTGTGTTTAATGTACAACTTTAACAATCTATTCCAATATAGAGGTGTCAAGTAAAAACTTGGAGAGTAGTGAACAACTTTAGAGAAATATTGCTCTCTGCAGTATTTGTGAGATACAAATTTCATGTTTAATTAAAGGTGAAGATATAAAATATGCATATATATACAAGAATGTTTATTGAAGCATCAATTATGATAGAGAATATTGTAAAAAACCTCAAATATTTATCACTAAGAGATTGGTTATACAATTATGGTACAATTATAAAATACATTGAAATGATATAGATCTATATTATTAATGTGAAAAAAATATCCACTATATATTGTTAAGGGACCAAAGAAATTATACACAGTCCATCTACTATGTTCCTGTTTTTGTAAAAAAAGAAAAGGAAAAAGAAAACATACATAAGCACAAAGGCATACATATATGAATAAAGGGAAAATATCTGTAAGTTTATACTCTAGCATGTTAATGTGATAACACTGGGATTAGTGGTATTACTGATGATCTTTATTTTTGTCTTATTTTTTGTGACAACCATTTATTACTTTCATAAGTAGAAATAATAAAGTTATAAATATACAATATTATAGCAAAAATAAATGTAAAATTTTGTGAGTTAAGTAAAAATTTCTATTACCTGCTAGAGACACCTAATTTTATTCTATTTCCAATTGGAAGCTGTAGGATTGCCTGTGGGTTGAGAAGGGATAAATTGGTGAGCATATTTAGCCAATTTTACTAAGTGTAATACTTAGCTTATGTAAGTAAGGAGATTCAGTGTGTTTTACAAAAATTATGCTTGGCCCAGGAAAATGCACTAGTTGTTAAACTGAATTTCATTACTTATTTCTCCTATACTGTGGTCTCTGTGTGCTCGAGTTATGCAGGCTGTGGTTTTGTTTTGTGTATTTATTAATATCATGTTGATTCACATCCACACAATAGGTTACTGGATGAAGGTTTTCTGTTTGTCACACTAATTCACTCTTTCTTGAGCCTAACTATAATACGTTTTCAATACAGTATATTGAATCATGTCTCAGGAGAGGAATCTATCTCTAATTTACACGCACATCCATTTTTGTTGTCACTCAAATACTAAAATATCTATTGCTCCATTTCAGGCTTTATTAATCTTGTAAAAAAAACTCCAGTTCAGTGGAAATCTCTGCTACATGCACATATAAATGGTACTGGATGCTTTATACTCCTAGGAAGTATCTTCCACAGGGTCAGAAACCATGAAGTAGGGCAAGGAGAGGAACAGTCAGATGGGGGAGAAGGAAGAGAAACAAAATCCGTAGTAACGTGCTAGATTTTTTTTCATGACTCTGTAATATTATGTTGTATGTTATCTTATATTTTAAAAGTGTATGGACTTATGAGACGTTTATTTGCCTTTCTTCACTTGTATTTCTATATAAATATGGTACTTCGAGATGGCAGCTTCTTTTATGTTTTAGTCGAAAGTCATAATTTTGGTTTAGTCACTGTGCTAAATATTTTTCATATCTATTTTCCCCAATTACCCTGATTTGATTAATTCACATTGTATGCCTGTATTTTCCCCTCAGATATTAGAACACATTTTTTCCTTAAAAATATGAATTTGAATTAATTGATTTCCTTCTGTTCTCAAAAAGAATAAACAATTTTATATATTGCTAAAAATATCTTGAGCAACTGAAAATTGGACACTTTTTTAAAAGTTAAAAGTGGTTTTATTGAGAAAAAAGGGGAGAGAAAGTAGGAGCAAGGAGTGGGGAGGAAATAAGAAAATATCGGAGGGAGAGAAGGGAAGGAAGAACAGCATGCAATGCAGGTTAAAGTGTTTTCTGGTAGAGGCTGAGGTTGGTCTTAACTTTTAAGAAGCAGAATTAATCTCTTCTGAGCCATCATGGGGTGGCTGCTAATTAAATGATACCACATCTCCTTATCTTCAGAATTCCATAGCTCTACAGCTAAGTGCTGAACTTGCTTTTTCAACAGATAAGATTTTTCTTTACCAGCTACTTGTAACTTTCGATGAAAGCATAAAGCTTGTACTGCTTTAAATTTCTCTTTTTATTCAATTGCCAAGCAAATAAAAGTTGCTTAATTTTGCTGACTAAAATTAGTTAAGCAGCCATAGAAAAGATTAGGAGCTATCTTCTGACTATTTTTTCCTTATTTAAAGGAGTAAGATTTTTTTTTCTTTTTTATTTATTTATTTATTATAGCTTATTATGGGGGTACAACCGTTCTGGTTAAATATATTGCCCATGCCCCTCCCAACCCCCCGAGTCTGAGCTTCAAGAGTGTCCATTCCCCAGACAGTACACATCGCACTCATCATGTAGATATACACCCATCCCCTCCCCCCACCTCTGTCCGATACCCAATTGATGTCAAGTAAGATTTTAAAGATTGTCAGTTCTTCTGCAGAAATTTCCAAGCCAGGGTCTCCTAATGTTTACACTTTCTTGATGTTTATATTTTTTTATTTGTTCATTTCTGTTTCTGTCTAATTGGCTCTTTATTTAATTTGCTTTCTTTCCTATTTCCTCTCCCTTACTGGAGTCAAACATCATAAATTTAGAAAATGTGGTACTTTAAAATGTTTATGTGTAATTTACTCATAGGTAATCCTATCACTTAGGAAATCCTATCTTCTCCATCTCTGAGCCAGTGATGCTCCAGGTAAGCAAGTGGTTTCCTCTGGGTACTCAGAATCCTGTCTGGGGACCCCAGCCGCAGGCATGGAGACATTTAGTCGTTTAGGAAAATGCAAAGTGGGTGTGCTTGCTTCCTCTCTGTTTAGCTGAGAAATTGGAGAATGAGAACCATGTGCCATTTTTAAATACAATGACCCTGAAGGATGTACACTATCTTCTTATACTTATCTCTGGATCATCTTGGCTAAGGTACCAGCAAGATACTGGGTGAAGTTTGAAGCATCCCAGATTCTCTGTTGTATTCATATCTTGCTGTGGGAGATCTTACTTTGATTTCTAGCTCTCATTTTTTCACATTCTTCAAAATTGACTTTGTAGTTTTTCACTTTAATTTTTTGTCCTTTTCTTCATGCTATTCTCTTGTCCATTGCTTCAGTAAATTCCTCACCCCGGATGTTTTTACTCTAAGAGATTTTGTCTCAAGGGACCAATTTAAGTCTAGCAGCTTTATTGGGCCCTTCTATGGCAGACTGTTGTGGCTACACTCTCTCTTTCTTTCTCTCTCTCATGCACACACACACACACTTCACCCTAAGTGAAAGCACATTATGATACATGATATTCTAGATATAGTCTTGGAGCAGGAGATATTAATTTAGACTGGGGAGGAGAAAAAAATCATCAGCTAATTTTTCTTGCACTTTTACTCTAGGTGAGACAGTGGTCCGAAACCTAATAAGTCAACCTAATGAGTCATATGAAGAACTACTACATAGACTTTTTTCTTTCAAGGTGATTATACTGTAAGACAGACACAGAAACCATCACAAATCAAAGCAGGAAATAACAAGGTAAAAATCAATGGTAGAAGCAGAAGGGTTAGAAGACTTTGGGGAAGGGAGGATGTGAGTCAGGAAGGCTTCATAGAGGATTTGGGATTTTAAGGATGGATTCAAATAAAGGGGGAGGGGGCTAGGAGTAGGGAAAATTGGGAGATGTTGGTCAAAGTGTAGAAACTCTTATAAGATGAATAAGTTCTAGGAATCTAACGTATAGCACAATGACTATCGTTAATAATACAGTACTGTTTACTTGAAATTTGATAAGAAAGCAGATTTTAAGTGTTTTCTTTCCCCCCCTCCCAACACACAAAGGGTAACTATGGGCGATGATGGATGTGTTAATTAATTTGATTGTGGTAATCATTACATAATGTATCTATCAATCAAATTGTCATATTGTACACCTTGAATATATACAATTTTATTTATCAATTAAATATTTTAAATTAAAAAGGAAATGTAAATAAATTACTGTGGGTTGGTAAGTAAACCAGTGAGAATTTATTCTGACTTAGAATTCCCTCAGACAAAATGCAGGAGTGGTTTAGGAAACCCTGTTTGTACTTCCAAAATAAAAGCATATGAGAACTATGCCTTTATATCACTTCTCAGGCTCTTTACCTAGGAGTCTTTCTAAGTTAATAGAGTCAGCTCAAATTTTGCACAAGTGAAAAATCTACCTGCTAACTCCACACTGCTACCTGCAGTGTGGGGAAATCTTTGCTGATAGGCAGGCATTTTCCTGCATGGATTTGTTTTTCAGTTGTTGGCTTTTTGCCATCTGATTCCCAGTTCTCTTAAAGTTATGTATTCCAAATGGTTTGCAATGAGGGCATTCCATTTAACTGCCTGGGTCACATTGAGCAGAGCTGAAAGTAGAGAATGGAGTATGTGCTTTTAGAAGGCACTCAACATTCGTAACAGAACTGTGTGACTTACTGAGAGAGAATGTGTAGGAGAAACAGGGCAGCTCAAGCCAGGAAAAAAAAACAAATGCATAATTCAATATGGAAGAGAACAAAAGAAAATAATACAGAGGGAAATGTAGTCAGCGGAGACCTGGCAGACTGATACCAAGTAAGAGGATGGAAACTTACCCTTTAGGGGATAATATCCATCATTGGAAATGACTTAGCTAAATTCATAATCATTGTCATAGGGCACAAATTAACTTGTCTCTGAGGTGCCAACAATCCTGAGTAATGGTGTGCTGTTACGCTGTTAAAAATATATTTGTTGCATCCAATGAAGCATAATAAATTGTAAGCAAGAGGAAATGTGTTAAAACATGATGAGAAAATGATTTGCAATAAATGCCAAATATTCAGCCCACGAAAGAGATGCTAAGTAAATACAAGCCCCACCAATGGAAGCAGCTATGGGAAATAGGACAAGAAACACTTGAGTAATAGTGTGCTAAGTAGCAAAACTTTTATGTAGCAGCTCCAGGACCAGTTGTACTTTTCAACAGTAACCGATGGTGCTGGTAAAGGCTTGAGATTTATTCAGGAGTTCAGAGATTAGATTGTTTTCTACTTTGACCAAAAAGAAAGCTCTGGGAAAGATTTAGGTAAAAGGTAACTAAGGCATCTGCTTGTAAGTGTTGAATTCCCATGTCATTAAGTTTAAAAAATGCTTATTGAGCATGTCCCATGTCAGGAGCTTTGAGTGTAAGGTTCAGAGTCAAAGTGTAGGTAAGAGAACAAGGCAAACATTGGATGGGTCGATAATGCAAAGGCAGTGAGAAGGAAGAGAAATTACTTGCCATGGAGCTACAAGGTGATGGAGTGATCCCTCTGGGACAAGCTTAACAGAGGCTTTGAGCACGCATGATGTATACAAACAAGTGTGTATGAGGTGTGTGGGGGGATTTGTGGCAGAAAATACCCAAGTGAGGTTTGCAGGGTGAGAGCAAAATTTCTTAATTGAGCAAAATTTACCATGAGAAGTCGGTGTAAGTTTGTCTGGAGATATAATGAAACTCTGAAAGACTTTGAATGCAAAGCTAAAAAGTAAGGACTTTTTTTCTGAGTCTATGAGACACCAGCAAAGATTCCCAAGCAAAATATATTTCTGGGAGGTTTTTCTCATGTAGGTAAAAAGCCAGACAAAACTTGGGGTGCCTTTTAGAAAGTTCTTACAGGAATTGAGATAGGAAATGATAGGGAAGTTTGAGAGAAAGGGACAGATGCAAAGTAATAGTGCAGGATTGATGTCGAACTTGGGGAGTGGAGTGCAAAGCAAGTAAAATAAAGTCCAAGAAGATGCTTGTGTGCTAAGTGAAATAAACCTGACACAAAAGGACAAATGCTGTATATCCCAGAATAGTCAAACTCATAGAAACAGAAAGTAGGATAGTGATTACTAGCAACTAGGGGGAGGGAGGAATGGGGAATTAGTATTTAATGGGTACAGAGTTTTAGTTTGGGATGATGAAAAAGTTCTGGAGATGTATGGTGGTGATGGTTGCACAATATGAACATACTTAATGCCACTGAACTGTACACCTAAAAATAGTGAAAATGGTAAATTTTGTATTATATATGTTTTACCACAATAAAAAAATCTTATAAAAAACAGAGGATGTTTGTGGTTTTGGCACAGTGATTAGAAGTTAGATGGACTGAAGGGAGAAGTCAAGAGGGACAGTCAGCTTTTGGGACTCCCCTTTGGGTCATTTCAACCATATTAAGTTTAAGGTAAGGGTATATCCAAGTAAAAATTTTTTTTTATGATTTTTCAAAGTTCTCAATGGTCATAGAGGGCTTCGAGTGAGGGCCTTATTAGGATGGCAACTTGTTAAAGCAGGTGTGCTTCTAGCCAACTGTCTCCCACATGTAGAGAATTTCTAGTCTAAATTCCTATTCTAAAGTGATGTGTTGAGATTCTTCCCTAGAGCTCTGTCAAGGAAAGAGAGGAGAAATAGTTGGAAGGGAGCTTCAGTAGGAGTCTGAACTCTTCAACAGGTTCAAATAGGGGAGAAAGGAGTCAAAGAGGCCAAGTCAGGACAGGCAACAGGTTTATGTGGGAATTTGTTTTCTTAGAATATTTATTTATTTTATTATTTTTTTTATTCAACTTATTTTTTTTTATTTATTATAGCTTATTATAGGGGTACAATAGTTCTGGTTAAATATATTGCCCATGCCCCTCCCAACCCCGCCCCCGAGACTGAGCTTCAAGAGTGTCCATTCCCCAGACAGTGCACATTGCACTCATCATGTAGGTATACACCCATCTTAGAATATTTATATACAAGTATATTTTTTTGTATATTCCGTGTATATGCTGATCGTCAGTGCATACATTTTAAACCCTCTTGGTATGTCATTTCTCCTTTGCATGTGAATGATTGGCTTGTCTGCTGTATGAGATAGGATTATTTCCCCAGTGTAGCTAGAAGATTCCTTCTTAGCTATAACCTAATTGAAAAGGGAAACAGATTTACTATAGTGAACTTTGGAGTTAACTTCTGAAGTGATTCAGGAAATTCAAAATCTTTGATCTTCTAATAACTATGGATTTTGAATGCCTAACAAAGTTCTTGGAGGCCATAGGAATAAATATCCAGCAGAATAGATGACTGACAATTTGTGAATTTTTATAATTTTATTGAGATATTTTAAGAGGTATCTCCTATTTGTAGAGGTATTGTTAGACATTATGGTAATGAATCACCTTTGTTAATTGCTTTGTATAAGCTCTTCCAGCATACTGTTTTAAAATATACACAATTTGCATTGTCTGCATATTTGATTTTAGGGAGTACATACTTTTAGTTTCTAGGAACCTGAGGAACAAACTATTCTATCACTCTGTAGCTGATACATTTTAAATTGAACTTTAAATATATTTAATGGGTATCTTTATGTTGTTGAATATCTTTATCTGTATTTTAAAAATTTCAAAAGCATTGTCTTTTACTTATATTGGTATTTAAAACAGGAGGATTTTAAAAACATTATTATTTGGTTTTGGTCTTTAAAATTTTTTATTTTGTTATTAATACATAACAAATGTGCATATTTTCCGGGTACATGAGATAATTTAATACAGTCGTATAATTTGTAAAGATTGAGTCAGTGTAATGGGATATCCATCACCTTAAATATTTGTCTTTTCTTTATGCTAGAGACATTTAAATTATTCTCTTCTAGCCATTTTGAAATATTCAATATATTATTATAGACAGTAGTCAACATGTCGAGCTATCAAACCTTTTGATGTTCTATCAAATGGTATATTTGTACCTATTAATTAACCTCTTTTCATCCCACCTCCCCTTCTCAGCTTCTGGTAACCACCAATAGCCTTTCTATCTTCATGGGATTTACTTTTCTTTAGCTCCCGCATTTGAGTGAGAACATGCTATATTTGTCTTTCAATGCTTGGCTTGTTTCACTTAGCATAGTGACCTCCATTTCCATCCATGTTGCTTCAGATGACAGGATTTCATTCTTTTTTATGGCTGAATAGTATTCCATTATGTGTGTGTGTGTGTGTGTGTGTGTATATGTGTGTGTATACACACACACATTTTCTTTATCCATTTATCCATTGATGAGCACTTAGTTTGATTTCCTTTTGGATATATAGTCAGTAATGGAATTGCTGGATCATATGGCAATTCTACTTTTAGTTTTCTGAGGAACCCCCACACAGTTCTCCATAGTGGCTGTACTAATTTACATTCCCACAAACAATGTGAGAGAGTTCCCCTTTCTCCCCATCCTTGCCAGCATCCATTACTACCTGTCTTTTTGAAAAAGTCATTTTCCTGGGGTGAGCTGGTTTTCCACTGTGGTTTGACTTGCATTTCTCTGATCATTAATGATATTGAACATTTTTTCATATGTCTGTTGGCCATTTGTATGTCTTCTTTTGAGAAATGTCTATTCAGATCATTTGCCCATTTTTTTTTCAGATTTTTTGCTTTTTTTTTTTTTTTTTTGCTATTGAGCTGCTTATATATTCTGGCCATTAATCCCTTTCAGATGGATAGTTTGCAAATATTTTCTCCCATTCTATGGGTTGTCTCTTGAATTTGTTGAGTTTTTTTTTTTTTTCTATGAAGAAGCTTTATAGCTTGATGTAATTCATTTGTCTATTTTTACTTTGGTTGACTGTTTTTGAGGTCTAACACAAAAAATCTTTTCCCAGATGTCCTGGAGCATTTCCGCAATGTTTTCTTATCTAGCAGTTTCATAGTTTTGGGTCTCAGATTTAATTCTTTAATCCATTTTGATGTGATTTTTGTATATGGTGAGAGATGGGCGTCTAGTTTTATTCTTCTACATATGGTTATCCAGTTTACCCAGCACCATTTATTGAAGAGACTGCCCTTTCCTAGTGTAGGTTCTGGTGTCTATGTCAAAAATGAATTGACTATAAATGTGTTGACTTATATCTAGGTTCTCTATTCTGTTTCATTGGTGTATGTCTCTGTTTTTATGCCAGTACCATGCTGATTTGGTTACTATAGCTTTATAATATATTTTGAAGTCAGGCAGTGTGATGCCTCCAGCTTTGTTATTTTTGCTCAGGATTGCTTTGACTGTTCAGGGTCTTTTTTGGTTCCACATAAATTTTAGGATTGTTTTTTCTATTTTTGTGAAGAATGTCATTGAACATTGAATATGTAAATTACTATGAGTAGTATGGTCATTTTAACAATATTAACCCTTCCAATCCATGAGCATGGAATATCTTTCCATTTTTTTGTGTGTTCTCTTCAATTTCTTTCATTAGTGCTTTATAGTTTTCTTTGTATAGATCTTTCACTTCTTTAGTTAAATTGATTCCTAGATATTTTGTATTCTTTATAGCTATTGTAAATAAGATTGCTTTCTGGATTTATTTTCAGATTGTTTATTGTTGGAATATGTAAATGCTACTGATTTTTGTATGTTTATTTTATATCCTGCAACTTTACTGAATTTGTATATGAATTCTAACAGTTTTGGTGGAGTCTTTAAGTTTTTCTAGGTATAAAATAATGTCATTTGTGAACAGGTCAATTTAACTTTATCCTTTCAATTTGGATGCTCTTTATTTTTTTCTCATGCCTATTTGCTCTGGCCAGGACTTCCAGTACTATGTTGAATAAAAATAGGAAAGTGAGGATCCTTGTTTTATTGTAGTTCTTAGAGGAAAAACTTTCATTTTTTCCTCATTCAATATCATGTTAGCTGTGAGTTTGTCATATATGGCCTTTATTATTTTGAGGAATGTTCCTTCTGTACTAAGTTTTTTGAGAGTTTTTATCATAAAGAGATACTGAATTTTTTGGAATCTATTAAAATTATCACATGGTTTCTGTTCTTGGTTCATGTTCATGGTTTCTGGTTCTGCTAATACGATGTATCATTTATTGATTTGCATATATTGAATCATCCCTGCATCTCTGGGATGAATCCCATTTAATATGATAGATGATATTTTTAATTGTTATTGAATTCAGTTTGTTAGTATTTTGTCAAGGATTTTTGTGTATATGTTCATCAAGGACATTGGCTTTTGGTTTTCTTTTTTTTTGTTGTTGTTGTATCCTTGTCTGGTTTTGATATCAGGGTAATGTTGGCCTTGTAGAATGTTTGGAAATATTCCCTTCTGTTCAATTTTTTTGAAAAATTTGAGTCAAATTGCTACAAGTTCTTCTTTAAATATTTGGTAGAATTCAGCAGTGAAGCCATCAGGTTCTGGTTCTTTGATGGGAGACTTTTTTTACACTCTTTTTTATGGCTTCAATCTTGTTACTTATTATTGGTTTGTTGAGGTTTTCTATTTCTTCATGGTTCCATCTTGCTAAGTTGTATGTGTCCAGGAATTTATTCATTTCTTCTGGGTTTTCCAGTTTGTTGGTGTATAGTTGTTCATAATAGTCTCTATTGATTCTTTGTATTTCTGTGGTCTCAATTTTATGTCTCCTTTTTTGTTTCTCATTTTATTTATTTGGGTCTTCTTTCTTTTTTTGTAGTCTAGCTAAAAGTTTGTCAATTTTATTTATTTTTTAAAAAAACTTTTAATTTTGGTTATCTTCTGTATTTTTTTAGTCTCTATTTTACTTATTTCTGCTGATCTTTATGATTTGTTTCTAAAAATTTTGGGTTTGGTTTATTTTTGCTTTTCTACTTCTTGAGGTGTGTCATTAAGTTGTTTATGTGAAGGCTTTCTACTTTTTTGATATAGTCATTTATTGCTATAAAATTCCCTCTTAGTGCTGCTTTTGCTGTATATAATAGATTTTGGAATGCTTCTATTTTTATTTCTTTCAAGAAATTTTCTAATCTCCTTCTTAATTTCTTTATTGACACATTGGTCATTCAGGAGCATATTGTTTAATTTCCATGTGTTGCCCTTGGCCCCCCAACACCCCCGGGCACCCCCACAATATGCTGAAATAATAATTAAAAAAAAAAAGAAAATACAAATGGGGGAAAAAAAAAGAAACCAGATATCTCTGAATCTCTGGCATGTTTGATAAATGCATAAAAAAAAATTTCCATGTGTTTATGTAGTTTCCAAGGTTCCTCTTGTATTGATTTCTAATTTTATTCCATTGTGGTTGGAAAAGATACTTGATATAATTTCTACTTTTTTTGAGAATTGTTTTGTGGCCTAAGATATGGTCTATTTTAGAGAATGTTCTATATACTGATAAAAAGAATGTGTATTCTGCAGCAGTTGGGTGAAATGTTCTGTAAATGCCAGTTAGAAGTATTTGTTCCAGAATATAGTTTAACTCTGATGTTTCTTTTTGACTTTTTGTCTGATTTGTCTATTAGTGAGTGTGGGGTGTTGAAGTTCCCTGCCATTATTGTATTGTGTTCTATCTCTCCTTTTAGATACATTAATATTTGCCTTGTATACTTGGATGGGTATTGGGTTCATAAATATTTATAATTGATATATCCTCTTGCTGAATTGTCCCCTTTATTATTATACAATGACTTTCTTTGTCTCTTTTTACAATAGTTCACTTATAGTCTATATTATCTGATGTAAGTCTAGCTACTTCTGCTTTTTGTTTGGTTTCCACTTGCATGGAATATTTTTTTCCATCTACTCACTTTCAGTCTATGTGTGTGTGTCTTTACAGGTGAAGTAGGTTTCTTATAGGCAGCATATAGTTGGGTCTTGATTCTTTATCCATTCAGCCACTCTGTCTTTTAATTAAAGAATTGAGTCCATTTTTATTCAGTGTTATTACTGATAAATAAGGACTTACTATTGCCATTTTGTTGGTTGCTTTCTGGTTGTTTTGAAACTCCTCTCTTCTTTTCTTTTTTTCTCCCTGTCTTCCTTTTTGGCTAAGTGATTTTCTCTGGTAGTATGTTTTAATTTGTTGGTCTTTATTTTTAGTGAATTTATTATAGTTTTTGCACTGTAGTTACCTTGAGACTCACAAAAAACATCGGTGTAATAAGTTATTCTAAAAAGATGATAACTTGTCTTAAATCACAAAGAAAAGAATAGAACAGAGAAGCAATCAAACTTTATCCCCCCATTTTTACTTTAAGTTGTCTCAATTTACATATTTTTATATTGACTATCTCTTTACAGGTTGCTGTAGATTTTTTTAAATAGATTTGTCTTTTGGGCTTTATACTAGAGTTATGAGTGAATCGCACACTACAATTCCAATATTAGATTATTTTGAGTTTGCCTGCATACTTAATTTTACCTGTTTTTTTAACCTTCAAATTTTTTATACTTTAAAATGTTTTCTTTTTTGCACATTAGTGTGTTTTTTCCCCCTGATTGAAGAACTCTCTTTAGCATTTCTTGTAAGATGGGTCTGGTAGTGGTGAATTCTCTCAGCTTTTGTTTGTTTGGAACAGACTTTCTTTTTCATATTTGAACAATAGCTTTGTCGGACACAATATTGTTGGAAGGCAGTTTTTTTCTTTCAGCACTTTGAAAATGTCATTTTACTCCCTCCTGACCTGTATGGTTTTTGCTGCAAAGCCTGTTGCCAGACAAATTGGAGCTCCTTTGTATGTCATTTGCTTCTGTTCTCTTGCTGCTTTTAGGATTTTCTTTTTCTCCTTGACCTTGGAGATCTTGATTATTTATATGCCCTCAGATAGTCTTATTTGGGTCAAATCTGTTTGGAGTTCTTTGACCTTGTTGTACCTAGATATTTATATCTTTCTCAAATTTTGGAAAGTTTTGTTATTATTTCTTTGAGTAAGCTTTCCACTTCTTGCCCTTGCTCAACCCCTTCTTGAACACCAACAATTCTTAAATTTGGTCCTTTGAGGTAATTTTCTATACCTTGTAAGTGATCTTCATTCTTTTTCATTTTTTTTTTCTCCTTTGACTGTGTGTATTTTCAATTAGCCTGTCTTCAGGCTCACTGATTCTTTCCTCTGCTTGATTCATTCTGCTGTTGAGAGCTTGTAATGAATTTTTCAGTTCAGCAAATATATTTCTCATTTTCAAGATTTCTGTTTGATTTTTAAAACATTATTTTGATCTTTTTCTTAAATTTCTATTACAAATTTATGAATTGCTTTTCTGAGTTATCTTGGAGATCAATGAGTGACCTTAAAATGGCTATTTTGAATTATTTATCAGTGAGTTCACAGTCTCTTTATGGTAAGTCATCGGTTTCTTACTTCATCTGTTTGGGGAGGTCATGTTTCCCTGTTTGTCATTGTTTCTTGTGGATGTATATCTATGTCTTTGCATTGAAGGATTAGTTATTTATTACAGTCTTCTTTGTCTTGCCTGTTTTGTTTTTTTATTGAATGTGTTCACTTAGAGATTCTCTATAATTTATCTGTTGATTGTCTATCATTTTTTCCATCACTGGCTCACTGCCTCTTTTCAGCACTAGATGACATCTTAAGTTCAGGTTTGCCTCAGTTCTAGTAAACAATCGGAATGTCTTACATACCAAATGGGAGAGGTCCCAAAGGAGTATGCTGGTAGTGTGGAAAAGCTGGATAGTGGTTCATGTCCAGGGCACATGTAGAACAGTTCTCCTACTGTGTGGTGCTGTTAAACAGCCACTCTGATTTGTTATCTCCTTTGGCCAAGTTACAGAGCAGACTTTCCAGGGCTGGGGATTGTAGTTCCCCTTTCCCCTTTGTCTCTGGCTGTCCTCAGAGATATTACTTCCTTCAGGCACACCTGATGCTTCCTGTGGGCATCAGGGAAGAATGGGTCTCCTGCCAGAGAATCCACGATGGTGGCGAGTCTGGTTGTCCACCACAATCTCACTTTTTTTTTTCCAGTGTAGAAACCATGAGTCAAGGGGATATTTTTTGTGCACTTGATGCTGGGAAGATTGAGAGGGAAGAGTATGATCAAGTCTGAATCTCTTACCATCTGCTTAGAGTCTCCTTATATTCGAGTTGTAGGATATTGCTGGTGATAGTCTAGGCACTATATATTTGCTTTTGGTTTTCTGTGGGGGAGATTAAAACCAGCTTGCTTCTGTACAACCATTTTGGACCATCATCATCATTATTATTTAATCAGCCCTTCTACCACTTGCATCTGTAGGCAGTATTTAAAAAAAACTTATTCACAATACATTGATGAATAACATAAGGCTCTTAGTTTAAATAACTTCCCTAGAATTAGGTAGTTATTAAGGGACAAATTCAAACACTAGCCCCTAATGTGAACCCAGTGTTTTACCTAGTATGCTTCTATGCCTTTAACACAACTAATAATAAGTGAACTGGTGGAGTCACCTATGTCTTTGTTGATATTAAGGAAAGGTTGTGAATGGATGAATCAGGAGATATAGCTGATCCTTAAATATGTTTTGTAGGCCCACACTTTTATTTATTTATTTATTTATTTATTATAGTTTATTATGGGGGTACAACCGTTCTGGTTAAGTATATTGCCCATGCCCCTCCCAACCCCCCGAGACTGAGCCTCAAGGGTGTCCATTCCCCCAACAGTGCACATCGCACTCATCATGTAGGTAAACACCCGTCCCCTCCCCCCCCCAACACCCCGAGTCAGATCTTCAAGTAGGTCCATTCCACTGACAGTTCGCTTCGCTCTCATCATGTAGATATACACCCATCCCCTCCCCCCACCTCTGTCCGACACCCAATTGGTATCATTCCCAAATGTGCACCCAGGTGTTGATCAGGGAAACCAATTTTCTGGTG
>CM052436.1:109353937-109401621 GCA_028533085.1 Varecia variegata
CATTCTTGGGATGCTTCACTTAATAGAATGGGTTCCAACTCTCTCCAGGAGAACCAAAGAGGTGTCGTATCACCGTTATTTCTTATAGCTGAGTAATACTCCATGGTATACAAATACCACATTTTACTAATCCATTCATGAATTGATGGGCATTTGGGTTGTTTCCACATCTTAGCAATTGTGAATTGTGCTGCTATAAGAGCTTACATTTTAGTTACAGCTTTGATCCATCCAATATAACCTCTGCTCCTGCCCCTTTTCTCTGTTTTATCTTCACTTCAAAGTTTCAATCTCAGGCTCTTCATATAAATTCTAACCTATATTGCTAGAGTCTTTATGAGATCGTCTCTCCTCCACCAGTGTGGCCTTACCACAAAAGACATTGAGTGTAGGTACATGTACCTGGCATGAATTTGGAAGACATGTTCTTGGCATTTCAGTTTATCAATTTGAAACACACTTCCTTGATAGAAGCATTAGAACAGTATGAAAAGTGATGGTGAGGGCTTTCTTATTAGTACTACTTTCCTTCAGCTACATTATGGATTAAAAATATTTTGTTTGGACTTCCCTAGGACCCTAAACACTATTTATTACAGATGCACTTCTAATTTACAACCAGAAATATTATAAGCAGATTCTTGGGAACCAAGTTGTCAGTTCGAAGTTTCTGTGCAATGATAATTCAAGATTATAATAATGACCTTGCAGCTCTTTAACATTCAAAAATGGCCTCTGAATTAACAAAGAATGATTGCCTTTTCTTTAATCTATTTTAGATTTTTTTCTTTATTATATTTCTTTAAAGAGTGATAAAGAGTGATATCTACTATACAGGGTAGATATGATTACTCAATTGATCACTCCTCAGTAAAACCTCTATCATTTGACCAGATAAGATAACAAAAAGTTTACTATACTCAAGAGCCTCCTTTGGTAAAAGAGAAACCTATGATTCTAGGTTATCTTTGAAGCTTGGGAAAAGTAACAGAGATGAATTGTTTCATCTTTCTTTCTGAACAGCCTCTCAAGAAAAAAAGACTTTTTGAAAAATGAGATAAAATGGTGTCTAGTGAGTCATGATTTCAGGTTAGTGCAAGTCCAAAGCACCCAGGAGGGTCTACTTTGTATGTCTCAATTAGCAGTACGCATTCGTGGGACTCCTTCAGTTCCCTGAGTGTAGTTCAATTACCTGTTACTAATCTGTTCCATAGCCTCATCGGGTCGCACAGGGAGGAAAAGGGGTGCAGTCAGCCCAAGAGCAGCCACCTGGGCATTACTGTGAACTTCCACATACTGAGCTCAAGCCACTCATATCTCCTCTCTACTTTTCCATTTCTGTCTGTGTTTAGACTGTGGGAAAGTGTGTACAGCATATTCTTTACGGGACCATGGGATGGTGAAACTTGGATGTTAGGAGTTTCTTCTTGGTTTTTGCTAAACTTTCCTAGGCAAAGGCTCTGGAGCAAACCAAAGGAGGGAGGGACTGACAGGGGTTGAAATCCCTTTTACTTAGACTATTACTTGTTCTCTTTCTCTCATTGCAGGCTGTGGTCTGATGTGTAATTAGAATTACAGAGAGTTACAGATTTCTGTTAGGATGCCTTGGAGTGGGCACTAGGTTTGGATTACAGGAGCTATGGTGTTTGTATAGAAGCATGAGAGCCGGAGTTGTGTTCTGAGAAATTTCACTTCTAAAGAAATTGTCCTAAAGAAATAATGCTGATGGGGATTAAGACTTATCTGTAAATCTGTAGAAATACTGTCAGGATTCAAAATAGACTACAATGGTTAAAGTGTATACTCTGGAACTGAAATATACAGTTTTAAGTTCTAGCTCTGTAATTTACTGAATGTGTGACCTTGAGCAAATTATTTTACTTTGTTTTGTCCAAGTTTCCTACACTTCTAAAGGGAGGATTGCCATGGCACCTAGTTCATAGAATTGGTGTACACATTAAATTAGTTAAAAATTGTCAATTGCTTAGCACAATGCATGCCATATATAAGCACAGAATAAATGTTAGCTATTATTATTATTATTAGGTAGTTTATCTCAGCATTGTTTATAATAATGAAAAATTGCAATGACATAAATATCTATTGGTAAGAGACTAATTAAATAAACCATTATGCTTCCATATAATGTAAGACTATACAGCTATTAAAGATGATACTACGCAAGACTCTTTAATGATATGGAAAAATATTACTCCATGGAAAAAACAAGTTACAAATATTATGCTTAAGGCAATTCCATTTATTAAACGTATTATATAGATATATGCAGAAAAAGAGGACGGAGAGTACACACACACAGTGTTAGCCATAGCATCAAAGATGATTTTTCTTTTCTTTTTTGTCATTAGCTGCATTTTATATCATAAGTAAGTGTTGCACTTGTAATCAGAGAAAAGCATATGTACAATAATATTTTATTAAAGTGACAAAAATTTGGTTTCACTTATTTAATTGTTCTGTTTATAAAATGGGAGTAAAAGTGATACCCTTGTCATGGAATTGTTGTCATGGAGTTTTCAGCACATTGCCTCTTCCCTACCCTGGCCTGCTGGGCCATCTGATAAAATTAGCCTAGTCACCATCTTCCAGCACATTTTCTTGATTACTTGCTTCATATCATTTATTCCCTTATGAAATTAGCTTGTTTATTTGTATTTTTTCTTCATTTTATCTTTTTTCTTTGAAATGAAAACTCCCTATCTGGGGGAACTTATCAGTCTTGTTCACAGCTGAGGTGCTTAAAATATTGCTTGGCAGCTCAGGTATTCAAAATATAGTTATTGAATGAATAATGAATATCAATAAGTTTTACAAAATGCTCCAGAAAAAAGTTAACTGTTATTAGAGACAGAGATATATTTAATTCCAAATGCCTAAAAAAACAAACTAGATCCAAACACTTTTCTCCAGTGCAATGTTTTCAGCACTTGGCTTCAGTTCTCAGGTTTAAAATAGTTATCTATTTTAACTAGTTACCTAGTTATCTTGTTTTATCCTCACAGATATGAAGTGTGTTTCTTCCTTGTTTACACATTATTCTGCAATTTTTCAGATGAGGTAAACGAGGCATAGAGAGGTTAAATAAGTTGCTCAAGTTCACACAACTATAGGGCACAGACTGGGATTGACACCTAGGCAAGCTGGCTCTTCAGGTTGTGCTAGTAATCAATCACTGCACTAGAATACTAATGCCAAAGAGCTCTAAAAATTATCTGTACGTGGAATTATGCATACATTTGTGTATGCAGACTCAAGTTCTCAGGTGATTGCCAATTCAGAGTTAGGTAGAGTTATTTAATAATATCAAAAGAGAAACAGGAATTGTACACATCCAAAATTTGAAAAAATAAAAAAAAAATCAATAAAACAAACTTAATTCTAAATAGCATTGTATGTTTAAAAACAGCTTTTGCATACATTATCTCTTTTTATTGACACCCAATTGTCTTGAATTTGAAGGTGATCTTGAAATATTTTATATTCAAAGGTTAATGGCTTATATATGCAAAGGGCACTTAAAATCAATAATAGTGTTACTAATATTCTGAAAAGAAAATGGGTATACAAATTTAAATAAAAATAATAAATCCAAATAACTTTTAAATACATGAGAAAATGTTTATGTTTGCTCAGTCAAAAAATTAAAGCAAATTAATATAACACTGCAATGCCATTGTTGTCAAACAAAATTGCTAAACATTATAAAAATATAATGCTTTATACTATCATGGACTCAAGAAATGGTACTCTCATGAATGTGTAGGAGTATAATGGCAACTAATTTGTCTTGTTATTTTAAGAATCCTAAAATATTCATATATTTTGCCTCATTAGTTCTTTTTTGAAGAAATAATCAGAGATGTGGAAAGTATTTTTGTTCATCCTCATATTATTTATAATTACTTAAAAAGAAAGAGAGAGAAACAGAGAGAGAGCACTTGACTTGCAAAATAATTGGGAAATAATTGAATACATTTGTAAAGATATTTTTAATTTTCTCAAATGGTGCTCATGATTAATTGCTGTGTGATGAAAAAAGCAGGGACCTAAATACTAAAATCATATTAAAATGTATATGCATGGCTGAAAAAGGTCTGGATGGATTTTCAACAAAGTAGTCTTCTTAGTTTCTTCTGAATATGATATTGAATGTTTTATTTTTCTTCTTTATATTTTTTCTGTATTTCCTACAGTTTTGAACGATGATCAGAAAAAAATAAGCATTACTAAAAATATATACACGGACCCAAACAATACTGTAAGAAGTTACTGATTTGTCTCAGTACAAAGCCTATTTTAATAATAGCTTTGTGGCAAGCAGTGGAAATCTTATAAATACAAGTTTAGAGACATCAGACCTTGAGATGACTGCCAATTAAAAAGTTTTTTTTTTAAAAACAAACAAACAAAAAAGAAGTTAGTTACAGCCATTATGAAAAACAAAATGGAAGTTTCTAAAGAAATTAAAAAAAGAACTACCATACAGTCCAGCAATCCTACTTCAGGGTATATATCCAAAAGAAATAAAATCAGTAGCTTGAAGAGATATTTGTACTTCCATGTTCATTGCAGCTTCATTCACTACAGTCAAGTCATGGAAACTACCTAAGTGTCACAGATGAATAAGTAAAGAAATTATGTGTGTGTGTGTGTGTGTATAAAATTGTGTGTGTATATATACATACACCACATTTTCTTTACCAACTCATCAACTGATGAGCATTTAGGTTGATTCCACATCTTTACAATTGTGAATTGTGCTGCAATAAACATTTGGATATAGGTGTCTTTTTGATATAATGACTTCTTTTCCTTTGGGTAGATACCCAGTAGTGGGATTATTGGATCAAATGGTAGATTTACTTTTAGTTCTTTGAGTAATCTCCATACTGTTTTCCATAGGGGTTATATTAATACTAATTTGCAGGCCCATCAACAGTGTACAAGTGTTCCTTCTTCACTGCATCCACTCCAACATCTATTGTTTTTTTGATTTTTTAATGGCCATTTTGATACAGTTAAGGTGGTATTTCATTGTGGTTCTAATTTGCATTTCCCTGATGATTAGTGATATTGAACATTTTTTCATATGGCTGTTGGCCATTTGTGTATCTTCTTTTGAAAAACCTCTGTTCATATCTTTTGCCCACTTTTTAATGGGGTTATTTGGTTTTTTGCTTGCTGATTTGTTTGAGTCCTTTGTAGATTCTGAATATTAGCTTATTGTCATGTGTATAGTTTTCCAATATTTTCTTCCATTCTGTAGGTTGTCTGTTTACTCTGTCGATTATTTCCTTTGCTGTGCAGAAACTTTTTAATTTAGTTTGATATTTTTAGATTCCATATATAAGTGAGATTATACAGTATTTGTATTTCTCTTTTTGACTTATTTCACTTAGCCTAATGCTCTCATAGTATATATATATATATATATATATATATATATATATATATATACACACACACACACACACACACACATTATGGAGTACTACTCATCCATGAAAAGGAATGAAATAATGTCATTTGCAGCAACTTGGATGGAACTGGAGAATATTATCCTAAGTGAAGAATCAATGGAAAAACACCACATGTTCTCACAAATAAGTGAGAGCTAAACAATGGGTACACATGGTCATAAATGGTGTAAAGGACATTGGAAACTAAGAAGGGGGGAGTGTGGAAGGGGGTTGAGAGGTAAAACTTACCTATTTGGTACAATGTACACTATTCTGGTGATAGGCACACTAAAAGCCCTGAATTCAGCATTATACAATTCATCCATGTAAGAACACTTGCACCCCCTAATATTTAAAAAAAATTATTATGTTTTTATTTTAAAGTATTATGGGAATACAAATATTTTTGGTTACATGGATCACTTTTATAATGCTTGAGTCATGGTTATAAGTGTGCCTGTCACCCAGATAGTGTTCATTGTACCCGTTAAGTAGGTTATTACCCACCCATCTTCCCCCCTCCCTCCTGCTTGAGTTGAGTTTTACTTCTCTCTATGTACATGTGTGGTCATTGGTAAGTTCCAACTTAATAGTAAGTATATGTGGTGTTTGTTTTTCCATTCTTTAGATACTTCACTTAGGAGAATGGTCTCCAGTTCTGTCCAAATTGTTGCAAAAGGCATTAAGTCATCTTCCTTCATGACTGAGTAATATTAAGTGGTATGCACATACCACATTTTGTTAACCCACTCCTGAATTGATGAGCACTTGGGTTGATTCCACAGCTTTGAAATTGTGAATTGTGCTATAATAAATATTTGAGTGTAGGTGTCTTTTTGATAAAATGACTTCTTTTCCTTTGGGTAAATACCCAGTAGTGGGATTGATGGATCAAATGGTAGGTCTACTTTTAGTTCTTTGAGTAATCTCCATACTGTTTTCCATAGAAGTTGTACTAATTTGCAGTTCCACCAACAGTGTAGAAGCATTCCTTTTTCTCTGCATCCATACCAGTATCTATTATTTTTGGACTTATTAATAAAAGTTATTCTAACATGGATAAGGTGATATCTCATTGTGGTTTTAATTTGTATTTCCCTGATAATTAGTGATATTGAGCATATTTTTCGTATGTTTGCTGGCCATTTGTCTATCTTCTTTTGAAAAGCTTTTGTTCATGTCTTTTGTCCACTTTTTGATGGAGTTGTTTGATTTTTTTCTTGATGATTAGCTTGAGTTCTTTGTAGATTGTGGTTATTAGTCCTTTATTGAATGTAGCTTGTGAATATTTTCTCCCATTCTGTAGGTTGTCTATTTGCTCTGTTGATTATTTCTTTGTGCAGAATCTTTTTGATTTAATTAAATCCCATTGATTTATTTTTGCAGTGATTTCCATTGGGGTCTTCATAAATTTTTTGCCTAGGCCGATATCTAGAAGAGTTTTTCCAACATTCTCTTCTAGTATTCTTATGGTTTCATGCCTTACATTTAAGTCTATTATCTACCCAAATTAATTTTTATGGGTGGCAAGAGAAATGGATCCTGTTTCATTCTTCTGCATATGACTATCCAATTTTCCCAGCAACATTTATTGAATAAGGATTCTTTTCCTCAGTGTATATTGTTGTCTGCTTTGTCAAAGATCAGTTGGCTGTAAGTGGATGATTTTATATCTGAGTTTTCTCTTCTGTTCCATTGGTCTATGTCTCTATTTTTGTGCCAGTACCATGCTGTTTTGGTTACTGTAGCCTTGTAGTATAGTTTGAAGTGTGGTAATGTGATGCCTCCAGATTTTTTCCTTTTGCTCAATATTGCTTTGGCTATTTAGGCTCTTTTCTGGTTCCAAATGAAGCATAGAATTATTTTTTCTAGATTTGTGAAATATGACATTGGTATTCATCACACTGAATCTGTAAATCACTTTGGGTAGTATGGACATGTTGATTCTTCCATAAGGAAGATATATTTTACCATTTGTTTGTATCATTTGTAATTTCTTTCCTCAGTGTTTCGTAGCTCTCTTTGTAGGATATTTCATCTCCTTGATTAAGTATATTCCTAGGTATTTTTATTTTCTTTGTACCTATTGTGAATGGTATTGAGTCTTTGATTTGACTCTCAGCTTGACTATTATTAGTGTATAGGAATGCTACTGATTTGTGTACATTGATTTTGTACCCTGAGACTTTTCTGAATTTATTAATTCCAGAAGTCTCTTGGTAGACTTTGAGGTTTTCTAGATACAAAATCATGTCATCAGTGAAAAGTGGTACTTTGACCTCCTCTTTCTCAATTTGGATACTCTTAATTTCTTTCTCTTGCCTGCTCTAGCTAGGACTTCCAGCACTTCCAGTCGAGTAGAAGAGGTGACAATGGGCATCCTTGTCTTGTTCCAGTTCTTAGTGGGAATGAAATAAAAATTATTTTTTTAAAAAGTCAAACTCATAGAAACAGAGAGCAGAAATGTGGTTGCCAGAGGATAAGGGCTGAGGAAACGTTAATCAAAGAGTACAAAATTTTAGGTATAAGATGAACAAATTCTGGGATATATTATATAGCATGGGTGGTGATGAATGTATTAATTTGATTGTGATAATCATTACATATGTATATCAAACTACATTAAACACCTTGAATATATACAATGTTTGTCAATTGAATATTTTTTTAAAAAACCCCAAATCAATATTCAGTAATTCAAGATCTAAAAGTGGCAGTCAAATTCAAGAATTCTGAATGCACTCAGAATTTTATGTAAACATTTTAGGGGAATTAGAGGAGCACAAATGAAGAAATAAAGTACTTCTGGAATCTGCAGAGAATTTTATCATGCAGTCTTGTTAGATACCAGATAGCCACTGTACTGGGGAGGGGGCAATCTTTCAGTCTATTATTAAATCTTTCTGCCTCATTGCTTTCTTTTTAAAAGCTTCATTGCCTTTATGCTTCTAGTTTTAAACACCATTGTTACCACTACTCTGCCAAAAATTAATGCACCATTTATAGACAATTTCTTCCTGTGGTCTGCCATTCTTCTTAACTGTGCAGCTCACACAGGCAAGCACGTGAGTCGATGGGCCATCCATCTACACAGGTTTCAGCTCAGCACTACTTTCTGTTCTCTGAGTAAGAGCTACCCAGTTCTTCTCCTAGACTTTTCATTTTTTACCTTTTATTCTTAAATCATTTGTGCATATCCCTTGTTTTAATAGATATTACTGCATTAAAAATGATTTGGTAGTCACGGTAGGGAGAATAAGGTCTGCTGATTTTGTCCTAACTGATTTTTGTATCAGTGAGGATGGGTTAGATTATACTATGATAAGAAACAACCCCCAGATCTCAGTGGCTTAAAACAATGAAGGTTTATTCTTGCTTATGCCTCATGTCTATTATAGATTAGTAAGGACCTCTGGTTACATCAACTTTTAACTCCAGACCCAGGTACATAGAGAAGCCACCATTTGGAATATTGCTACTTCCTCTGGCAGAGGAAAATAAAGCCATAGAGCATCCCACACCAGCAATTAGATGCTCTGGCTTTGAATTGACACTTCTCAGTTCTGTTCTTGCCTCACTGGACAGAACTAGTTCCCTGACTCCATCCAATCACTGAGAGTTGGGGGTCAGAATAGCATAGCAGGTAGAGAGCTGGGAATAATTAGGAAGAAAAAACAATAGCCACTTACTTCTTTTCCTGCAAAGAAAAATTATTGAGACTTTGATTTGGGTGGTTCTTGAAAGCCAATTGCCCCTAATTAAACAAACCTGTGCATATAAGATTTTAACTGAACCCACCAGCATTTTAATCATCTGCGGGGTATCAGATACTATGCTAAGTGCTGGGGACACACAAGTGAATATAATGAGGCACTCAGTTTCAAATAGCAACCAGTCTAGTGCATGAAGAGAGACATAAAGCTAAGTAACTGTAAAGCCACCTATGTCAAGTGCTAGAAAAGAGGTATGAATCAAATTGCATTGAAGCACAGAGTGTGATGGAACTCACATAAGCTCCATCCATTCAGGCATTATTGACAATCAAAAGACGGATGCATCAGGGAGGACAGAATATACAGGCAACTTAGCCCTCTACATTCATTTCACCACTCCCTCCCTACCAATGTTACACATATATCTATTTAATACATGTAACCTACCAATAAAGTGGATGTTCCCCTTTTTTAAAAATTTTTTTTCTTCAATTATTATTATTTTTATTTTGAGACAGAGTCTCACTCTGTTGCCAGAGCTAGAGTGCTGTGGCGTCAGCCTAGCTCACATCAACCTCAAACTCCTAGTCTCAAGCAATCCTCCTGCCTCAGCCTCCCGAGAAGCTGGGACTACAGGCATGCGCCACCATGCCTGGCTAATTTTTTTCTATATATATTTTTAGCTGTCCAGATCATTTCTTTCTATTTTTAGTAGAGACGGGGTCTTGCTCTTGCTCAGGTTGGTCTCGAACTCCTGACCTACAGCGATCCACCCGCCTCGGCCTCCCAGAGTGCTAGGATTACAGGCGTAAGCCACCATGCCTGGCCTGGATGTCCCCTTGAGAAGAAGATGAGTTTAACTCAAACCTAAAATTTTATGTCTAGAGGAAAAACCAAATCCCGCTAAAGGATTGCTGCAACTTTTCAGGAAGCTTACATTCTCCTTGTCACCTTTTTTCTGTGGGGTTCTGCAATAGGCTTCACAGAAGATTTGGTAGGGAGAGTGGGACAGCAGGCATTCATTCAGCAGCACAATCAACTTCCAATGAAATACTAAACCATTCTCAAAAGGGCTTGAAGCCACCACCACAGAGAGGAGCCCTTGTGGCCCTTCACTCTATTTGGTCTCTGCTTCTCCCCATTTTGGAGTCTTTTTTTTTCCCTCCTTTATCTTCTTCTCTCTTTCTTATTTCTTTGTACCAATTAGGATAGGCTAGATTTTGCTGCAGTAATAGACAGCCCTTCCCAAATTTCACTGGCTTAAAACAACAAAGAGTTATTTCTTGCTCACACAGGTCTACTGTAGATCACCAGGAGCCGCCTCTGTTTCATATCATCCCTGCATGTCAGGCGCAAACAAATTCTTCTACTTATATAGCACAATGTAGTGTTCATCTTTTGATGCCTGAGCTCTTGCCAAACCTAGATCCTTGTGGATTTACTTTTTCCTGATTGTATTCTCACAGTATTTTCCCAAACAAAGATAGTTATATCTCTGAGAGAATCTCTGGTGCCAACCATTTAGATAATGTATTTTTTTTCTGATAATAAGCACCAATTTTCAATATACTTACTTGTTTATAGGACTGGTACCATCCCCTTCTCTGGAAGTCTGGGAAGGAGATTTGAAGCAGAAGAAAGCAAGTTTATCAGGTCAGTTGATGAAATATGTAGAGAGATCCATCCAAACACATGTCTTCCTAAGTACTGGGCCTTTTTTCTTACAGGTTTCTCAACTTAGCATGTCCTTCAACTTGGCTGTCCTGGGACTGGCTCTTCAGCCTCAACTCAAACATTACTTGTTCTGATCAATTTTTCCTGACTGTCATACTTAAAAAAATGCCCTTTCCTCTTATACATCGACTGTCCCATATTATTGTCATTGAGGCACTTATTTTTTGTCTGAAATTCTCTTGTTTGTTTATGCTTTACTTATTTACTGTCTATTTTCCCCAGTTAAAATAAACTCCATAAAAATAGGAATGTTGTTCTTATATACCCCTGTATTTCACTTAGAAAATGTATTAGAACATAGTAGGCACTCAGTAAAATTAGTTGCACAAATGAATGAATTTGTAGTCTCCTTTTGGCAGCCCTATAGTGCAAATGCATATGTCATGGTCTCTTGTTGTTGTTGTTATTCTTCTTTTGATATGAAGGTTTCTGTGAGTTTGGATATCTGTGAATTTACAGGAAGCATAAAAGTGCTTAGAAGACAGAATAAACAGTTTATAAGTTACAGGGGTTTAGCTACTCACAAAATCCAAACCCCAAAAGTAAAGAAATCAATGTAAAAATCTCTAAGGGCATCTTATCTAAATCCATCTTCCAGACAAGTCCTCTTGTCATGCCTTTCAACTAGACTGTCTTCTCTAGACTTATCCTTTCTTTCATTCTGTTTTTCTCTCCTTCCTTCCCATTTTCTTTCCTTCTGTTCTTTGTTGCCTTAGTTTATCTCTCTCTTCTTATCTTCCTTTCTTTCTTTCTCCTTCTATCCTTTCCTTTTTTTCTCTCTTCTTTCCTATCTAGATACCTATTGTCTATCCATTCTGAAACTGGGTAACTGTTTCTAATCCAGGAAGAGAGAATTGGTCCAACTCGTTACCAGAAAATCGATTCGAGGGAAGAATTGTAGTGTGTAAGACAGGCTGTTAGACTGAGACCTGGGATCTAATTCTCAGCTCTCTGGGTAAGTCTGTGCAAATCACTCTCATCACTTTCTTGGCCCAGATGAGTTTTCTCATCTACAAAAGGAATAAAGACCTTTGAGATCCATTCCATCTCTGAATCTGTAAGTTTATGAACATTTTAACAATGACATGGTTTTTAGATTTCTAAGCTTTAGTGTTTTAAAATACTGCACCAACAGGTAGTTTCAGTGGAATATTGCTTTGTATTCTTTCTCAAATATGTAGATTATGATATGATAACACATTGATGTGAATTCTAGGAGGATCACCCCTCATATACATCTATTCAGGAAAGAAACAAACAAACACACAAACAAACTGTTGTTATAGACACTGGCCTTATCCTCACAGCTGAACATTTTGGCACTGGAAAGGTTTTCAGTGAGTTAGTGGGAGAAAGATTCATTGGTGGCATATAACAATCAAAAAACTGTTTTCAAAAAAGAAATTAGACTTGCCAGGTTGTATGTGAAATAGCCTTGGCAATAGAGACAATTCTGGTTATGGGGAAAAATACAGTGAAATAGCCAGCGAGAGCCATTTTACAGCGAACAATGGTGAATAAAAGTGGCTGGCATTTCAAAACTAGAATGTTTTTGCTAAAAACTCAGCACCAGTCAGCTATGCCCTCATTTGCATTAAAGAAGGAGCAGGGCAAATGGAGGAAACAGAAGGACAACAGAAGGTCAACAGAAACATTAGTGTGGAAAAAATTAAATGCCTGGAAGTGGAATACAAAAGATGATCTTTTTTCCCAGTATTAACGTGAAAAAAAATTCATCATTATCAGAATATTTTGCAAAGCACTCTCCCTTTAGGTCTTTAATATTCATGTCTTCATGTCTCATCCCAGGAGTATGTAACTTGGTAATAATGGAAATGAAATGTCCTTCATCAGGTACCCACTAGTTTGGATTTCCACAGATACAACCAAATATCTAGCTGGAGATTACGTGGCTCTGTCGCTTCTACTGGCACCCCCAATATTTCTCTACCATGGTTGATTTCTAGTCCTACAGTCGTATACATATGTTGATATAATTGAATTATTTTGATGATCAAAAGTGTGTGTATACTCTGACGTGGGTGGGCCAAAGGCAATATAGGTAACCTAAATATTTGTACCCCCATGATATGCTGAAATAAAAAAAATAAATAAAAAAGTGTGTATGTGTATGTATGTGAAGTTATTGTTTGTGGTAGTTTTATAACATAGTTGTAAATTCTTCGGCATTTCTCCCATTGAGAGGTGGCAGTTAAGTTCACTCCCTTTGAATGCAGGTAGGCCTGTGACTGCTTCCACTAATAGAGTAACCTGAAAGTGATGTTGTGTGATTTCTAAGGCTGGGTCATAGCAAGCCATACAGCTCTCCCTTATTTGCTGGAATATCTGCCCTTGCAGGTCTGAGGCCCCATGCTCTGAAGGAGCCCATGTGGAAAGGCCAGATGTAGGCTGACACTGGTGTTAGTTCAATCCTGTCATCAGTGCATCCCTGCTCAGCCACCAGAAAAGTCAGTGAGGAAGTCTCCCTATTATTTTAGGTCCCTGTCATTCTAGTCACCCCCAGTCATTGAACTCTTACCAAATGAGGTATCAGATGATGTGACTATTAGGTGATAGCCACCCCTGCTATGCCCTATCTTGAATTCTTGATCTATAGATTGCTGACTTATGCCACTAAGTGTGGATGAGTTTTTTTTCTCTCTCTTTTTTTTTATTTCAGCATATTATGGGGGTACAAAAGTTTAGGTTACGTATATTGCCCTTGCCCCCCCTTCCCCCCAAATCAGAGCTTCAAGTGTGTCCATCCCCTAGATGGTGCGCATTGCACTCATTATGTTTTGATTCAACAAAATTTATTATAATTTTTCTGGATGATACATACTTCTTCATTCTTCCATTATAGCATGTATTTCTAAAATACTCAGACCAGCAAAGAAATTTAACACATACAACATGAAACAGCATAGTGCTGCTAATTATGTAATCCACGCCATCTCTAAATTTACTTTCTCTGTTTATGAAAACATATATTCCTAATATATCTAGGGTGTAAAAATTGCATTAAAAGGGTTAGTGTCTCTCTGGATGCTTACGTTAGGTGTTTAGGGAGCATGTGACAATCTCTTATGACACAGTGAAGTGTGTGCATCTGTTGTTTCCAAGTTTTTTTGAACATACATCCCCATTATATACATGCACAACTCTAATAATATATTAAGCACATTATATAATACAATTTGCAAAAACAAAAATAAAAGAATGAAATAAAAACTGAATAGAAATAGAAATTCTCAAAATTTTGATCAACACCATAATGAAACATTTTACCAACCCATTGAAGTACCCCATACCTTTCTTTGAAGATCACTGAAATAGACAATGGATGGAAAAGAATATTCAATTCCAATTGCACATATTTTTGAAATGGTACAAAAATATAAGTTAACTACTTGGGCTCATTACCGGTTTTATCCTCACCCTTATACTTGTATTGACTTTTGTGATAATCACATCCATTATTTTACGAACTTAGCCTTCAAGACAGAATAATGAATGGATCATTGACTGAACTGTGGTCAATAGGCTATTATAATTTCCCTTAATACAGCAATATTGAAGAGTCCCAGTTTGTTTGAAAGCTTACAATTGCTGAATAACTATAAAAAATGAATATGCATAATAATGAAGACACTGAGAAAATATTAAAAGTTTAGTAACTGTAAAGAAAAGACAGCAAAAAGTCACAAAACTCAAGAAACTACTTTCAAGGTTAATTTATATCAGGGTTTGCCTAACTTTGTGCTATGTATTTTGGATGTGTGAATTTAATTTCTAATCCAGCCAACATTTATCTCATGTTTACTATACCAGATATACTGGATGCTTTCTTTCAGATATTATTTAAACTCCCGTCCTTGGGTACTTCTAATCTGTCCTATCAGAATTCATTTATATTGGGAAGATATTTTTAAATAAACAAAATGAGAGAGGATATATTACATCTTAAAAAAATCATGATGTATGATAGGGATCAGAAAACTGTGGCCTGCCTATTTATTTTTGTAAATAAAGTTTTATGGAAACACAGCTCATTTGTTTACATATTGTTTTGCTTTTATGCTATAACAGTGGAGTTGAGTAGTTACAAATGAGACTATATGGCTTGCAAAGCCTAAAATATTTACTGTCTTGGCCTTTTACAGGAAAACTTGCTGACCCCTGATTTAAGAGATATACTAAGCCTACTTCTTCACTCAAATTTACAAGCAGTCAGGGCAGAATCTTCTTAAAGAATGCTATTCTACAGGGGCTGGGGTGGCTCAAGTGGTTTGTAAAGAAAACTAGTGCCTTTCACCTAGAAAGGGATACTTAAAATTTGTCATTGATTAGGGTATTATTAACCCAGTCAAGCAAGTTAGTAACTCACACTTGAAATAAATCAGGTTGGAAAAATAAAAAAACCCTGTGAGATTATGGAATAGTTTTCATTTAAAAGATGTTAGCTATTTGGGTTCCTGCCACTGTACTTAGAATTTAGTGCCTTTTAGCACCTTTCAAATTAGAGTAGAGGGCCATCCCTGTACCTCGGTAGGGGTATAGCTTTGATTTTATCATTTGCCCAGTTCTTGGCTGGTGTTCCCCTGGTCTGTGTAGCTATGCATATGGGGGTAGAGAAACAGCCCTGATGGGCTCAGTTACCAGGAGATAGAATGTGTTGAGCTAGGCTGTGTCCTGGTGTGGCTTAAACAAGTTTGATCTGGACTGTGTATGAAGAATTGAGCCAAGGCAAGTATCAGAAGAGTAGTATCAATCTTAGAATCCCAAGACATATTATGTTTACATAAAAGAAGCAATGTTAGAATTCAGAAAAGAAAATAGAACAATCTTAAGAAGCGTGGTTAGCACATGAGCACATGGCTAGATGAAATGAAACACTTTAATTTTGGGGGAATTGGTGACGAGGTATGTGGCAGAAAACCTTTGCTGTTTCATTGCTGTTCTTCCAAATCAATCAAGAAATCAGCCAGTTCCATTAGTTGTCGCTAATGGAGCTGTGCCAGGACAGATTGCACATACATGGCCATACAATCCGACATTCCTATTTCTTCCCATCATTGATAGCGGTGATGAAGGGAGAAGCCCTGCAGATGATGCCTGAAATAGAGCAGTTACTCAGGATATGTTCACTAAATGAGTACAAATAATTTAACATTAGATAATCAGTGTGAGCATAATTTAATCAGGTTTCCCTCCATTACTATCACAAAAGAATAGCATCATAAAAATGTAAAATACAAATACATATAAGATCAGGTAATCTAGACTTCTACCTAATAGATTATTCCAGTCCTGTTTAATTCCAGGAAATTTTCATGCTTACTCTATTCTGCAGATGATCAAATCATGTATTTTTTCTGAAATGCAATTTTTTAATAGCATTAGACCAGCAAAGCATGAAGGGAAAGGTTAATATGCCTTAAAAACCATTCCTTACCTTACTTTTTCTACCTAATAGAGTTAGTCCTCTCCTAATATACACAGCCATGCCTATTACAAAGAAAATGAAGGTTTTTTTTGTGAATAATACTTCTTTCTCCCAACATGTGCAATTATGTTTGTGTTCTAAGTGTTTTGTCCTTTGCAGGACAGACAGTAGAGAACTTCAAAGGGACAGACATAGCCTCGTGCTCCCTGAGGCATGGATAGAGCCCATTCTCATTTGCTAGCCTGACTCACCAAACTCTGGTCTCTCTTATCTTTGAGTCAGACTTTTAAGGCAAGGCTATATACCTCCCACGAGGAGTGAAGATCTTCCTTTCTCAGGATCAAAGACATTTAATCCCAAACCATGGAATTTACAATGTCAGGAAACCCTACCTTGCAATTACTTCTGTATCATCTCCCTCTCTCTGTCTCATTCACAAACATAGCCTTCAAGCAATTTATGTGAAATGCCACTAATCAGGAAGGAAAAGAATTATTTCAAGAAGGGGAAGATTTTTCCCACTCATTGCTGTGTAACTCTTGAGAAAGTACTACCATTTTAAATGAGAGAGTTTTAAAATCACAAAGATTAGTAAGATGAGGGCATCAGAGGACCAGGACATTTTAAAATAGAGTATTACCTACTTTTGTAAAACATAGTGGAAAGACTGGGCAGTCATATTACAGAAAAAAACTTGAAATTTTGGAAAAAGTAATATATTATCAACCTTCTAATAACCAAGGAACTGGGCTGCAAATACTATTAAAAAGTTCCATTAAATTCCCTAGTATGTTTTAAATTGTGTTATTGTAACAGAGGGAATGGCCTGGAAAAAAAATGGCAAAAATTTTCTGTCTCTTTAAAACTTCCCTAATTCTTTGAGAAAGGCAGCCTGGCCTGCATCCCTGAGGCAGGTTAAGTCCTTTGTGAAAAGAGATAACTCAGCCATCCCTTGTGGCACCAGCCCCCCAGGTGAGCAGCTGGCTGAGGGCATGGGCTTTGTCTTTGGCAGAGATGGGATAATTAGAATAGTTAACCATGATAGCCTAGAATCAAGGGGCCCTCACTTTAAAAGCTCTGTATTTCTGCTTATGTTCAGGAAATTTGGATTTTGAGACCAGAAGTTCTACAATTTTTTGTCCTTTGCTGGCAAGGTAATAAAACTTCTCTTCCCTCCTCCCCAAACCACTTGTTCTCCTTCTTCTGATTTGGCTTCAAGGTCAAGTGCTGAGCTTTTGGTAACATTATAGCATTCGTATTAGGGGAAAAATGGATTTGCATTGGAATTTGCAACACTATATGTAAATCATACAGTAAGTAATTCATCCTATGGAAAGGATTATTGTCTTATTGGTCCAAGTTCTTCCCAGCAGAGACAATAACTTGAGTGTCAAATAAAATATAATGTGCCAATCTGCATTCACAGGCTTGTTAACCCTCTGATTGCCATATGCCTATCAGAATAGCACCAATAAATCCTTCAATACTTTTCATTTGTCACTGTGAGAAACATAGAATATGACCATATGGCCACTCTTTCTCTTACAGAGATCCCCATCCTATTCTATGTAATCAGACAAATTTGTTTTCTTCATGTTGGTAATAATAGAACAGTACTGTAGCAACATATTATTGAAGCATTAATGTATAATGACTTTTGGTGAGGTCTAGAGAACAGATTGGTGGATTTATGTTTGTTAACTAGTTTGAGAAAAGTTTATGTCTTAATTGCTGTTTTTAAAAATCAGACTATTTTGTCATACTTCCTTTCAAGATTCTGATGATGTGTACTGATGCTCTGCAAAAAGTGAACACACACACCCACACAAACACACACATGCACGCACAAACTATATGCACACAATTTCACTTACAATATCAGTAGTATTGTTACAGCCCAACTGGGTTGTATTGTATGTTGCACAGGGAAGAGCCAGTACACTGAGACAGTCGGGGTTGCAGTGCAGAAAGAGTTTAATTTCGCAGAACACCAAACAAGGAGATGGGAGGAATTTCTCAAATTGATCTCCCTGAGAATTTGGGAGAAAGGGTTTTTAAAGAGAGTTTGGTGGGCAAAGGGGTTAGGCAATTGGGTCTGTTAATTGGCTGGGTTTGGGTGAAATTATAGGGGTGTAGAAATCATCTTCTCATGTTGAGTCAGTTCCTGGGTGGGAGTTGCAATGCCAGTGAGTAAGCTTCTTGATTGGGCCACCAGTCTGGATGGGTTAGTCAATCCATTGGAATGCAGGGCCTGGAAGATATCTCAAAAACTACCCTTCTCTAAGGTGATGTTATCCGTGGAGAAAGTTAAGAATTTTTATGACCATCAGCTATGTGACTCCTGAGTAGCAATTATAGGAAAGCAAACTAGGGGACAGTTGGCTGGTTATTATAATTATTTTAAAAATTTTTATTTTTTATTTCAGAGTATTACAGGGGTACAAACACTTTGGTTACATAAATTACCTTTGCACCACCCTACTCAGAGCCACAAGCATATCCATCCTCAGACAGCTTGCACTGCATCTGTTAGATGTGAATTTACCCATTCCCTCCTCCCCCCTCACCGGCCCGACACCTGATGAATGTTACTTCCCGTATGTGCACGTTAGTATTGATCCATTAGTACCAATTTAATGGGAAGTACATACATGTGGTGTTTGTTTCTCCATTCTTGTGACACTTCACTTACAAAAATAGGCTCCAGCTCCTTCCAGGATAATACAATAGGTTGTTCACCACATTTTTTTTTTTTATGGCTGAGTAGCACTCCATGGTATATGTATACCACATTTTATTAATCCACTCATATACTGATGGGCACTTGGGTTGTTTCCACATCTTTGCAATTGTGAATTGTGCTGCTATAAACATTTGAATGCAGATATCTTTTTAAAGAATGTCTTTTTTCCCTTTGAGTAAATACCCAGTAGTAGGATTGATGGACAAAATGGTAGTTCTACTTTCAGTTCTTTGAGGTATCTCCATACTCCTTTCCACAGAGGTTGTACTAGTTTGCAGTCCCACCACTAGTGTATGAGTGTTCCTATCTCTCTGTATTCATGCCACCATTTATTGTTTTGGGACTTTTTGATAAAAGCCATTCTCATGGAGTTAGGTGATATCTCATTGTAGTTTTGATTTGCATTTCCTTGATGATTAGAGACATTGAGCATTTTTTCATATGTTTATTGGCCATAAGTCTATCTTCTTTTGTACAATTTCTGTTCATGTCCTTTGCCCACTTTTTAATGGGGTGGTTTGATTTTTTTCTTGCTGATTTTCCTGAGTTCTACCTACATTCTAATTATCAGCCCTTTATTAGATATATAGCATGCAAATATTTTCTCCCATTCTGTAGGTTGTCCATTCGCTCTAATGACAGGTTCCTTGGCTGTGCAGAAGCTTTTTAATTTGATCAGGTTCCATTTATTTTATTTATTGTTGCTGTGATTGCTTTTGGGGTCTTGTTCATAAATTCTTTACGTAGGCTGATGTCTAGAAGAGTTTTGCCAATATTTTCTTCTAGAATTCTTATAGTTTCATGCCTTAGGTTTAAGTCTATTATCCACCATGAGTTGATTTTTGTGAGAGGTGAGAGGTGCAGATCCTGTTTCAGTCTTCTACATGTGGCTATCCAATTTTCCCAGCACCATTTATTGAATAGGGATTCTTTTCCCCAGAGTATGTTTTTGTCTGCTTTGTCAAAGATTAGATGGCTATATGAGGGTGGTTTAGGGTTTTAATTCCTATTAAAATACCAACATCATTTTTCACAGAGCTAGAAGAAGTAATTCTATGCTCCGTATGGAACCAGAGAAGACCCTGTATAGCAAAAACAATCTTAAGCAAAAAGAAGGAATTGGGAGACATCAGTTTCCCAGACTTCAAGCTATACTATAAGGCTATAATAACTAAAACAGCATGATAATGGCACAAGAACAGAGACATAGACCAATGGAACAGAACTGAGAACCCAGATATAAAACCATCCTCATATAGCCATCTAATATTTGACAAAGCAGACAAAAAGATACACTGGGGAAAAGGATCCTTATTCAATAAATGGTGCTGGGAAAAATATTATTTATTTTAAACTGCACTATTCCATGTTTGAAAAGTTAGCTATGATTATTATTAACAAATAGTTAATATTATGGAAGTATCATAATTCTTTTAAATATTTTAATACCGATATACATTTAGGTCAATTCCATTTTTTCCCATTATAAATAATGCCATGATATTGTTCTCCATTAAGGTTTAAATGAATTTCTGTAGTTCCTCAATGTAAATTTCTAGAAGTGGAATTATACTGATTACAATTATGTGAACATTTAAGAGGTTCTAATAATTCATTGCAAAGCCATCGGTATTTTGAATATTATGATTTTTAAATAGTATATTACTTTTATTTTCTGTATTTCTTTGCTGACCGGTTAAATTGAAAATACTTTTATAAATTTACTACATAATACTTTGTATTTTATCTTTTAAATCTTATTCCTTTTTATCTGAAATAATTTCATAGTTAAAAGTTGCTAAAGCAGAACAAGGAAAGCCTGTATACATGACCTCAGGTATCCAAAATATTCACATTGAATTTCTTCAATGTGTAGAATTCTACCTTTTTGGAATGTTTAAAATAAAGGAATACGTAAACATAATTTTGGTGAAATACAATAGCTTTCCAGAGGATAGGTCAAATTTATTTCCCTGATTTGGCCTGCATTCCTCATTCCTTTTTTACTCTTCTGAATAATACTTTTTTGATTGGCTTTTTTGATAGCTCATAAGCAACCCAGTGACCTTCAACATTCTTTTTCATATTATACCGTTTTAGGTTCTTCATTTTGATTATGATATTAATTGTGCTATAGGTACAATTTTTTCCTACCCTAACTCTACAGGAGTTTACTGTGATGTTGCCCATAAATCTGGGCTGTGGTGTTGAGGGAGAAGACGTTGTGGAAATCTTTGCATAGGAAGACATGGGAAGTTAAATATTTGAAAAATTTCCTAGGCAACTCCAGTATTTTCTTCCCATTTTTATATTTAAGAATGACTGAGGTAGATAGTTACATTCTCCATTTATGCCATACAAAATTTAAATACCGTTAGTATGGTACTTTTCAACTTGTGCTTGATTTGGCAGAGTACATGTGGTTTTGAATAAAATGTCACCAATCAACAAATCTGGAGGCCCAGGCCCAGGAGGTAGCATTTCTAGTCCTGAATTGCTGGAGTATACCAAGGGTACAAGGCCACCCACAAGGGGAAAACATCCAAGGACCTGAAAGAACAATCACATTATCAGGCTTGTTTACTCCATCTTCTTACAATGGCAGTTACTGTTTATTAAAGGATTGGGTTGCTATGGTGATGGGAGTATGGTATAACAGGAGGGGATTGGGGAAAATGTTATAGCTTGGAGAAGGATTTGGTTTTTCATAAACTTAAATGGAAGTTGAGTCTTTTAAAATATGTTTGAGTTATCTCATTGCCCCTCCCCTTGTCAATATGAATTACAAAATCGTTAAAAATACTTCAACACCCATTTCTGTTTCCGTTACTTTATCTGGTGACTCCTCAGAGTCCTCTGCTACTGAAAGAGGTGTTGTGGGGGATGGGGTGCAGCATGTCTTTCTCATTCCTATTTTATGTATTTCAGATTTCTTTAATTAGACTGTCAGGAATTTTGCTTTTTATATCAAATTTTTAAAGGAATTAGCTTTTGAATTCATCAATTTTACTGCTTTCAAATTAATTTCTATTTTCCTATGCTGTTATTATAATAATTTATTTTATTTTTATTTTTTCCATTTTGAGTGGTCCATAATTTATGTATTTTTATTATTTTTTGTTTAATAATGAAAGCATTTAAGATTCTCATCTGTCTTTTAGGAACAACTTTCATTGTTTTTTTCTGTTTACAAAAGTATATGTATTGATTGTAGAAAATCTGAAAGATGGGAAAAAATTAGACATTCTGTGTAGCTTTTGACTACTTTCCCACAGATTTTGACATGTAGTATTCTCTTTAATTTTTATCTAAGCAGGTCTCAATTTTAGTTTGATTTTTTTTTTCTTGAATGTGCAAGTTAGTTGGAAAGAGTTTTAAAATATTTAGGTAACAGAGGTTTTATTTTGTTAACATTGTTATTATTGATTGTCAATTTTTTTTTTGTACTGTGGAAAAAATTTGGCTTTTACATTTTCTGCTCTTTGTAATTTATCAAGATTTTCTTTGTACACTAATTTTTATGATTACTTTAGGGAAACATTTTATAGCCATTTACATGTGGGTTGAGTTTGATTTATAACTATAGTTTAAAACTTACTCTGTATTATTCAAATCTTCTAAGTTTGTATTTGATTTTTGTTAACTAGAGACATTAATTAAATTTTTTATAATCATATTTCTGTCAAGTTAATCTCAACTGTCTAATGAATTTTGCTAAATACATTTTTGTGTTGTATTATTTGAAACATAAAAGCTTGTGATTGTTTTAGTTTATATATTATGCCTTTTATTAATATAAATTTACCCTCTTTGTCCAATTAATACGTTTTGTCTTTTTTACTTGTAGTTTATTTTTCTTTCTTATTTGTGTTTATAGTCTGAAAAATAAAATTGTTCAGTAGCTTCTTGCTACAACCTTTCCTACCTCTCATTCTCATTTCCTACATCTGTTTTCCAGAACAGCTACTTTGATTGATTTTGGCAATTTCATCTAAAATTTACCTATATATTGCTTAATAACACCTTATACTGATACTGCCTTCCCTCATTCACCCTTTCTTTTCCTTCCATTCTTTTTTCTTTCCTGACTTTATTGATTTCCATGTCAGTTAAAATTTAATTCATCTCTATATAACAGAAAAAAGCAACATAACAGTGACTATAAAATGATAGTTTTTTCTATCATTTTTCTCTTACATAAAGATGTCTGGAGGAAAAGGACCAATGACTTGTCTGGTAGCTTCTTGGAATTATCAGGGATCCTTCTTTCTATTCTATCATCCTGATGCAAGGCATTCACATTTTGGTCACCTCTTGTTCAAGATGGCTGCTAGAGCTCTAGCCAGTTGCTTCCAACTTGCAGTCTTCATGAAGAAGGAAGATGGAAGTTCAGAATGAGGAGAGGCTGCTCCCAGGTGAGTTAACTCCCTTTAGGGAGTCTTTGTGGCAGTTCTACACGTATTTCTACTTATATGTCCTTGACTAGAGTTTTGTCAGCTGGCCACTGCCAGCTATAAGGAAGGCTGGCAAGTCTAGTCTTTTATTCTGACAATCATCCTAGCTACACATCAAGATTTTGCTCCTAAGGACAAAAGACAGAATGAATATTGAAGTGGGAAGCTAGTGGCTTTGTAAGTTTATAATTTAACATTCTTCACCTTCCCCTTACCCGTGGCACAAATCTTCACTTTTCCCCACCTCCAAATACAATTCTATCTCAAGTTTTTGTTAGATCAATTGCCAGTATGTATCTATTATTATACTCATATTAATATTGCATATATCTAAGTCATGTGGAACGCGGATCATGTTACCTTTTTGTGTACGTCATTTTGTTGTGATGCAATCATTTCACATCCATCTCAATCGCCCTCTTGTGTTGACTCTGGGATGAAGACTGCAGAACTATGAACTTGTGTCCCAGATTCCCTTGAAGCCAAGGGGCGATGTCACATGGTTCTGGAGTGCCTCCTTTCATTTCATTTCTATTTCTTGCACCTTGGAAGAAATAGGTGGAAGCTGAAATAGCCATTTTGTGACCAGAAGGAAAACACCAAGAGAATGACAGAGACCTTGACCCTACTAACACCAGCAACCACTCCATCTCCTAACTTATTATGTGAGAAAAAACAAAAAACACAAAACCTGATTGTGTAAGGTCTCTTTTGTCACATGTTCTATTCCTCATGGCAAATGCTATTGCTAATTGATATGCTTGAAGTTAATAACAGTATCATTTTTTATCTTATTAATTTTCTATCTAGTCATCATGAATTTAACTTCCAGTACAAATTGGTCATCCTTTTGTCAGTGGAAATATTTCCTGGATGTTGGAATATTGCTTGACAGTAAATCTTAATTTTAACTTTTTCAAGATTTGTTTCCTGTGTCTTCATTGCTATTTTACCAAACATTTATGAATTCTATTATATATAAGGAAATATTATCTAGATACTACTTAAAATCCCAGAATATCTTAGTAAATTAATCATTTCTTGTTTTTTATTCTACATTTACTTCTAAATTTAACTTTTTAAAAGAAATATATTGATAATTGGATGTCAATGCATCAGGCTTCCAAACTATTTTATCTTTAAGAAAATGGCTTGAACTTTTTATTTTTAATGACTGAAGAACAGAGATAGATTTCAACTAGGTAAAGAGAAGTTATGGGCCAAACATGCTACACTTTGGACCTCTGTAGAATTAACATTAAACTGATTACATGTCTAGAGCATGTAATTCAATAAAAGTGATTTAGCAAGCAGAGAAGGGTGTGTTTATCTTCATGTTTATTGAAAAATTTTTGGCAACCTTATCATACCAGGATACGGCCTTTCTGATTTTCCTTCTATTGGTGATTCCCTCCAAGAAGGAATATAGTTTGATTCGATATCTTCACTCAGACTTTCCATTTGTAGTCAAAGATGATTTCAAACTTTCCAACCAGAAGACTAAAAATGTTGTAGCTGGCTCCATTCCACTTCTCTGGACTCCCCTTCCCCTAATAATTACAAACAAAGGAGCAAATTGGGCATGGAAATTTGCTAGGTAATTGGGTATTTCAGTGGTTCTCAAAGTGTGGTCCTTGGACCAGTAGCATGAGGCTCACCTGGGAACTTGTAGAAGGAGGGTCTCCGTTTCCAAGTCAGACTTGCTGAATAAGAAACTGGGAGTGGGGCCCAGCCATCTGTTTTAACAAGCCCTCCAGGTGATTCTGATGCATACTCGAGAGTGAGAATAACTGATTTTAATCATTAGGATCAGAAAAGAAACAGACACTCTGGTTAGCCCAGAAGTGTTAAACAAGTTCAACTGGCAATCTGAGGGAAAGATGAAAAAGAGAAGGGTGGTTTTTCTTTAGTCAGCAAGGAAAGCTGCTGCTAGCCACGGAAACTCATTGATAACATAGCATTGGCTGTGCAATGTGAGTAAAGCTACATGATTTCGTCATTCATTCCTTTATTTAGTGTTTTTTAAATTTGTTTATTAATGATGATTGTTTGCCAGGCATTGAACTATGTTTTGAGAAAAAATGCAAAGGTACTTAAGGCGAAGAAATAACCCTCAAAGAACTTATATTCTGTAGGGGAGAAAGCAGATGAGGATTGGGAAGGAGAAACAAAACAAAATAAAGCAAGAGGCATACGTAGTGGCCTTGAGAAACACACGGGAAAGACTAGTTAAAAATAAAAAACAAAATCTAATTTAGTTGAAATGAAGGTACAGAGTTTGACACTGATACACCTTAATGACACTTCCCATTTGTATTCTGCTTTGTAAGAGAAATGTGAAAAGAACACAGAGGCCCACATGAACACTAATGGTGATGATATTGTGGATTGTTGTAGTAATAATTTATACTCCAGAGAAGCTGCAGTGGAAAAACATAAACACAAAAGTAATCAAAATACTCAGCATCCATCTTTTCATCTTCTGAGGTGAGTACAGTTCAGCAGGGAAAACAATCAACTTATACAAGAAATACGACGACGTGATGCAGAAACCTCAGTGACCCTACATACACAACTGAAGGGCACAGCAAGAACAACACTTTTGGAAATCCGATGAAATCTAGTCAGTATAGATTTTGACTCACCATTTCAACCTGATCAAATGCAGCTCACTACATCCTAATTGTTAAAAGAGAGAATTGGCTGAGGCGAAAAATCAACTCTCACTATTGTTCCAGAGATATTTCTCCAGCGAGGAAAGAATTCAATCTCTGAAGATCTAGCAGAGGCTGCTGCGAGGGAACTGCTTACAAAGAGCTCTCTGTCTGTGACTTAAAAGCATGAAATAACCTCATTTCAAAGTTGAAAGTCTAAAAAGGAAACCCCCCCCAAACAAACCACATATACTCTTATCTGCCTGCACAGCCTGGATTTTGAATCAGGGCTTGGGATATAGTAGAAGAGTCTGTGCATGTGCACCCAAACATCTGTTATCAAAAAGCCTGATCATTCGTGGCAAATACTATTTTACCATCCAAAATAGATTTTGAAAGGCATTAAAGTTTTTAGAACAATTTCTGTAGGGAAACAAAACAAATTCACAGAAAATCCATTTGCACCTTATGCTGTGGAGTGCTGGTATAATCTCATCTGCAAGGGAAATTGTTCTTAAAGAATAGCTATCAATATTGCAAGATTATAGGGTGGGATTCTAAAAGACAGTTCCATCTACACTCTTGTTTGCTTCTGCTCCCCCTCTCCTGTGCTTGCAAACAAACTAATTTACATCAATTTTGTTTATGAGACACCAGTGAGGGCATCTTTGGGTCTTTGTCAGGTTTCAATAACCTTTGGCTATCTGGATAACTTATATGTCTGCTTTCCAGAAGGAGTCCATAAAAGTCGGAATAGAGCCTCTTTATACATCATGTAACTGCTGTGTCTGAAAGTTGCCTCCTATAAAGTAAATAAAGCCATATTGATTTCTACTGGGCCATGCAATCTATTTTGTGGAATTTTCTCTCATCATGCTCAAATCCCTGCATGGATGTTTGGGATAGCTGTTTTTCAGTATGGGCTGACAAGAGAGCTAAATGGTTGGAAATGCAGGTAGCTACCGTGCAGATATACTCCAACATTATGCTTATTGCTCAACCATACAGTCAAAGAAAGAAAAAAAAAACTGTCCTCCAGAGCACTTGTCAATATTGCTATTAAGGCAAAAATTTCCAGGCTCTAAGGTTAAGGAGAATGTAGAAGAAGGTAATAGTAGAAGTGTCTGAAATATCTACACATTTTATAGGTGATGAATTTCCCAAGGAGAGCCTCAGGCTAACAATAGAATTTACTGAAGTTCTCCTAATCTTTTGCTTTTATCTAGGTTCACATAGTATGTAGCCTTTGATCCCAAGAACTATGCTACCAAGGGAATAATTAGTGTATTCTAAAATTAAAAATATAAGGAGAGAGATTTTTGTGCTGCTTAATGTCCATATGTTTGTGTACTAATTAATTCCTCTACTATTTGACTACTACTTACCGACAGTTTACAATATATAAATCTTTGTGTGGAATAAGGACATGAATAAGACACAGCCCCTACCATCAAGAACCTGAGAATCTGGTAGGAAAGCTATTTCACAGACACTGATGTTTACAACAGAAGTCAGACTGTGATAGGTAGATAAATAAAGATAGATAGATGACAAATAGACAACAGATATATGGGATTGGTAGGTAGATGGATAGATAGGTAGATGGATAGATGGACATATAGATAGATTGGTAGACAGGTAATTAGGTAGGTAGCTATCAATGAGTTAGATGTGTTCAATCTCTGTTGGAGTAAAAGTTACAGCAGGGCCTCAAGGCCTGCATGGTCTAGCTTCCTGCTACCCCTGACACCATATCCTCCCATCCTGCCCCTTTCTTATTATGCTTCAAAATACTAGCTTCCATGCTGTTGCTGAAATACATTTAGTATGTCTCCCCAGGGATTTTGCATTTCCTGTGTTTTTTGACCATTGGAGTTCTTTTCCCTGAGAGATACACATAGCTTGTTCCTTTCCTTGTTCAGATGTCTGATCAAATGTCACCTTACTGGAGAGAGGCACTTCCTGACTACCCTATTATTGTCACCACTTCCTCTACGTTTACTTGACTTTGTTCTTCATTGACAATATCACTACCTGTCTTGTTACACATTTATTTATTGTTTTCCCTGTCTTCGAAAATGTAAGCTCCATAATAGTGTAAATTTTGTTAACCATCATATCCTCAGTGCCAGAATGGTAACTGACATATATAGTAGATTCTCAAATATTTGTTGGTTGAATGAATGAATGATTAGACAATTGTGTAAATGTAACATTGGATTCTGAATTAAGGGATTTAGACTTTATTTGGAAGATGCATCATTCAGCTATTGCCACAAAAATATATTATCATAGTACGACAATAATCTGTACTTCTCATGCATTTGCAGATCAGTGGCTAATGGTTGGCTACTTGAGTCTGTGCTTGATGGGATGGTTATGCTGGTTTTAATTGGGCTTACTTCACGTATCTATAGTCAGCTTGGGTCTGTAGCTAATCTTGGCCTGTACTCAGCTTTGATTGGCTCTGCTCCACTTTTCTTTCCTTTTCCTTCTGGGACTAGCAGACCAGCCTGGGCATTATCTTCTCAGGGTGAAGACAGGCCCAAAAGAAAGCAAGAACACTTTCACTAGAAGTTTTCAATACTCCACTTGCATCATGTCTGCCAGTAGCCCCTTGGCCAAAGCAAATCGTATCCTGAATCAAAGGGTAGGGAAGTCACTCTGCCCACTGAAGGAGTAAAATTTAAAATGAATCTCAGGGGCAGTGTTACTTTATGCTTTTCAGCAGTTTTATGCCCCTTTACAGATTATTTTATAACATTTAAAATTTTCCAGTATTGAGGTATGTTATTGGGAGCCAGTATTGAATTAGAATTAATGAAAGCAAATCATCATGAAGTTGTCCAATAGTTTCTAGCATGCATATGATGTTCTGTATACTCCCTGATCACAACATGCCCAGTAAGTAGGTCAATAACTTGTGCTGTTCAGAGATAGTTTGTCTTATACACAATTTATTTCCCAGCTTTTATCCTAGAAACAACTAAGTGCTCCCTCTGCTCCCATCTAATTTTCCCTTCGTAGGAATTTAATTTATAAGACTGCTAACTTTAATTACAGATGGAAGCATGAAACTGTTCTATCAAAATGTAATTGACTGTCATAATAGTATAGCTCTGAGATTTTCTTATTTTCCTCTCCCATCTAAAAAGAGTAGACTCTGGAGATTAGAGTTAATGATGCTGATGGTGTACTGATTGCCAGATTATTTGTTTTCTTTCTTCTTGCATTTGGGACTAACCTGATTATTTGAAAGACACCTGCAATTCTTTAGCAAACGTTTAATTCCAATCAGAGAAATCTGCCATCACATATGTGGGAACTATGCTATTATAATGTTTACCCAGAGATAACAATATGGCAATAGCATTGTGTGTGTGTTTAATAAGAGTTGCAGCAGGGAACAGTTTCACTATTGAGCAAATATTTAAGAGTTAGGACATCTGTTACTAGCAAGGTCAGGTTGAACAGAATTTCTAGGTTGCATTTCCTAGAAAAACTAAATTCACATCTCCTACCGCCAAGAGGTGAGGAGGGTAGGAGGTGTTGAGGGGCTGAATATTATTCATATTCTTAGAGGTCATTTGCTCATAAATCTACCAATAGATATTTAATGAGTGCATACTATATCCTGGACAGCCACACTATTGGCTAAAATCCCTAGCAGCTCCCATGAATTGGAGCCTAAGTGGCGTTACTTTAGACAGGTGAATCTTTTTATACTATGACTAGTGGTGCCTATTGACTTTGTCTTAGTTAGATTTCACAATTCTAACAGTGTTTAAGAAGGGCTCTATGCTTCCTAGCTTTGCTTCCTAGGCTAACATGGATAGAGCTACTTGCTTGTCTTCTTTTTGTATTTATTACTGTCATAAGACAGTCATTCTTACTCCAACATCTGCCCCCAATTCTTCACTTTGCCAACTCTCTGCAAATGATTTGGTAATTTCCCTCTTGGTTTTATTTGGCTCATAAAATGAAGGTAATTAAATGGTGAACAAGTCAATACAGACATGCGTAACCCAGCAAGGGTACCCAAAGATAGGAGAAATGAAGGAAGGATATTTTCTTAACTCAATGTTTTATTAAAGCAATACTTAGAATAGTCTTTTTATTAAAGAAGTTTCATAGAATAGTCAATATATAGCTCTGATTCATTTGCTAGAATAAACAGGATTTTGGGGTGTTGGAATTAATAGTGGTTGATTTTATTTTTTCCTATTTATTTTTTATTTGCATATATTTGTGGGGTATACATGCAATTTTGTTACATTGGTATATAGCATTTTTTTGGTATTTTTTTAAATTTCAGCATAGTATGGGGGTACAAAAGTTTAGGTTACGTATATTGCCCTTGCCCCTTCCTCCCCCCCAAATCAGAGCTTCAAGCGAGTCCATCCCCTAGACGGTGCACATTTTGTGGTGAAGTCAGGGCCTTCAGTGCACACATCACCGAAGCAATGCACATTTTACCTACCAAGCAACCTCCTGGCATCTACTCCCTCCCACCCCCCATCCTTCTGAGTTTCCATAGTCCATTGTTCCCCACTTTGCTTCGATGTGTACACCTTTTTTAGCTCCCACTTACAAGTGAGAACACTAGTATTTACATTTCTGTGTCTGAGTTGTTTCACTTAAGATAATAGCCTCTAGTTCCCTCTATAAATAGGAGTTTTTACTTAATTCCTGGATAATCTCATTCAAACTGTGATAGAGTTATGACAAATTTTAGAAGATTCTTCCCTGGACAGCCTGTGTGTACATTTCTTTGAGATGGAATTGGGTATATTTTGAAGATCTCATCACCCAATATCTATGACATTTCATATAATGACTCTGTAAAGACATATTCTGACACATTCTCATTAGCAAGTTATATAGGTTGCTTGTTAAAGAAGTGGAAATTACTTTCCAATGAACTCTGCAAACCTGGGTAAATGACTGTGTGAGAATGAGTTAATCAGCTGTCTTTGTTAAATGTTTTTCTGAGTGTGGGAGGCCTTGGCTTTCTGTGATTTGCAGCTGCTGTCATCACTGCTACATGTGATTGATATGTCTGACTGGACAGATTTGCAACCTGACACTAATGCTAATGAATGGTTTAAAAATACCAAATTATTGATAATTTTAGAAAATTCCCCTGGAATTGGATCTAAGGGGTTGGTTTTCCAACTTGCAACTCCCTGTCATGGTAACATTGATGAGGCAAAATTTCTTTGTGGGATTTTTGAGTAAAACTTCATATGGGGTGTGGTAAAAATGCAACAAATTATACTATGAATTTTCTCTAGAAGAAGAAATTCCAGCCTCCACTTTGGTACCACATAGACATATTCTTACAGAAAATGGATTTCTTTACAGTTACCATATCTTACTTTTACCTGCAACTGCTTTATGAAGTATCATTTTTTTCTTAATAGCAGCACCATGTTTTGCAGAGATGTGGAATGTTAGACTTGAATGTACCATTTGAAATCAATAGTTCGATATTTCTCAAAACCTAGTTTTGTCAGAGTTCAATATTTCTCAAAACCTCTCCAATGTCAGAGGAGGGTGAATATTTGCATCCTGGAGTCTGAGAGTGGAACCTACAACCAACAAACAAGGTGATATTTTAGGTCATAAGATTTTGAATCTTTATTCATAGTATACCCATGTTCATTGAATCAAGATTTCAGCTCAGTTGAGCTTTCTTGTCTGTATGAATTAAATAAAATTGGCCTAGCACCCTCATCCCATGTCTTGTGGGAATTACAAGGCCTTTTCTAAGATACCTAGAAATTCCTAGGGGCTGATGTAGTCTTGGTCACCCATCTCTCTGATTTATTGCTTTGACTGAATTTTTAGACTCTCTCCAGTCTTATCTTTAGCTATTTTCTTCCCATCCCCCTTGCAGATCAAGAGTTAGAGCAGTTCCCTTCCTTCATTTCCCCATAATGCAGCTAATACAAGGGATATGTAGGAATACCAGACCTTCGTAAAAATACTTGAGTGGCAAAGGGTTTATATCACAGCACCACATAGCAAAAAACTTAAGCGTAAATGTCGGTCATCCTAGATCTTAAAAGTGTTCTGTCGCCGCTCCCCCTAGTATCTGCTCACTGGCTAACTTTGACCAGTGGTCTCCTCTCCTGACATTATACAGTCTATTTCATCACTCACCCATTATTTTTCTCTCCACATTCCATTCTTCTCTGAATTCTGCCACAAATTTTTACTAATATCTTATTCAGGATGGTTTAATTATCTCTTTGTCTAGGCCCAGAAAAATTGGACTCTTCCACTAGGCACCTCTGTATAATAAACTTTTTCCATCAAAGTGGTTCCTTGAAAAAGATGGTTTTATTCCATAAAGAATCTCTTCCTTTTCCCTCTCTATGTTATATTCATTTTAATGTAAAAAGTTTTTCCCCTTTAACTTTTTGTTATGTTTTCTTCTTCAACAACATGTGACCATTTCTAACCTATAATTTTGTACTTACTGCTACATATCCTAACAATTCAGTTTGAGAATGGGTTTATCTCCTGACACAGAAATGTGAGTCTGCTTCTCAGTGTCTCTCCTATTATGTCAACCTCTCTTTTATTATGAGAAATGAAATTCAGCTGCACTAAGTGATTTGCCCAATGTCCCCAAATTCAGAACATTTAATAGGGAGTATAAAGTTCTGTTCTCTCCTTATTTGAGATGGAGTAAGTTTTTTATTATTAGTGAAATTATGTCAAACAAGTGCATATCTACTTTCTGATAGGGGAGGCTTACCTTCGTGCTTAATTTTTTTAAGGAAAATATTCTATCCTAAGAAAAATCCATATCAAATATCCAATGACACGAGTTTTCTTTTCATTTGTGCCTGTATTGACCTGTTTCTGATTTATTTTTAGAATATTACCTGCAGAAAGCTTCAGTGTTATTCTAAATATATACCATCATGTGGGATGGTTTATCTGTCACATCCTGTCCAGGTATTTTTGTATTTTTCTTTGCCCTGATGATGAGTCACTTGACTGTCAATGGTCAGCAAGACCTTGAAGAGCTGCTATCTTGGAACTGAGGACAAAGTTTCTATTTTGGTACTTTCCCTCATGGAATTTTTTTTCTTTTGAGTCTTTAAGTCTTGTTAATTTGCATTTGCATGATAGGCCACACATATTTTTGTGGATACTACTCATCAAATCAACATGTATTTTTTGAACTCTTACTATGTGCATTGAACTGTGCAAGTTTTAATCAGGGATTAAAAAAAGTATATACCTTGGTCCTTATTCTCAAATTTTCTTATAAAGTATTTGGGGAGAAAAAACCAGATATGTGCAAAAGTAAGTAATATTGTAAGATTTAAGTAGCATTTTTAGAAAATAAGAAATATCATAAAGCTGAATGTAATACATTGGTAACTTAGACATATATAGAGAAATGACTATGTGCTCTTTTGCAAATCTGCTGAAAACTATGGACTCTCTCTAAAGAAATGCACATATGTGTATACCAAAATTTCTTTACTATTTCCCAGGATACATGAATTTAGGGAAGCCCATTCATGGAAGATATGGACCTCAGGCTAAAAAACCTTTGGGCAGACTGGAAGTACAATAGGAGTTGAAAGACATGGATGATTGATTCCAGATTGATAAGACTTCTGGAGATGGATCTTGAAAGATGAAGAGAGGGAGAAAAGGGCAAGACTGAGTCAGGAAGCATCTAAGCTGAGAATATCTTGAACAAAATGCCAAAGGCAGGACATTAAAAAGCACAATTTGGCAGTTGCCAAACCAATTTGGAGTGAAAGAAGTAGGGCAATAGGAGGAAAGGGATCTGCTTGTGTTGGGTTGTGGAGGACTGTGCATAGAAGTAAAATAATTATTTTCATTTATTTATTACAAAAGTGATACATGATCATTGCAAGAATTTCAAATCATAATGAGGTTTAAGACATAGAAAGTGAAGTTTTTCCCTTCTATTAATTATTATATAGAATCAGGACTTTGCACTTAACATGCTAGCTTATAACCTGCTTTTTCATTTAACAACATAGGTATTATGACTAGCTTTCCGTGTCAAACAGAAATGCAAACCTTGTCATTTCAATGGTTTCAGCATTGATGAAATTATGGATATACCATAGTTTATGTGAACAATTTTCCTATTAAGTTTTCTCCCTATTTCACCAATATGAACATTATAGCAATAAACATTCTTATTCTTATACTTTTAAGCATCTCTCTGATTATATATTAGGAATAAATTCCTAAACCTACTAAAGCAAAGGGCATACATATTTAAAATTTGGACCCATGTTGCTAGATTGTCCACCAAAAATTCCATTTCTGTCAAGAGGTATAAGAATTCCCATTTTCTCATACCCTCAACATTTTTGATCTCTTAATAACATCCTTTCTTGGTTTGGAGCCCAGAGAGTCATTTTTTTAAAAAATAACTTTTCAGTCCTTTCTTTGGACAGAGAGAGAGAGAGAGAGAAAGAAAAGAGGAAGTGAGGCATTTGTGCTCACCTCTCTTCCTGTCTTTAGAGATGCATATTCCTTAGTGAGACCAGAGAAGGTTCTGTAGCAATAATAAAAAGGATGATAATGAGGAAGATTATTCTGTGTGAAAGGAACATATGAGAGAGAGTAGAAAGTCTGTCATGGGGGTGTTACAATTTAATGATGGGTAGATGAGAACTGTGATGAGAACAGTTGCAGAAGACATTGAAGTGATGGGCTGAATCAGAAGAAGTTGTTAGGATCAGGAATAAGAGATCTGATGTGTAGGTCTGCAAGAAAAACCATGCTTTTCTTCACAGTTGACACACTCTGTTTTGGCCATTCTGTATGCTAATGGCATGCAGACCTGGTTGGAAACAATGATCCTAGGAGAGTCATGCAGATACATGGTAGCCAGACCACCTTGAGCCGGCCCAGCACTTGACTAATTGAAAAACTGAAGTATGTCCATCTGAACAGCAACACCCAAAGACATGGATTTTCTAAAATAGGACAGAGATGATTCATAGTACTTGATTTTAAAAGGTCTACCTAATTGCCCCCTCACAACCATAGACTTTGTATTGGATGAGGTTCTTGCTTCTCACAAGAACTTTTCCAATCTATGCTTAAATTTGCTTTCTTATTCTGTATTTTTAAGTTTAATACAGTTTAGTACTTCTTAGAGAGTGAATTGAATTTTATTTTTACTGTGATATTCCTTGTGTGTCCAGAAATGAGCACACACTGTGGTTAGTTCTTAGAGAGAGGTGACATGAGATGTTACTTACAGAATGAATCAACTTGCCTTCATTAATTTCTTTTTATGCCTCTTTCTTTTCCTACTTCTTGCCGGCTAGACCAGTTGTGATGTTTGCCTGGTTCAGTCCATTTTCTATATTTGATATCCCTTTTATGAGGTTTTCTTTTTTTTAATTTATTCTCCTTCTAGGAAATCAGTGCTTTCTTGCTACTTTCACCTTACATCCATTATAATTTAGGAAAGACTGTTGCATTAGTACCTCAATAAAAAGTCCAGTTCATTTTATATGTCCAGGGTTATCTGCAACATAAACCTTCTCTCACATTGTAGTCTAAGACAGAGGTCAGCAAATTTGTTCTGTAAAAGGCCACATGGTAAATATTTTAGGAATTGTGAGCCACATATGGTTTCTGTGGCATATATTTTGTTTTATTTGATATTTTTTACAACCATTTAGAAATGTAAAAACCATTCTTAGCTCACAGGCCATACTACAAAGGGCTGTAGACTTGGCCCACAGCCTTATTTTTCTGTCCTCTAAGAAGCTACAATGTGAGAATTAAAATTTTCCCCTATTACAAAATTTGCCTAGGAGATATCAAAGCTAAATATTGTGTTTCATTGTAATTGTTCTAAGCAGCTAAAGATGTTAAAAAACCAAGAAGTTTGAATGATCCTAGTATACCAAATCGTTATTGGACTTAATGGAAAACTCATGTTTGACTGACGAACAATGAGATTTGTTTTGATCAATTGTGTACAGACCAGAGGATTCAATCTATGCTGTCCAAAGTGCTAGTTTTTAAACCTACCTTCCTCGAAACCCTTGCATTCCTCCCACCCCAAAGTGATCTGCTTAGTGAATTTTGGAACTTGTGTATGGTCTCTTGCCTGGCAAGATAATAAACTCTGTTTTTTTCCCTTCTCTTTATAATCTTTGTTTTGCTTTTTGACAATTCCCTATGTAAGAAATTCGCACATCAGTTAGGAATGGAAAAATTCTTTTGGATATTGGGTAAGGAGAATTTTTCTTATGGTTTTTGAAATTATGCTTATAAATAAAATTAAATTTGGTCAGCTTGGGGAAAATGTAAATGAACAGATGAGGACATCTTGTTTGTGTGCAAAGTATGGGAGATATTGTTTTTAGTATATTTACCATTATAGAGCAAAGATATTGTCAGGAAAAATTAAGAAAGTCTTTGAAATTGGCAAAAATTATTACTGAATGTCTTACAAAAACAGACAATTGATGATGCAAATGTTGCTTGTTTGTAAAGATACAAATGAATTGTATCCAAACGAATGCAATGGATTATTGCCCCATGGATATTGACCAACTTTGTATCCATTTGTCAGTTCATTTAAGTATTCCTGATTTCCCATATGTGTTCGTTTTTTGAGTTTTCCTTTGGATGAGTTCTAATATCTTAGTTCTCTCATTAATTAATGATTTAAATACACTATTTGTCATATAATCATTTATATTTGCATGACATTATTATAAAAATTATATTTTAACAATCTTAGCATACTACAATGTGTTTCATTATAACATATGAACATACATTATTTGTGGCATACACAGTTATATAGTTATAGAGCATGTTTTGCATTAATCTTTTGTCTAACTTGCTCAATGTATATATAAGCAAATGAATTATTTGACTTAATTATCTAGAAAATTGAAGTAGTAAAAATTAGGCTTTTCTTGTTAGGTTTTTTGTGTGTAGCAGTCCCATCTAAAAAGATCTGATCACAAGAAGTAGTTCTCCACTTCCTTTTACCCATACCTCTATTTGTGATGCAATAAATATTAGATAGGTTTTGCCCATGATTGTGGCAACCTATTAGATTAAGCTGATAACCATGAAGAAGTCTAAAATTTCAAGTTGAACCATCATTGTTTTTTTTTTAATGAAATAATTTTTTTTTAAAGAGCAGTTTTAGGTTCACAGCAAAATTAAGCAGAAGGTGCAGAGATTTCCCCTATACCTCCCTGACCACACATATGCATAGCCTCTCCCATTATCAACATGCCCCACCAGAGCAGTACATTTGTTACAATTGATGAACCTACATTGACACATCGTCACTTAAAATCCAGAGTTTACATTAGGGTTCACTCTTAATGTTATATATTCTATGGGTTTTGACAAATGTATAGTGGCATATATTTCACCATTATAAGTATCATTCAAAGTACTTTCACTACCTTAAAAATCCTCTTCAATTAGGGCACAAATGACATTAATTTTTTTTTACTCATAAATTGATGTGGATGGTATACCATTGCAGGCTTCATTTTCAACATCATTTGTCCCTTCTTAAATTGAATTATCCATTTGTAAACTGATGATTTCTTAGGGGTTATAGTGCCCATAAACTTTTTGAATAGCACCAGTGATTTTTACCATTTTTCCACCCAAGCTTCACCATAAATGTAATGTTTGTTCTTGCTTCAACTTGAATGGAATTCATCTCACTCTGATAGGTGTTCTTTTAAATTGATGTCAAACTAGATCCTGTTTAGACATTTTATAAGAAGTAATTTTGGTGCAAAATTTTAAAATATTTATGCATAGTTTTTTTGTAGTAAGCATTTTCCATGAACTTTTTGAAGATCCCTCATATTCAGTGCTGAGCAGGTAGGTAGAGGGTCATATAGGAAGAGCCTTGTGTGTTGTGCTAAGATATATACATGGTGGGAGAAATCTTTGAAATGTTTCACACGGGAATAGCACCATCAAATTTGCCTTCAGAAAATATTACTCTAAAAACATTATGGAGAAGAAAGATTAGAAGAAAATAAGATTAGAGGCAAAGAGACGAAACAGAGTTTCTTATAGGAATCTGGACTAGAAAAGAACATGGCCTAAACTCAGGCAGGGGCAGTGGGTATAGAGAAGAGGAAAGAATCAAGACTTCAAGGAAGTAGAACAAGGCTTAATGATATGGGAATGACTTAGAAGGAGATGCCCATATTTCTGGCTTGTTGTTGGTGATGCCATTTCCTAAATGGAAATGATGGTGAATGGGCAAATGAGAAGGGACATGGGCAGTTCAGCAGGAAAGATGTATTTAATTTGGGGCATGTTGCAATTAAGATACTTGTATAATCCAAATAAATGTTTCAGTTAGGCAGTTGGGAAACTTGAGTGTAGAATTAAAATGTAAATCTGAACCCAAGATATCTTCTTGGGACTTTTCAGTATATAATTACAGTTGAAGAACTGTATGAAGACATTCTGTAAAGAATGAATAAGATCCAGCCCAAAATGGATTTTAATGAATTTTAATATATAAGGAATGAAATGAGTGGTGTAAGGGAGCAGAAGACAAGAAAGAATATCAAGAATGAGTGACCAATGAAGCTGGAGGAAAACAGAAGAGGATGATATTATAGGAACCTAGTTTCCAAAATTATGGAATGGCCAATACTAATAAGTGCTACAGAAATGCCAAGGGAAAGCAAAATGAAAAATAATGCATAGAAACTGAAATAGCAATTTGGATTGAAACAAAATGTGTAACCAGTTTTGATGACACAATGGGATTATGTGGGAATTAAAGCCAGAATGCAGGGGGCTATGGAGTGATAGAGAAATAATGGTGGTGCTATGCATTATTTATCTAAGACACTCATCTCTGAAGGGAAAGTCATAGTAGCCACATAGATATGGAGGAATGAAGTATAACTATTTCTAAAAACATGGAGTCTATGGAAGCAGAGACACCATTGGCCTTGCTGGCTGCTGTAAACTTCTTTTACAGTGTCCGGCACATAGTAGGCACTCATTGAATTTGCTTGCTGAATGAATGCATAAACAATATAGACATAGGAGAGACTTGAGGATGTCTATTTATCAATGGAAAATTAAAAAGACTCAGTGTAAGTGATGGTTTCTACCAAGGAAGGACAAACTTCAAGAGAGCCTGGGGCTGGGAAAATGTTGTGGCTAGGAGGACTAGAGGCTCAGAATATGAAACACACACCTTGGAATGAAGACTCTCCCTCCTCAGCCCTGTGTGAATAGGATGGTCAGTAATGTCAGAGAATTTCAGTGCAATTCCACCAGGAAGTTAAGGGATACAGAGACTTCAAATTCCTTCAACTTCTTGAAATTTGTAACTACAAAACCAGAGTATCCTGACCCAAAATGCTTTTTTAAAAATGACCCAAATAACCCAGATAATTGTGTGTGTAATTGAGGTGAAAGAAGTTGAATTATTTGAAATGATGGCCTCAATTCTACACCTAACCCAGTGCTGAGGAGAACTGGGTTTCATTTACAGTGTTTTGCCAGTCTCAGTGTTAATCATGCTGACTGCTCCTATCAATACCTCTCTGAGGTAAGTTACCTTCTCCATTAACCCTAATAGAAAAGGTCTATCTCAGCAGGAAGGATACTAAATAAGAATCAGAAAGAATCCAACGCAGACCTTGCATTCACCCAACCCAAGTCACTCTCTGAAGGTTTCATTGTTCTTTTCTGTAGGTAAAGAAATACCAACATTGACTCAGCACAGAATGTGTGGCTAAGGGTTGGGCAGCTAGAGTATAGCTCTTATGTGATTCACAGCCCCTTATTTTCTAGAATGAACATTCGTGCTATTAGAGCTGCCTTGAGAAGTACTGTTTTAAAATCATTCATGAGTTAAGAAAGCTGCCTCTGCCTAGCCTCTATGCCACCTCTAGGCATGTATGAGAGATGGGTGATCACTGTATGTTGAAAGATAATTTTGTATGTGAATGTGGGTATAATGTATGTTTCTCCAGCTCCAACTTTGAATATGCGTAATGCAGCCCCAACTTTGAATATGAGTAATGCAGCCCCCAAGAAAATTCTTTTCCTGACTACACATAAGCTATCCTTGCAGGTTTATTGCAAAAGGCTGAAATTCTTCACTATCTAGTTTGGCTAACAGGCTGGTGGAATCTGAATTTTGCCATTCATGAAACCACATTTGTATTCCCAGTGGGGCTGGCTGGAGAAGTCAGGTTGCATCCATACTTTGTTTAAAATCTGAGATCTCTTTTCTGACAGCTCAGGTTGAGCTCATGGTACCTGACTCCATGAAGTAAGGTGTGATGACCTAGTGATCAGATGATTTATTTTTCCCCTGTAAGCCTTTCAGGTTTCTTTTTTTTTCCCTTTTTACCAGTAAATAATTAGACAAATGAGGTGACTTATACCAGTGCAGGCTTGGACTCTGTGTTTGTTTAAATTTTTGTGTTTTGTTTATCATAATTTTCGGCATCAATTTTGATTTTTTAAAATACTGCATTATCATATTATTTACCTTGATAACTGAGTTACTTTTTTCATTTGGCATGCCTTCTTTTAAATTTTGTGCCCTAGTAAAGTGCCTTCCTTACCTCAGCCTATTCCTCACCCTGGAAACCAATATGTATTTATGAAACCTTTGTCTTCCCCTTTAAAATAGTTTTCTTGGCTAGTGACATGAACTTAGAACTACTAGATAACCAGTTCTCCTCAGGACAAGAACTATATGGCAAATTGTTTGCTCTAAGATGGATTTACTTTTGGAAGTTTACAATGCTATTTGAAACAGTCTGGTGAATTAATGTGGGTGGTGAAACTAGATAATTTTGGTAAAGATAAAATATTATGAAGAGTGCTTTTTCATGTAGGTTTTGAAGAAGCTCTGAAGGTTATTCCAAAGAAATAACTAAAATAAGTTTTGAGCACATTAATATCACGAAATAGTAGATCATCTGTAAAGTTAGTGCTCTGAAACTCCATTTGGGTAATTATTGCGAAAGTGTGTTTGTTCAAATGGCCTCATTATTTAGTTCTGTGCCATATATGTTTGATGAAGTAAATTTGAACTTGTATAGTTCTCATTATTCTGATAAAAATCATATTTATTCCTTAAATAAATGAATGTGCTTATTATGTTGACACATGAACTAGAAATATGTGTTTCTTAGAGGATGAGTCTGACATATGGATTTTTCCACTTATTTCCCATTATTAAAAAAAATCCTACAAAGTTTTTGTTTTAGATCGTTGTATTACAGCCACATGCCTTCATGTTCCTGACATGTCTGTGTTTGTATACATCTACTGCTAATTTTCAAGTTGTAATAGCTTTTGCCTGAAATCAGTTTAGAACTGCAGCAATAGGAGAAGAGGAAGAGCAAATGGAAAATAGGACTTTCCAGCTCTCATCACCCCATTGAAACATCAATTTAAAAAATTGTCCATGTATGAAAATACCTTCACAAGAGCTAAGAGAACTAGGTGAGAGATCATGGCACCTGGATGTAGCATAGAAATATAAAAAAAGGACAAATTGAAGAGAATAGAAATGAGAGTTTTACATTAACCACATCACCCTCCCCCAACCCCAGGCAGCACAGTGTGGAGTAGGATACCCTCAGCTTTGAAGAAGGAAAGGGAAGCAAGCACCAGACTTTGCCTTGGACCCCAACACTGGCTGCCCTAGTATTAATAAAACCCAGCACTGAGCAGGCCCCCATGGCCCCATACTCCAGGCCAATACCTATAGACCAAGTCTCCACATTCTCCCTTGCACCCAGGCTAGACCTTGCAGCCCCAGGCTCTAGGCCTGTGTAGTAAACTCCATCTCTGGTTTTCCCTGGCGGGATTCAGGCCCACCCCAGTGACACCAGGCTTTGGACCTACCCCAGGGCCAGGGAAGCCCCAGTTACCCCAGGCTCCAGGCCCACCACAGCACCAGGACAGCCCCTGTAGCCCTAGTCATATGGCCAGCATCCATGGATACAGCTTCCATGGATGGCACACATAGACGCAGGCTCCAGGGCTGCCCATTGTCAACCTTAGAAGAGAGTGGGTTGAGATATTCATAGTGCTGAAGGAAAAAAACCCTGTCAACTAATAATATTGTACCTGGTAAAGTTGTCACTTAGAAATCAAGGTGAGAGAAAGATTTTCAGGCAAACAGGTTGAGGAAGTTCATCACCACCAGATCTGTCTTACAAGAAATGCTAAAGCGAGTTCTTCACACTGAAAGAAAAAGATGCTAATTAGTAACAAGAAAACATATAAAAGTTATAAAACTCACTGGTAAAAGTAAGTACCCAGTCAAAAGAAAAATATTCTAATATTGTAATGGTGATATGTAAATCACTATATCTTTAGTATGAAGGTTAAAAGATAAAACCGTTGACAATAATAATAGCTATAATAATTTGTTAAGGGGTATGCAATATAAAAATGTGTAAATTATGACATCAAAATTTAAAACATGGGGGGAGAGTGGAGTAAAAGTGTAAAGTGTTTTTTTTCTGTACGTAACCAAAGTTGTGTTGTTGTCAGCTTAAATAACCAGTTATAACTCTGAGATATTTTGCCTAAGCTTCTTGGTAGCCATAAGGCAAAAACCTGCAGTAGATACACAACAAATAAATAGGAAGGAATCAAAGAATATCACTAGAGAAAATTACTCATTCATAAAAGAAAACAGCAAAAGAGTAAGAAAAAAACAAAAGAACTTAAAAACAGACAGAAAACAATTAACAAAATGGCAGTAGTAAGTTCTTACGTATTAATAATTACCTTGAATATAAATAGCTTGGATTATCCAATCAAAATACACAGAATGGCCTAATGAATTAAAAAAAAAACCCAACTATATGCTGCCTACAAGAAACTCATTTCACCTATAAGGACACCCATAAACTTAAAGTGAAGGGATAGAAAAAGATATTCTATGCAAATAAAAACAAAAAAAGGAGAAATAGCTATAATTATGTCAAATAAAATAGACTTTAAGAAAAAAAAATGTAAAATGAGACCAAAAAACCATTTATAATGATTAAGGGGTAAATTCAAACAGAGGCTAGAACAACTGTAAATATGTGTACACTGAATATCAGTGCTCCTAAATATATAAAGCAAATATTAATAGAGCTGAAGGGAGAGATAAACTGAAATACAATAATAGTAGAGGACTTTAATGCACCACTTTTTGCAATAGACAAATTATCCAGATAGAAAATAAAAAAGGAAACATTGTACTTAAATCATACTTTAGTCCAAATGGACCTAACAGAATATTCCGTCTAACAACAGCAGAAAACACATTCTTCTCAAGCACACTCATAACCCTCTCCAGAGCAAATCATATGTTAGGCCACAAAACAAGTCTTAACACATTTAAGAATACTGAAATTATATCATGTATCTTTCCTGACCACAATGGTATGAAACTATAAATCATTAACACATTGAACTTCTGGGAAAATCCACAAATTCACATAGAAATTAAATAACATACTCCTGAACAACCAATGGGTTGATGAAGAAATTAAAAGGAAAATTTTAAAGAATCTTGAGACAAAAGAAAATGTAAACATCACACCCAAACTTATATGATGCACCAAAAATAGTGCTAATAGGGACACTTATAACATTAGATACATACATGAAACTAAAGGAAAGTTCTCTTTAGTGGGCAGTTCAAGCCATTCACATTTATTGACGGCATTGATAAGTGGGGTAGATTTCTGTTAATCCTGTTCAGTTGAACTTTGTTGCTTTGTTTTCCCTCTTGAGTCATTGTGGTATCTGGCCTTTGACATTCAGCTTTTCAATGATTTTACACTGGTGAATGTTTGTGCTGATCCATGTGTAATGCTGTTCTGAGTAATTCCTTGAGGGCAGGTGTCATCTTGATGAATTCCCTCAGTCTTTGCTTGTCTGAGAAGGTCTTTATTTCTCCTTTGTATAAGAAACTTAATTTTGCAGGATACAAGATTCTAAGCTGGGTACTATTCTATTTGAGAAGAGTGAAAATGGGGCTCCAGTGTCTTCCTGCTTGTAAGGAAGACTGAGAAGTCTTCAGTTAGTCTGATTGTTTGTCCTTTGTAGGTTACCTGCTTCTTTTGTCTTACAGCTTGTAGGAAGGCCTCTTTCATGTTTATTTTGGTCAATCTGATGACTAGGTGTCGTGGTTTCTTTCTGTTTGCGATGAATATCCCAGGAGTGCTTTGAGCTCCTTGTACCTGGATATCTAGATTTCTAGCAAGGCCAGGGAAATTTTCCTCAAGTATATCCTTCAGTAGTTTATCCAACCCTTGTGTATTTTCTTCTTCACCCTCAGGGATGCCTATAATTCTCATACATAATTCTCTTCACATAATCCCACATTTCTTGGAGGGTTTGCTCTTTTCTCTTATTTCTCTGCTCTATCTCTGCAACTGACTTATTTAATTGAAAGGTGTTACCTTCAATCCCCAAGATTCTTTCTTCTATTTTATCTACCCTATTCTTAAGGCTTTCCACTGTGTTTTGTAATTCCTTGAATAAATTCTTCATTTACAAAAGTTCTGTTTGATTTTTCTTCAATGTTTCAATTTCTTTGTAAATTTTTCTTCCAAGTCCTGGATTTGTGTGTGTGTGTGTGTGTGTGTGTGTGGTTTCTTTGTGTTGGTTATCCATTTTTTCTTGAAGATCTTTGAGTTTTCTTACAATCCATGTTTGAAATTCTTCTTCTGTCATTTTAATGTTCTGAATTTGGTTGACGTCCATTGCTAGAGAGCTGGTGTTCCCCTTTGGGGGTGTTCTTTCAGTTTGATTCTTGATACTTCCAGAGTTCTTTTGCTGATTCCTTCCCATCTGGATCAGCTATTGTTTCTTACCTTTAGAGTTTTGTTTAGATAATGACACACCCAGTTTAGTCTCTGAGCCAGTAGGTGGTGCTTGTGTGTGAGATTCCACCATACTCTGTGGGATGAGTCAGTAAATGCAGTAGAGGGGCATGTAACTTGACCTCCCTGCAGTAGGTGGCACTTGCCAGGAGGAGTAAGCTGCAAGTTTGTTTTTGGGTCCTGTAACCAGCTCTTGTTCCTCTGCAGAAGCACTCTAGTGCCCCATATGGTGGATGGGGCACTGATACTTCCAGGTATGTCCTTATTCTTCACCTCATTGGGGACAGGTGGGGGAGTGAGGCTGAGTGGGGCTGGGTTGCGTGAGCCTGCTCTCAAGCTCCACAAATGCTGTTAGCAGGAATCAAAGGTCTGTTCTCTGCTTCTGAGCAAAACTGCCAGGGAGGGGCTGAAATGACAAAAAGTCTGACTTTTTGTCATTTCAAAAAGTACTGACAAAAAGTCAGACAAAAAGTCTGCATGTAGAGGTGGGATGTCTGAGACCCACAGTCTGGCATTCTGAAGCAGGTCTCACTCCTTACCCCCCTCCCCTATTCTGTGCTTTCTCCTGGGCCTGAGATGCCCTGACTGTGATGCTAGCCGGGAGGTTCTCTGCCCAGGATCACAGCCTGAGCTGGGAGCGTGGCCCTCCCATGGGAGGAGGGTTGCCCCTCGAGCATGCTGCAGCTAGGACCCACTCTGATCTGTCCCAGTAGGTACACACATATCAGTAGACTAGTTCACAAATATCCCTTCTGTGCCCCAGGCAATGCGATCAAGACCTGGGTGTATGGGATCTGCTGTGCAGGTCTGTCCCCCGGGTCCTGGAGATCAATCCTTGTCCTTGCCAGGGAGAAGAATGCTGGTCTCGAGTCACCCATGGGGTACCCAAGCTGGATCAATGTCTTTTTGTCTCAGAGTTTGCCCTGCTCTGCTGGAGTCACTGGGAAAGCAGCACCAGGGAGGGCCATTGGGTAGGGAGCTCACAGTCTGAGTAACCCTCAGTCTGATGCAGGGCCCCAAAAGGAGAAGTCCCGTTCCCTGTGGATGCCTCCAGATGGTGGCTAAATTGTTTCTCTCTGGGAAGCTGCAGGTAGGGGAGGGTAAGGGGAGAATGAAGCAATATGGCGCCTGCCGATTGGCTTGGGTTTGTGGGGCAGGATGTGTCCTGAGGGAGCTGGGAGCCTGATGCCCTGTCCACAAGAGGCTCACCGCTCACTAGAGGTAGCCATCTTTGGGCTGGTGTCAGCAAGTTTCTCCAGCAGCTCAGGAGCCCACCAGCAGTCTGAGATGCAAGGGAGGGGAAATTTAACCACTCTATGTATCCTTGTCACTGGTCTCCAAGCCTCTCAGTATTTATACTCTGCCAATGCCTTTCTCTTTTCAGCTCTGCTCTGCAGCTTCTTTCCATGGAATCTCCTGTAGGTTCAGGCACCCTTCTTCCTTCTGACCCTGATCCAATCTCTGCTGTCTCTCTGTTTGTTTTTTTTACTTTCATCTAAAATCTTTACTTCTTGCAGAGACATTCTGGCTGTGTTTCTCATCTGCTATCTTGCCTTTCCTCCCCATTTCTTAATTTTTTTGAAGTCAATTCTGTAATTTAAATTTTCAAAACATGATAGGTATTTACTTCGTTGGTAGTTTTATTTTCTAAGAAATAGTAAGTCAGAAGTATTAATAATAATCAACTGGCTACATTTTCATTATGAGTAGTAATTTATATGCAATATTATGGACTCCAAATATTACTTTTGTACTAGTATACATAAAAAGTAATTGTAGAATTAATTATTGGCTATTATTTTTCTTTTAGAAGTCAAAACTATTCCTTTGTGATTGTAAGTGTGCTTGGTTTGATGTATATACTGACTGCCTAGGAATTTAGCTCTTCTCATACTTCAAAACACTCTGAATAAATGGTAAGTGCTTTTCAAATACTTTTCTGTGCATGTTCTGATAGCTGGGGACTGGTAATAAGTTACGTGCGTGTGTCAAGTGCAGGTCTGGTATAGAATTATTATCAACTATTTTGATAAATGATGCAATTTACTGTAGTCTACTGATTTTTTTTATAGCATTACACTGCCATGTAGAGTACTTCAGCTATTTTCTTTTTCCTGATGGAGGAATTGACACTTTAATGTAGACTGGATGTACATAAAGTTGAAGAGATTTTAATACACAATTCTTGATACCTTATTGATATACAATTTTTGGTAATTCTGATTCATAAAATTCTTTTTTGCCTCAATTATAAACAGACAAAATGAATATAATTGCTTGAATATGGACATATTACCAGCATTTATCCATTTAATTTTGCTTACGTACAAAATTTTTGTTACAGCCCCATCTACTCTAAGTAGAGAATTTCAAAAAATTCAAATTTAAAACATGGAATGGTGACAATCCATTATTTTAACCTTAGTGTCTTATGAGACAATGATGGTGTTTTATTAAAGTGCTACTCAAAGTATGGTTCGTGGATGGATGCTGGTCCACAAAGTTACTGGTCTGCAATGACATAGGTACAGAAATTAAGAGCATGTATT
>CM052436.1:109402121-109419651 GCA_028533085.1 Varecia variegata
AATTTTTTCCCACTCTGGGTTGTCTGTTTACTCTCATGACTGTTTCTTTGGCTGTGCAGAAGCTTTTTAATTTAATCAGGCCCCATTTATTTATTTTTGTTGTTGCTGTGATTGCCTTAGGGGTCTTCTTCATAAAGCATGATATTTTAATCACCTTTACATACAATTTCCAAAATACAGGACCTGGTATTTAGGAGAAGCTTAATAATTATTTGAATTGAAGTGAAATTTAGTTTGAAAGTCATTTGAGCTTAGAGTTTAAAATTCTGAATTTTAGTCCTACTGGTACACTGGTGCAGATAATGTCATTAACTCTGTTTATCCAGAAGTTGTTCCTAATAGTTTTTATCTGTAAATAAGGATAATCTTTTATAATAAAGGATTGGGGTGAGAATAAAATAATTACACTAAAATGGAATTATATTTGAAAGAATAAAAAACTACACACGTGTGGTAAAACTATATAGTTTCTTATTATGCTTTGAACTTTTGGACAAAACTTTATTATAAAGGTGACTTTTGACTAATATTAGGATCACATAAATAGACTCAGAATTTCAAAAGACAAGGTCCAATTTATGCTACTGAAGTTTTGTTTTTCAAATTACTTATTTCCTTTTAGGGGGAACAACTACACTAAATCTATCTCAACCACAACAGAAAAATTTATATATTTTTTAAGTTAATTGTGTATGTTGTTTTAATTCTTATTGTAAATATAACATATGGTGTGTAAAGTAAAGAAAATATAGGTAAACAAAAGAAATGCAGATAAACCAAAGGAAGAAAATAAAAATAATCTATGTTCCCACAATGCCTTTTGAGGAATAGCTTTCTAATTTTATTTATGAATATGTGTTTGTAGGTGTGTATTCACAAAAATATACTTACCTTTTTAAACAAATAGTTGTTTGTGATTTACTTTTTAAAAAAATTAGTGTTCACTTTGAAGATTTTTGTAAGCCATGAAATATTTTCTATTGTATATTTTTATGGCTGTTTATGCTGTGTTATATGACTACACCGTACTTTACCTATTCCCTATTGTCAAATATTTAGAAGGTTTCTATTTTTATTATTATGATAAATAGTGCTGCAGTGAACACTTTTACAGTAAGTTACTTACTGGAAAATTGGTATATTTCTGTGATTATTTAAGTCATCTATTTCATTTCTCAGTGAAGTTTTATAACTTTCATAGGTCTTGAATAGTACTTATTGTTTTTTTCACTTAATTAAATTCTCTTGTTAGTTAGTATTAAAAGTGTTATTCCAGAATTTTCCAGGTACTTAATCATGTCAAAATGAAATAATGAGCTACAGACAACTAGCAACTGAGAAAACCACCCCACCAAGGATATCTATAACCAAGGTATTCATCCAGAACCTAGTTCACCATCAAAGCACCCACAAGCAAAGCCCAATGTTCTCACCCAACATATGCTACAAATACACACATACATGTAAGGAGAGGGGAAAAAGCACTATCTAAACAAAAGAAAATACAAAAATAAGAAGAAGCAGCTACTCCAGATGAGAAAGAATCAGTGAAAGCACTCCAGAAGTATGAAGAATCAAAGTGAAAGGTCACCCCCAAAAGGGAACATCAAGTCTCTAGCTATGGATACCAACCAAAATCAGAATATTGAAATGACAGATAAAGAATTCTAAATATGGATTATAAGTAAGCTCAACAAAATACAAGAGAAAAATGGAAAACCAATATAAAGAAATCACAAAAAATTAGGAAATGAATAAAAAATTCACTAAAGAAATTGAACTATTAAAAATAAATCAAATAGACTTCTGGAAATGAAAAATTCATTCACAGAAATACAAAACAGAGTGGAAATTCTTAAGAATAGACTAGACCAGGCAGAAGAAAGAATCTCAGAGCTTCAAGACAATACCTTTGAATTAAACAAGTCAAAGATAAAGAACAGAGAATTAAGAGGAAGGAACAAAGCCTACAAGAAATATGGGATTATGTAAAAAAGCCAAAGCTAAGAATTATAGGCATCCCTGAGAGTGCAGAAGAAAACACACAAGGGTTGGAAAACATATTTGAGGTAATAATTGAGAAAAACATCCCTAGTCTTGTTAGAAGTTTAGGTATCCAAGTAAAAGCATCTCAACAAACACCTGGGAGATTCATCGCAAAGAGGTAATCACCATGTCACATAGACATTAGACTAGCCAAAGTTAACATGAAGGGGGAACTCGTGCAAGCCATAAGGCAAAAACATCAGGTAACTTATGAAGAAGGAAAACCCATCAGGCTAATTGCAGACTTCTTAACTGAGGCCTTACAAGCCACAGTGGATTAAGGCCTCGTCTTCAGTCTTCTTAAACAGAATAATGGCCAGCCTAGAATTTTGTATCCTGCAAAACTAAGCTTTTTATATGAGAGAGAAATAAAGACTTTCCAGATAAGCAAACACTGAGGGAATTTGTCAAGACCAGACCTGCCATGCAGGAAGTACTCAGATCTGCATTATATATTGATCAGCAGAATAGAAACCCAACTGTGTAAAATCACCCAAAAGCTAAAGCTCAGAACCCATATAAAATAATAGCTCAAGAGGTAAAACAAGGAAATAAGGCGGTTCTACCCAAAAGGATGAACAGAAATGTATCCCATTTATCAATTTTTCAATACATGTAAGTGGCTTGAATTCCTCAATCAAGAGACATATGCTGGATAAATGAATAAAAAAATACAAGCCAAGTATATACTGTCTCCAGGAAACACATCTAACCCACAAGGACTCATTCAGACTCAAAGTGAAAGGATGGAAAAAAATATTCCATGCAAATGGAAATCAAAAGAAAGCAGATGTAGCCATTCTCATATCAGATCACATAGACTTCAAATCAAAAATGGTAAAGAAAGACAAAGATGGTCATTGTATAATGGAAAAGGGAGCAATTCATCAAGAAGACATAACAATCTTAAATATTTACTCACCAAACACAGGTTCACCCAGATTCATAAAGTAAACCCTACCAGATGTAAACAAAGTGATAAGCAGCAACATCGTATTTGCTGGGGACACCCTACTGACAGAACTGAACAGATCTTCCAAGCAGAAAACAAATAAAGAAACAGTGGGCTTATATGGGACTCCAGAGCAAATGGGCCTAACAGACATTTACTGAGCATTCTACACCCAAACTACTAACTATACATTCTTGCACATGGGACTTTCTCTAAGACTGATCACAGTTACAGAGCATTCTACCCCCAAACCACTAACTATACATTCTTCTCATCAGTACCTGAGTCTTTCTCTAAGATTGGTCGCATCTTAGGCCACAAAACATGTCTCAACCAATTAAAAAAAATAGAAATTATACCTTGTATCTCTCAGACTACAGTGGAATAAAATTAGAAATTGACTTCAACAGAAACACTCAACTCTACACAAAGACATGGAAATTAAACAATGTACTGCTGAATGATTATTGGGTCAAGGAGGAAAGTAAGATGGAGATCAAAAGATTCCTCAAACTAAATGGCAAAGGGGCACAAGTAATGAAAATCTGTGGGATTCAGCAAAAACAGTCCCAAGGAGAAAATTCATAGCCTTAAAACGCCTACATCAAAAAGACAGAATGATCACAAATCAACAACCTAATGAGTCATCTCAAGGAACTAAAAAAGGAAGAGCAAACCAAACCAAAACCCAGCAGAAGAAAAGAAATAACTAAGGTCATGGCAGAATTAAATGAAATTAAGAAAAAAAAAAAAACAAGATTAATGAAACAAAAATTTGGTTCTTTAAAAAGGCAAACAAAATTGATAGGACTCTTGCTAGATTAACCAGAAATAGAAAAGGGACCCAAATAAGCTGAATCAAAAATGAAAAAGGAGATATTACAAATGATATCACGGAGATCAAAAAATCATCTGTAGAAACTATAAAAATCTCTTTGCACATAAACTCAAAAACCTTGAGGAAATGAACAAATTCCTGGAAGCACACCAACTCCCAAGGCTCAATCAGGAAGAAAGAGAACTCCTGAACAGACCAGTATCAATTAATGAAATTGAAGCAGCAATAAAAAGTCTTCCAACAAAAAAATCCTAGAGTAGATGGTTTCACAGATGAATTTTAATAGATCTATAAAGAAGAATTGGTACCCATACTGCAAAATTATTTCATAACATTGAGAAGAAAGGAATTGTTCCCAACTCATTCTACAAAGCTAGTATCACCTTGATACCAAAGCCAGGAAAAAACACAATGAAAGAAGAAAACTATAGACTGTAATCCCTTATGAATATAAATGAAAAATCCTCAATGAAATTCTAGCAAACTGAATTCAGCAGCACATCAAAAAAATAGTCCACCACAATCAAGTAGCCTTCACTCCAGGGATGCAACAATGGTTCAACATACTTGAATCCATAAATGTGATTCACCACATAAACAGAAGCAAAAGCAAAGAACATATGATCATCTCAATAGAGGCAGAAAAAGCATTCTGCAAAACTGAGCACCCTTTTGTGATAAAAACTCTTAACAAAATAGGCATAGATGGAACGTATCTCAAAATTACAAAAGACATGTACAACAAACCCACAGCCAACATCATACTGAAAGTTTAAAGCATTCCCATTCAGAACTGGAAGAAGACAAGGATCCCCACTGTCACCACTTCTATTCAATATAGTGCTGGAAGCAATCAGGTAAGAAAAGGAAATGAAGGTTATCCAAATGGGGAAAGTGGAGATGAAACTCTCTCTCTTTCCTGATGAAATGATCTTATATCTAGAAAACCCCCAAATATTCCACTGAGAGACTCCTGGAATTGATAAATAAATTCAGCAAAGTCTCAGGTGACAAAATCAGTGTACGCAAATCAGTGGAATTCCTATACACCGACAATAGTCAAGGTGAGAATCAAAGACTCAATACCTTTCACAATAGCTACAAAGAAAATAAATACATAGGAATATATTTAACCAAGGAGGTGAAACAGCTCTACCAAAATAATTGTGAATCACTGAGGAAGAAAATTACAGATGATGTAAACAAACGGAAACACATATCATGCTCTTTGATTGGCAGAATCAACATTGTTAAAATGTCCATACTACCCAAAGTGATTTACAGATTCAATGTAATCCCCATCAAAATACAAACACCATTTTTTGCACATCTAAAAAAAATAATTCTACAATTCATTTGGAACCAGAAAAGAACCTGAATAGCCAAAGCGACCTTAAGTGCAGGAACAAATCTGGAGGCATCACTTTTCCAGATTTTAAGATATACTATAAGGTTATTGTAACTAAATCAGTGTGGTACTAGCACAGAAATAGAGACAATGAGTCCATATTTAGAATACAGAACCTAAATATAAAACCATCCACATATTGCCATCTGATCTTTCACCAAGTAGACAGCAATATATTAATACACTGGGGAGAAGAATCCCTATTCAATAAGCAGTGCTGGGAAAATTGGATAGCCACATGTAGAAGATTGAAAGAGGATCCATATCTCCCACCATTCACAGAAATTCATTCAAGATGGATAGCAGACTTAAATACAAGAAATGAAACCATAAGAATTCTAGAAGAAAATGTTGGAAAAACTCTTCTGGATATCAGCATAGGCAAAAAATTTATGAAAAAGATCTCAAGGGCAATCACAGAAACAATAAAAATAAATAAATAGGGTATGATCAAGTTAAAAAGCTTCTGCACAGCCAAGGAAATAATCAACAGAGCAAATACACAACCTCCAGAATGGGAGAAAATATTTGCATGCTATACATCCAGTAAAGGGTTAATAACAAGAATCTACAAAGAACTGAAGCAAATCACCAAGAAAAAAATCAAACAACCCCATTAAAAAGTGGACACAAGTCATGAACAGAAGCTTTTCAAAAGAAGATAGACTAGGCCAATAAACATATGAAAAAATGCTCAATGTCACTAAACATCAGAGAAATGCAAACCAAAACCACAATGACATATCACCTAACCCCAGTGAGAATTGCTTTTATCAAAAAGTCCCAAAACAATAGATGCTGGCATTGATGCAGAGAGAAAGGAGCACTTATACACTGTTGGTGAGACTACAAACTAGTGCAACCTCTATGGAAAACAGTATGTAGAAACCTCAAAGAACTAAAAGTAGAACTACCATTTCATCCAGCAATCCCACTACTGGGTATTTACGCAAAGGAAAAAAAGTCATTTCATCAAAAAGACACCTGCACTAAAATGTTTATTGGAGCACAATTCACAATTGCAATGATGTAGAATTAACCCAAGTGCCCATCAATTCATGAGTGGATTAATAAAATGTGGTATATATATGCCATGGAGTACTACTCAGCCATAAAAAATGAATTAATACCTTTTACAACAATCTGGTTGGAAATGAAACCCATCTCCTAAGTGAAGTACTGCAAGAATGGAAAAACAAACACCACATGTACTCACTATTAAGTTGGAAGTAACTGATCTGCACTCATGTGAACAGATGGAAGTAAAACTCAACAGAAATCATACAGGTGGGAGCGGGGAGGAAGGGATGGGTGAAATCAAACCTAACAGGTACAGTGTATACTATCTGGGTGATGGGCACACTTATAACTTTGACTCAAGAAGTACAAAAGCAATCCATGTAACCAAAATATTTGTACCCTTGTAATATTCTGAAATTTAAAAAACTTTTTTTAAAAAATGAAATAATGATAACTGTGCCTCTTTTTAATACTTTTACCTTTTATTACATTAGCTTACACTTACAGGACAATGTTGAATAGTGTTATTAGCAGCTATTGTCAGGTTGTTTTCACTTTAAAAGATCATGCTTCTATGAAAAATGTCAACTAGCAGTTTGGTAGTAATATTACTTACCACGGTAAAGAGGTTAAGCAATCAATTTTTTGAAGTATGTAATCTATGTTGGAATTTATCAAATGCCTTTTTTGGCATTAGTAGGGATAATCCTGTAGCTTTCATCTTTTTGCCTAATAACAGGATACGTTTTTAATAAGGGTTCATGTAATAAATTTCGCTATGAAATTGTGGACTGAACACTATATTCAGAGACATAAAAAATGCTGGGGGTGAGACATGTTCCTGAAGCTTATTAAATTAATCACTCTGGAAAAGTCATTTACCTGCTTTGAAATTTAGTTTCTTCTTTAAAGTGGAAGCACTAAATCTGTCACAGAATTGATATGAATTTTTAAAGTGTAATGTTTAAATATCAGGATAGTCTATATAATTTTATTTGTCTACACCCTAATCAGTTGTTAATGTTTATTTTCTAAGACAGTGTTTTGATTTTCCTAGTTGCACAGGTGTTACTTTTTAACATTTAACTGAAGTAAAGCATGCATACGGAGAAGTATACACATCCTAAATGAAAGCTTGATGTATTATCACAAGGAGGGCTCAGTCACGTAAACCCCTTCCAGTTCAAGAAATAGAACATTACCAGTGTCCCAGAAGTGTGAGAGATAATCCCAATTTTAAAATATGAACAGTGCCACCCGTATTGTTTTAGGACCTTACAGTGTGTGCTACTGCTCATCTGCATGATTTAGAAAGTAACATTTTGTAAGAAGAGATTTTAGCACTAGCAATCTTTGGGCATTTTAAATTAGAATATAAGAACTAATCAAATACCAAGAAGTTATGGCCATTTCCCCAATAAAGAGCAATCTCCCAACAGTCAACTTTCTTTACCCTCTTCAGCAAGTTTATTGCCTTCATCTTAATTCCCTGCTATTGGAAAGTGAAAAACAAATAGGCTGCAATGTAGAAAAAATAAATAAAATTACAGGCTGGTAAATGTGAGGCCATATGTTGTCATTTTGAGATTTTAAAAAAAGTCCTAAATTTATGATTCAGAAAATTCAATGTGCTTGAAAGTTTTAGGAATATTATCATATTACCTAATTTCACTCTCATACGAAACCTCTGAGATATCTGGATAAACATTAAAAGAAAAAGAAGACAAGACCTGGAGAAACAGTTGGTATGAAGTCAAGTATTGTTAGGTGCAAGGGTCTAAATAAGATTCCAGATCTTTTATATCTTAAGTGAGCATCATTTGCAATATAGGATCTCTGTAACTCTTGGAAAGGTTTATATTTTTAATACATAGTGCAATTTCCCTTTTAAACTTGATAAAAAGGTGCTGACATCTTAGCAATGAAAAACCTTAGATATCTTGACTCTTCAGGCTGTTGCCTCATATTTAAAACTTGGGGATGGGTCAGGATACAGGGAAACTGTTCAGTGTGTTTCGGGGACTAAAGAGTAATCATGCTGTAGAATGCTTGCATCCTACCGAGGCATGTTCAAACATTCCAGATAAGTGTATATTATTGTTATTGAGGAAAACAAACAAATGATATCATCATTATTGGAATAATGGGTACAAATTTCACATGCCCCTAAGTTTGGGTATACAAGAAAATTTAACTTCTTTTTTCTGAATGTGTTTAATTTCCTGAGGGCTTAAATACCATCTTCGCATGGAGGAGAATATCTGATTTCTCCTCTTTTGTTTTTCTGTGGAAACAGTCCTCTCTGGAGTGATAGGTATATTTTATTGAAAGGTGTGGTAGGGTGGGTTCTGGATAGGGATAGAGTGTAGGCATGGAAGCGAGAAATTGTGGATGAAAAGAAATCTTGGTTATTACTTGAAATTATTATCCCATCACATAGACATATGAGGCCAAATTACTATTCACAGGACTGTAGCATAGAGATTCTGTGCCGGAGTGTTGAAAGGGATATATTATTCTTTTTATTTTCTCTTTTCCTCAATCCTCACCCACTAACAGGTGAATAATTGGGCTCATTTTCATTTATTAATGCATTGCGTGGGAATAGATATGCATTTGGAGAGTGATTAACAGAGAAACTTGACAAGTTGTTTCTAGAAAAATAATGGCTGAGGATTTAGTAGACACCCAGAAAACCATAGATATAGCAAATTCAGTCTGGGAATTTAAAATTATCTTCTAGAACACAGTGCTTCTGCTTTTCTAACCAGTCTCTTTTGGTAATATTAAGTTCTCTGCCCTAAATGATCCCAGGCAGAAAAGGTGTAAAATTCCATTGCTTAGAAAATACAGAAAATCATAGACATGCCTGGACCTTCATCTATCCTGGACTATTTAAAGACTATTTGTCTAAATGGCACATGGTCGGAGTTCAACACATCCATTATTTGGGATCTTGTGCAGCTACATATAAAAATGTCAGCAGATTTTAAACTAGTTAAACTGCAGATTGAATTTAGTAATTGTTTGAGTCATAATCATACAAGATTTGAAAATATCAAGGCTTTTGGATATGTAAAATTGCTTCTATGTGCTTAGTAGCTGCTGTATGAAACAGCATTTTCCCCTTACAAGTTAGTATTATCATTACGTGTCCTTGCAACTGTTGACTTTGAAATTTTCTTTCTAAAAGCTCTAAGAACTTACTTTGTAAAAAGGCTGACAAAAAAGAAGAGGGCAAAAATTTAAGTAAGGTTGTATTGACTTTCCTTGGGATGGCATTTTTATTGAGATTTATGAATGATTGTGGAGAAATCATATTAGAGCTGAAAAGGAATTTACAGAGATCATCAAATACAAGTCCTTCATTTTATAAAAAGTGTGTTCATACTATACTATATATCAATTAAATTAAAAATTCAAAGCATAGTGTATCGCCCATGAATAGTAACCGTAGATGAGAGTGATAGACATACTGTTTTCTATTTTTAGAAACATTTGGTCTGCATTTTCAAGGATATTTCAGAGAAAAAAGTCAATATCCCTTGATCATTTATGTTGAAGGTAAATGACTTAAAGGCTGTTTCTCTTAAGGATGGCTGAGAGCTGATCTTTATTGGGCTATTTGTATTTGAATGGTTTCTTGGATGCTTGTCCGAAATGGTTCTCTGATATTTATATTTGCAGCAAATGTTGAAGATTTCCTTTTAAGCTGTAGGATAATTTGGTTTGGTCATGAGTTGGCTATGATTTCCTTAGAAATCCTATTAGGACTTCATAACCAATTATATTTACAGGGTAAGTTTTGGTAAATCAACACTCAGAATATTGAAGAATTTTAGCAGAATGAATGGATTTCAATTCAACTGCTTACCTGCAATTACAATGAGAGTGAAAGAAACATAACTTGGTCCTTTGTCACATTTCAGTATCTTGGTGTGGAGGGTGAGGGTAAACTTTCTCCTTTGCCCTGGAAGATTCACTGAAAGATTAACTCACAATAAGGCAGATTAATAACAGAAAGAGGTTTATGTTAGGAACAGGTGCAGGTTGGCAGTGCTAACCACTGGAAAAGAGGAGGGGGGCCAAAATCAGGAGGTGGGTTAGGTTCTAAATGCTCAAGGGTAAGAACTTGCATTTAGGGATTTTTCCTGGCCAGCAGCATGTGCAGCTCCTGGCTAAAGGTGACCTTTTCTCCATTAACATACATTAGCATAGCAAAATCACACCCACCAGTGCAATGACAGCTTACAATTGTCATGGCAACCCCTGGAAGTTAATCTATAAGGATAAAATTGGGAAGGGCCCTTAGTTCTAAGAATTCTTCACTCTTTTCCTCAGAAAGGTGATGAATATTCCACTCACCATTTAGCATGTCACAAGGTATAGACATAAAAGTAGAAGTGTGGTAAGACCCCCATGTCTTCTCCATTTGTGGAGATAGACCCATTTCCCCTCAGGAAATGACCTTTTGCTTTACACTCCTGTGCTAATAAGCTTGCAATAAAAGCTGCTTGTGTGGAAGTGTTAAGCGTCTGTCATCACTCCATCACACCAGCCTGACTTATAATTCCTTCAAGCCAGGAGCCAAAGAACCGGGGCAACATCTCTAAAAAATCAAAAAATCAACGCTGACAGTTTATTTATGGTGCACATGGGGAGAATCACATGAGTGATTGCCCAATACCCCCGTGGGGTCTAGAAATTTATATACGCTCCTTTTAGAGGGGTGGTGGAGAAGAAGAATACAGGCAATTCTGCTTAGGGGCAATAAATGGTTACTAGGGAGGCTGAATGGATGGGGGAGAAAGATTGACTTGTAAATGAGTCTCTTTGCAAATTAAATTAACCTGAGAGACAGGTATAATATTTAAAATGACTTGGACTGGGTCTGGTTGCATTCTTGATCTTCTTTCCTGCAATATAGTGAGATAATAGGGAGGGGAAGGAGAGATAATTATTCTTTTTGTTGGTCTTGTTTTTGTGCAGATAGAGGGAAATCCCCTTCCAAAGCCCATTAGTCTTTAAGGACATTTAATTCAAAATACACTTTATACCAAGGAATCATATTTTGTGGTGAAATTTCCTGAGCTCCTTCATTGGACAAGTCAATGAAACTTTCTCCATAAAGTTATGGAGATAATTTCCATAAATGAACAAACAAAAAATTTTATTTTTGAAGAATTTGACCTATTGCCTTTGAAAGCTTTATGTGAACTTATAAGTATTTTGTGATTAAGTGGCTGTTACATGTTATGTCTAATGGCTCTTACTTTTTGGTTATGAAACCACCCTTACAAATTAATAAATAGGGGTACAAGGCGAGTACTGTGGTAAAGTCCTAGCTAAAAATAAGGCACAGGCCTAGCTAAAAATAATGATAATAATTAGCCCCTGTCCAGGATTTACTTCTCTATATTTGCCACTCTGCAGCCACATAGCTAGTGGTCATAAAGATTCTTAGCTTTCTCCGTAGATAAGATCACATTTCTGAAACCTAGGGGTAGTTTCTGAGGTATCTTCCAGGTCCCACATTCCAGTGGAACAGCTGACCCACCCAGACCAGTGGCCCATACCAAGGAACTGACTCCACTGGTCTTGTGACCCCCATCTAAGAACCTGATCAGCAAAGAAGACAATTTCTACAACACTATGGTTCCACCCCAAACATAGCCAACTAGCAGCTTCAATTGTCTACACCACATTGTCTTTAAAAACCCTGTCTCCCAAATTCTCAGGGAGGCAAATTTGAGAAACTTCTCCTATCTCCCCACTTAGCGCTATGTGGAAAGTCTTTCTCTGCTGTCATAAACCCTGCTGTCTCAGCATATTGACTTCCTCCTGGGCAGCAGGCAAATGAATCAGGTTGGGCGGCAATAGTTATAAGCCAGTTTATTCCATGAACTTCCACTCAGAAAAAAAATCTGTATTTAAGTTCCCTTCTCTTATTCCCTGGCATGACCCTCCAGTTCACTGAATGAATGAATGAATAAGTAAATAAGTCATTCTAGTCACTGCTGTGGTTTGAATGTGTCTCCCAAGTTCATGTGTTGATCCTCAATGCAATAGTATTGGGAGGTGGGGCCTAAGGGAAGTGTTTATGTTAGGAGGGCTCCACCCTCAAGAATTGATTGATGCTGATTATAAAAGGGCATGAAGTTGAGAGTTAAATCTCTTGCTCTCTCTGCCTCTCTTTCCCCTTCTGCCATGGGATGACACATGAAGAAAGCCCTTGTCAGATTCTGGCCCCTCGATTGTGGACTTTTCAGGCTCCAGAACCATGACCCAGTAGATTTCATTTCATTATAAATTACCCAGTTTGTGGTATTCTGAGTGGCACAAAATGGACTAAAACAGTCACTTATTCACAAATATGTATCAAGCTCCTTTTATGTTGCAAGCACTGTATAACTTAACATTGGGACACAAAAGTGAATGAAACATAACCCTTTCTGTCAAGAACTTTCAGTCTTTGGGCAAAGCTAAGATGTATGCAAGTATCTCTTAATATTATGTTGCTATTATATTGGGAAGCATTAAATAAGAGGTATTTCAGAGTTGTAAGGAGGGAGTGAGACATTAAACCCATACGGTATTTGTAGATGCTGCCTGTGTTTATGTATGTGTGTGTATATATTATATATTTTATAAATATGTGAAAATTTGTATATATGTGTAAAATACAGTGTGTGTGTGCATATGTGCTTCAGAGGTCATGCTTTGTGTTTTATTTTGTTACTAAAGTACTGTGTTAAAACAGCCTCTCCAAGTATTGTTAGGAGAAGTGACTGAATTAGAGAGTTCCCAGATCAATCAATATCCTTCATTCAAATTCCATTTCCAAGCGCTATATGTAGAATTGATGACTTTCTCCTCTGTTCTCTTTGTATACAGTGAACACAAATATGTGGAAAATGCTCCAGAATAGCAAGTATTTTTTGTGTCTTGTAAGCTGTGAACTTTTTGTCTCTTGTAACTCAAAACGAATATATAATCAGAAAATATTTGTTGAATGAATTCATTTGGGAAGCCCAGATAATTAGCACCCCAAATTAATTGGAGATCACTTTGAATATTGTAATAAAGACCCCAAATACATCTTGATGTAAGCAAAATGGAAGTTTATTTTTCTTTCATGCAACATTCTGGTATAAATAGTGTATTTTATGCTATTTTATGATGTCAGGAACCCAAGTTTCCTTTATTTTATTCTTTTTTTTTTTGCCTCCACCCTTCTTTCCAATCTTTTATTCTGTCACCATCCAGAGGGTATTTCCTTTATTTATTTGGAAGATATAATTTACTATATTACCTGAAATCCTGCCAGAGAGAATAAGAAAAGGGAGAATAAGGACTTGCTTAATCACCTTAAGACTATATACTTGAAGTTGACAAATCACTTCCACTCATGTCACGTAGGTCACAATTTGTCATGTGGCTTCAGCTAATTTGAAGTATGGCTGAGAAACGTAAGCATTAGTTGGGCAGCCATATGTCTTAGAATAACTGGATCCAGGTAGCAGTTTCTGCCATAACCTATTACACATGATGTAAGCATAGTGTCTATTACAATGCGATTTATTATGTTATATATTCACTATAAAATCTGGCACTTTCAATTTTGGGGTGTGTGAGATGAAGACCCCAACTCATTCTCTGATGATTTTTCTAGCTGAAGTAGGGGGCTTCTGATGTTCACTGAATTATCAAAATTGTTTGTGGTTATTATAGGAACTAGCATCCTTTTAGAATTTCCATGTATCTTTGCCAAGAAAACAGTTCCTTTCCACGATGGATTGACCTTTAACCCTCCCATTCAGGGACAGAATCCAAATAGAATAGATCACCTATTTTCTTTAATAATTGTTCCAAACTATTTTTTGATTCATAGTTCAATAGGAACTGTGCCAGTCTGCTGAGGCCTGTTGAAGGCAGGGTTACATATTTTTGGTTAAAAATAGGCAGGAATCTTTATTGTATCCATTTTCCTTCATCTTAGTGATACTCGTACCACATGACAGAATAAAAATACATTATTAGCTCCATTTTATACAAGAAGAAACATCAGAAAGATTGTATGGATTGTCAAACATCACAGGGTGTATTTCTAACAGAACTAGATGGTTGGGCACCTGAACACAATTGCATTCTTTTATCTATGTGTCACGTTTCTTTAAATATCTGAGTTGAGGGAGATTTCAGGCACATCTGTGTTTTGTCAGGTTACGTTGTGACTGACTTGGGGCTATTTTGTGGTCATTTCATATAATAGAATAGAATAGAGCTTCCCTTCCTTGGTTGCTCTGAGCTCTAACCCTTCATCGCAACAAGTTTTCTTAGCAGGTGGTGATAATCGAGGAGATGAGGTTTGATGGGACCACATATATGTTTTGTGTAGATGATAAGTTTATTTTCTAGGTAAAAATGGATGCTGATCTCTAATAAACGATGACAGGATTGGTTATTTTCCTCCACACCACATAATTTAATAAGTATCATATTCTTAATGAAGACACATACTTTACACACTGATTCCCTGAAGGGTAAACATGGGTTGTAGATTCAATTTCTACTACAACTCAGTAGTCAGGGAAAAACGCAATGCTGTTGATGAGTCAATCATAAATCTTGTCTTTCTCCTAAGTCTTCTCTTACATATCTTTGGTGGGAAGGTGACTCCTTGACCTTCTGCTGGTCTTCTACAGTGGGTAGTGGCTGGCATCTGCTATCTTTTGGTCTCCAAGATTCACCTTGGTTTCCATTAGCTTCAGATCTCTGAATTCCCTCCATGTCTTTCCTCTAGGCCCACTGACTGAGTGGTGCTGCCTCAGTGTGCCGGGGGTGGGGGCTGGGGGCAGGGGACAGAGCATGCTGCAGTTCCATTTGGCCTGATTGTGGACCTCTGGAAACCAGAAGGGCTCTCAAGCCTTTCTCTGCCTGACTACTTGCACATCTGTGGCAACAGGAGAATGAGGAACGTTATCGTCTTTTTGCTGTGGGCATTAAAAGGGTGAGGGTGTCTCATTTATACTTTGAAAGAATGCCATGAACTGAGTGGTTGATCTGGTGAAGAGGGAGGCAAATATTTGGGGAGAAATTTTACTTGAGCCATTTACTTAACATTCTTTCCGTAGCAAATTCTAAGTGCTATACGTTTAGGACTGGCAAACGTGGAGGTCAGTGAAACAGAAAAGAAATGCAGATTTGAAATATATATATGTGTGTGTGTGTGTGTGTATATGTCTATTGGATGCACATATTACATATTTGCAATGGGACTCCTGTGAGATCTCAGTGCTGGACCCAACCAGCCAACATACAGATCCTAGTTTCCTGGTCAACTTTACTCATATGACAAATGAATTATTACCCTGCCAACATTACAGCTATCATTAAGTTAAAAATATATTTGGGTTACTCTTTTTCTGTCCTTCCTCTCATCCACACTCCTTGAAGAAAAGGCGGGAGACAATTTTGTTGTTGTTTTCATGTGTCCAGTAATGGTCATAAAAGCAGAGAGATTCTTTTTTGTGTAGATTTTAAGGAGACACAAAGATAGGCACATTACAAACTAATGACAGAAACCAGAAGCACTTCTCTGGGTGAATGATGCACTTGTATTTAATCAACTGTTGCAAAGTGAGCATAGTACACCAGGTCCGAGCTGCAGTCCACAGAAAACAGGCAATGTAGTCAAAGAATTCTGGAGAATTCCAAACATTATGCTTCACTCTTGAAACAATACAGATTATCAGGTCTTGCAGTTAAGAAACCTGATTTTGCTCTACACGCTTTTGCCCATGCTTATTAAAACAGAAGATCATTGTACTTTAATTAATTTTTTGTGGGACACCTCACAGAATCATTCAAGAAATGTTGAACTCTGGAATACATTTCACATTGTAGCTTGTCGATTTTTTTTTCCTCTATCAAGGAATTGCTCACAATTCCAATTTTTTTCCTCAGAGGTTGATACTTATGTATTTTACCAATTCTTTCCTTGGCTTCATGGCAGACTGCTGCTACTCTCTCAGAATAATAGGTGAATTTTGAGGCCAGGGCCCTTCTGAGGCTGCACCAGATGTGTTGTTTCGCCTTTAGCGAAACTGTATTAGACCTTCATCAGCATATGTATCCTTGTCATAGAGAGCAGATGAGAGGTTGTAGAGCAGCTTGAATTCCAGCCATTTTCATGAAAAGCAGCAAATAATGGGCATTAAATATTTAATTAGACAGGGAACATTCCAGATTGGAAGGGATTCAACTGCAACTTTTATAGAGCAAGTATTCAATTTGCATCTCTGAGTGAAAAAACACCAAGTGATCCCTCTGTAAATTATGCAGTAAAACTATTCATTCCACACAATATCTTTCAAGCACCAAATATGTAAGTGGATATACTGGAGATAATTAACACTCCTCTTACCTTCAGATAAAATCGTGAATGAGTTTTACAGGATTTCTTCCTTCTCCAATGCGGGTGAATACAGATTGGATGGAGTCACTGAACAAATCAGTGGAAGGCACTGGGTTCTCAGAAGTGAAATCGCTTTGAAAGATGGAAAACCTTGGTTCTTGTGCCAGCTCTGGCTCTAAGTATTTGTGCCGCCTTGGACTAGCCACAGCTGTCTGAGCCTTAGTTTCCTCATCTTAGTTTTCTCATCTTTAAACTGAATGACTTGTCTATATAAACTTAATAGACAAAGATTAAGACCTCACACATATTTCTGCAGACTTCATGTAATTGAGAAATGAAGCCACACTGCCTCTGGGAAAGGGTCTGTGGAGAAGTTAAGATTGTACCACAAATGATGAAATATTTTGAATTTGAATTACCATATGTAAAATGATTAAATAGAAACTGCTTGAAAAAGCTTCTGAGGTCAGTGCTTCTCTGTTGTTTCTGCTATAGGTGTTGCTTTAAGTCAGCATGTAGAGTAAGTCATGAAGGTTTAGGTGCAGGTTGCCACAGATACTCCTCTAGGCCCTCCTGTAGAAGACAGTGAGAGAACATGAAGACAGACTGGCCACTTAGATCCCTCCTAAAAGGTGGTATTTACTTTGATCAGTATTTGTTAATTTGTGATCCTGGACCAGCATCCTGAGAATTTGTTAGAAAGAAACACTCAAGCCTCACCCCGGGCTTACTGAATCAGAACCTCTTTGGTTGGGCCCAGTAATGTTTCAACTAGCCTTTCAGGTGATTCTTAAACATTAAAGTTTGAGAACTGCAGTACTTGACCATTTCATTGTGGCCTGCAGTCTT
>CM052436.1:109420151-109449820 GCA_028533085.1 Varecia variegata
TACTGACAAAAATAAAGTCATTTCATTGATTTACAATAAAAAAATGGAACTATCAGGCAGACCAGAAATATATGTCCTTCTAATCAACATATTTTTTTTCCTATGGGCAATTTTATGGGAAACCAAATTATCAGAATGCAACTTGGAGAACATTTTCTAGTTCCAAGGTTTTGGAGTATAAGTCTAAATATTTTATACTGTGGGCATTGCTAAAGTCTTAGTGAATTTATAGTCACATAATGGCAAGGAAATTGGGGAGGCAGTGTCTCTGTCACCCAACCAATAATCTATTCAATATTGTTGAATAGAAATATAATGCAAACCACATAAGCAATTTCAAATTTTCTAATAGCCATTTTAAAAAGGTGAAAAGAAATAGGTGAAATAAATTTTAATATTAATAATATATTTTATTTAACTCAATAAATCTAAAATAGTTAAAATGTAATCAAATAGTTAAAAATGTAATAGTTAAAAATGTAATCTAAAATAGTTATATATTTTTTAACTCTTTGAAATCTCATGTGTATTTTACACTTATAACACATCTCAGTTCAGACTAGCTACACTCAGTGAATGGCTACCACACTGTATATTTTGACCTAATCTTTATATTCTATTCCAATTTTGTTATAAAATTGATTTGGTGAGTCATAATAACATTTTTTTTAGATAGAGAATAAAATAATTAAGAATGGGATAATACAGGATGGAAAATATAAAAATGCATTTGTTTAGGGGTGCATGTGTATAAATATGTGTTCTAGGTTATGATGTAAAATGTATTTTTTACTGTGAATCACATTTTAAAAGTTTGATAGCCTCTTTTTTAAATTGATTTAATTTATTCCTTTGTCAGGTTATTCTATAATAGAGACATGTCATGTTCCGCTCATCTATTTCCCTATTGATGGATATTTAAATTGTTTTTTCTTTTTTCTCTGGTATAGAAAATGCTGCAAAAAACATGTCTCCTTGTATACTTGTTCTAGTGATTTTTGGGGGGAGTAAATACTTAAAAATATAATTGCTATATCAACCGTTAGAGTGTGTGGGCTTTCAGTTGTGTTTTAATGTCATCGATGTTCTCCAATGTGGTTGTATTTATACCTTCAACAGCAGTTTATGAGAATACATGTCTTCATGCATCCTTACCAGCACTCATTTGATAATTTCAAAGGTTTTAATTTTGTAAATCTGACTTGTAGAATACTATGTTGTTTTAATTTGCATTTCTCCCACTACTAGTGAGGTTAGACCAATTTTTCTTTACTCTTACTTTAAGAATTTTTATTAAGTTATACATGAATATAGCTAAAGAACTATATAAGTAGTGTTATATACATCCTTGTGTGCAATCTTAAGGAAATCAACCACTTCCTTTCTTCATTTTTTTCCTTCCTGATAGCAATGACTTCCAACTCTTTTGTCTCTTTATTTTGACATTAGTTGATATTAGATGTTGTTTATTAGATATTTTCATATATAGCTATCTAAATATGTTTGAATTGATGTCTTACAACAATGAGGATTTAGCATTTTTTCTCCCCACCTCCTATCCCATTTCACTGTCACATCCTTCATATTTTCCACCCTCTCAATATAATAATTATAAATAGATCAATATCCAATGCTTGCATTTTTTAATACTGTGTAAGCACTATTGAAGGTTTAATCATGTAATACTACGAATACTTTTCCTCACCATATGCTTTCTTTGCTGCACAAGGTTAAATGTTGGCTTCTTTTTTTACTGATTTTAAATTTACATACTTATCATTAATTCAACCTAAACTCTCCAAAAGTTGCCTGTTAATAGATAGCAAGACTTTTGGATGCATCAGGGATTCTCGCAAATTCATCTTTCCTCAAATCTTTTGACCTACTCTTATATCAAAGGGCTGTCCCTTAAGTCTGATGATTAGCTTTATCTTGGGGAACTTCTTTTGCTTTGCTCCTCTGTTGTAACTTCTTTTTTCTTATTCCTTCCTCTTTCTGATTTATTCCTTAATTTTCATTGAGCAGAGTGCCATATTAAGAAATAATGAATGGAAGGAAACTTTTTAGAGAACTTGTAGGATTGAAAATATCATTTATTTATGTTACACTTAATTGATAATTTTGTTGAGTATATTCCTTATGTAATGAAAAGGCATTATCTCATTGTCTTCAAGCTTCCATTGTTGTTGAGAATTCCAAAGCCATTTTGATCCTTGATCATTTGTGATTTTTGTTGTTTTGTTTTCAATTTCTTTCCTTTTGGTGTTCAATTTTCTTTATTTTAGGACTCTTACTAATTGTATATTTACCTATTGGACTAATTTCCATTTTCCTGTTATTTTTCTCCTGTATTCCATCTCTTCATTTTTTGCTTTACTTTCTTGAAGAGTTTTCGTTTTTATTTTCCACTCTTTCTTTTGAGTTTTATTTCTTTATTCATATTTTCATATGTAACAGATTTTTGTACTCTAGACTTTTTTTCATGATCAAAATACTTCATTCAACACACACACACACCTATTGTTGCTGCTGTTGTTAATTTTTTCTTAATGTAAATAGTCTCTTGACTGCATGCTTGTTTGGATCTTTCATGTTAAAGAATTTTCTCAGAACTCTCGTGCTCCTTGGTTGCCTACATACGAGAATGTTCCAGTGAAAAAGTCTATTATAAACTACGCTTACTGAAGGGCAGGGAATTACCGACTGTGAGCTTCTAGGTCTTTTGTGGTGGAACTCCTCAAGAAAAGCATCTTTAGGTCTTCCCTCTTGGGCTGCTCCGACTCTGCAGAAAAGCAAGTTCCTATCTCTTGCCTAGATTATTGGAAGGCCTGGTTCCCAGCATTCTGGGAGCAGAGTGAAGGAAGACACTAGGAATTTTAGTATGCTCCCTGTTTATTTAATTTAATGTTAAATTTTAATTAACATTTTCATGCCCCTATTTTCAGTATGACACATCCACCTTAACTGTATACAGTGTCTCCTAGTCCAGAGGCCCTCTGATTTTATATTTCCAAGAGATTAAACTTCCTGTTTTCTGTCAGAGTGTTTGGCTGCTGGATCAGGGGAGAAGAGGTGGGAAACAAATGGCCTCTTAAAGGGTTTTCACCAATCTTCTTTATATTAGCAACCAACCTTTCACCTCCATTTCCAGAGGTACGTGTTACCACCAATTCCTGAGCATTTGAGGGATTCTGTGGTGTAGATGAATCTATTTTGAGTTTTTCCAATTGAGCTGAAAGAGCTGAGTTACATAAATCATTCTACTTCTCATTTTTTTTTCACTCAGTAATGTATTTCTAAGACCCACCCATGTTACTGTGTGTTCCTCTGCATGCATCTCATATGCTTCATGGTATCCATCTGCTGTGATGTACCTAATAAGTTGTAAATGTTATACAAATCATCACCTGCCTTATAATTTTATCATGTTTTATCATTTAAGAATTTTAAATTTTATGTAGTAAAACTTCCCTTCCTTTTCTTTATGTTTACATTATATTTTGTTTAGCTTTAAAACAAATAAAATCTTGTTTAAGAAAATATTTCCAACATAAGGAAATGCTATGGGCAGAATGTCTGTGTCCCCCAAAAATCCATATGTTAAAATATTAACCCCACTGTGATGGTATTAGGAGTTGGGGCCTTTGGTAGATAAGTAAGTCATGAGGGCAGAGCCTTCATGAATGAAATTAATGACCTTATAAAAGAGGCCTGAGAGAACTCCCTCTTCTCTTCTGCCATGTAAAAACACAGCAAGAAGGCTCCGTCTGTGATCCCAGGTATCAGTACCTCCCCAGACATCAAATCTGCCAGCACCTTGATCTTGGACTTCAGCCTCCAAGAACTGTGAGCAATAAATTTGTATTGTTTATAAGCTACACAGTCTATGGCATTTTGTTATAGCAGTCTAAATGGACTAAGACATAAGGTAACAATGTATCTGCTTCTAATTTCTTCTGATGAATCTCCAGATGGTTTCTAATCTATCTGGAATTCATTTTTGTTTATAGTATGAGGCAGAGATTTGAATAGCATTCATTTGGATAACATTGTTCCAACACTATTTATGGAATAGTTTGTTTTTTCCCCATGACTTACAATGCCACTTAACGTATACCAAGTTCACATAAATAAAATCGGTTTTTGTTTTCTTTTTATATAAACTTTTTATCCTACTCTATTGAACTATTTACTTATTCATCTACCAAAATAACATAAGTATTTAATGTTATTAAGAGCTTTTACAGTATCTATTAGGATTACCATGTGCTTTATCTTCTTTAATATGTCAAAAAGTGATTATGTTAATAGATATTCTAATTTAAACTCTTTAAATTTTATTATTATTTATTATTAACATAATGATGTTACATATTTTTCTGTGGATTTTATTATTAATGTTTATCATTGATTAAAGTTTTTATATTTCATTTTGGAGTTTTGCTTTTGTGTTCAGAAAGGGCATTGGCTTGTAAATTTTCTTTATTGGGTTATTCTTGTCTGGCTAGTGTTTTTGTCCTGCTTAGACGTGATAGCATCATCTCCAATATTATTGAACAGTTTGTATACTTCGGAGTGTTTTTTTTTGAAATTTGTTATATGTTATCCATAAAGTTATATGGGCATGCTGTCTTCTTGGTTGTGGGTATTTGAGTACTTTTAAAATATATTTTCAGGTTATTTGTCTAATCAACAACTTTTTTACTTCTTGAGCCAATTTTGGTAATTAATTGTTTTTGCAGTCAATTTCTTTGTTATTTAGGTTATCAAAATTATTTATGTAAAGTTGCATATAGTATTTATTTTAAGTAAAAAATAATCTCAATAGCTGTTATTTCTTGTTTTTCTTCCTAATGTTATTAATGTCTTTTGTATGTTTTCTTCATCATAACTGAGAAAAATTATTATATTTTATTGATGTTTTCAAAAACAATTTTTGATTTTATTCTTTAACATATATTTATTATATTTTCAAGTTTATTTTTTAAAAATTCTGTGTAAACTCCTCTTAATTCACTTTTCTTCTTTTTTCAAATTCTTGATTGGAAAGCTTAGTTTATTCATTTAAGCTAAAATAAAATCATTTACGACTGCACATTTTTCTCTGAGAACTGTTTTGGCTAAATCCCGTGGTGTTTTGTATTTCATTGCTTTAGTGGTCATCGTTTCTAAATAATGTAAGATAGTGTTTTGTTCATTTCTTTGACCAAAGAGTTATTTGGAAATGAGGTGCTTAACTTAAAGATATTAAGATTTTGTTGGGGCAGGTGAAGGACATATTTTTTAACAAAACTTTTTATTTTATGAGTTTTAGATTTATAGAGATGTTGCAAAGACAGTACAGAGAGTTCCAGTATATACCACATCCAGTTTCCCATGTCATTAACATATTTTGGTAGTATGATACATTTGTTACAACAAATGAAACAATAATGATACATTGTTATTAACTAGATTCCATATTTTATTCAAATTTCTTAGTTTTTACCAAATGTTTTTCTGTTCCATGATCCCATCCCAAATATCACGTTACATTTATTGGTCCTGTCTTCTTAGGCTGCTCTAGACTACGGCAGCTTTTCAGACTTTTTTGTTTTTGTTTTTGATGACCTTGACAAATTTGAAGAGTTCTGGTCAAGTTATTTAGAATTCTTTTGACTTCAGGTTTATATAATGTTTTTCTCATGACTAGACTGGGCATATATGTTTTTGGTAGGAAGACCACAGAGGTAAAATGCCATTCTTAGCATATCTAATTAAGGGTCTACAATCACTTGACTGAAGGGTTCCTAGGATGTGGGACATTCAGTGCCCAAACCAGGAAAATAGGCAAACTGTGACCCATTAATCACCCTATTCAGGTGTTCTTCCAGGTACTATAGAGAGGGCATAGCCTGCCTAGCCACTCCCTCCAATATTCAAGCCTTTATTTTTGTTGTAAATAAATAATTAAGATATAATATATTTATTAGTAAATTATAATTTTCATTTTATTATTAATATCTCTCAGTATTAATCTCCTAGCATAGGGTAGGAAAAGTAAATAGAAATAGTGGCAAGATTATTGATGTACTTAATAGTAAAGATGACTTTCATAATTTCCACTAGTGTTTCATTTTTGAAAGGCTTAAGGATCACTGAAAATGTAAGGTTAAGTGAAGAAACTAGAGTTATTACTGTGTCCTGAGCTGAATGCACCTCAATAGCCACAAAGCAGTGAAATCTGGAAGGACAGAGTTGCCATGTATCTTGGGGCTTATTATAAGCTAACAAGTCTCCCTTCCTGTCTGCTGCCTCTCCTCCCTTCCTTCTGTAGCCTCCCCTCTTTCCTTCCCTTCTCTCCCTCCTTTCTTCCTTTTCACTATTTTCTTCCATGTCTTCCCCTTCTTCTCCTGTTCCTTCTCTCTCTCTCTCCTTTATTTTGAAAATCCACAGGGAAAAGAAATTCCCTGAGAAACTGTTGTTGTGGGCTATTATTAACATCCTTGAAAGAATATTGGAGGGTCTTCCACATGACAAGAATCTCCGTAGGCTGTATCTTTTAAGCTAAAGAAATAAAAAAAGTAATCAGCATTGCTGGTTTATACCCGTTTCTGATTCTATCGAGGAATACTTTGGGGATCCCTCCCTCAGAGCCTGCCCCACAGCTGAGTGCCAGCCTGGCTCACCAGAGTGCTATGTGTGTCCTGCCTACCCTATCATTAACTCTCCTTTGCTCTTCTTCACCCTCCTATCTCCACCACGTGGCTCTCATTTGTTTTCCTCCATACCAGGAGAATAACCAGATAGAGACCCAGATATCTCCCCACAGTGATGCCAGGAGATGCCTAATTCTCTCTCAAAAGTTACAAGGATACATCTGGATCCTTTCATCTCTGCAGTGGAACCTGCCCCTTGCCTTAGCCTGCATTGCCTAAATTCTCAAGACAAGTACCACAGGGCACAGCAGTCTCCGTATTAATAGAAACACCCATCTTTTAAAAGGATTCAGATGTATGTGATGTGCTTTGGAGAGCTTTTTGATTTATTACTGAGGAGAATTTGCTTTAGTATATTTTTGGTTTGGCTTCTAAGTATTAATATTTGATTTTTTTCACTTCCCCCACCCATCCCCTTTCTTTCCCTTGAGTGTAGCCGCCTGAAACTTTGATGTCTGAGAGTGTATGGACATTTCCTGTATCCTCCCTCAGAGTTAGACTGATGTCTGTGTGCTTTACTTCCCTCTATGCAGTAGTTGGTGGGAATTGTGAAACTTGTAGCTTCTCTCTGAATTTTCCTTACATTTTAGTCCCCTCCTACCCCTGTACCCTCTACTCAAACGCCTCAGTGTGGCTTGTCTGTCATTTCTTTGCAGATTAGTTTGAGTGTGTGAGTATGTAAAAGGTATAACTATTTCATAATTGTCTGGATATAATATTTATAGGAAACAAATAACCAAACATTTTGTAGAATTCCTGGGATCTGCTCTGAGTAGTAGGCTTGTGGGCCTTTGATCATGCATAAAAACAGAAATGTAAAGTAGGGCTGAAAGAGATTGTCACCAAAAGGCAGTTTGAGACAATAAAAACAAAAATCTTAGAAGAGGTAAAAAAGATATATTAGGTTTATGTCATCACAGTTTTAGCTTAGATGGGAGTCAGAATTTTAACTTAATTTGACAGTCTTTTGCATCCTGCTTATTGCAGTATTTTGGGCTAAGTTATTTTGAGGATGCCTTAGGATCTGAGTTTGACTCTCTATCAGCATGCTGCTTTTATTTTCATTCTTTTTTTTAGCACTTCATATTTTCTTTGTGATTTTCTAATCATTGATATTTTTATGGGGAAAAAAAGATGCTATATACCTTCCTGCCTGGCCAAAAGGGTAATTAGTTTAATGAAGAGTCTACTTAATGAATGGGCTATTTTTATAAATTGTGTGTGGGGGGGCAGAGTAAAGGGAAAGCAACAAGATATAATGAAATAACCAAGGGTGAGCAATAGTAGGAGACTGCTACCATCCCAAGGACTAAGGGCCAATGACAGTAATTATTCCTAACACTAGTGAGAACTATAGCTTTCATTAAAGAGCAAAGAGGTTGTCTGGTGGGAGTTGTGGCCTTTGGTAGAAAAACCCAGCCACTGCCAAATTGTGTTTGGTTCAGGTTTAGTTTGAAATGCCTTTGAGATTGCCAAGTGGAAATTTCAATTAGCTGGAGTGTATGAAACTGGAGCTCAGGAAATTAGGTTTGGCTGGAGACATCCCATTGAAAGTCTTTGGAATATGCACAATACATAGAACCATAAACATGGATGAGATAATTTAGAAGAGAATTTACAGTAGTAACAGAAGTGATTTCCCCATGGGGAACTCAAAATACACAGAAACTGGGTAAAGAAATAAGAGTCAGCAAAGAGACCCAAAGCAAAGTGGGAGAGTGGCACTAAAGAAAGGAGAAGAAATCTTGGAGAATTTGTTTTCTCTAAGTCAGTGTAAGGAAATGTTTCAAGAGGAAGGGAAGGGTTTAGCCTTTTGATATGTTACTGAGAGGTCAGGTAAAGATTTGGATGGAGAAAATGCCCTTGGAATTTAGAGATATGGAGGTCATTGGTGGCTGCTCCAGTTACTAATGCATGACGTCATCATTTTATTGTGCCTCTGGATTCTGTGGATCAGGGATTCAGATGGGGGGGCAATAGGGATGTTTATTTCTGTTCCATGAGGTCTGAGGCCGCCATTAGAAAGACTGAAAGGCTAAGAGTGACTCCACAGTTGGAGCCTGGAATCATCTGCAGGTTTGCACACTGACATATCTGTTAGTTGCACATGGGGACTGGGAGACCAGATCAGCTAGTCCCAGTGACTGCACATGGCCTCTCCTTGCAGCGTGGCTTGGCTTCCACACCGTGTGACAGCTTTAAAGGCAAGTAGACATTTTACACGGTGTGTCAGGGCTACAGGACACATGGTTTCAGAGGGCAAGGCAGAAGCTTCACTTTTTGTGACCTAATCTTGGAAGTCACCACATTGTATTGGTTACAAGTGAGTCACAAGTCTGGTTAGATTAAAGAGGAGAGGGCATAGACCTCACCTCACTACTGGAGAAATGTCAGAATATTTGTAAACATATTTTAAGACCATCATCAGGACTTTAATCAGTCCCAAAGGAGAGCAAAACACAGACTGAAGGGGATTGCAGGGTAGTAGAAAGTGAGAGGCACTGATTGAACACGGACTAATTTTATAATTAAAGTTAATAAATGAAAACTTTTTAAAAAATTGAATCTGATATAAAGAGGACACAAAAATATGAATGAATTTTAATATACCTCAAAATAGTGACAGCTGATTTGAGTCTACATTTGGAAATCATAGCTGCACATACAGCCTTTCAATAACTGTCTCAAAATATCTTCCAAGTAGTAATTTTTTTTAAAAAAATTAAGCTACAAACTCCTAGTGTAGTAAATAGAAAGGAGTATCACACCAGTTTAACAGACGGAGCAAAAAAAGGGTAAATACATTTCTGGACCTTCATAGTAAGGCTTTGGCAGTGTCAAAAATAAAAGCAATACTTGTGATTAGTGTGTTTGGTCCTTATATGTGAAGAGTTGTGCACCTGAAAGGCAATCAAACCCTGCTCTCATGAAGAATATTGTTCTAATTTCCTCAACAATTTTTGAGTTTCTCTTCTAGTTTTAAATTCTGTTTTACTTTAATAATAACCTCCAAAATTTGCATGTAGAAAATATACATCACACATGTACTTATATATCATCAAAACTCTATGATGACATAGCTATAAATATTTAGCTAATATCACATCTTGAAAAAATAAGAAGAAATTTGCCACATAATAAATCCATAAATATCTTTAAAACTCAGCAATTATTTTTTTCTTCCATTGTGTAGTTAAAGCTCCCAAAGCTCAGTTAGGTACACAAACTTTTTCTATTTATTTCCTATAAAATGTATCACATGCTGATTTGTGGGGATGGAAAAGTAGTTATCAAAAATGAGCCTGAATTGCTAGACTTGTGTCTGCCTGGGAGGGTGCTAGTCCACCAAAAGTAAAAAATTCTATATTTTTAAAATACTATGTGATTGGGAGATGTCATTTAGCTGTAAATATGTATGCACAAAACCCACTATTTCTGTGAGCTGAAATTTCCCATAAGAGCAATTTCTTTCCCCCCAATTTGTTTTAAAGGGATTTCTGAGTCTCTTAAGGCAAAAGCAATGTTTGATAGCAGTGAAGTAGATGACATGAACTGAATTATAATTTAATATATATGATTTTAAATTCACTTTGTTAAGTAGACCCACATCCCTTTAACAAAACCAGACTTAACAGTTTCTTATGCCATTAAATATACACTTGTTTTTTTCTAAATTGTGGATATTTAGAACTTAAGAAGGAAGGAAATAGAGAAAAAATGTATTTGTATTAGGGGTTGGAGTGTTCATAGGGAAGGAATAACTTTTAAATTTTTACTCATTTAACTCTTAGCAGATAAGTGTTTTAAGGGTTTCTCTAAAGACGGTAAATAGAAGAGATTGAGAGCTAGCTGCTAGCTGTCTACGAGACATTTAAGAAGGCCAGAGGAAAGTCAGTTTTTATAACTAAAATAGAAATGTAAACTCTGGTTTTCATTGTTAATATTCATTTCTTATCTTATTTTTCAGAATATTATGGGGGTACAAATGCTTTGGTTGCATATATTACCTTGGCACTGCCCCAGTCAGAGCTACAAGGATGCCCATACCCCAGACAGTGAGCACCATACCTGTTAGGTGTAAGTTTACCCATCCTCTCCTCTCCCCTACCTGCCAGACACCTGATGACACCTAACTTCCATATGTGCACATAAATGTTGTTCAGTTAATACCAATTTAATGGTGACTACATGTGGTACTTGTTTTTCTATTCCTATGATACTTCACTTAGAAGAATGGGCTCCAGCTCCATCCAGGATAATACAAGAGGTATTAATAGCTCACCATTTTTATGGCTGAGTAGTACTCCATGGTATACATATCCACATTTTATTAATCCACTCATGTATTAATGGGCACTTGGGTTATTTCCACATCTTTGCAATTGTGAATTGTGCAGCTATAAACATTCTAGTGCAAATGTCTTTATTATAGCATGTGTTTTTTCCCTTTGGGTAAATACCCAGTAGTGGGATTGCTGGATCAAATGGTAGTTCTACTTGTAGTTCTTTGAGGTATCTCCTCCATATTATTCTCCATAGAAATTGTACTAATTTGCAGTCCCACCAGCAGAGTATGAGTGTTCTTATCTCTCCACATCCACATCAACATTTGTTGTTTTGGGACTTTTTGATAAAAGCCAATCTCACTAGAGTTAAGTGATATCTCATTATGGCTTTGATTTGCATTTCCCTGATGATTAGAGATGTTGAGCATTTTTTCATATGTTTCTTGGCCATTAGTCTGTCTTCCTTTGAAAAGTTTCTGTTCATGTCCTTTGCCCACTTTTTAATGGGGTTGTTTGATTTTTTTCTTGTTGATTTTCCTGAGTTCTATATAGTTTCTAGTTAGCAGCCCTTTATCAGATGTGTAACAGGCAAATATTTTCTCCCATTCTGTAGGTAATCTATTCACTCCAATGATAGTTTCCTTGGCTGTGCCGAAGTTTTTTAATTTAATCTAGTCCCATTTATTTATTTTTGTTGTTGCTGTAATTGCTTTTGGGGTCTTCATAAATTCTTTGCCTAGGCCAATGTCTATGAGAGGTTTTCCCATATTTTCTTCTGGAATTTTCCCTATATTTCTTGATTAGGAAAAAAGCTATTTACAATGTTGAAGAACCTTAAAAACTCAATTCTACCAGTTACACAAGATTTTGGTTAAGGTGACAGGCAGCATCGACAAGAATGGCTAATTATGTCAAATTATAGCTTTTAAAATGCCAAATGAGATCTCATTTCAGATTAAGTCCTGTTCAGGCCTCAGCTGGGTTTCTAGTAGAAAACCTACTCTTTAAATTAGATTGAAACGTTTAACTAGGGAAGAAAGAAAATAGTACTGAAAAAGAATAAGAATTAATGTCAGATATATGGCATAACCTCTTACATGGCCCATCTCTGATTGTAATCATTTGTGGATTGCAAGAAATAACTGCAGAATCATTATGTAATAAGGATTGTTTTTATCCCTGGACCCTGTGGTCCAGTTTTCCTCAAAACTTTATCTAATGCTGAGTATAGTCTTTTATAAATATATACTGTTTCAGTTGGTTATTAGTGTGAAACAGAATATTCCAAAACTTACTGCCTTAAAAAACAACTATTTATTACTTCTCAAAGTCTATGGTACAACTGGGCAGTTCTGCTCATCTGGGTTGGGCTTGGCTGACATCAACAGGCCTCAGTCCTGTGCCTACAGTCATGGGCTGGGGGCTGGCGGGTCTAGGAGGGCCTTGGCTGGGGTGACTTGGCTCTGTTTGGTGCCATCCATCTAACAGTCAGCCCGAGCCTTTCTGATGATAGTGGAAGAATTCCAAGAAAGACTGTGAATTTGTGCAAGGTCTTTTGAGGCCTGGGCTTGGAATTGGCATATGGTCATTTCTGCTGCTTCTCTTAGCCAAAGCAAGTCACAAAGCCAGCCCAATTCAAGGGGTGCAGAAGTAGACTCCACATCTTGATGGGAAGAGGTCCAAAGTCCCATTTCAAGGCATGTATAGACAGGGAGGGGTGGAGAATTGCAGTCATTTTTCCTCCAATCTTCCAAATATATTCTATAAAATACAAACTGCCCATTATCATATAAGGTCTTTGCATGCATTCTTTATTTTCCCCAGCAAGAGGCATGCATATTCTTTCCATAATTTCTTCCACAAATTATATTTTTCACAAATACCTTCAAGCACTTGCTCTTATTTCCTTTAGAAAAATTATTGAGATTATCAACATGAGCCCTTCACTTTCCATTGCCATCATTTTCAAGTTGCACAAATACTCTCTTGAATAGGATGAACATTCGTTTGACATTCCTAAGCAGGCTTACATTAATTTTAGTTCCCCACTGAATTTCAAACAGGAGCCTCCACATTGACATTAAAAAATATTAACATTTGCAGTGGCAGTGCAATCTGCTGAGGCGTGGATTGTTGCTCTGACTCGCCACGTCTTTCCCCTTGTTCTTTTTTTAGAAAGAGCAAAGCAGAGGGATTTGGCAGGGCAATTGAAACTGCCACTCAGAGCAGCTCCGGAGAAGGAAGGCTAGTCTGACCATATTGAGTTCTAACTGGCAGCAACTCCTTCGTTCAAGGTCTTTCTGTGGAAAGGCAAAGCTGGCTGGGCCCCTCACCCGCACTGAAGTCTGTCCTGTGTGTCAGAGATAACTTCCCAGCCATAAAACTGCAGCTACTTTTAATTTTTCCGAATGCTTCTAAAACAGCTCCTTTTTAATCTGTTCTTTTGCCCCAAGTGAGATTTTCCCCCTTTGTTGTTGACAATAATGCAGTCAGTGAAAAGAAGCCACGCTTCTGATTGAGGTGAGGGCAGATAAGTTGTTCATAACATTTTTTTTTTTCCAATTGAGCCTTTCATGCCCTTCGTGGACAAGAAAAAGTGTAATAGGGAGAATTTCCTTCTGAAGCTATTTTCCACCCCTTTCAGCCTTGCTTATTTTTATCGTGTCCCATCGCCATTATTACCCATTATATTTATATCTGTGTTTAGCAGGCAGACTTGCTTGGTGTCTATAAAGGTGTAATGAGCAATTTGGGTTAATGATTTTCTGCAGCTGCTCAAAACAGTTGGTACTAACGTCATCGTTTACGCCTTCCAAAAGAAATCTGAGCAAGGCATCAGATGTGGACCAAATTGGCTTTGCCTGTTGAATGGAGGAAGCAAAAGCATGGATGGGGGTGGCGTGTGTGTGTAATAACTGTTCATGCATCTTTCATTCCCTAGTTGGATGCATGCTAGCAGGGGAGCCTCTCTCATAAAACAATCTTCAGCATTGGGAGAAAAATCCGGGTTCAGTGTTTCTACTCAGCAGCATATTAGCTATGCGACCTTGAGCAATCAGTTTAACTTTTCTGAGACTCAGTTCCCTTCTCAGTGAAACCGGGAATACTGAATACCAAATACCTCCTAGGATGGTTTTAGGACAGAAGAGAGACACGTATGCAACCATGGTGGACAGTGGCACTCAAGGATTGTTACTGGGATACATGTTTAGAGTTCTTTTCCTTAGGTTATGTGCCCAGGTACAAATCAGAAAGTCTCTCCACATATAGAAACCTCCACATATATTTTTCTCAGCACATTATCTATTTAAAGGTCTCTCCTACAGATGTTAATTCTAACTTTCAGTTTTCCCCATTTTCAATTCCTGGCTCCTCTCTGTATTATGGAAGCAGAGTAACTTAATGACTATTTTACATTGTGTGGGTTATCTTCATACTTTAGGAATCCAGACTTTGACAGGAAAGTAATTTAAATTTGGCAGCCTGTAGACTCACAGAGGGACAGTTCTAGATAAAATATTGAAAGAGAAATTTGCGCTAAATTTCCTCCCAGCCCCAACCACCTCTCTAAAATATACATGTGATGGTGAGGGTATTCTTCAATGCTCTCTCCAGGCCTGTCCCCGCCCCTTTATGATAGTCTGTGCTCTGAAGGCTGCTTGAGTTCCTTGCACCAGAACTCGTTTGATGCATTCCCCATTGGTAGAAACCATGCCTACCCATCTCTCATTGACATCTGTAGCCCAGAGCCAAGCATATATTGGGCTCATAATCACTGCTTGTTAAATGGATAGACATGACTGTGAAGAGATAGCCAATCCGCTCAGTTAATTGGAGCTAAAGGGTTAATTAGTGTAAGTGATTTCATGGATTGTGTCTCCCAGACTTCAAATTTGCCTTCTGGCTGGTACCTTACAATGTCATAATCTGTGGAAGTGGCAGATGGTGGGAAAGCTTTATGACCCTGGGCCAGGCCTTGAGGGTGTGTGAGGTGGGTGGATATTTCTGCACACGTAACCTTGATATGCTGTTCTCACAGTTTTGTGAGGGCTGAGGCACATGCTAGTACTTCTTTGGCTGAAGAAATGGAAATTATTTTCCCCCACCATTACCCAAAAAGTTGCTTAGAACATTTTAATTTCATGGTTTTATAAATGCTCTGGAAACTAATGACCGGTGTTTATTGAGCCCCAATCTTGGCAGACACTGGGGAAAGGGCTTGGCAAATGCAGCTTCATGGAACCCTAATAAACAATCCTATATGTAGGTGATATTTTTAATTTTTGTTTTATGGATGGGGAAACCAAGATACAAGGAAATTAATAAATTATATATAAAGTTACAGTAAGTAAACAGAAAAGCCAGGGATCAAACCTAGATATTTTGGTTCCAGATTCCATGCATTAGCTACTGTATTATAATGGCTAAGAACACAGAAACATCTGAATAAATATTTCCTGGAGACTTGGAGGGAATAGCAGAGTGATCAATAAATTGCTGTTGGCCTTTATAGCAACTGTGGGAAATATACTTACACAATAAGAATTGGGAGTGCTCAGGTATGCTTCAGTGCAGAAAGAACCTGGAATTACTAAAGGCAGTTCCTTAGAGACAGGGCCTCTGGGTTCTGTAGGACAAGAATGTCAGGATACACATAAAAGCATTTTTGGAGTGCAGTACAGGTATTTCAGACGGGCAGTTGAAAGAGGAGTTTTCATCATCAGGCAAACTGATGGCATCCTCATGAAAACAGCACTTGGCAAGGACATATACCCAATAAAATGCCCACTCTAGACCCTCTGGAGGTAGGCTGAGGGAGTTCTCTCAATTTACCTCAAGAAGTTGTTCTTGGTCTGACCTGGGTCATGAGACATGCATCATCAGTAGGGCCCCAGGTTCCTTGCCAGTGGACATGACTACAATCACTTTGACCGGACAATGGTTTCAGTTATTGTGTCTGCCATTGAATCTCCCCAAAACTTATTGGCTTAAAACAACAATAATTTATTCTCTCTCACATTTTCTGGGGGTCAAGAATCCAGGATTGGCTTAGCTGTGCAGTTCCAGTGTAGTTTCTCCTGAGGTTACAATCTGACTATGGCCAGGACTGAGGGCATTTCACTTCCTCACTCTCATGTCTGGGGCTGGGAAGACAAACAGCCAGGGGCCAGATAGTGGTGTGGTAGGGCCAATTTGAACCAACTCGCGAAGTCCAATTGTTAAACATTCAGAAATTTAGGGAGCTGAGTTTTCAACTGTGGATAGCTTGAAATTGACCATGGTGGGAATATTTACACCACAGAAATCAGCAAATGTTACAAATCAGGGCTTGCTTTCTTTTTTCTTTTTCTTTTTTTCTCCAGAGAGCTGTTTTATCTACTCACTTCTAGGACTGAAATACTAGACACTCCTTGAGCATTTCTTTCTATCTTTATGTGGTTTCTCTGTGTAATATCTCCAGCATGGTGGCTTCAGGGTAGCTGGACTTCTTACATATCAATTCTGGGCTCCCAAGGTGTATGTCCCAAAAGAAAGGGCCAGGAGAAACCGTATGGTTTTTTATGATCTAACCTTGGAAGTTATCATCATTTCTATTGTAGTCCCAGGCCCTCCCAGATTCAAGAAGAGAACATAGAGCCCACCTTTTGATGGTGGAGGTTAACATCACATTGTTAGGAATATTATGTGAATGGGAGAACTTGTGGCAGCTATCTTTGGAAAAGACACCTGTCACAAAGAGATTTTTTCTTTTTTAACTTTTATAAATCATTATATGACTAATGCTTATTGTAATAAATTATATAAGGGGAAATTAAAAGTCACCAGATATCCCTCCACCCTGAGATAAACAGCATTATTGTTTTGATAACAATCCATTTATAAATCTCTTTAATGCATACATACATGCATAATTTTGAAGAAATGAAATTATGTCATAAACATTATTTTAATGTTTGTTTAGTGTCACATAAACTGTTATATGGTTTTCTCTTCGGTTTACCATTCCCTTTCTCCCTCCCTCACTTATGTGTACCTTGCTTATCACACTTATAATACACCAAAGAATATCTCTAAATCAAATGCTAAAGCCTCAATTAGTTTCCTGAGGCTGCTGCAAGAAATTCGTCACAAACTTAGAACAACACAAATTTATTCTTTTGTAGTTGTAGAGGCCAAAAGTCTGAAATCAGTATCACTGAGCCGAAATCAAGGTGTTCAAGGCTGTGCTCCCTCCAGAGGCTCTAGGAGAGAGTCTGATTCTTGCTCCTTCTAGCTTCTGGTGTCTGCTTGCATTCCTTGGCTTGTGGCTGCATCACTTCAATCTCTACCTCTGTGGTCACATTGCCTCCTCCTCTGCTCTGTGTATCAAATCCTCCTCTGCCTGGCTCTTACAATGATACATGTATTGCATTTAGAGCCTACCAGGATAATACAGCATGATTTCCTCATTTTGAGCTTCCTTATCTTAATTGCATCTATGAGGTTTTTCCATATCAAGTAATATTTGTATGTTTTAGGTATTAGGACCTGACATCAGGTGGCCAGTATCCATCCTACTACAAAGGTCTAATTTATTCTTTTTAATGATTTCATAATATTCTACAATGTGGATGTCACAATTGATTCAACCATCCCCCAATTAATGACCTTCTATTTTGCTGCCTAAAACATTCTTAAAACTTTTTAAGTTATAAAAACAGTAAATGCCATAAAAATTTACCCTTAACTTTGCTTTCATTCACCTTTAAAAAGTGTAACTACTTGTTTATCTGTTTATAATTTCCATGTATATACAAGTGTATATGTATTATATTTGTATGTGTGTATGTATATCTTTCTCATATAAATAGGGAAAACTGTATATGTATGTATGACAGTTTTGTAATTTATTTATTTTTACTAAATAATTTATCTTGGAAATATTTTCATATCTGTATATATAAATCATGTAGATCTACCATAACCAATTCCTTATTAATGACTATTTAGGCTACTTCTATTTTTTCCAATTATAAATGTTGCTGCAATAAATACTCAAATATATGTCTTTATATATTTAAGCTCTATATCCTTAAAATACATTTTTAGCAGTGGAAATGTTAGATTAAGAGATGTGCACATTTTAAATGCCAATAGATATTACCAATTTTCCTTTCAAAAAGTTGCACTGATGAAAAAAATGTTCAAGTTATTTTTAATAGACTCATATAGATTAACTCTAATGAAATGTGATTCTGCCTGGAGCTGATGTAGATGCATCAGTGTAGATGTATAAGATAGTCACTGAAGAATTTGTAAGAGCTCCCTAAGTAAAGAATTTAATAAGGAGGAATTCTATGGAAAGGGGATGATAGGAACAAAGGAACAAAGATATGAAAATATGTGAAGCCTTCAGGGAATGGCTTTGTGATTTTGAACAAGGAAAATTAGTATTAATAAGAGATAGTACTGCTTTAATTATATCTAGCAAATATTTATTTGGTAAACATATGGCTGGAAGCAATAAGCTTCCATTAGATTTAAATTTCTTAGGACAGGTGAAGTTAGCAGCTGCAGCAGACATTTCCTAATCTTAGTGACTTAATGAAGTAACAGCTTAGTTGTGTCTCTTATTGTCAAGGGGTGGGGCGAAGCTTTGCCTTCAGGGATTCAGCCTTCTCTCATGCTGGGGCTCCACCATCTTTAACCTGTGGTCTCAGGGTTGCTCCGGTGTCATTGTGTCATCTAGCCAGCTGAGGGGTAAAGGGAGAGGAAACATGACAGCGTACATCCACTTTTAGCTGCCTTATTAATCTATTGCTGCAAAATGAACTATGCCAAAATTCAGCAGGATAAAACAGCACACACTTATTGTCTTACCGTTCTGTGGGTCAAGAATCTTGGCATAACTTAGCTGAGTCGTTTGTTTCATAGTCTATCTCAAGTCTGCAATCAAGGTGTCAGCCAGGGCTGGAGTCTCATCTGAAGGCTTGAATGGGAAAGAGTTCTTATTCAAACACCCTGATATGCTTGTTGGCAGGATTCAGTTCCTTGATGGCTGTTGGACTGAGAGTATTAGTTTCTTGCCATTCGGGCCTCTTCCAACATGGCAGCTTGCTTCAACAGACTTGGTGAGAGAGAGAAAGAGTCTACTAGAAAGATGGAAGTCACAATCTTACATAATATAATCATGAAAGTGACTTTGACATATTTAATTAGCTAGAAGAAAGTCACTATGCCAGCCCATATTTAAGAGGAAGGGGTTATACAAGGGAATGAACATTGGTAGGCAGGAATTGCTGGGGAATAGCTTAGCTCTGTGCTCAAGAAGAAGAAATACATTTTATAAGCATCTACCTCTGCCACAGATATTAACCATATCTAGTGTCCAAAGTTTCTCTGTTACTATGTTCATAATGAATCAGTAATGAAAAAAGGAGGTTTGAGAACTGAACTAATCTTTGAGGCCATGAAACAGCTACTACCATTACCTCTATTATCAGTAGTATTTCTTTAAAATCCAAACAGTAGACAATTAATTTAGCTATATTATGATGTAAGCTAAATTTATTTTATTTATGCTTATTTCCTAAATGACCCTATATTTTGACAAGTTTCTAAATTGTGCAGCTCCAAACTATATATGCTTCATGTGTTGTTAGAAGATCATGAATTTGAAAAGACTTTTTTTTCCTTTTTTTGTACAGGTAGGTTTTTAAAAATGCCTTTGATGTTACCTATAAATGATTTCCTCTTGCCTAAGCGAAACCTTTATCCCAGTAACAATAAAAGGGGATATTCTTTACTTACTGTGCTAGGTACAATTCTCTTTTAAAAGTATGGAGAAAAGCTTAACTCTCATTTTACAAATGAATCCAGATTGGCTGTACATCAAAAGTTTTGTTTTCTTGATTATAGATCTGCCATTATACACCTGTGTGAGATTTACTAAGTCATTTAACTTTCCTAGACACTAGTTTCTTAATTGTCTAAATGAGAAAATTCATTCTTGATAATCTATAAATTCCTTCCAGTTTCTGAATTTTATGATTTAATGAGTAAAATCAGAAAGTCTAATAACTTCAATGAATGAACACATTTACAATTTTCAGCATAGTGTTTAATGGAACAACTACCTGGAGACAGAATTTATTTCTGTTTTCCTCATCTATTGCTGTGTAGAAAACTTTTACTAGCCTAAAATAATGACCATTTTACTACGCTCTCAGATTGTGCAGGTCAGGAATTTAGATAGGGCCCTGTAGGAATAACTTCGCTCTGTTACACAATGTTTGGGGACACTTCATGTGGCTTGGACTTCTCAGAGAATGACCACTGGGTCCCAAGAAGGAGCAATCCATGAGAGTGGCCAGCAAGTAAGGGTTCTCAGACAACAAGGCAGAAACACTGTGGCTTTTCAGTATTTATCCTTGAAAGACACATGGTATCACTTTTACCGTACTAAATTTGTTAAACCAATCCCACCCAGATTCAAGGGGAGGGGGGCACAGACTCCATTCTTAGTGGGAGGAGGAATGTCCAAGAATTTGGTGCTATGTTTTAAAACTGCCACAGTTTAAACTATTGGCATGAATTTGTTCCTATTTTAAATGTATTTGAATTTGGAGGGCTTGGGTGTACAGGGAATGCAATGAATTAGAACATTTGATAACACCTTAGAGGAACAGAATAGAGTATTTAATAACACTTTCTAGTAATAGAAGTTTCTATAGTAGTCAAAATAGTTGGTTAGTAAACAGGATCTAGTCTTTTCACTGCTCTGTTTGGCATCCCAGTTAGTTAAAAGGCAATGTAACTAGGCAGCTATTATGCTTGGTCAAAATAAAAGAAGGTTAGTACATATTGTCTTGAAGAGTTTATTTTTTTATGTTACCTCTGTGGCCTCTGAGGGGACGTTTGAATTTTCTTCCCGGACTTTGAGGCATACATGGTGTTTTTTTGTACAAAGTATCATTTCCTCTCACAATAACATTGCAATCATAGGAATTATTAAAACTACTTAAAAACAGGAAAATCCAAGTTCAGAGAGTGTGTCTCTTGTTCAAGTTTACCTTGGAGGTGAAATATAGTTCTTTTAATGGTAAGTTTAGTATTTGTGTCAGTTAGGATGATTTGTTTATCAGAAACAGAATATAGAATTTAAAGTAGCTTAAAAATAAGTAAAAATATTGCTGTCAGACACATTACATGCCCAGAGGAGGAACAGCTTCAGGCCTGATTAACTGAGAGTTCTTATGGCTTCCTCAAGGACCAGTTGTGTTCCATCTCTTTGCTTTGCTATCCTCAGCACATTTGTGACTTTGTCACTAACTCCACCCAAGGTCATCATACAGCCTCACAACCAAAAGTGACAACTCCAGCAGGGTTGTTTTCTCAATGGTTATCTCTTTTTAATAGCAATAAAACCTTTCTCAAGAAGGCACATCTTTGATGAATCTAGTTGGAGAGGTATGCAGAAACAGAACGTGATAACACAATGTGATAAGCGCTATATCAGAGACATGGACGAAGGCTCCTGGGGAAATGAGGTTGCAGTACCTGATTCTGTAGAAGAATACAGAAGGCTTCCATGAAGGATTTCTCCTGGAATTCTCAAAGGAAGAGTAGGAGTTCAGCAGAGAGGTCAGACAGGTTAGGGAAGGGTTTTCACATAGAGGGAAAGCATGTCGTGCCAAAGGCAGGGAAGGAATGAAGAACACAGGTTGCATGTGGAGCTTTTGGGCTTGGGCTAGGCAGAGCAGGCTCCTGCTATGGACGGTGTTTGTGCAAGGGCGTGAGGGTAAAAGGAGGTCGTGATAAGAGGAAGTGAGGATGTAAGGAAGCCCAGACAAAGTGGATTTGCCTCGGGTAAAGGGAGCTCAATATTTTCATTTACTTTTGGGAAGGAGGGATGGGAGGTTGAAAAAAATAGAGATGCCCTGAGTCTTTATTCCTTATATTTGGGCCAAAGGAGACTTTAGACTCTTCAGTTTCTTCTGGGCTCATTAACTGAAAAACACTTGTTTGCTCCCACTATGGTGTTTGGTGACTGGCAAAATAAACTAAATATTGAAAGTCCCTGCGCTTTGGGAGCTTCTAGGTATAAAATAATGACATAGCAAAAAGGCTGTGGGAAATAAAGGAACATGTAAGTAAGCATCTGTGTCTTATTTTGTTTTGTTTTGCTTGTTCTCTCTCTCTGCCATCCGCAGGAGTAAGTCTTGCACTGGGCATATTGAGACATTCTGCTTATATGTGGGCACCTTCAAGTCATGCTAATGTGGCTTCAGGAAATGGTAGTGAGAGTGAAATCATATGGGATTCCAGAGGCTGGGAAAGAAAATTTCTTCAACAAGCCCAATGCTGCCCAAGGCTAATATATGGATTAGTATACATTTCTCTTGCAGGATATATATATATAGATAGATAGATAGATAGACAGATATATATATATATATATACACACACACACACACACACACACACACACACATATATGCCTTTCTGCTTATTTCCATTGAAATATTTTAAAAGTTATCTTAATGATTTAATATGTGTTATAAACTTCTGACAAAATGGAAAAAAAGTGATGCCATAAATTAAGTGAATGGCAGGCCACTATGAATGTCATAGTCTCAAAAGCAAAAAAGTATGTGGGAAACCGTTCCATGTTTTGAATATATGGATTGCTAAAAGGAAAAGAATAATGGTGCGGTTCAGCCACTCTTGACTAATTCTTATAATACATCTTTTATTGCTTATAACTTCTTTCTAAATAAACAAAAGAGAAAAAATAATGAATTCCAATCACTGTCTACATCAGAGAAGTTTGATTATGTGATTTTTTTTTAATTTTTAAAGTATTTAAATGAATATAGATGTTCCAAAGACATGCTACTCTGTACCTTTAAAAGATTAAAAAAAAACCCTTTGCTAGACAAATAGCTGTTGAAATATGCAAAAAGCATGTGCCTATGCAAATACAAGACGAGAGGCCTAAATAATTATTTTTAACATTCTTTTTGACTGATTTTTCTGCATTGGCTCTTTCTCAATGTTTTTTGAATCTTGACCTAACATGTCTATTTTTCAGTCTTGCATTTTATGTTTGTTGGACTGTTACTCTTGGTCTCAAAATTTCATTTTATCTCTTGACATAGACTTTGGTTAGACATTTGTTTTCGTCTGGCTGCTGCTTCAGACTTGAGCTGTTGGATAACATGGCAGAGATATTTCCTGACTGAGCTAGGCCTCAAGACCTGTGGTTGGCCTGGAATCAGGTCCAAATGATGCTATTTCCTGCTGCTTACTTTAGTTAGTGAGAGTGGTTTTTATATTAGTATTTTGGCCGCTTGCCTCTGGCTTTGTCCAAGGAGCTTAGATTTCTATTTTTGTTCAGTTTGTGACCGACATTCTCTAGAGAATCAAGATCTTCTTTATTTTTGATGAATGGTTACAACATTTTTTTTGAAAGCACTCTTTCCCTGTCCCATTACCTTCACTGTTGAAGTGTTTCCCATGTTTAAGTGTGTGACTCTGTCTGGCTTACGTTTGTAGCAACACAACTTTACATCTGTGATATCTCCACTCCACTCTCTCTCTCTTCTTTGTGTGGGTGGCCACTTCAAACTATGTGTAATCCTTTGTTTTTATACTATCTGGAATCTCTGTTTTTGCTAGAAGTCTACAAAAGCTGGAAAATGCTTACTGGGCATGATTTTGACATTAACATGGCAAAAACATTTATCGACTAGCAGCTGCAATGCAAATTTTGCCCAGATTACTCGAGTGCTAATACATTTGTTCAATAAAGATTTAGTGAACAAATATGATGTGCCAACCTGGCACTGTAGTAGGTTTTGAGAATGCAAATAGGGGTAAGATAAGATCCTAGCTTTTGAGGAGTTCACAGTTTGGTGTAAGGTGATAAATACCCAAGAGAAAATAACAACCCAATATGTTTTATGCTGTAAGAGGGAGTCCAAGATGCCTTGAATTAGACATTGTCCTTGCCTTTGAGGAGTGCAGCTTAGTGGAGAGAGAAACAAGCAAAAAGATGTGTATATAGAACAATGCCTGGAACATAATAAACAATCCACATACCATGTGGTGTAATGTAGTGGTTTATGCAGGGTATTAGGTATATGCAGTGGATATAGTTTCTTTGTGTCCTCATCTATTCTCTCATTTTCAGGGATTCCACTGGCGGTTTGATTCTCTTTCTTTTCTCAGTTTAAAGGATTTGTGTGGGCCTGTCCCCACCTCCAACTTCAGAGCTAAACTCCGTATCAGTGTGCTCCACAGTCCTGGCCATCCCATAAACACATGACTCCATCCAAGTCAATGAGATTAAGGATTCTTATTCAAATTGTAAAGAGAAATACTCAGTTTTCCTCTGGGGTATCTGGGAGGAGGAATCAATCCTAAAGTTTCCTAAATCCATTTGTGCACATGAAGAAAGAGCCTGACTAAGAATAGACCAACACAGTGAACAGGAGAAAAGAGAGGTGGAAAGATGGAGATGGAATCCTGACAACCTCATGAGTCTTTGAATAAAGCTAGTTCTCTCCGTGGACGTTAAAGTCGTGCGAGTCTCCAATTGACCATTTTTCTTAAACCAATTTGAGTATGTTTTCTGTCTCTTGCTACCAGAAGAAAAGCCTCCTTTGACATGTATAGGAACCCCAATGTGAAATCATCTAATTCTATTTAGGAGGCGATTTCGCAGAAGTAAATGTCCAGCTGGGAGGGGGAGGAGGAGTAGAAGTTGACTAGATAGATAAGGAAGGAAAGGGTTTACCAGGCAGAGGAATCAGCACCTGTAAAGTGCAGAAGTGAGAAAAGCAATGTCATGTTGTTTCTGATCCACGCAGCCATGCAGCAGAGGTCGTTACCTTTCCAACACCTCATGCCTTAGGTCTTCTTTCTTCCACTGACAAAATTTATTGCTTTTGATTGCTTCTTGGTCTTTTGGCTAAGATCAGGTGTAAAAGTTATTGTTTCTATATGCTAAATTTATCTTTTTATGTGCAAAATTTATATGAAAACAGGCAAGTGAATCTCTAGAGGGCACAAGTGGAATTGATATGTAGGTGTATTATTAATATTAGAATACTTTAAGTAACTGACAATTTGACAAACACTGGTTTAAAACATGAGAACATTTATTGTACACTTAACCCATTTGGACTCAGTGGTTCCAAAATTGGTTAGCAAGCTTAATAATGTCATCAGGGACTCATTCTTCATTCTCTCTCTCCCCCCTCTCTTTCTTTCTCTCTCCCCCCACCTTGTATAAACTTATGAGGGTAAAAGTGCAATTTTGTTACATGGATAGATTGCATAGTGGTGAATCAAGGGCATTTAGGGTACCCATCTCCTGAATAATATACATTGTACCCATTAAATAATTTTCATCATCCACTCACCTAACATCATACCCTTCTGAGTCTCCATTGTCTATCATTCCACACTTGATATCCATGTGTACATATTGTTTAGCTCCCACCTATAAGTGAGAACATGTGGTATTTATCTATGACTGAGTTGTTTCACTTAAGATAACAGACTCCAGTTCCATCCAATTGCTGCAGAAATAAATTTTCATTCTTTTTTATGGCTGGATATTATCCCATTATGTATATATACTACATTTTCATTATCTAATCATCTGTTGATTGACACTTAGATTGATTCCATGTCTTTGCTATTGTGAATATTTCTGCAGTAAGCGTATGAGTACAGGTATCCTTTCACTGTAACAGTTTATTTTCTTTGGGGTACATACCCAGGAGAGGGATTACTGGATGAGATGGTAATTCTATTTTTAGTTCGTTGAGAAATCTCCTTACTGTTTTCTATAGAGGTTGTACTAATTTACGTTCCCACAAAAAATGTATAAGGATTCCCTTTTCTCTGCATCATCCTCAGCAACATTTGTTATTTTTTGTCTTTTTAGTAATAGCCATTCTGATTGGTATAAGATGATACTCCACAAATTAAAACTGTAGTTTTAATTTGCATTTCTTTGATAATTAGTAATGTTGAGCATTTTTTCACATGCTTGTCAGCTAATTGTATGTCTTCTTTTAAAAAATGTTATTGCCCACCTTTTAATGGGATTATTTGTTTTTTTTTGTTGTTGTTCTTGTTATTATTGAGTCATTTGATTTCCTTGTCAAAGTGCAATAAAACAAAGTGTAATAAAACAAGGTATGTCTGTATTTTACAGGATAGTTTTAGAACCCACATAATTCTTGGCAAAACCCATCTGATTCTGGCAAAACATTCAAAGTTTGGAGCATACTTCATCCTTTACCAGTAACTTAAATACATATTTTAGGGTACTCAATGCCCAAAGCAGAGTAGAAAACAATATCAATAATAAAGGCATAAAAGTTAAAAATGAGTAATGACATCTTTTTATTAGCTTTTCTTATCAACATGCATGCATATAAATTTGTCTCATTTCATCTGCCCAGTCACATCTCAATGGTAGCTATTTTTTCAGTTTATCAATGAAGAAGTTGATACGCAAAAGTTTAAGTTACTTTTCAAAGCTACACAGTAAGTCAGGGAAAGAGCCAGGTCTGGAAAGAACTTCTTACTTTAGTGCACTTTATGTGATTTTTCAAAGCCTACAGATGCCAAGTCTTTTCTTTGCTCTATTTACCCAACAATCTTCCTCCAGTGGGCTCAAGGTGATATCTAAAAGTATAGAAGTAGTATAGAAATATTTCTTCAGAAGAGGTCAGTGATTGTTTTAATATCTTGATGGTGAATACAGAAATCATGCCATTTTGACAGTGCTCCGAGTCTGGTGATGGGACTGTTTTGGCTTCTAGAAAATTTGGCATAAGAGGCACCCTGCATGTTCATTTGCAGTGGAATTTTAGTGGGTTGTGAAGGATGTGATTGAAATGTATTTGGTATATTGAGGAAAGCAGGGGGACCAGAAAATTTAGGTTTGCCTCTTCACTGCACTTGTTATGAGCGACTTGGGAAAGGCCCTTGGTTTCTACCAGGCTTAGTTTTCTCAACAATTATAAGGGAATGATAATGATGGTGATGATGATGGTGATGATGAGGAGGAGAATGCTTTTTCACATTTCAGCTTTGTTGTGAAGTTAAAAATCTGTGAATGCAGTTGTCAAATAATTTTTATTTTTTTCTCACAATTTGCATTGCATTACTTCATTTTTGGTATCTTATTCTTGACTTCATGAATTTGAAATCAAGTCCTGGCTTTGTGTTCCCAAGGCCATACTCTTCTAAGAGGTGTCTATTTATGAGAAAAATTTCTCATCCCTTCTTTCTTAGTTCAGTCTCCTGATTTGTGTAACTCAGGGTTTCTCAACCTTGGCATTATTAGCATTTTGGACTAGATAATTCTTAGTCATGGGGGCTGTCCTGTGCATTGAACGATGTCGTCAGTATCCCCAGCCTCTACTAATAGATGATGGTAGCAACCTCCCCACCCCCCATCAGAGCTGTGCCAATTATAAAAGTCTCCAGACATCCTACGGGGGAGGTGATGGTGCAGAAAAATTGCCTCCAGAGGAATCACACTGGTCTGACTTTAGGATCTGTATTTTCCTCTCCCAGTCTCAGAAGACTTGTGTTTGCTTAATTCAACTTCAATAATATAAAATATGTGGTTTGTTTGAACAGTGTTCGGTTTAAAAATAATGAATGGGCTTTTTAAATTATTTCATAATTCAGAATGCTTTGTGACATTATGCACATTGGGCTTTGAAAGTACACTATAATTGAGCTTTAAAAGAATTAATCAAATTTTTTCAATCAGATAAACTCAATCCATTTAAGTCACAAAAATTTTTTTTAAAGGAATCTGCACTTTGATTGTCACAATATATAATCCTAAGCCCTTTACATTGCAAAAAGGAAATCCTCCTTATGTAGACTTCACTAACATGACAGATGACATTAAACCATGACCACTTCTATTTGTACTGCAGATGAGATTGTGACAGGAAAGACATTTAAATCACATATACATTTGATCTTAAAAATTTTTTAAATTAAAATCAGCATGGATTTAATAAGAAAATGTACTTGAAAATCTAAATGTCCTAAAAAGAAACCATAAAATATTCATGAGAGAAAAAAACTAAATTAATTTAGTAGTTATCTTGACTCTTGTGGAGCAAAGCAGTTTTAGTACCCAGAAACTTAAATTCCCATTGCCACAGACAGATGAGAAATTCATTGTTTGACATGGTAAATAGACCCACTCAGTTGATATATTTGAGGCCTCTGCAGCTCTGACATTTGAGTTGTTATGAAAAACCTTCCCTCCTCAAACTTTATACAAATAGGAAAAAATTCTGTTTGATGTTAGGGAAGTTAAAATGGCCAAAGGAAGTGACTAGAAAATGATTCACTTTGCCCTTGCTTATACAGACTCACCAGAAGAAGCACTTGTATTCAAAAGCCTTTATGAAATATTTATAAGGGGATATTTTGAATTAGATGGTCAGCGGGGCTGTATGTGGAGATGTTTGAATACAGGTAACTTGATCTGTTAACTCTGGCCCTATCTCTAGATACCTTGCTCTGAAAAGGTACTGTCATGTCTCCAGCTTATGCCTGTGGCTCTGGCCCTCATTTAAACAATGAGAAGTCATTTATAATTTTGTGTCTGGAATGTATTTTTTTCCCCCTCAGACTTCTAGATACCGGGTAGTTTTCTTTTAATAACCTTCTATATATTACGTCGGGCATAGTGTGAATGGAAAATGGTAGGAAAAAAGTGAATGGATCAGAGTTTGCACCTGAGAATAGGCCTGGAATGACATTTTGAGGGACCAGGGTCTTTCATTCATAAATCTTCCAAGCTTAAAGTTCTCCAAAGTCTCTTTCCTGTTATTTCTATGAACATATATCTCAGCTGGTTGAAAGACCTTGCCACACTGTCTTGCCACAGATGGGTTTCTCCACCCAGAAATTATCCATAATTCCTTTCTCAGCTTTTCAAGGAGCTGGAGCATTAGTGTAGGTCTTTGGCAGAGAACTTACTTTTCTCAACCTTTGGGTTTTAAGTTTCCTCCTACTATGAGGAAAAAAAAGATTATGGATTACTGGTTGTATGGAGTTGAGGGCTAGGGTAGGAACAAGGAGTACCTGCGAGAGCAATGCGAAGCTGTTGAAGGCATTTTAAGCAATTCTGTGGTTTACAGTTTTATTATTATAATAAGTAAGATTATTCTGGGTGTTCCATGGGTTGGACATGAGAGGATCACAATATATGTTGGGAGACTGTTAAGATAACATTGCAGTTGTCCAATGGTGGACAAAGAGAGAGAGATAATGGTGGACAAAGACGGTGATAATGGAATAGGGAAAAGAATGAAAATATTGAAGAAAAATTTTGGAAATAAAACAAACAAGACCTAATGATTTGATGTAGTGTATGAGCAAGTGTGAACTTAAAGATGGCACCTAGGTTTTTTACTTGAGCAACAGATGTCTCACGATGCCATTTATTGGCATAAGTAGCCCTGAGAAGGAACAAATTTTAAAAGGAGAAATTTAAAATTTGAGTTTCAGATGTATTAATTTTGACAAGCCTATAAATCATGAAAAGTATGTAGTTGAATATATATCTGGAGCACAGTGGAGAGAATTACTGCATTTTGACAGGGTGATGTTCTCACTCCCAAGTAAATTTTTATTACTCTTTTGG
>CM052436.1:109450320-109573471 GCA_028533085.1 Varecia variegata
GTGGTAGGTCACACTTAGCCACATCATTTCATTCTCTTGTCAGACAAGGTTAAGAATTGCCTGGAGGAGCTGTTATGTTCTCTCTGGGACTGTGTTTCCCTAGAAAAAAATGTAGCTGTTTGAGAAATCTATTCCAAGCAGGAAGCTGCATCAGTGGAATTGTTTTTGTTGTTGTTGTTGTTTAGTTTGTGTCTGGAGGTGAGATGCAGGTGCTAATTGCCTCAGAATGGATAGAGAGTAGCCTTGAATCTTTCCACAGACCTTCCTTGACCCAAAGGTGCTTTCATAGAGTTGATAAATATTTGCACAGTATCAAGTTGAAGCTCGGAAACCCACAAACAAATATGTTCCTCTAAAAGGCAGAAGCAAGCTTTCTGTGAGATCAGGCCAAAATTCCAAACTTATAACATCAACTTTTGATGTGAGAGTTTAATTCCAGAACTTTGGATTCTCTTCAGTCAACTTGTCAGTGCTCAGGCAAGTTTTCTGTACATATGTTCCATAATTTGTTTTCAAAATATATTTTTCACAATACCCCAGAAATTTCAGGAATATCCTGATTTTGAAGAAAATGCATCTGTTAATTGGAGGACAGAACAGAATATAGTAATGATTTAGAGAGTTACTTAGGATTATAAATGCAATCTCGAAGTATTTAAAAAATAAACAGAAAAAATTGAGGAAACAACACCAATTTTATCATCTAAGATCTAGGCTGGGAAATTAAGTCAAGCTCTAATTGCAGACCCAGCTACCATTCTTACTCTAGATCTTTGTAGGCATGTCTCTGTGGTGCTGGCACTACGACTTACAGTTGAGATACGAAGGAAGATGAGGAAAAGGAGGCTTCTCATGAGTTTCCTGCCCCGCATTAGAGTTCTGCATTGATTAACATGGGTCTGTTGTGCAACTAGTGCCTAAGTGGTGTTTTGATTCTCATTCTGCTATTGTGCCCATAATTTTTTTGGAAGCACTCTTGTGATATGCTTTAGTTTCAGGACAGGATTTGGTCATTTATGAGTCCTTAGACTTTTCTTTAATACTAAATCTCACTCTTACTCATTAATATTAATCTATTTCATTCTGTTCATGCATTCTTTCCCAACACCTCCATATATGGTTTCTCTCAAGATCTTGTTTTTTTCCTCATCTCTTTATTGCTTCCTTTCAAACTAGAATGTCTTCCCTGTCTTCTAATGTTTGAAGATTTTTCATTCTTGGGGGAAAAAGAAAGAATAATCAAAATGACCTTCATTTGATCTTAATGTCCTTCCTCTTCACTCTTATATTTCTTTTATCTCTTAGCCACACTTTTCAAACAGGATTTCTCTACTGATGACCCCTTTCTTACCACTTGTTTTATCCTTATAAATCCCTTGCTCTGGTTATAACTCAATTGAATCCCAACAAATGTGTGATTTGATGTTTTGATGTAGTACAAGAAGTAGTATAAGAAGGAGAAAAGAAAGATGTCCTACTAGGTAGTTGAAAGCTGAGCAGCTGCAAAGGCAGACTTTACATCCCTGGAACTTCACTACCCAATATGGTAGCCACTAGCCCCATGTGGCTGTTGGACAACTGAACTATGACTCATGTGACTGAAGTACATTTTAAATTTAATTTAATTTTAATTAATTAAAAAAATTAATGCCTGCTTTCGTTCTTGGAAAACTTCTAAGTCTGTATAAAACAACTTCAGTATGTCAATATCCTTTTCCAATTGTAAATTTTATGAATTCTAAATATAGATCAAGCATTTCTAATAAAAATTTTGCATCCGAATTGGAATGTGCTGTGTGAAATATATATTAGACTTAAAAAACTTAGTACTAATAGAGAGAATATAAAATATCTTACTAATAATTTTTTTAAAAAATTTGATTATAGGCTAAATTTATAATATTTTGGAAGTATTGGGTTAAGTAAAATATATTATTAAATTAATTTTACCTGTTTTTTTTAATGTAGCTACTAGGGAATTAAAAATTACATATAACTTCTAAATTTGGGCCTGGGCTGGAGTTGCAAAACAGCTACTCATGAGAAAACTGTGGCATCCCAGCTATTATTCCTGCAGCAGAAGGAAAGGAACTATGAAAAAATCAGAATCTGATTGAGGTAATAGGAAGCTGCATTGAAAATACATGGCATGGCAGGGGTTAAACCAAGAGGAGTCCTAGGTGAGAAGCAAACGCCCCAGGACAGTTGCCTAGCCACAGCTCCCACTGCAGAGAAAGAGGGGTACACCTGGGAGAATAGAGCTCTGACACAATGAGGTCCTATGGCCAGCTGCACTGAATGGATTCTTTGAGCTATGAAGCAAATGGGTTCCTGGAAATGATATGAATTTTGTGAATCAGGAACAAAGTTAGCAGTCGTGACAAACCATGGGGAATCTCTCCTATTTGTTTTTAACCAAGGCCAAGACTTCAAGGGGCTGAACCAGAAATTACCAGTATGAACTTAATTTGCCCCATCACTGGTGTCCTTAGGACAATATCTGTTGTTGTAATTCTAGGTCAAAAGCAATTTGGGGGGGCAGTGTTCTAATGCTTTGACATAGGAAACCCATTCCCTCTAAAGATAAAGCTTTTAGTTATTTTTTCCTCTATATTTAGTTTGACTTGCGAATTCATAAAGATATTCCACATCCGTATTACTTGATATGAACTTTCTATTACTAGACGTTAAAAAATGGAAATGAATAGCTGAAGTACAGCTCACCTAGAAGCAATAAATTCTAGATACCCTTGACATAAAGAATTAATTTTTCCTACAACAAGAACTGAGTATGGTTTCGTGGGGCAAAACTGGGAGGTCCCAATTTTCTTCTGACTTTCATTGCACCCTCAATAGTACCTTGACTGGGATTTTCAAAGTTGAATTCTAGCATTAAGAGGTCAAGGGCTTTGCTTGAGAACCAGAACGATCTCATCCATTTAAATAGCTTGAACCTTCCTGATCCTTTCCCAGCTACAGTCTTTTTCTTATAAGAAGAAGGGAATACACTTTAATGTGCACATGCTAGCCTCTGGAATCTGAGGCCAGACTTTGCTCCTTACTAGATGCATATACAACTTTAAGCACAGCACTTAGAATCCTGATCTTCAATTTCTTCATGTGTAAAATGTGGGTAATATTAGTATCTATGTCATGAGGCTTTCTGGGATTAATGAGATAATATCTGCAAACTTTTTTATCACAGTGCTTGACATATAATAAGAGCTTAACAGGTGTAAACCTTTTGTAATTATTATCTATTAAACACCCTGTTGGATAATTTACTTTTTAATCTTCTTTAATCTCCATAACCATTGGCGAGGTAAGGATTCTTATTCCTCTTTTATGAGAAAATAAAGGTTTAGAGAAGAGATAAACTAATTTGTCTGAGATTGCTATATTTGAAGGCATGATTAAGCAGCATAAGTGGTTAAGAGCACAGATGAACTCCGAGCTGTGTGTTGGGAAAGGCTACAGAACCTTTCTCTGCCTGTTTCTGTTATCTGTAAAAACAAGGAGAATAATTATACCTACTCACAATACTTTTAAGAAGTCAAATGAGTTAATACTTGTGAACATTTGGAATAGGGCCTGGAATGTACTAAGTGCTACATACAATTTTTTATATAAAAATATTATGTTTTGAATCCATCTCTGACTTGAAAAAGAGTAAAATTGCCTAGGTTCTTGCTAAAGATTTCCTTCAGTCTTAGGTAAGAAATGTAGGCACTTCAGAAACAAAGCGTCCGTCTATCATTCTGTTGTAGTTCAAATCTGGTTAAAGCCACTTTGTGCACTCTCGTTTTTATAATGATGCAGGTGAACAATAGCAACTCTATTTTTGGGTCCTCGAGCACTGGCAGCCTTTTGTAGACCACTGTAAACCTGGGATCATGCCTCTTTCATATTTCTTCTTCAAAATGCCAGCCTTCCCCTGTGGCTGGGACTCTTACTCCGTATGACTGACACCTAACACATGTTCTACTGCCAAATGCTCTCTTTTCCTTTGGCTGGGCATCTGGGTTTGGCACCAGTTTTCATCTCACTTGAGAGACATGGTGTCAATCAAGGCTGTATTGCTGGGTGAGATAAGTGGGAAGAGAACACATTTTAGAAGCCAATTCATGGAGCTTTGGGATTATACCTGGGCTAGGAGATTTAGCAGAGAGATCTCAGGCTTTCCTTTGCTCTGTGCTACACCTCTATGATGTGTTGCAGGGAGTTTTTCTTTGCCTTTTAAACTGTGACATTTTTGAAGGTCAAATCCTTATCTGCATATTCAGCCAGATGTGTCATAGGAAGGGCACCAAAATGATCTATATATATTAATATATATAAATTCTATACTATATACTTATTTTGAGAGATCTCCATGTAGACTAAAATCATTCTAATATTGGATGTTTGTGTTTATAGCATTTTTTAAAATAGGAAGCAATGGAAAAAAACAGGAATTTATGCTCAAATAATCCTAAGTAAATTGAACGTTAAACCCCTGAATATTTCGACCGCTGATTTAAAGAAAATAATTTAAAAAAGACAGTCCTCAGACTTTCTAGATATTTGAATGAACTCATCAATATTTGATTTAGGTCAGAATTTATATATTTTTGAATAAACTTATCAAAATTCTGCTTTTAGCAGACACATTGCCATACCAAGGAAGAGACAAACTACAGCCTGCAGGCCAAATATAGACTACTTTTCTTTTCTTTTTTTTTTTTTTGATAAATAAAGTTTTATTGGAGCATAACAACATATTTATTTAGGAATTGTCTATAGTTGCTTTCATATTACCATGGCAGAGTTGAATTGTGACAGAGATGATATGGCTTGCAAAAACAAAAATATTTACTATCTAGCCCTTTACACCTACTCAGTTAAGCCCTAGACAATATGTAAACAAATGGGTGTGGCAGAATTGCAATAAAAATTTTATTTACAAAAATGGAAACATACCAGATATGGCCTGTGTCTGTAGGCTGTGGACACCTGGTAAAGTAGAAAGGGAAGGCTCTTAGAATCAGACACCAGCTATGTGATATTAGGAAACAATATTTAACCTCTCTGTACCTTAGTTTGCACACATGTAAAGCAGGGATATCAGTGCATGTCTTATGTGCTTGCTGTGAGGATAAAAAAAGAAAATATATGATCAGGAACTTGCACATATGAGATCTAAAATGTTTTTTGGCACCTGTTTATTTAACACCTCATGCCCATAGGATATCTGGAACTTAGAATTAAATAAAATGTATGGAAATATCAGTTCCACCAAACCCCATGGGAGGTGTTTGTCTCAGAGGACAAAGAAAAGATTTAATTTTTTAAAAAGTATAGCATTATTTAAGCACTTTTGTTTGACTTGTATAAACATATACTGGAAAAGGAGGAAAAGAATGATGTTTAAAAGCCATATCATTTTGATATCACGGACCTCTTCAATTCTAATTTAACCCTAAATTTTGAAACAATATACTAAGTGCTTTGAAAAATCCTATGTTCTTAAAATACTCCAGAATTTAATGTAGTTTAACATTGTCTTTCCTGTTTCTTAGTGTTTAAAAATATCCCTGCTACATCATTGAGCCAACTATTCCTTAAAATCACTTTTAAGAATTAAGCATTCAGGACCAAAAGCTGAAAGAGCATCTGTATGTATGTTTTAAACCAGTGAAAAATGAAAGTGTTATAAGCAAATGATGCCCTTGGGTCATTGCAGGAATGTCGATGCTGAACAGCATCTATTACAGAACTCTGAGTGTGGGATTGTGGGATATTCTGGTTAGACTAGGCTTAAAAATAATAATAATAAAAGAAGGGAAAAAAAGCTCCTTGCTTCTATTAATAATCTACTTATTTTCTCCTCTAAGTATAGTACATCTACTTCTTTACCTCCATAAAATCAAAAGCATCTGGTGCAAAAATAAAACTTACGCTGGAGCATCACCAGGCAGATGGGAACTTCTGAGACAAACTTGTGCTTCAGGGTTGGCTGAAATCCTCATTCAGTTGTGTCAACTTGCATAAGAAACCTAACTCTCCTGATCCTTTATTTCCTTCAGGTTTAGTGGGAATAAAATGCCCACTAACAGTGTAATCATAATAACGATATTATGAATATAAACGGCTACTCGATCCTCAGTAAGTTTAATTCCTCTGTCCATATTATTTTAGACTAAAGAGTATAGAGCCCAATTGTGAAATTGGGACATGGGAACAACGAGAAAGCGCACGTTGGTATGACAGTGGTCAACTGAAGCTTCAGGTCAGGCAGTAGACAACTTCTTAGAGTATTCATTTTACTCAAAATTTGAGTTAGAAAGTTTAGTGACACAATTTAGAAGTAATTGAAAGCACTTTCATATGGAAATAAATAGAGTCTTTCTTGGGAAAAGCATGTGAAATGAATGGAAACTTGAAAGATATTGTTTAAACTCCAAAGACGTGAAAGGGATTGTTTAGACTGATGGACAGACTCCCCTGTTTCATCGGGGTCCCTCAGTGTAATGGTATGGAGAGCTCTGGAAGAAACAATGTGACATTTAGAGATTGAAGACAAAAATTTGTGCCCCAGCTCTACTGTCTTCTTATTTTCAATCACTGAAGCACCTCTTGTATTATCCTGGATAGAGCTGGAGCCCATTCTACTAAGTGAAGATCCCAAGAATGGAAAAACAAATACCACATGCACTCCCCATCAAATTGGTATTAACCGATCAACACTTACGTGCACATACAGTAGTAACGTTCATTCGGTGTTGGGTGGGTGGGAGGGGGGAGGAGGGGAAGGGTGTATACACACCTAATGGGTGTAGTGCACACCATGTGGGGGATGGACACACTTGAAGCTCTGACTTGGGCAGGGCAAAGGCAATATATGTAACCTAAACATCTGTACCCCCATAATATTCTGAAATGAAAAATTATTTAATTTCTTTGACTCCTATTTTCTGCATCTGCAAAATGGAAATCATATACATCTAATAGGCAGCTTGGTGATATATAAGGTTACAAGAATATGTAACCAGAGAGAATTTCTGAGATTTTGTGAACAGTAAAGAAGGCTAACAGTGTAAATTTTATTGCTATGATCTGAGAAATCCTCCATTGTGCCAGTAAAATGGACTAAGGTGCCAGACCTAAGGGAGGCCTTCTTCCTTTGAGGAATCTGTGTTCTGCCTGAAGTCCTATGTTTCAACCTTACTTTAAACACCTACATTTTTTAGCTAAGTAGGGATTGAATTAAACCTCTTTTGATTTCCCTATCTGTAAAATGAAGAAAATAAGAATTACCTTGGTGATTGTTCTGAGAATAAAAAGGAGATAATGTGTATGAAATAATCTTACAGGGGCTTACAGATTAGACTCTCAAAACTGTAAATTCCTTCCCCTTTCTCCCTGATTCTATCTGTAATTTATCTCTTGCAGGTCTCTTTCAACTTGAAGAAAAATTCTGGTACCTAAATTCTATTATAATGAATTTTGGCTGTAACCCTGGAAACTTGTTTCTGAGTGGCATGGCGTTAAGAAAGATCTTGTTTAGAATTGTATATTCACAAATTACTTTGGAGAATTTTCTCTGATTAGCTTTTTCATGAGGATGTAGAATAAGGAGATTATAGGAAGAGCACTGAACAATTCAACACAAGCCCTTCATAGTGTTAGGGAATTGATTATTTTTCTCTGCTGGGAATTCTGTATTTGATGTTTACACTGTGCCTGTTTACAAGGTCATTAGCTGTTTGGTTGTTGTTTTTTTTTAAAAGTACATGTCATGAACTTTTAGAAGTCTTCAATCCAGTATTTTCAGATTTACCAATTAATAAAGTATCTTTATTTGTTCTTTAATTTGTAAAACATTATGATGGGAGTTCAAATTTGTCAATAGCACCAGCTAACTAACTTTTTGTAGGTCTAGCTGGATTATAAACTTTTTAGATTTTTGTATCAAGCACACATTTCAATTGAAGATGATTGTCAATAGTTTCAACTATACATGTATTTATAGAAGTAGTTCCTTCTTTTTCCTTCAGTCTAAATTTCATGGATTACTTACTAGATGTTAGGTACTCTAGTAGGTATAATTCTTGTATTTTGTTATTTTATTCCTCACAACATCTACTGAATAGATATGGTTATATAATATTTCTTTCCATTTTCACCAAGGAATATTGAGCTTCAGAAAAGCTATGTTAAGGAAAAAAAACTCGCATAAGGTCACTTGGATAGTAAATTATGTATCTTAGTTAAAGTAGGTGACTAAAACTTACAGCAGGTGTTCAACCCTACTTTTGGCCAAAGTCTCCATTATATTAATATTTCTCCTAGGAAACCCCCTGAAAAAACATTCTTATAATTTGAAATATGGAAAACCAGAGCCAATTCTACCATTCTCCAAAGAATGGCATAAGCAAGACACCAATCTGAGTTTCAAGATTTTATAGGAATAATTACATCTATTCAGTCTGTACTACAGAAAATGTTGGGAGCTGTGCTCTACATTTCTTGTAATATTTACATCTAAATCACATAGAAAATGCATTGATCACACTCCAGATACCGAAATCTGAAAGAAACTGTGTGTTGATTAAGGAAACCCTGTCTTCCTGCCCCAAATCTCTCAATGCTGACTTCTTAAAGGGACAAGGGGAAAAGATGCTGAAGCTTTCCCCTGCACACTCACCGATTACTATCTTTTTATGTCAGGTTTAGTGCAACATATTAATAGGAGTAAAATTCATCTATTTTGGTGTACAGATCAGTAAGTTTTAATAAACATATACAAGCCATACAATTGTGTAGTAATGCCAATATAAGGATTTAGAATGTTCTCATTAGCTCCCAAAGTTTCCTTCACTTCTGTAGGCAAACCACATCTTCAATCCCAGTGCCTGGAAACTACTGATCTGATTTCTGATCCTAGAATTTTGCCTTTTGAAAAATGTATATAATGTTCATATAAAATGGAATTTTAATATATGCAGTCTTTTTTGTCTGGCTGTTTTCATTTAGCAAAATTCATTAGAGATTATTTAATTTGTTGCATGTATTGGTAGTTTTTACCTTTTTATTGCACAGTTGTATTCCTTTGCATAGATGTAAAACTATTTATTTATTCATTCATTAATTGATAGATGTTTGCATTATTTTACCTTTTAGTGATAATGAACAAAGCTGCTATAAATTTTCATGTACAGGCACTTGTGAAGATAAATGATAATACATACGAGTAGGACTGCTAGATAATAAGACGAATGTGTGTTGAACTATACAAGAAACTATCAGTTTTCTAAAGTGACAGTATTATTTTGCTTTCCCACAAGCAATGAATGAAAACTCCAGTTGGTCCACATTCTCATCAGCATTTGATATTGTCAGCTTTGTTTTTTAGCCATCCTATAGGTAATGTAGTGGTAATTCATTGTGATTTAAATTTGCAGTCTCATAATAATGTGGAATATCTTTTCATGTGCTTATTTGCTTCTAGAGCTCTTCTTTGATAAAATGTTTGTCCAAGTCTTTTGTCCACTTATTTATTTATATTTTGTTGTTATTATTGAGTTTTGAGAGTTTCTTTTTAACATATTCCACATATAAGCCATTTACTGGATATGTTTGTTAAAAAATATTTTCTACCAGTTTGTAACTTTTCTTTTCTCTGACAATGTCTTAATAAGAGCAGAGTTTTTTAATTCTGGTCATATACCATTGAATCTATAAATCAATTTGGGGAAAATTGATATGTCAACAACATTGACTTTAGATTTATAAACCTGGTATATCACACAATTTATTTGGGTTTTCTTAGTTTCTGTCATAAGCATTTTGTAATTTTCTGTGTATAAATTCTGCACATATTTATTTTATTTATCCTTAAACATGATTTTGATGGTATAGTAAAGGGTTCTGGTTTTTAAGTTTAATTTCTGATAATTCATTGATAATATACAGTGATACAGACAATCTTTGTATATTGAATTTGCATCCTGCTGAACATATTAGTTTCAATAGTTTTTAGGTAGATTCTTCGAGATTTTCTATATAAACAATTATGTTGTCTGCAAATAGAGACAGTTTTAATTCTTCCTTTTTATTTAAATTCGTTTTATGTCTTTTATTGCCTTTTTGCACTGTCTGGGACCTCAGTATGAGATTAAGTAGGAAAGATAAGAGTGGACATCTTTGACTTGTTCCTGAACCTGTCAGGAGAATAATTCAGTATTTCATCATTAAGTAAGAAGTTAGCTGTAGATTTTATGTAATGCCCTTTATTAGATTAAGTTCCTTCTGATTCTACTTTACTAAGAGTTTTCATCATGAATGGATTTTGAGTTTTGTTGAATAATTTTTCTGCATCTATCGAGATAATCACATACTTATTCTTTTATATTCTGTTGGTAGGGTAAATTATACTTACTAATTTTCCAATGCTGAATTCCACTTGAATCCTGGTCATGATGTATTACACTTTTTTATATATTGCAATATCTGATATGCTAATCTTTCATTAAAGATTTTTACATGGCATTATCTTTAAGGGATACTGATTTGTCTGTAGTTTTCTTTCCTTGTGATATCTTGGCCTGGTTTTTGTGTTAGAGTAATGCTGGCCTTATAAAATGAGTTAGGAAGTGTTTTAAACTTTAAAAAAATGGTAGAAAAATTCAGATTCAATTCAACTAATCTGCCCGAATTTTCTTTTCTCATTGTTTGTTTGGTTATTGTTTTTACTTCCTTTCTGTCACTAAGTTATAAGCCAGAAGAGAAAACAGAAAGTAAGAACAAGAAGGTCTTTGCAAGATACACCATAGTTTGGCATGATAAATATCTCCAAACAACTGATATGTTTATGATAATACCAGAATAAAAACAGAAAAAGAGAACTGGATATTTTACCCTTTAATAATAAAGAAGTAAAGATGCATATACTCTTTAATGAATCTATATTTTTTCTTTAGTAGCATACTGATGGAGAACTTCAAAGCTTTTATCAAACCACTGGCAACAAAGAATTCACTTTAGTAAAAAGTAGACATGACTTACTGAATAGGGTATGGGGAATTAATAAAATAAGCTAAACATTTGTACTCCCGTAATTTACTGAAATAAAAAAAATAAAATAGTGTCTCTTTGTTTCTAATATGCCTAGTTCTCAGCTATAACAATTCAGGCAGTTTCAGTCTTGGAGAACTTTAGGGGCTTCTCTATGACCTTGTATCAGAAAATTCTTTAAAATATTATGACAATATTGCTTTCAAATTTAAAGGTAAAATGCAGTGTCATCTTTGAAAATTGAAGAATTATTTTTCAAAGAATTCTAAGTTGGTTACATTTAATTAATTAATTTGTTTATCATCACTTGTCCATTTAGTATGACTAAATAAACATTTGTTGAACAAATACTAGGTTCCCTTAACTGTGTGAGTTTTGTCCTCAAAGAATTCACTCTCTAGCAGGAGAGACAAAGAAAGAACAAAAAACAAAACAAAACAAAGCCCTATTTGTATTAGAGGTAGGCATGGGGTGATACGGAAGCACATAAAAAAGGGACCTAACTCTGCTGCAGCCAAAATATCAAAAAGGAGGTATGGTAGAATTATTGCCAAAAAAGGTGCCTAATTTTTCACTCTTCTTATATTCACATCCTTTGCAGTCTAATTTTGCAGCTCTTCCTATTAAAAGGGAGAGTCTAATATCCTTATCATCTGAATCTAGCTAGCTTTATAGCTTGTTTTGACAAATAGGGAGTGACAGAAATAAGTTGTAAGAGCAGACCTCAAAAGGCCTTGTGTGCATCTATTTTTCTGTTGGAATTTTGATTCTGACATACAAATAGGCCAGAGATAGCTTGCTGAAGAGTGAGAGACAAATGTCTAGTTGCCCCTGTTGCCATAGCCTATAACTAGCCAACCTGCAGAAGATGACTGCAGATTCTCAAGGGAGCCCAGCAGAGAATAGATGAACCATTCAGATGAGCTCAACCTAAATGGACAGCCCATAGATTAATGAGTTTTTGTTAACCACTGAATTTTCAGGTAGTATGTTATACAACAATAGTTAACTGATAATAGGAGGTTACACCAGAGCTGAGTTTGAAAGAATATCTAGGAGTTTATGTTTTCTTTTAGAATATATTATAAATATATGTTACACTCCCAGGCTAGCTCATGAAACACTAACCTATAGGGTACTTGAGGTATGAAACTACCTCTGCTTTTCATATTAATTCTACATAAAAACCCTCTGGATTCCAAACTCAGATGCCAAAATTCATTTTTCCAATGACGTAGGGAAGGTAGCAGAATAAAAGTATTTCATACCCCTGTTTCCTTAATTCAAAATTCCTGAGCATCAAGGAGAACATTATAGGTAGGAGAAAGTACCTGGCATTCCAAAAAGCAATGGGGAGGGTCTCTAGGCATCCCAGAAGAATAGGAAGAGAGGGGAGAATTTCTGCAATTATAGAAGGATTGCGGTATACAGCATTTCTCTGGCCACAGTGGCCATTTATAAGTAAGGATAACTTAGAAATTGGTGCCAGGTGCTAATAATGATATGAAAATAAATAAAACAAGGTTGGGGGCCTGGAGAGTTGTAAAGCGTAGTGCTATGTTATATAAGGTGGTTGGGGAAGTTCTCTCTAGAAAAATATTGTTTGAGCAGAGATTTGCAAAACAGGAGTAGCAAGCTTTGGATATCTGGAGGAAGAGCATTCCAGGCAGAAAGATTAGTAAGTGAAGGCACTGAGGCAGTAGCATGCTTGGCTTATTTCAGAGTCATAAAATACAGTTGGGTGGAAGCTAACAGAGGGGGGAAGAAGTAGCAGTAGATAAGATCAGAAAGATAGAAGGACCAGATCATGTAAGGCCTTGTAGGCCTTGGTAAAGATTTGAGATTTTACTCTGAATGAGACTGGAATTCTTTGAAGGCTTTCAAGCAAAGGAGAACATGAAGGGGCTTACGTTTTAAATGGATCAATCTGTCTGCTGTGAAAAGATAGACTAGTAGTCAAGGATGGAAACAGGAAGATAAGTTTGGAGGCTATTATAGTAATCCAGGCTAGATATGATGATGATGTAGGCCCAGGAAAAAGTGATGAAAAGTGTTTGGTCTCTGGATTTATTTAAAAAGTAGATCCAACAAGATTCATGGATAATGTAACATGGGGTGTGAGAGATAGAGGAGTCAAAGATGATTCTAAGATTTGGGAATTGATAAATTAGAACAGATGAGTCACTACCGTACTTTACTTTCTAACATGGGAATGACTGAGGGAGGAACAGGTTTCCGGAGAGGGCATGATGTGTTTGGTTTTGAATATGTTAAAATTGAGATGTCAGGTAGATGTCCAGGGCTGTTGGATATCTGAGTATGAAAGCAAGAGACAAGTTGGATGGGAAATATAAATTTGGGAGTTAACAGCATTGAGATAGTATTCAAGAAGCAGGAAAAATTTAACATAACTCTTAGGAAGAGCTTAAATAGTCCTTCATTCATTCCTTGGGCTCTGAGGCTCAGGGGATGACTGAAAATGCCTGGAGATCATGAATGAGGTGAGGCTGACTTAAACCGGAATGATAGTCTTTGTTTCTCCTCCATGAGCTCAGTTTCCTGTGTGGATTAGCAAAGTCACTCCATGACTTTGGGCTTTCTTTCAGCCTGAAATACAGATGCCTCTGGGAGTTGTTGTGAATCTCGATTTATTAATATTTGCAAAAGTGCTTTCAGGGCCTTTGTTGAAAAGCATTATAAAGAAGCAGAGGGTTATTATTAAGGATGACATTTGCTCATTGTGATTAAAAATGACAAAATGAAATTTCAAGTGCAGAAGTCAACACTGCAATTTAATGTGCAAAGGTGTCTTTGCACATCAACATCCAGCCAAATAAGGTCCATCTGTATTACAGAGATTTTTCTGGTTTGCTTTCAAATGAGGATTGGTTTTCAAGTGGGGATTGAATGTAAGCAGACATCATCAGAGGCCAAAAATATACTGTTTTAGCTAATTGCATCCGTTTGTACAATGTTTTTTTTTAATCCTGCCCCCGCCACTGCCTTAATTTATCATGGGCTGCAAATGAAGCCCAGAGAATGGTGCATTGAGACCGCATCCACATGGTTTTATTTACCATTGCACACAGAATTTTATTGGGCTATAAAGTAAATGGATTTCAGCTGAAGCAATTAGAACAGTCCCTTCTAAGGCCACTGTGCAAATTAGCCCATACCCATGGGCCTTTCTGTGGAAGAGGCCTACATTATGCAGAGAAGAAATGGGGTAGGAGCTTGAGGAGAATGGTGGGAACTTCTTACTCATATTTCTATTACTTTCTCAGAAAATGCTGTTTGTGACCCCCAAGCTAAACCAGTTGCAGGCTACATTGTAATCAAGGACAGATTCACAGGCTTAGGCTTAGGCTTAGAAATACACTCAACTGACAATATGAGGAAAACTAAACTTGCTTTTGGATGGAGATTGGGGAAACAAAGAGAAGATTTTATAGAAAATTGGTTTGCTGAATTTTGATTCTGTTTCTCTCTTTCTTTTAACCTGATAAAGGAAATTCTCCATTGTGTTTTGATCCACAGTTTAGCATAAATGCAAAATGCTAGAAGGTACTATGGAAGTGTTTTGGAACCCTCCACCACTCCTTTCAGCATTACCACTGAATACCCAAATAAACTTGAAGAGTTTCTTCACTATACTGCTGTTGGCCCAAAATGGTTGTGTAAATAGTAACTTTAGAGTGAGATTCTTCCTCCCTTAGTTTTTGTTGGGGCACTAATTCTATACATTTCAAGAGAGGAGCATCACTTGGAGATAGGTATTACCCTTCCCTTCCTACACACATATGCACAAGGAAATGACTCTATGAATTTGCTCAATAACTTTTAAACCTCTCAGCTAGATCAAGAATTAGAAACAGAGTTTTCAGAGATCTGAGGAATTTAGAAAAGGGTCTGTTTGAATACAGCTATTGCTGAGTCTATAATTCCCACTATCCCTTGGGGAGAGCATTGTCCTGCTACCTTGAAACCATATGTTTGGTGACAGGGGCCTAAAGAAGTCACTCAAAGAGCATGGGTGTGTATTGTATCACCCCAGTTGCTAAATTTTTGCCTCAAAGAACAAAAAGAGATTGTGTATTGGGATCTGACTGTATCCTGGATCTCCAGGGGAAGATGTGGGATTTGGCAGGAAATGCAGGAGAGTATCGCTGTGTTGGAATTGTTCTTACTTCCCGGAGTGTGTTTGTGCTAAGGATGTGTAAGTGTTTATGAGGACCAAGTAGATCATGTGTGTGGGGGGAGGAGAGCCTACAGATGATTTTATTCACTTTCGTCCAATAGAGTAGACTTAGAGGGCTTCTTTCTCAGCAGAAAGAAGATGGAGGTGTGCCACTAGATCCCCAGTAAGAGATGAAAAGTAAAAGGATGGGAAAGATCTTAGTTAGCAAATGTCTTCAGAGACTTCTACTCCTGGGCACCTCTCTTCTGCAGTTTCCTAACCCCAAGCAAAGGACTATTCAAAATAAAGATACATGGGTCCAGGAAAATACACCAAAGTGCCCAGAAACTTCATGTTCCTGCTGGAGTTTTGCTATCCAGAGGCATTCAGTAGATTACCCCTACTGAAATTTAAGGAAATGGTGAGAGAGATGAGAGATGAGTAAAATTGTTTTTTTTTTTTTTTTTAGAATTGAGTAATTTATTGATAGGTTGGTGCATGCTTTATTTGACTTGACACTAATAGTCTCTAGAAATAATTTATGTATCATTTGCTTTTTAGCCGATTACACCTCAACAAGAAGGCAACTGACAAACAGTCATATAGCAAGCTCCCGGGTGTCTCTCTTCTGAAACCACTGAAAGGGTAGATCCTAACTTAACAACTTGGAAACATTCTTTGAATTGGATTATCCCAAAGTAAGTACAATGTTGTATTCATTAGGAATGGGCTAGAGCATGGTTTTTTGTTTCGTTTTGTTTTTTCCCTAAAGTTGGTTTTTGTCACATTCCATTCGTCTCGCTTATTTGACACTAGTGTCTTATATGTGAAATGCGGGTGAAGTTGGTGAAATTCAGTTAAATCAAACAAAGATTTATTGAGTACTCTTAATGTACAAAATCCTGGGAGACATAAAGATGAGTAAGGAAACTCTCCTTCTCAAGGATATAATTTCTAACCTGATTTAAGTATGGGAGGAGGCTGGGAAACAAGATTACCCCTCCCCCAGATGTTTTTGTTACAGTTCTGTGGTTTTCTCTACCTTTGAGCTTCTATAGAACGGAGTCCTTGAGTATTTACTATCTATGCCCTTGTATGTTAAGTTTTCTTTCTGAGTAGAAATCTCTTCCTTTGTCAGTCTTGGGACTGTTTCCTCCAGTTTTATATCTTGGCTTCTCTTGTCTTAGTCTGTGCTGCAGGGGGCTGATTCCTAAAGTTTGCATTTTCCAGGCTTCACACTGAGTTTGGCCAATGGCAGGCCAAACTTAGAATATTGTGGGGAGTGGGAGTATTAGGAGAGGGAGAAACCACTAGACCTTTTTATATTAAATTTGCCTTCCTCATTCAATAGACTCTTATAATCTTTTTGAAACCAAAGCTGACTTACTCATGTTGCAGGGCTGGCTACACAATTTTGTGGGCCCAGTACAAAAAAAAATGTGGGGGCTTTTCTTTAAAAAGCAGGAAAAATATTTTGTCCTTTCTTCAACAGTCCTACTTTGACCTGTAAAGGTGTTTCTATTTTCTATTTGGTATTGTAACCCTTCTGTTACAGGGACTTTCAAGAGATAAGTATAGACTCTAACAGGCACCAAAGGGACCCACCCTGTGACTTGGCATGAGCACATGTGCACACACAGGACCAAGAGGCTGGGTTTCCACTGCTGATGGTTGCCAGACCAATGCCTCTGTAAGTCAAGCCAGGCATCTACCCTCCCCATGAGCTCACTGGCTCAATCCATGGTAGAGAGGTGACTTCCCCACCAAACAGTATTGAAACAGCTGCACTAGGATGCACTAGGTAGGCTGGTCTCCACCAAGTTGCCCTCCAAAGCACAGTGGTGCTGACATCTTATGGGGCTGCTGCCATGCCTCACTTTGAGATACTTCTAGGCATATGCCCAACACTGACCCCCTCAATCCTTGTGCCCAGACCCCCATTAGGGGTGGGGAGTGGCAGCAGGTAGTGGGGATGGGTGAGAAAGGGGCAGCCCAGGAAGCTAGGGGACAGAGAACAGATGGCCAAGAACCCATCCTGGGGAAGTGGCTGGAGGTGGGATCATGTGTAAGCTGTCCATAATGCATGCTTCATTGTCCTGTCAAACTTCACTTATAAAACACAAATGCAAAGATAAAATTATGAAGAATTTCAAGAACGTTACTACAGAGCATTAAATCCCAAGTGTGATCCCCTATGTGATTGTAACTTGTCACATGCTCATGAAGTGGTTCCTACATATATGTATTCTCCACTGTACCTCACCTACTGGTTTACAAATACTAGATTATCAATAGATGACTCTTGGACAAATAAATAAACACAAGATTAAATGAGCAAATAATTGAATACATGAATGAGACAATTAACCAATTAATAGGGCTTACCAATAGTCTCTTGCTTTAATTGAACACCAGAAATGTTCCACCAACAATCAGCCGTTGTTTACTCAGTATCTTATGTATTCCAGATACTTTTAATGGCCAAAATAACTTCCAGACTCAATATGCCTACTGTTTCTTCTACCCCTGCTAGGGAAAAGCCCTGATAGGGATTGAAGAAAAATGAACTCTCATCACACAAGTAGATTATAATTTTAGAAAGTAAAGTTATTCATTCATGGGAATCAAGAGATTATATATGGCAGCAATGTGAAGCAAATATTCTCTTTGGTGTGATGTCTCTTCGTTTTTAACGTACTCTTGAATTTTAACATTCTTCTCTGGTGTAAGACTTTGATGTACCTTCTGATTTGGAGCTGCCTCTGTTGCTTGGACATATTATGAGAATAGAAAAAGCCCACTAAGAAGGAAGAAATGAAGCCAGTAGCTCATGCTAGATTTGGGGGTGAAGGTGTGTCTTAGTCTCCCTTGTGCTACTGTAATATAATACCACAGACTGGGGGATTTATAATGAACAGACCAGTTCTGGATGCTGGGAAGTGTAATGAGGGCCAGCATCTAGCAAGGCCTTCTTTATGTGTTGTAACATGGTGGAAGGGAAAAGGGCAGAAAGAGAGAAGAGGGGAGCCAACCCACTGCTGAAATAACAGCGTTAGTCCATTCATGAGGGTGGGAGCCCTCGTGACCTAAACACGCTTTAAATGTCCCACTGCTTAATATTGTTACAATGGCAACTAAATTTTGACATGAGTTTTGAAGAGGTCAAACATTTAAACTATAGCAAGGTCAAAATTATTTGGAATTTTTCCAGAGTCTGCTCCAGCATCCCACAGTGCAGGTAAAGGGGAGAGGAAGAATGGAGTGGATAGCAGAGGTTTTTTTGATGTTGGACACAGAAGGCACAATTTCCTCATATTAAATATAGCCCCGGGGATTGTTCTCTGCCTTTGCATTTTAGTTACAGAAACCTTGAGAACCTCTTGGGGAAGCAAAAGGAACTAACAGCTATTGCTATTTTGCTATATGCCAGACACTGACTTCCGGTGCTTTTCATATATTATCTTATTGGATCGTGTCAACTGAAGGATGATGAGGTTCATAAATTTGGAAAGGAGAGCTTTATTTTTCATAAAATGGTGCAGCCTGTAGACTGGCCATCTTGCAGGCTTCTGGACAGAAGGTGAGAGCAAGCACTCGAGGGAGGGACAATGGGGATAGGAATTCATGTGGAGTGGGGTGGCTGAATATATTAATACATACTTAACAAGCTATAGGAGGAGTCAAGAATGTTTATGAAAAGAGAAACATGCACATGTACAATTGAGCTTCCTGCTACTTCATGGGACCCATATTCAAAAAAGAGCAGTGTTAATATGATCCAAGAGTGGAGCTTTTGGTTCTCTGACTTCAAAAAATGAAGCAAGGATATGAAAATCCTCACTGTGCATCCTCTGTAGACTTGTCAGAACAATTGCATGGTTAGCAGTCTCTTACCAGGAACGAATGCTGGTCGTTATCGTGCTGAAACTGCAAAACAGGAGGAGTGGCCAGCATTAGGTGGTTGATTGAATCAGCTGTGGAGCAAATCTTTTCAAAAGGCTGGTTCTGTTTAGCCCTTAGGGAAGAAAGCCCAATGGTGGTTAATGAGGGAGGGGGTATAAAATCCACCTCCTGTCTGTCCTGTCATGGTCAGGATTTCAGTTTTAAGGTCTCTCAAGTCGCCTTGGCCAAAAGGGAGTCTGTTCAGTCAGTTGGGGGGCTTAGAACTTTATTTTTATTTCTCAATTCTTATATCAACCTATGAAACAGTTGTTAAGGTATCCATAAAACCAGTGAGGAAATGGAGTCTTAGGGAAGTCAGATAAATTGATTGGAATTTCTCGCTTGTAAATGGAAAAGCAGGGATTCCAAACCTGATATATTTTATTTGAAAGTCCTAAAGTCTAAGCCCTTTCTACAAATGAATAAATGAATGAATAAATATAATAAATAAATACTCTAAAATATTATTTTTTCATTTGGTTATGTTTATTTTGTTCCATTTTGATATAGGAATATATTTAAAAAATCTTTGAGATTTTGGATAGCTCCTTTTTAAAAAATTAAATAGTTAGGTTGCAATGATTAAAACAACAAAAATTTAAAGTGTTTTTTGAAACCTATTATTAGTAGCACAATTTAACGTAAACTGAACACTGACCTTATTTAAACAAAATATTTGAAAGCATGAGTAATCTTAATATGTATCCCTCCCTCAATTCCTATTTCAGTGGAGTCAAAGTTTCTTTCTTTACTAATTATTTTCTTTTTCATCCTCTGAAATCCAGGTAAATGGCACCCCTGTGTGTTATGAGAAAATTTGATACATAAACAGTAATAAATAATTTTCCATGTCATATTTTCTGGGCTCTGAATCCTGCCTGAGGTTTTATTGGGTGAGTTAGTTTCACCTAAATACAATTTATTTTGCTTTTTTAAGAGAAGGAAGAACATTGCTCTCCTATCAGTCAATCCTGGACTTCGTTTTGAATTAGATGTCATGAATGGTTAAATGCTGCCACATTTTGCTTTTGATGGAAAAATAATATGATACTTCTAATCAGGCCATGGCATTCACCAAGGCCTGGGAATATTGGGATAAAACTATTAGAAAAATGTCAATCACAACATTCTTTCCTTCTTTCCCAGAATAATTCTTTATTAGGTATCATCTCTCCACAGGTCTTTCTGATGGGTGTAGAAGATGGAGTATAGGAGAAGGGAGTCTAATGACACTGTTAACATCCTCAAGGAGCCTACAGATTGGTAAATGAGATAAGAGGCTCTGAGAAGAGCTGACTTGTGATCATGCCATCCCTAGGACAGGGAGAAAGAGACCTGGGAGAGTTCAGAAGCGAGAAAGATTGTTTACAGATGGGAGATTGGGAGAGACTTTGAGGAGGAAGCTATGAAAAGAGGATAAAGTAAAAAAAAAAAAGACAAAGAATTAGGTCATTTCTGAGTAAAAGAAAGCACTCTTGAAGACTGTGAAGTAAGTCCACTGATAGAGGCAGAATATTATCTGTTATTTGTTTTTGTTTTGGTCATTGTAGAAGCACCAGAGATTGGTAAATAAAGGGCCTGAAAGTTCCAAAGTCTGCATTTCCAGTTTTCATTTGCTGACCTACAAGTGATTTGGGGAAATTGCTTCATTTATGGGCTAGCAGGACTCCTTGTGCAAAACAGAACAGTAGTTTGTTTATTATTATTTCATTCATTTATTCAGTCTTTCAGTCACATATTTCCTAAAATATATTAATTTCTTTCATTTTTATCCTTTCAATCATGTTTCCTAAAATATATTCATTAAAATAGAATTAAATGCATAATTAATATGTAATACTAATTTCCTATTACATAAAAGGCACTGAACTAGAGACTAGGGATAGTGTGGTCAATATGACTCACCTAGTTCCTGTTCTTCTAACATATACAATGCAGATGTTTGTGACACAGAGCATGTCCAATAAACCAGAAGCATCAGTGTCACCTTTGAGCCTTTGAAAAAATGCAGAATCTTTGGTTGCCCCAGCCCTAACTGAACCAATTGATTCATATACATATTAAGGACTGAAAAGTAGTTGGATCTATAGTCCCAAATAAAGCCCAGAGCCAAGCAAGTAGTCTGCAAGCTTGGGTGTGTTGGTTAAATACTCAAGAGAACAGTGAAAGCATCTATATGCAAAGCTTTTCTTTACTGAGAAAAGGGTATAGGTTTCAAGAAAAACTTCACTTAAAATGACTACCTTAAGGAGAGAGCTAAACTGCAAATATAATTTGACCACTATACTGACTGAAAAACCTGTGAGCTCAGATTCCTTACCCTGGAGTAGAGTGAAATGGAACTGGAATGAAATCTTAGGGTGACTGCCAGCAGCCTAATAATTTGTGTCACTTCAATTAAATATGATCAGCTGTTCCCTTTCCTTGCATAGAACCTATCCTTTGTCAATCTCCCCTTGTGCAAATGTAATATTATTGTGAATGACACTTTCTCCTTTGGGAGTTTTTCTCAATACCCCAGTTAGAACAAATCTCTCTCTCCTTTAAATTACCCTAGCAATATATATGTACCTTTCTGTGATATTGTCATATTTCTATCTTCATGTGTGAAGGTGCCAACAGAAAACTTCCCCTTTGCCCTCTGAAGGTTTGCTAAAAAAATCAACTCACGAATGGCAGATTAATAGGAGAAAAAGCATACAATTTTATTAATATGTACACAGAGGAGAATCACAAAATGGTTATCCCACCTCCCAGTGGGGTTTAGAAGAAGCTTACATATCATCTTGAGGTTGCAGAACAAATGGGGGCTTGGATATGGGCAAAGCAGTTTATGGTGGAGGAGAAGATGAGGCCTGGCTAGCAGAGGTGATCTTCTTATGTAAATGAAACTTCACAGGTAGCAGCTCTCACAGAGAGAATGTTTCTTTCAGACCTTCAGAGGTGTCAGACTCTCGGTTAATCTTTCCTAGATCTGGACAAAAGAAGCCCTCAGAGAAAACCAGGCTGCATCAATGCAGATTCACTACAAATGCAAGTCTCTCCCACAAAAGACAGCTTTGCAGGGTTACTTCTGTTTGCTGGCTCTCTGAAAAACCATCTCAAACTATGCTAAAGAAATATATTTTGGGGTAAAATATTTTGATTTCCTTCATGTGCCCATGTACAAGTCTATGACTTATTTCCCTCACAATAGTGCCTTTAAGGTAAATGGCCCCATGCCATATATCTAATATACATAGCCCTTGGCATCTTATTATGCATATAGCATGCCCTCAATTATGCTTGTTGGATGTACTGAGACGTGTAAATCACAATTGCATTTTCATATATATTAAAATAGAGATTCAAACATATTAACTGTGCTTAGTCATAGGCCTTGAAAACTACCAAATAACATTATTAAACCCAAAATGTCCTTATTACAGTTAAATTTATATCCAGAGCTCTGCCATATACAGTGGAATTAAAAATGAAATCTACAAGTTGTTTTGAATCTAATTGTGGGGGGGATAAGACATGTTATTCTAAAGAACATTGAATAGCAATAGAATGAAGCACATAATACAGTTAATAACTTAGCATAATTAAATGCTAAAATGCAAAATGAGGACTTAGCATAATTAACTGCTAAGATGCAAAATGAGGACTGTGAAGATTCAAGGGTGGACAGGAATAAATCAGTGTAGTGAAAGTTTCCCAAGAAGTGTGCAGTACAGTTGAGGCTTGATTTGTAATTTTAAGGATAGATAGTATTAAGTTGGGGTAGAGAAGTGTGTAAAATCTTTACACATAGAGGTGGTAAGTGTGGGGAAAGTAGAAGTGTTGGATTTGGCAATCTGAAATGTCGGTTCTTGGTGTACTCATGGCTGAAGAATGACCAGACACACCAAAATAAGACAAGCATGAAAATGAGGTTTATTGAAGAGAGAAAGATAGGATTATAGGACAATGGCAAGATAGAGGTTTACAGAGCGAGATACATATGACACAGATGGCAATTGGACCCATTGTTGTAGCAAAAGAGAGAGAGCAAAAATGGGCTTGGTTATGGTCAGGGTCTTGTTTTATAATGTCCAGATTGGGACCTCCCTCATGGTTCAAATGTCACCATGGAACCACTTTGATGGACAGTTGGGAGTTACATGACCTCAGTCTTACTATGCATGCGAATCTCCCATGAGCCTCTCTCAAAGCCCATTTGGTGGGGGGTGAACTGCAATGGCACCCACTTTTATCCCTAGGAGACCCAGAATCCCTTACTCTCTACCTAACAGGTCCTCACTCTCTATTCTAGCAGCCCAAATCATCAGGTACGGGCATCAACTCATTGGGCTGCTTCCTGCTGAGTTGGGGGTGGGGGCGACAATCCTTATTAGGTTGGCCTCTTGCAGGTTCTCTGGGGGTTTCTCCAGGGGACTCCTTCTTCAGCCATGACCACACCAAGAACCCACATTTAAGACTACAGCCTGACAGGAGAAGCAGCTTATTCTCTCAAAAGGAGACTGGATGTTATAAGTCTTGAAGGGAAGACACTTGTGTCAGGTTGAGTTTCCAAAGATGGCCACAATAATAATTTCTCTTCCCCCATGCTCTTCTGCACTGTGACCTTGTCAATACCCTATCAAAAGAAGGGTCAGTGTCCCCTCACCTTGAATCTGAAAAGAGTTATAATTGCTTTGACCAATGGAGTAGAGTGGAAATAATACTAGTTGACTTTCAAAGCCACGCAGTTTCTACTTGGGTGTCTTGGAATGCTCACTCTCTGATGCTTTCTTTTTGGGATGATCCCTCTTGGAACTCAACTACTGTGGTGTGATAACCCCAAGCCACATGAAGAGGTCACATGTAGGTTCTTTGGTTAACAGCCTAGCTAAGCCCAATATTCAAGTCATCCAAGTTCTCATAAGAGACGTATGAACAAAAAGCTTCTATGTTGTTACTGAACCAACTGAGGTCTGCTCGCCCAGCTCATCCAAGACAAATATTGAAGCTCAGCGTTGTAGCAGCAGAAAGGGGTTTTATTTGCAGGGTGCCATACAGGAGAATAAGCAACTAGTACTTAAAACTTGAACTCCTCAACGCTTTACAAGTTGGGATTCTTCAAGGCAGGGGTACATTTCAGACAGGCCTGGAGGAAAAAGGTGTGATATCTTGAAGTGGGGAGAGGGCATAGGTGGATTCAGAACAGAAAGGAATGTTAAGATGGGTGTGACAGTCCCCTCAGGGGGAAATTTAGAACAAAGTGGAAGTCAGAGTTCAATTCCTCAGTGCTCCCTTATCTTCATTTTCCATCCAGTGGGGGTTTCTGAAAAATAACTCAAGAACACATGTTAAGATGCCTTCTTTTAGCTTCCACAGGGAACCAAAACAGCTTGTGACTCTGGCTTGCTTGGAGGGCCATTGTTCTCATCAGATTACCCCTTCACTTTTCAAGGCTAGACAGGTGCCCAGAACTTCTCCTGAAGGAACTCCAGATTTTCCTTTATTTCCATGCCTGGAGATCCTGGAAGCCCCCAGAGGGACCTCTGCTTGGTTTCAATGTTATCCCAGCCCCCAGCCATACTGAGTCATTCCTAGCCCTTTCAGTCTCCCTAGCATTATGGAACAGAGATAAGCCTCCCCCTGAGGTCTGCTAAAATTCCCCATCTATAGAATCTGTGAACATAATAAAATAATCACTTTATTCATGTCACTATATTTTAAAGCAGCATAAATAACTGAAGCAACTCTGGTTTCCCATCCTTTGAAGGACAGTGTGGTGTGAGGGAAAGTGCACGTATTTTGGAATGAGACTACTCTGTGTTTGAATCTCAACTCCTTCACTTACTTAGCTGTGGATGTTAGGCAAATTACTTTAAACAGTTTAAGGACCAATTTCCTCATCTCTAAGATGGCAATGGTCATGCTAACATTACAGAGTCATTGGGAAAATTAAATGAGATAAAATACCTTAAGAGGCTAGATACAAAATAGGTACCCAATGTGTTATAGGTACTACTACTAGCATTAAAAATCTAAATTACTCTTGCCCTAAGGATCACTACAATTTACATGGGCTGTGAAACAGATACAGGAGGAGGATGGATAGAGACAACAGTTCCATGGTAGTGGATGAAGGCCTTTTCCTTTGTAAGAGTGTCAAGAGCCCATAACTTATGCAAATAACACAAACATTAGTGATAACTAAACTTAAACAATGCTTTACCATTTATGCAGTGCTTTTGCAAATATGACTATATTTGAGTTTTGGGGCAGTCATATGAGGAAGATGATTCAATTACATCATTTTGTAGATTTTTATAAACAGCAGCTATAGCTAAATAGTTTAGAGTTTGTGGCATGATGCCAGATTGCCTAAATTCAAACTCCAGTTTCCTCTTTCATCAGCTCTGTGACCTTGAGGAGGTTAATTAAATTCTCTTGCTCCTCAGTTTTATCAACTCTAAAAGGGCAATATTATACCTTTTTTGTGGGATTGTTTTGAAAAGTAAATGAAATCATGTATATAAAGCACTTAGAACAGTGCCTTGCATAGTGTAGGGTGTTCAATAACATCATTATAGATTAGGCTCAAGGAATTACCTTTTCTGGGGTTGCACAGGTATAAATATCATCAAACTCAGGCCTTTTGCACTAATAGTTATTACATATTTTTCTTTTAATTTTTGTATAGATAAAGGCTAGCTAATGCACCTTTTGAGATGTGGCCACTACTTAAAAACATTCCGTGACTTTACACTCTGAAAGTTCTCGTGGGAACCATTTGTACAAATTCAGACTCCAAACCGATCTCAACTTTTGCCCAAGTGTTACTGAAAGTTTGTCCTTGAGTCTGAATCAGTGAAAAGAAGGAGGAGGACAAATGGTTTGAGGAAAAGGAAAGAGAAATTTATTAATTTGCTGGAAAATGGGGAGAGGGGGAGACTATCATCTCAAAAGACTGCTGTCCTGCCTTTAAGTAGAAATATAGGGCTTTTTAAAGAGACATTTTCAGAGGTTGAACTCAGGTCTATGTGACCAGTGTAACATGTCATGGCTTGGGGCTATTGTTGTATAACTGTAGTTGGTGGATTTGGTCAATCTTATCTTCTGTGAAGATGATCTCATGACCTCTGGACAACTCTGTTGAGCCATCTCCTGTGGTTTAAGATACTAGAAAACAAAGAACATTTTTCTGCCCTTTGATTACTGGCCTCAGGCAGAAATGTAGGTTTTAATTCCCCAAAAGGGTGGGGGTTTTAAAGAGACATTTTGCCCTTTTCAGACTTCTACCTCTGTTACATATTCCCCACTGTCAATTTTATCCTTCCATATCTATGGGAAAAGGGGTGATGTAGTCATTGAGCTACTTCCTGCTGAATTGGGAGGATGTTTTAGATGGAAGTTTTGTGCTTACTTATACTATTGCTCTTTTTGGTCTGTCAAAGCTTTGGCAGTAGATTTACAAAAAAATAAAGAATGCAATAGAGTACCAGGTGAAAAAGGGCATAAGCAATAACTACAACCATGAGATGGACAAGGCTGAATTGAGGATACCTGATAACAGAGATTTTACCCTGCTTGGTATCTAAGACATTTGTAGCACTGTGGGTCCTTACTGTTGCCTTGTGCATAATGTCTGACATGAGGCTAGATAAGAAAGAAATATGGGACCACTGAGTACAGAGCTATTAGCTCCAGTAACAAGCCCAGCAGTAAGACAGGTAAGCAGAAGAGACAATAGTTTGGGAAATCCTCACTAAAGAGTTGTCTCTCCATTCTATAGATAGAACAAATAACCAAAGAAAGGTTAGCAAAAATATCAACTTTCATTTTCCTTTCTTCTTAAACAGATATGGTAGATCATCTAAAGGCTGGCCCAGCTACTGGGGTATTATGTCCTCTTCTTCCATGGGAATACCTCTTTACTCTGGTGTGATGGACCCAAGGTTTTACTCCTGACTATTTCAACAAGGTGTGAGTTGTTAGAAGCACTTCATAGAGTCCCTTCCATTTCTCTGCCAGTTGTTGTTTGGGTCCTTGTTCTTTCCAGGATTTAAGCAACACCCAGTCTCCTGGTTTAAAGGGGTGGAAGGGTGATTCCAACTGGCACAGGGACCTGAAAGACACAAACTCATGTGTAGCAGTTAGTATTTGATTTATTTGTTGGACATACAGCTTTACTCTGTTTTCTTCACTTATGGTTATATTATTATATTTATCTTGGGGTACTAGGAAGGGTCTCCCATAAACTATTTCATAGGGGCTTAACTTAAGTCTGCTTCTAGGGGCTACCTTTATTCGGAAGAGGGCAACCAGCAACATCTTATCCCACTTTAGATGGTTTTCCTGCATCAATTTTGCTATAGTTTTCTTTAAAGTATGATTCATTTTTTTTCCATTTTTCCTGTAGATTGAGGTCTCTAGGATACATGCAATTTCCGTTCTAGATGCAGAGCTTTATTTACTTGTTGAGTTACCTCCAGTATAAAGAAGGGTCCATTATCACTCTGTATGGAGGAAGGGAGCCCATACCTTGGAATGAGTTCCTTCAGAAGGATTTGGGTAACTTCAGATGCTCTCTCCATTCAAGTAGGATAAGTGTCTACCCACCCCGGAAAGGTATCTACTAATACAAGCAAGTATTTGAAGTTTACAGTCATTTTAGGCATCGAGTAAAATCAATTTGCCAATCATCAAAAGGGTGGGCCCCCACATGTTGGGTTGCCTGTGCAGTAGTTTCCCTTTCTGTTTTTGGATTGTTTCAAGCACATAAAAGGGCAGCTCTGAGTTATTTATTGGATAGTCTTTTTCAAACGGTATCCTCTTAAATGTGGTCCCACCAATCCATTAAGGCATCACACCTATAATGTGTGCTTTCATGTAGGTGCATCATGAGGAGCTGAACCAGGACTTCAGGGAGAAGAATGAGTATATGAGAATTCTGTTTCCACTTAACTGTGTCATCCCAAGTGTCAAAGCCACAGTCTTCAGCTCGCTTTTCATCCTCATCAGTGTAGTGGGGTTTATATTAATCTAAATCTAGCCGAGATATCAAGGCCCTGAGGAACAACTCACCTTTAGTAGCCTTCTTGGCAGTCTTGTCAGAAGCCCCATTTTTTTGCAATTAAGTGTCTCCTTTTTGGTTACTAGGACAGTGCATGATGGCCACCTGTTTGGGCTCAGTCACAGCCTGTATCAGGGCCATTATTTTAGTTGCATACTTAATATCCTTATTTCCTGCCGTCAGGAGCCCCCTTTTCTTCCAGATGGCACCATAAGCATGCACGACCATAAAAGCATATTTAGAGTCTGTATAAATGTTTACCTTTTTCCCTCTGGATAACTGAACAGTCCTACTTAAAGCAATCAGTAGCCTTCTGGGCTGAAGTCCCAGTCGGCAGTGCCATTACTTCCAGTACCCGTCATTATGTGATCACCGCATATCTAGCCCTTCATTGTTGATTGTCCATAAAGCCTCTCCCGGCTCCCGTTGGTGAAAAGATCTCAATTTGGCTCTGGCATCAGCTGATCTGACAGATCCATCCTGCTGGAATAGACAGCCTTCAGGATCTGTACACAGTCATGCTGTAAATGCTTATTCTCTTCAGCTGGTAACAGGGTGGCAAGATTGAGAGTAGACACAGTCTTTAATTTAACATTTGAATGATCTGAAAGGATGGCCTGGTATTTTCCTAGCTTTCCTGCAGTCAGCCAATAACCCCCCTTCTGTTCTAATAAAGTCAGAACATGGTGGGGGGGATATACTACAGCATGTTGTCCTAAGCTGAATTTTTCAGCCTCTTATAACAAGTCACAAGTAGCTGCTACTGCCTGGAGTCAAGGAGGCCATCCTCTTATAGTATTGTCCAACTGCTTTGACAAGTGTGCCACTGGCCATAGGATGTCTCCCAGCACCTGTAATAAGACTCCAAGGCTCATTCCTTGTTTTTCATGAAGATATAGTTTAAATTATTCCTGCAAGTCAGGCAACCCCAAATTGGGGAAGTCATAAGTTTCTGCTTTAATTTTTCAAAGGCATTTTGACAGTCTGTGGTCCAGATCAGGGGCTCCACAGCTGTCCCTTTAAGAGCCTCATATAATGGTTTTGCTATTAGCCCAAAGTTTGGGATCCAGATGTGACAGAACCCTGCCATTCCTAGGAACCCACACAGTTGTCTTTTATTTTGGTACACTTTAAGATTCAAGGGGACTTGCCTTCAGTCTGACATTAGGCTGCAGGTTCCCTTGCCAATTTGGAACTCCAACTAATTAACCCACTGCTTGCAAATCTGTGCTTTTTTGGGTGATACTTTATAGCCACATGAAGCCAGATGATTTAGCACAGCCACTATATATGTAAGACAATGATCATAATCAGGGCTGGCTATAAGTAAATCATCCACATACTGTAACAGAATCCCTTGGTCCAATTGAAGCTTTTTGCAAGTCTCTTGCTAAACTCTCACTAAACAGGGTAGGATAGTTTTTAAAACCCTGAGGAAACACAGTCCAGCAGTACAGTGAGGTCATCCTTGTCTCAGGATTCTGCCGTTTAAATGTAAAATGGAGTTGGGTCTCTTTTTCCAAAGCAATGCAAAAGAAAATATCTTTTAAATCCAGTATGGATTACCATTCATAGTCACCTCATATTGAAAGAGTATATGGGTTTGGCACTATACAATGTATGTCTTGTACAATATCATTAATGGCATGTTGATCCTGGAAGGCAGCTATGCTCACCACTATACCACCAATGCACTTGGTACATAGATCCTGTAGGAGTCTATATTCATTGATATGGGGCTTCTTGACAGATAAAATTGGCATAATACAAGGGGACTGACAAGGATGAATTAGTCCATGCTTTAGAAATCTGTTCAATATTGGTTGAAGTCCTTCCAATGCTTCCTTTTTAAGGGAGTATTTTTTCTTATGAGGGCATGAGGCCCCTTCTTTTAATAGAACAGAAATTGATGTGGCTGCTCTGGCACATTCCAAGGTCTTGTTGGCCCATACAGCCTTACACACTTCTTGGGAGACCTCAGGAAGAATAGAATTTGTTTCTTCTTTTTGTCAGCAAGTAGACATTGAAGCCAGAGAACATTTTCGGGCAGGACCTGCAGGTGGAATTGTTGCTTCTCTGGAGAAAAAGGTGTTTGGACTTGCATAACAAATCACGACCTAAAAGAGGTATTGGATAGTCTGGCATATATAAAAAACTGTGTCTCAACTTTTTGTTCTCCCAATTGGCACTCAAGAAGTTGGAGCATTGGTCATTGTTGGGTATGACCAGTTACCCCGACCACTGTCACCATGTTCTTGTTAAGGAAAATTAGTTTAGAATTTAGGATAGAAAACATAGCTCCTATGTCAATTACAAAGTCCACTAATCAAGTCTACACTGTCAATTGTACCAAGGGTTCCTGTGGGGATATTTGGATTAGAGCCACTAGTGAGGCATGGGGCCCCAGGTCCCCTCGTTTATCATCTGAATCCTGGACCCAAGATACCATTTGCTCTCTTGGGGGTTTTTTGTTACCTGGAGCCCTTTGCAGTTTCAGGCAGTGTTCTTTCCTATGTACTTCCTCTTTACAAAAAGCATACTGATTGTACTTCAATCTAGTGTGGCTTTTCCCACCCTTTCCTTTTGACTGTCTCAAAGGACCATTGGTTGGTGCAGCTACCAGACACGCATAGTTTTCAGTTTCTGTTCTTCTCTATCATTATATACTTTAAAGACAATATCAGCAAGCTGTGAAGGATTCATGCCAATTACCCCTTCTACATGCTGTAGTTTCCTCCTTATATCTGGAGCACTCTGCCCTATAAAAGTCATATGAACCATACACGTATTTTCAGAGGCCTCTGGATCTACATCTATATATTTCTGATATGCCTGATAGGTGTGTTCCAAAAATCCAGAGGGATCTTCATTAGCTTTTTGTTATAATTCTTGGACCTTGTTTAAACTCTTTTGTCTAGTTACTCCCCTCTGGAGGCCTGCCAGAATACTCTTTCAGTAATGATTTATTTTTATGCTATCTGTGTCTGCATTAGGACCCCAATTTGGTTCTGTCACCGGAATGGAAGCATTGGGGTCTGTGATGTGATTAGCATCCTCACCATGGAGATACTTACTGTTCCTCCTCCTTGGCCTTGTCCACCACCAGTCTATGCTCATCTGCAGTAAGTAATATTTTCAGCAGAATTTGTATGTCCATCCAAGTGGGATGGTGCATTGCAAAGATGGTTGTGAACAATTCTGTTATTCTCTGAGAGTCCTCTCTAAAGGTTAGGTTTGGGTTTTTCCAATTCAATAATTCAGAGGTGGAAAATGGGGTGTAAGTATAATAATGCCATGCTGGCTGTCTTTGTGCATTCAAGCCCCCTATTGGATATTGTTGTAATGGAAATTGCCCTGGCCTGGCTATGGGTGCCCTCTGGCCAAACTGAGATTCCTGCTGGGTCTTGGAAGAAGAGACCAGTCCCTTTCCTAAGCCATGACCTGGTGGGCATGGGGCTGAAGAATCAGTTCTAGTCATGCCTTCCCTGACAGTGGGACCCATCACTGGAAGTGGTAGGTAGAGGGCAGCTAACCATGGGGGAGTATGTTCTTCCATGTTTGGATTGAAAGAATTCATGATATTTAGCCTGGTTAATTCTTCCTCAGTTTTCTCACCTGTGCTCTGACTATCCTCACACACTGGTGGTGGAGGTTTCCTTTGTACCATTAACTTTGGCCCAGGCCTTTCAGCCTTTTTCTTATGCAATTGCATGAAAGATTATATGTATGGGATCTTGTCCAATTTACCTGATTCCAGTTGTAAAATAGTATAATAATTTAAGGTTATATTCAATGGCCACTTCTCCTCATGCTCCAGCACATACATTGGCCAAGCAGTATTACAATAAAACACCATTCTCTTTTTAGACATAGGCTTATAGCTATACATTGACCATGCAGCCAAGATACCCCCTAAGGTACTTACAGATGGAATAGAAATGGAGTCTCCCATGTTAAAACAAAACTCACAAACAACTACAACAAACACACATTGCCAAGTAGACAATACAGGGAATTCCCAATGCAAACAACCTCGATTTCAGTGCCAAGGCCTACCAAACAAATGGGAACCGTACAAAAGAAAACCGAATTCTCCTAACCCAAAAGGGGATGAATCCCCCAGTTTCCCTAGTTCTGCTCAACCATGACTCCCACACCTATGGTGCCACAAATGCACTACTACAGGGCTGGAAGCTTCACAACCTTCCACAAATGGGTAGAATCAAGGGTCTCAGTATGCACATCGGGAAACTTACCAAAAGCGCTGAGGTGTCACAACTCTTGCCAAACCTGTTTGTTTTCCTCAATGAGGTTCAGCTTGTGAGGAGTTGTATCTAATTTGGGGAGGGAGAGATTGGTGGTCCCTAGAACTACACAGGTTCTGGCACCTGCTGGGGAAGTCCCTCACTCTCTTACCAAGAAAAGATAATGCTCCTATTGGCAAAGACCCATGGCTTGACATGGGGCTGCTCCCTGCCTCTTCCAGCCATGGCAGAGTGCTGTTCCACCAGGGTACCAATGGGCTCACCCAGGGATGCCAAATTTTGTTACTGAAAGTTCAGTATTTGTCCCCAAGGCTGAATCAGTGAGAAGGAAGAACAAGGACAAACTGAAAGTTCAGTATTTGTCCCCAAGGCTGAATCAGTGAGAAGGAAGAACAAGGACAAGTGGTTCGAGGAAAAGGAAAGAGAAGTTTATTAATCTGATGACAAATGAGGAGGGCAGCAAACTAGCATCTGTAAAGACCACCATCCTACCTTTAAGCAGAAATACAGGACTTTTTTAGAGGGGGGTTTTCAGAGGTTGGGCCCAGGTCTTTGTGACCAGTGTAGCATATTGTGCTTTGAGCTATTGCTGTTTAACTGTAGTTGGTGGTTTTGGTCAACCTTATCTTCAGTGAAGATGATTATGTGACCTCCAGACAATTCTGTTGAGCCATCTCCTGTGGTTTATGATACTAGCAAACAAAGAACAGTTTTTTTCTACCCCTCTGATTACTGGCCTCAGGCAGGAATGCAAGTTTTAATTCTCAAAAAGGGTGGGGAGTTTTAAAGAGACAACTGGTAATACATTTTGCCCTTTTTCAGACCTTTACCTCTGTTACACAGGAATCACATAGGCCAGTAGGTCTGATGGTTTATGTGTCATTAGCAGGAATAATTTCCTTGAAAAAACTGTCTTGAATACAAATTCATAACTACTAAGATCCCCTTTAAAAGTGCTTCATCTTGGTAAAAAAACAAAAGACATTGTTTTATCCTAAGTATATTGGGTTGGTTCTCTCCTGTCCTTTTACAATCAGCTCTTAAAAGATTTTTTTTAGGTCATCTAAGTAAAATGTTGTGACTTGAAGAGAGCTTCTTGTCAACTCTCATGGCTCTTTTTCATCCATCTCTGCAGGCTTTTCAGCCACTGATTGTCTCCTGACATTGGCCGTCCTAATGCATGGGACATACTAGTAAAACCTTCTTGATCAGCATCTCCTCTGCATGCTCCTCTGCAAGCATCTCTCATGTCTTTCCTTTTTATGTTTCCTTCACTTTCTCTTTTATTTCTTTCTGAGCAACCATTTGTCTCTCAGCCTGTTACATTAAATAATCCTCAACTGATGTATTGATAACCTTTTAATCTTCCATATTTTGTCATTTTTCTATAAGGTATATAGCTTCTCTCCTACTTTCTTATTTGTGGGCTGTCATATTATTTGTCAATGGAATGGTGTGCAAATACTTAGCTGAAGGTGACTTATCTTAGGCCTGACTTCTCTCACTGAGGGGAGAAAAATATCAGTCTTTAATGAACTCAGGGCTAAAGTAGATTAGCCATTTTCTTCAGGTAAGATGGATGATGCTATCAACATTATTAAGTCACTAGGTCTGAATTTATCCATGTGTAAATCCAATGTAATAAGTGCTGTTAAGGCCCCTGTCAATCCATCTCACTGACGTATTTTAGTGTTTTGGTCAAAAACTAAAGTAATACTGTCCAGATTAAATGGTTTACTTCATTTTCCATTCAGTTTACCTGCTTCCAAGCAACATCCTTACCTATTGTCATTTACAACACATGTTATTATCAATGAATGCATAATATATCACATAATATACAATTTGTCAAATTACTGAAAAACAGTTGAAATATCACCAGATTCATAAGAAAGCTCTCTCATATAACTTCACTTTAACAAGTTTGGTAAGAGTTTTGTTTTTGTTTTTAGGCATATACGAAGTATCCTTCAGCATTTTTGCAACCTTCCCTAAAGAAAAGGACAGCTCAGGGTAGAAAAGAATGTTCAGGGCTATGATGGCAGGAATAAATTGATGACCATGACACTCTGGAAGAGATGGGGGGATTATTTCTTACAACCATTGGATGTAGTACTACAAATTTCCAGAGTCAAATGAACAATCCAGTACATTTAATCTATGCAAAATGATGTGGGGAGTAAGGGAGTTAAGGTAAAGTTTTCAAGGAATATAATAGTATCTTCCACTTTAGGCTAATGATTCTTTACTAACTTATAACAGCATTCTCCTGCCTATGACCCAAACTGCCCATTTCATTCACCTTCTCCATGAGAAAAAGATCAAGTGAAAATTCAGAGAAAAAGCTTTTTTTTTTTTTTTTTTTTTTTTTGGAGACAGAGTCTCGCTTTGGTTGTGGGGCTAGAGTGCTGTGGCATCAGCCTAGCTCACAGCAACCTCAAACTCCTGGGCTTAAGCAATCTTTCTGCCTCAGCCTCCTGAGTAGCTGGGACTATAGGTATGTGCCACCATGCACAGCTAAGTTTTTCTATTTATATTTTTAGTTGTTCAGCTAGTTTCTTTCTATTTTTAGTAGAGACAGGGTCTTGCTCTTGCTCAGGCTGGTCTCAAACTTCTGATCTCGAGCGATCCTCCCACCTCGGCCTCCCAGAGTGCTAGGATTACAGGCATCAACCACTGTGCCCAGCCTAGAGTAAAAGCTTTTAGAATTTTGCTGGCATGTGAAGTATTTTACTTCTCCACTTACAAAAATATTTTAGTAAGAGTGTAACATTTTCCATCTAATAGTATGTAGTCTCCGTAAAGTCAAATTTGTTCCTGTAATTGCTCTATGTAATGTTAAACAAGGTTTTGCCTTCATAGTTTTTTTTTTGGGTGGGGGGAGGGTTTAAATCCACTTTAGTAACTTGTGAGAACCACTTGTGCCAGGGCTACTAACTGACCCTCATTTGCTGACATTGGTGAGTTGGAAATGACCATTAAGTAATTGAAATAGGAATTTGACTCTTCTGGCTTCTAATAAGAGATATAAGTTGAATATTTGCAACATAATGCCATTTCATTCACTAAAGAAATGTGCTCATGTTAATATATGTAGTGCAGAATTCTTTTATTATTAGAAATAGTCTGGGTGCAGAATTAAGAGCAAAAAATGGAAAGGTAGAGAATTGTTCACTGACTCGTTCTTATATTTACTTGCAAAAGCAGAAAAAAATTAATGGAAATCAGTGTTCTTCTATTGTGTGTCTATTCCTCAAAGAAATGATGAGCTGAGCAAAAAAAGAAAAGGTGCTCACCTATATTTTATCTCTCATTTATATACAAATATGGTTCTGATTAAAATACATTTTGGTGGCACTGACTGGGGAGAATTTATCTGTGGGGAAAAAAAAAACTTGAAAAGGATAACATTTTATTGTTTGGTATTATCAATGCTACAACTCCAATTCTTTATTGAGTTTAGTCCTATACATATTCTGTAGAATTAACTAATGCTTCCTGCCTTCTGTGGCTCACATTTTTACAGGGGAGCTTAATCTGAAGTTCTGCATGCTCTTTTTATCTTTTTTTTTTTGTTTGTTTTGTGCATCACAATTTCTTCTAACATTTTCTATCTTCCTTCCTCAGCAAGAATTTTCTTTTTTCTAGAGAACTTTAATCTCCTAAGGTCATAATTTTTTTTTTGATGCCTTCTGCTATGCTTTAGGTAAATTTAGGGTACAGTTTCTTTGGGAGAGCCGTGGAAAAATTGATCTTTGCCAACAATTTGAGAATGGGAAGCTTGAAGGGACAATTACAACAGTGTACGTACATATGCCTACCTGGTCTAATGGCCAGCTGGTGCTGGCTCAAAGTGGTCATCCCAAGTGCCATACTGTTATTGTTTATCCAAACAGTGAAGGGGATTGGAAATATTATGTGTTTCTGCTGTGGAAGTCCTTAAGCCCGGTAGATAGGGTATAGCGGTATGTAATCTAGAGCCTTGCTTTTCTAAGTGTGGTCCATGGACCAATGGCATCAACATCACCTGGGAGCATGTTAGAAATGCAGAATCCCCTGTCCCACCCCAGCACTGTTGAATCAGAATGTGCATTTCAACAAGATTCCCAGGTGATTTATATATGTGCATTAAAGTTTGAGAAGTACTGGTCAAGAGATATTCTTTTACTCCTTTCACAAGCTCTCCAATCATAATAGTTCCAATAATAGCACTAAAAATGGTTTTGCATTGAAAGTCATGCTAAGAGTTTTATATTGCATCATTTCATTTAATAGTCACACTATATCTGAAAGGATATTTTTCCTATTGTCCTCACTTGATAGGACATTTATGCTCAGGGGTGAGGTTACTTGTTCATGGTCATAAGGAGGGCATTTATGCAGGAGGTTACTGAGACAGAGTCTTCTCCACATTGGCTTTTTACTGTGCCTTTTGAGATGATTAATTTCTGAATAGATTCTTGCAGTTTCTTCAGAAACTGACTTAAAAACAACAATACCAGCTTACCTCTTTAAAATGAAAAAAGTAATTGCCACAAGGTCAAGACCATTGGTTGTGGGCACACTAAGATAGTCTCTGCTTGTTGGACTCCCTGACAGGAAGCCCAGGTAAAATCAGGAGGCTTTTGGTTAGCCTGGAATTAGCGTGATGGAAGTTATCTGATGGTAGAGGAGGTAGGTAACAGTTTTAATGTTGAATGCTACCAACTAATGATAATAATGTAGCTATCTCTTCTCCAGGGCTATGTCTATGCCAAGGACACTGGCAGCTTAACCTTGATTGATGGTACCTTTTCCCTTCAGTGAACGTAGGGATTCAAGGCTCAATCCTACCTCTATGATAAATTTTATTTTCAGGTCAATCTTATCATTTTGTTGTCATGTTAATACTATTAGTTTGCCTATAGTCAAATCTTGCTCTTGCATTTGACTGAAGTTTATTGTTGATCTCAGCCATTCTGAGCTGACTTTACAAATTTAGTTCTACTAAGGTGTGCTGTAATGTTTTGCAGATTTCTACTACTCTCAATCCATGTTTTCAGAAAAGAAAAGGCTTGCAACCATTGCTTCCTTGTTTGAGAATTTTGAGTAGCTTTGGTATTAACCTAATTAATGTGACAATGGATATGATACACACAGATATGTATGATATTATGAGTACAAATATATGCGCTCTCTCTCTCTCTCTCTATATATATATATAATTAACAATAAACACAAAGACAACAGCTGTTACTTATCAAACCTTTATCTTGTGTCAGGAATGACAACTTATTGTATAACTACAACTCTAACATAAGATAATTCATTCACACCTCATGACATCCATGTAAGGTAGACATTAACATTTCCATTTTACAGAGAACAAACTTAATTAGACTGAGATTAAATAACTCATTCCAGGTCATACAAATGATAAGTGATGGATATAGATTCTGATATCTGTGATGAAAAGCTCATGTCCATTCCAATACCTTACCTTACCTTCTGTATGGTAAGGTAATGAATGTACTTAATGACAATTTGCCATGGTTAGGGTTCTATTAGCAATACATAAACTAAATCATGGAACTGTGACTTATGGAAACATAGGAGACCATTAATCTCTTGTAGTCTACAGGTTTGATGGAAGAAAATCTACCAGTAAGCCATCCTAATAATTTCTTGATTGAGAATTTTATACTGTTTTCAGAATCATTTTATTGCTCTAAACACATTTTTTTCTCATCAGGGAAACCATAATCCAAGTTAAACAACTTTTGGACATTATATAAAATAACTACTCTAAGTTATTTTTATTTTTTGTATCAGTCTGTATGTACTATAAAATATTATGGGTCTTTTAACAAGACATTGTGCAGTAATATTTTTTATCTTGTTTAATAGGAAAAATGATCACACTCCAATTCAGTTGCTTAAGAAGTAGACAAGGCTGTATTAACGGAATTCCCAGTCTCGTAATGAAAATCAAGGTCTTTCAAAGTATTTATTCATTTGACAAATTATGTATTCATACGTACTATACACTTGACACTATTTTAAGCACACGGGGTATTAGGCAAACAAAACATACAAAAATCCCTGACTTCATAGAACTTAAATTCTTGTAAAAAGCTTTATAAAATTAAAAAAAAACACAATTAAGTAAATTATGTAATAGTTACAACAAATAAGTGATATAGAAATAAAATTGAAAGAACAGTAAAGAAAAAGTAGGAATGCTGAGAAAGTATCATGTAGGTTGGTTAGAGTAGACCTCATTGAAAAGGAAAGTATTGAATAAAAAATTGAAGAAGAAGAAGGAGTTAATCAGGCAAATATCTGGGAAAGAGCATTGCAAGTAAAGGCAATAGCTTTAACAAAGACCTAAAATGGGAGCAATAAGCAGCAAAGATGTCAGTGTTGGAGTAGAGACAGGGAGGAGTAGAAAGTAGTAGGAAGCAATATAGAGCGAGAACTAGGGGACAAATCATGTAGATCCTTGTAGATCTTCATAAGAATTTTGGCTTTTACTCAGTCTGAGTGAAATAAAGAATTATTGATGATTTTGAGCTGAAAAAAACTATTATTTGACTTATAGTTAAAAAGGTCTCTCTTGGATAACACATCGAAAATAAACTATAGAAAGACAGAGGAAAATCAGTGAGGCAACTATTGTGATAATTCTTGAAGGTGATAATGGTGCCTTGGATCAGAGAAATGGCAGTGGAGATGGGGAGAAGCATAGAGTGATAGATACATTTGAAAGTAGAGCCAACGAGATTTCTGATGAGAGACAGAGAGAAGTCAGTGTTGACTTTAAGGTGATTGACCTGAACAATTTCAATAATTGAGTTATCATCCATGGAAATGAGGAGGGTTGTGAGTGTAAGATGTTGTTGCAGGGGAGGGAGAAAGCTGAGGAGTATAGTTTTGAACATGCTGAATTTGAGAAATCTAATGTATATTCAAGTGTTGGTGTTAGTAGGCAATTGAATGTAGAAGTCTGAAACTTGAGAGAAAATATGGGCTGGGATTATAACTTTGGGATGTGTTGGCATATAGATGGAATATTAAGGCCTTGAGAATGAATGGAATCCTGAGGAGTAAGTGTAAATAGAAGATCAAGAAGAACAAAAGAACTAAACCCCGCAAATACTCCAACATTGAAAAATCAGGAAGAAGGGAAGAAACCAGCAGTGGACACTGACTGAGAAGGAGCAACTAGTAAGGTAAAAAGAAAACTGAGATTGCATGGTGTGCTAGAAACCAAGTGTAGAGTGTATTCAAAAGAAAGTATGACTTCCACCTCTGGCCGTAATGCAGAAAATTGAAAAAGATTGTCTTTTTGTCCAAACCAAAACAAAGTAGATATGACACTAAAATCATAGGTTTTCAAAAACTCATCAGAAGGTTAGTGTATAAAGAAAGATAATTAAATTCCAGAAAGTGATCAGGTGTTCATAGGAGAGCAAAGCCTCACAGTTGTTCTTAAAACCAGAAGAACAATGAGAAAAGGAAGAATATGACATAGATACTGTAAAGGTAAATCAGATAAACTTTTAACAGAATTTTATTGGCCAAACAGCATGTCAGATTAGAACTCTGAGGAGCAAGTCTCCACCTACTGGACGATGGTTTCCAATGGGCCTTTGTGAAGTACACAGGTAGCTTTCCCCAGGGTAGGAACATGGAAGAAGAGCTGAGAGAGACCCCTGCTGAGGCATGCAGGCTCTCTCTGGAGCAAGCAGCAGCCATACTCTGCAGAATGGGATCATGATAGCAAAGGTAGAGAAACCCATCTGAAGCACTCTGGACTTTCAGTCACCAGTGTTTGGTCCAGGTAAGGAAAACAGAATAAAACCTCTCCAAAGTTTTTTGAGACACCATATAAGATAAGCCAACCTCTGTCTGAAGACTGACATGCAGCAAGGCTAAGAAAGATTCACTGTGGTGCAGAAAACTGAGGACAGGACTGGAGAGCAAAGTGAATTCCACAGGGCTCCAAAAGCTGGCAGCCTGACCATAAAGCAGAAGATTCCCCGTTGTGTGGAATGCTGTAAAGGAGTAAGAACTGTCTGGAGTCTCAATGCCTTGCTAAAAGAAAAAGTCCTGATTCCACCCTTAAAACATTACACTAAAGCTGCAACAAAAACCAGATTCAGCTCAACTGCCAATAAGATTGACTCAACCACCCACTCTAGCAGCCTGACAGAAGAAAGAATGTGCCCCCTTTTGGGGGTGACTATTATTCACTTCAGTCTCTAATGTCCTTTTACACAAACATTACATCATAAAACAAAAAAACTGTGAGACATACAAAAAATATCAAGAAAACATGACCCACGGTCATGAGAAGAAATGGTAATAGAAATAAATACAAAGATAGTCCAGATGTTGTAATTATCAGAGAGGAACTTAATGCAATTCTGATAAAAATGAGTCTACTAGAAAAGATGGGCAATATGCATAATGATATGGAGTATCTTTTCCAGAGAGATGAAAACTATAAAAAAAGAATAAAAAGAAACAGCTAGAATTTTTAAAAATATGATAAAAAATAAAGAATCTGTCAGATGGGCCAACCTAATAGCAGGTAGACTTTAGGATCAGTGAACTTAAAAGACAGACCAATAGTGTGTGTCCAAACAGAAATACAAATAGGGAGAAAAAGAGTGAAAAAAAAATAGAACAACTGAGCCCTATGGGACAATATCAAATGGTCTAACATGTAATCGAAGTCCTGGTAAGACAGGAAGCAGAGAATGGGGCAAAAAATATATTTAAGGAAATAATGGCCAAGAATATTCCAACAATAATGAGAGATATCAACCTAGAGAGACAAGAACTTCAGCAAACCTCAAGAACTATAGATAAAAAAACCTAAAAATCATACCTATGTATAGTCAAACCGATGAAACCAAAGGATGAAGAGCAAATCTTTAATACAGCCAAAAGAAAAAAAGTCCCAAGTGTAAGAAATAATCGATGGCCAATAACCTATGGTAACTGAAGTTAGAAAGTGACTGCCTCTGAGGGGTATGAGAACTGACCAGAATAATGGGACACAGAAACTTTCTGGGTAATGGAAATGTTTTATATCTTATTTGGGGTGGGTGGTCCTCATGTGGGTATCTACAGCTGTCAAAACCCATTGAACTTAAGATATGTGCATTTTAGGGGGCTGTGAATTATACTCTAATTTTTTTAAGAGAAAAATATGACAAAGCATTATGCTAAGCATTGCTGATAGATCAAGTTGTAAAAGGACTGGGAATTTACCTTTCAATGTAGCAACATGGAGGTCTTGGTGATCGCTTAAGTAAAGCAGTTTCGGTAGAGTGTTGGGAGCAAAAGCATTCTCTCTTAAGGAGACATTTCCCTTGCTCTTCAATATAATTGGCTACTGTGTTGAAGAGATTTGCTTCATGGAAAATCCTCAGCAGATATGAGTGTTCTCATCCCTAAACAAAATAGTTTTGATAGACAGATTAGTTTGTGGTTGAGATTTTTAAACTTTTACTTCAACCAATGTTAGGGACCTGTTCTTTAAATGCCTAAGATTTTTTTCCAGGTTAGTTTTAAGGATGAATACAGAAGTTTGAAAATTGACTGATGTCTATAGCAGCTTTATAAGTTGGTATAAGCTGGGTTTAATGATAATACTTTTGTTAATGATGCCAAACATATGAAGAGCATAAAACCTGGGGATTTGCTCTTCTTGATAAATGTTCCCTTTATTCAGACAGACCTTTATTACACTTATTTATGGTTTAAGAACATCCAGCTTAACCTAAATGTGGGGATTGTGATATAATCCAGTGAAGTGCAATGCACAAGAAAAGGAATTTGAAAAATAAATCTTAAAAAAGAAAAGACAAGAAAACCAACACTTTTTTAAAAGTAAAAGTTATTTTTCCTAGAGAAAGAAAGATTGAGCTGTTGAGGATATTAACAACTTTTTAAGACATTAAAGATAGTATTATTGTAGGCTGTTAAATTCCATGAGAGAGAGAGAGAGAGAGAGAGAGAGCGCGTGCTCAATCGAGAGAAAGACAATGAAAGAGACAGAGTTATTGTCTTCTTTTCTGGGTTGTATAATTCTAGTCACATTTGAGGACTAGGGCATGGACTGTATATATATCTGATGGAGGTTTCTTAAAGAATTTTTTCCCAGATAAAATGCTAAATAATGTTATATATTAGCTTAAAATTCAGTATTAATAAGACTAAGGCTTCATAGAAATATATATCTTCCAATTAAATACTGCCAAATAGAATTGATGCTCAATTCTATTGGCAGTTTTGTCCTATGATTAGCGGATATATGAACAAAACTGCTAAACCAGCAAGCTGGCTCTTTCACAACTGAAATTTATCATTTTAGCTTCACTTTTATATGGCCATTTTCTGCTTTGTCCTTCCTCAGAGATTTGAAAAGCTCTGCCTGGTATATGGTAAGGAGACACTGCTACTGATTCAAAATTCATAGCTGTGGTAGTGTGTCCAAGAAGTACCCTGCAACTGTGCCAGCCTCTAGAGTGTTACAGGAAGAGCTTATTTTCTATCTGATATGATCTTGGCCTTGAGAAACCAAGTGTCAGAGTTTTTATAGCTAATAAATTCCATGAATGAGAGGAGACTGCTCTTGTACTTATAAGTGTTTGGAATACTGTGTTTGGACTGTCCTATAATTTCACTCTTTTCTTTACAGGCTAATAAAAATTATTAAGATAAAAAATAGAGCCATTCTCTGACATTCTTTTCAGGGAGTGAGTACTCATGGATTCTTGTTTTATTCAGTGAGTTGTAACCATTTCTATCATAGTTTAATTTGATATTCTAAAAGTGATTTTAATGGGCAGTAAAGTTTGAGAAATTCTGTAGTTACTTTCATGCCTGTATTTTCATTTTCCAAAGTTTGCTTGTCAACTCTAGTTTACTATTGTTTCCTCTCTCATTCTCTTTTACTTATTTTAGAGGAATTTCAGAAGATAGTGGTGATAGTGCTATGTTAATCAGCCATGGTTATCCAGAAGATTTTAGTCATTTCAAAGAATAAATTTTGTTAGTTATTTCAAAAAATAAATCTTACCTGAAGACAAACACAGTACGTTAGTAATTTTAAGTTAATAAACAAAGAAAATATGTGCTAATTTGCTTTTACTTTGTTATTTATGAATAGTTTATATGCAGTATTTACTTTGCATTATATACACATATGAGCATATATATAAATATATTTATTTTCTGAAACTTCAAGAGTTTATCAGGTTGTACTATTTCTTATCAAAAGTAGAGAAATCATTGCCTTGGTTTGAACTCTGTAAAGTCCATACAGGGTAGACTCACCTGGGCTTATCTTGCTAATGAAAAAATTAATCCAAATTCCATCTGAGACTCCGGGGCTGGTTAGCAATTCAGATCTGCTTTTCAAAAACTGGTAGTGACTCTTTGATGTGCCTGAAATTGAACAATCTCAGCTCCTGGATGATGTCACCTGTTTATTGCCACAATTCAGTGTTTGAATAATGCAATGAAAAAAATCCCAGAAATAGCACAAAGGGGAAATAAGTCAGCCAGAGAATTCCAATAATGAGCAGACATAATTACTCAAACGCCCTCTCTATATACCTTTGTCTAACTCCATTTCCAAACTTGAAATATTGAGTGACCTTATCTGTACACTATTACCCAAATTTGTAAATAATTATAGAATGCTTGCTATGAAAATTTCAAAAGTATAGTTTAATATTTTAAAGTGAATTCTAATGAACTGGAATGATTACTAAGGGCTCAGCCTATGGTATTTTGGTGGTAATATAAAATCTCTTAACTTGAAAGTTAGTTGGCAAAATGCTGAGGCACAGAAAAATTCACATTGACTTTATGATGAATGGTTAAGTGTCCCAAAGGTTCAGTAAGCCAAGATATTCCCTACTGAGAGCTCATTCTGACAGTTCTTATGCAGGCAAAATTCTTTCTGAAATCGATGCCCTTTACCAAGAGAAGCCAACTCTTTTCCCTGCCCGGTTCACACTGACAATGTTTCCTTGCTATAATGCGTCTTTCAGATAGCTTTTTTAATACAGTGTCCTTGAGGTTGATACTTCCGAAATAATTGTTCTGATTTCTATATGGACACTTGTAAACTCCTATCTCCCACCTCCACTGCCCTACCCGCTCTGGTTTTCTACTCCAGCCATTAGGGAAGCATCCCCAAGGTGATTAAAAGACAGACCATCATATTTGTTCAGAGAAGAGTCAAATCATAGGTGTTTTGGTGTTAAATTCAGATTTGTGTGCTATGAGGGAGAGAGCAAAGTGTGAGAGCAAAAGCTATAGTGTGAATATAAAAGAAATTAAAAATAAATAATAACACAGGTGATTACTCCAGGCATGGATTTATGCCTGGGAGTGAGTATGAGATGGGCAAGTTAACTGATGCTCCTAGTTTCATTTTCCCTGACGTTTCATACAGTGAGAAAAATCAACGCCAAATCAGATGGTACTTGCAGGCAAAGATGTTTGAATCAATTTAAAGGATTCTCTACCATTAAAAACAAACAGAAAAGCATACTAACCTCCCCTCCCCCATATTTTTTAGGTGGCCAGGAAAGTGGGTAGATATTTCAAGAAGAAAATTATTTAATAAGTGCCACAGAAAAAAGTCAGCCAAGAAAGAGAGGAATTGATGTTATCTTTATAATTATATACATGAAATCACTTGTAGTGGTCTGTACTGCAGAAAACAAAAACTGAAAACCTAAATTAGGAAGATCCAGCAAATGGTAATCTTTGAAAATTCATTGGAGTGTTCCAAGCAGAATACTAAAGTAATATTTTAAGTTCTAAAGACAGTCTCTATGGAAAAAAATTTGTAAATGAGTATATTTTAAGGATGATTTAAGGTGTTTTCTAAAGTGATTTTGACAATATACAATTTTTACCAAGTATGCCACGTTTAGTATCAAACATTTTATTAAAATACAACTTTCATAAAAGGGTAAACTCATAAATTTCATACAGATATTAAAAGGAACACGTGTTAAAGATTGTATGTATTTAACTTATAATGAGGCTATAAGATGTTATAACTTGTTCAAAGGAGAATCCAAAGGACAGACAGACACATTTATAGATCACGATATTGAAGATATTGAAAAAAATGTGCAAATGGAGGCAAAACTAGTTTTACCATGGGGCAGGGGGCCTCTGGAGAGAGAGTTGTCCCTTCACTACACAGAGTTCAATTGCATGTCTATAGGCAAGAATTCTTTTGCATTGCAATTAGTTATTTACAACTTACACAGTTATAAAATAACTCCCCTAAAATCAGAATCAGACAATCAGATAATGCTTTAGGGTGTGCTTTAGACAATGTATAGTTTTTTATGAAGCACACATTTCTCCCAGTGCTGTAGTGTGAAAAAATTTACAGCTTTATTGGCTGTCTAAATGAAAGTCCCATGGCTGGGGAGAGATAATAACGAATTATTCATCCTTTATCTGCAGCCTAGTTTTAATAAAACACTGGGGTTAAACAAGGGTACCAAGTAATGTGGATAAGAAGAGATACACCAATGACTAGGGGAAGAGCAAAGGGAGTTAAGGGTGAGCTTTACCTATTTTACAGTTTTCCTGATATTTGTTGAGGTTTATCTTCCTTTGCTTCTATTTTTTGGGGTACCATTAATGCTATCTGGACTTTGCTCATCTCAGCTCCCATTTGAAGATGAATATTTAAATTAAAGTTTTTTGGCAACTCAAATTAGGTATAAACAAAAATGCTTTATAATTTGAAAAGTGCTAAATAAATGTAAATTATTATTATTGTATTGTCATAATGTCTTTGGTGAAGGCTCATTTCTTCAGTTTTGTTACTTTTCTTGTGGTTTTCTACTACATTTTAAATCACAACCAAAATTTTTAGCCTAAGTGGAGTAAATTGTGTGCAATTGTGGCCACAGCAATTCTTCCAGTACCTGTCCTCAAACCCCTTTGCAATATGAATTTATCACTCCATCTGTCAAGAGAGTGCATCAAGTTCTTTCTCCTCAAATCTAGGCTGAACTTGACCTTGACCTTACATTGATTAACAGACCATAGCTGAACTGACATCATGCAACTCGCAGCCTCAGCCTCATGAGGCTTTGCAGCTTTTGCTCTTGTTCTTTGGAACTCTTCTGTAACCACGTGAGCAGCCCAACCTTGTCTGCTAGACACACATGACTTCACTGACGGACAGTACCAGATAAATGAGTAGAGCTGTCTTAGACCATCCAAGTCCAATTGTCTCCTAATGATTCCAGCAGAATGAGTGACACCAGGTGAGACCAAGAGAAACACAACTCAGCTGAGCCCAGCCCCAATTACTAAGCAAATACTAGCTGTGGCTTTAGCCACTAATTTGGGGGTGGTTTGTTTCACAGAAATAGATAACAGAAGCATGGATTTCAAAGGTTTGCATAATCTAGCCCCTGCCTACCCCTTCAAACTCATCCTCTACCATTCTTCTCCTTGTATACTAGGCTCTACCCACATCAAGTTACTTCTCTTAGATCCTAAAGATACCAGATTTCATATTTACTGTTCTTTATTTTTAATTTGCTCTCCTTCCCTATGCTGCAGAAACCCTCTCACACACATATACATTCTTACTCGTCGTTCATATTGCAATCAAAATATGACTTTTTCAAAAAGGTCTTTAGTAATCCACAGACAGTTAGGGTTCCTCCTAGTTCTCTTAGTCCCTGTACTTTCCTCCTATACCACTTATCACAATTATAATCCTTGATTTTTTTAAAAGGTATTTTTCTTTTTCAGTGAATTCCACAAGGATAAGGATCAAAACTATCTTCTTCACTGCTGTATCCCCAGCAGCTAGTACAGTGCCTGCAGCATAATAGGTTCTTTGCAGGGAAAAGTATTTGTTGAATAAATGCTTCACATTTTCAGAATAAATTTTTATTATTATTTGTGTTTTGTCTCCTGAAAATTGATTTTCAATATTAAGCAAATTCATTGCTCTCTATATATGTGAAGTTCTGTAAAGTAAATAATTAGTGATCAATAGATAATTTATATATACAATGTATATTTATTTTATAATATGTAATTGGCAAATGAATATTGTATATATTCAAGGCATACAATGTGAGGATTTGATATATGTATATGTTGTGTAAATGATTACCATGATCAAATTAACTAACACAAGCATCACTACCCATGCTGTACATTAGATTTCCAGAACTTGTTCATTTTATAACTTTAAATTTGTACCCTTTGACCAACATCACCCCATTTTCTACAACCTCCAACCCCTTACAACCACCATTCTACTCTCTGGTTCTGAAAGTTGGACTTTTTAAGGTGCTACTTATAAGTGAGATAATGTAGTATTTGTCTTTCTGTGTCTAGCTTGTTTCACTTAGCATAGTGTCCTCCAGGTTCATTCACATTGTTGCAAATGTAAGGATTTCCCTCTTCTTCCCAGAAGTGTGTGCAAAACATTTTAATATATGAAATACTTTGAGTTGATGTCTTTGAGGTGGGCAACATAGCCATTACCACCCCCATCTGGCCAAATAAAGAATTTCAGGGACAACAGACTTGTCTGATTGATAGCCTGCTATAGTAGAACTAAATCAGGAGTCATTTTCAAGTCTTTTGGTTTTGAATCCAGTGCTCTTTTCTTCCACATTCTATTCATGCCAAAGGTCAGAAGTTTTCCCATATTTTTCTCACTTAAGTCTTGTTGTAATCAAAAAGTCTGTGTGCTTGGAGTGAGGGAAGTAAAAAGATAGATTGACTTTACTGATAAAAATTCATTCAAACCTCCCCATTATGACTGCACTGACTGTATGGTGTGAAATTACTAGTAGAAAGTAGGCTGTGGCTGACCCATTAAAGAGACCCCTGGGAGCAGGAGTGACATATGAGATCTGTATTCATATTTCTTCAGAGAGATGCTGGTTTTACCCCTAAAATAGCAAATGGCTCTTCAGTTTGTCCACTAGTCTTCATTCCTTCTGCCACTGCTTCTGTTAAGGCTATGTTCAATTTTTATCTAACACATAGTAGGTACCAGAAGACAAAAATACATGGAAAGAAGGAATGATTGAACTATAGACAATATTTCCTAATCAGTTTTGGTCACCTTTATTTTTAAAAAAGTCTTGGAAGTAGCAATACTAGGACTCAAGCCACAGTTAGAAGGGTTGGGAGTACAAATTTTCAACCACTACACTACAATGTTCCCTGATCATTAGTCATTTTTACAGCCCATATAATAGACTTGAGGGACATAGCTTTTGCAGGACCAGCAAGTGACTCTTTAATACTTTAGATTTATTATTTTTAAGATTCAACTTTCTACAATCTCTGCACTCCATTTGGCTGTAATACTGAAATTTCCTAGGCAAGAAAATGACCACATTTGATGAGTGTTTTTGTGAAATCCTGGCATTCCCTGAATGTTAAACTTCTTATTTTTGTTTAGATCATGAGTTCACAAAAAGAGAGTTTTAAGAGTTGAAGATTCAACTCTGCAAAGATGGTGGCACAGTTCTAGACATGATGTGACTTGCCAATCTGCTCTGTGACTGGAGCTTTTTCAGAAACTCTTCAATCATTCCTCTGGGAAAAAAAGGCTATTTAATATTCCTTTATATTCTGTAGCTGTCTCGGCAAGAAAGCAACCCTACGGAGTTCAGTGGAAAGCAGAGCCAGTCAAACTGCCTTCTGCTTGCTTTATTCAGCAGGGTCACTTAAGAGCTGTGATTGGTAAGGGATGTTGTATAATTGTAACAGGTCCCTACAGAGCCTCAGTATTAATATAAATTGAAGACACTAATATGCCACCAGAAAATTGTAGAGACTTTGCTACCTGTCAACCACATTCTTGTCACAACTTTGGTTTTAGCAAGGGCTCAAAGTCATTTGGATTGAAGAGCAGCATTTTCTAGTTATATGAAAATAATATATATAAGTGGCTCTAGTAGGAAGATGATATTGTGTGAGGATTTCCAGACTCATTCACCTCACTCAAGAAAAGAGAGACCTATGGCTGAAAATACTCTTTGTTCCTTGGTTCTATTCTCCTTCTCTTCCCCCACTTTTTATTGTTTTGTTGTTTAGTAATAGAAACTACTGAATTTTAGCAATACCCGTAACCACCCAGCTGGAGACCCCTTGCAGCTTGTTGTGATCATTTAATGAAAATTTGGCCCGTATATGTTGAGTATTTTTGCAACTTGCTCATTACATCTCTGAAAAAGGAAGCAGGTAGGCCTACATTCTCTCTTTCACAATTCCTGTGAGCTAAACACTTAATCTACAGTGTTGATGAGCCAGTTGTAACTAGGAGGAGGTGGGCAACACTCTAAGCTATAGTACATGATTAAAGAAAACAGAGTGTCTGGACACCAGATATAGCAGGACTGCCTGCTGATTGCATACCCACCTACTTCTGGACTATTATTTTGAGAGAGAATAAGTTTACAATTTGTTTGAGGTTCTGTAGTTTTGAGGCTCCTTGTGATAGAACCCTGGTTTTCCTCAAACGTGGTCTTTTTCTACAGACCTAAGTCTAGATGGCAGTAACTTTTCTTGATTCAAATTGGCCTTGGTATGATAACCTTAAGATATCTAGGCAAATAAAGCATGGTCATAGTTGAATCGAAAGCTAATATATCTTGGGAAAGTTAAAAAAAAATTGAAAGATAATGCCAAGTGGCAAAATATGTGTTATGGCATTAGGTAAACCTACTCCATATTTATTATCCTTTTGCTCTTGGGCCTTTCTGAACCTCAGTTTCTTCATACATAGAATAATAAAAATAATACATGCCTCACAATATTGTGAGTATTCAGAGCAATGACACATATAGAATATTCTGCACAAAAAGTTTCTCAATAATGATAGTTTTTTCTTCCATTTTTTTTTCTACTTATTTCAGCCATGTTTACTTGAGTATGGTTTTGCTATAGTTAGGCCATAAATTGTCTATTTTATAAAAAAGAAATTTTTTTTGCTTTCTTTTTCATATAGTGTTAATTAATTAAGTGGAAATTTCCTGTGGTTTTAAGGCTGATGAAGAAATGCTATGAGCTGAATTAGTAAGGGCCTCTTACCAGTCTTTTCTCCTCTCTCACTTCACAAATACCAAACTTTGGAGGGGTGTGTAAAGAGAGAAATGGTAGTATAAATGGTCACTTTCCTGAAAGTTGGCATCAGAGTTATCAAGAGTGTTTTTAATAGAAATCCAAAAGTCCCAAAAGCAAATGAAAAATGACACAGCCTCCAGAGTTCTGTCTGTGACATAATCTATCTCTTGATAAAATTTGCTTTCAGCTTTGACAGAGTCTTCTCTGCTTAAGGATTTGCTGTGTTGACAAGGGTACTCAGTATTGATCAGAGCTAATCTGCTACTCTAGTTGACATCTCAATTCCCTGTACTTTATTTTTTTTATTTAAAGAGAGCCTTTATAGTCTAGTTATTAATACTTCCTGTTTTCTCTTTGATCCAAGAATCCCTGGGGAAGGTCAACATTGAATCAGTCTGAGGGAGTATGGCTCATATAGGATGGGTTAATGTCTGGATTAGGAAGAGAAAATGGGCAAATTATATTGCAGTGTACAACTCTTAATGACACACTACAACATGATCCTTCTGTTTGAGGAAGAGCACAGAACATAGGGAGAGAACTTTGAGGTCAAACCAAACTTAGTTCAAATCATAGCTCTCTCATTTACTAAAACAAAAAATTTTCACATTCTCTGAACATCAGTTTACTCATCTCTAAAATAGGGATGACAGTGTCTCTACATGGGAGATAACTGTACTTATCTTGAAGTATTATAGCAAGGGGTAGATGACTCAGTATATACAAGCTTCTAGAATACAATAGACATTCAAAGGTTGCTATAATGTTTCTTTTCAGGCCATTTGGAGTTGAGACACTTTCTGTGTACTTTTTGATTAGAGATACCCTATAGTAAGGAAGCCCTTAATCAGTATGAGCAATTGATATTCATTCTATAGATATATAAATTTAAGACACTTTCCAAAGTCAAATCTAATTGATGAGTTTGTATCACCTTCAGTTTTGGAGTATCAATACTTCTGTTTTCTTTCATGAATATAAAATAATCTACACTCTCTTATAAGCAATGGAATCATACTACATTCAAGATTCCTTACTTGCAACACATTCCTTACTTTAAATTCTAATTCATTCATTTATGTATAAATAATATTCAAGATACCAGAAAAATTTGTGGCAGAAACTGTAATTTGGCTGACTCAAAATCCATTTCCAATTTCTCCTATATTCCTTTGCTTACTAGGAAATTAATCCAAATTGTCAGATTTTCTTGTAGCCAAGGGTATCATGTGACACGGTTGCAATGAATAGAATGGAAGTGAAAGTCTATCATGAAGGTTTGGGGAAACATGTATTTTTAAGAATAGAAAAGAGGATAGGATATAAAAAGAGCTGGTGAAGCTTTTCCCTTACCATCTTCTTCCTTTCTGAAATATGGACTGATGCTTGGAAGTGGACAACGCATCCTGAAACTCAATATGTTAAAAATAGTGTAGCTAAAACATAAAAGGGGTGTGAGTCTTGATGTTCATCAATGAACATCTGAAACAAAGCTTCAGCCGTTTATTCTGTCTGTCAACAAATATTTGTTGAGAATCTAGATCTTACAAACATCATCTTTTAGATGCTGGTGATAAGCAGTGACATAAATAGACAGAAACTTCTGCTTTCATGGATCTTACATTCTAGTGTGGGAAGAGAAACAGAAAACAAATATATAGGGGTGTATGTGTGCATGTGTGCATGTGTGTGCGTGTGTGTGTGTGTGTGTGTGTGTGGTATGTCAAAACAATTAAAAAAAAATCCTAGGGAGAAAAATAAAGCAGGGAAAAGAGAGGGCTAAAAAGTGTTAAGGTGTAGATATGTTTCACTGCCAAAAAATCCATATAGAGATTAGAATCTGGAAAGTAATAGATGACTTGAGTTCTGGGCTTTATGTCATATAATATAAATTGGGATATTTATTGACATGGTGGCTGGGGAAGTGGTGGCCTTGTTCAGAACCATACACATGGATCATTGCTAGGTCTTCTCCTGATTCAAGCTGATGGATGTTATAAAAACTCTCATCAATTTTTGCTTCCTGATGGACTGCTTGCTATATATATATATATATATCAAAAATAGACCAGCATTTGCTTAAAGCACTGTACATTAGATGTTCTATTACCTGCAACTAGAGATATTCCTGGCTGAAACAGGTACAGAAGAAAGAGGGAATTAATCAACATTTATTATGCATATGCCATGTTTAAACACTAGGCTAAGTCATTTACATGTCACTACTTTTGATCTACAATTGTCAACTTAGAGTATAGATGCTTTTATTACCATTTTATAGTTAAGAAAAGTTAAGAATTTTCTCCAGTCTTTCACTTAGAAAGTGGTATCCTATATTTGAATCAAGATATTTTTATTTAAAAAGCATCCCTTCTCATTTTCTTGCTTATTCAGTCAACAAAAATCTAATGAGTGCTGTCTATATACCAAGCATTCTGCTAGACACTTGAATTAAGAATAGAATGATAACTTGGAAATTTTTTGGATTTGATGCCAGAAGCTCAGGCAACAAAAGCAAAAATAGACAAATAGGATTACCACACACTTAAAAACTTCTGCACAGAAAAGGAAACAATTAATAGAGTGAAGAGACAACCTATGGAATGGGAGAAAATATTTTCAAGTCATATATCTGATAAGGGGTGTATATCTAAAATATGTAAGACACTCAAAACAACTCAATAACAAGGAAACAATCCAATTAAAAATGTGCAGAAGACTTGAGTAGATATTTCTCAAAAGAATACATACAAATGGCCAACATATATAAAAAAAATTCCCAATGTCACTATTCCTTAGGGAAGTGCCAATTGAAACTGCAATAAGATATCACCTGATAACTGTCAGAATGACTACTATCAAAAAGAGGAAAGATAGTAAGTGTTGGTGATGATGTATTATAGAGAAAAGGGAATTCTGTACATTGTTGAGGAGAATATAAAACTATTATGGAAAATTGTAGGGCGGTTCCTCGATAAACTAAAATAGAATTATTATACGATCCAGCACTCCTACTTCTGGGTATACATCCAAAAGAAATGAAATTGATATACTGAAGAGATATCTGCACTCCCATGTTCATTGCAGCATTATTCACAATAGCTAAGATATGGAAACAACCAATGGATGAATGGAGAACGAAGATGTAACATACTATTCTGCCTTAAAAAGAAGAAAATTCTGTCATTTGTGACAACATGGATGAACCTGGAGGACATTATGCTAAGTGATACAAGCCAGATACAGAAAGACAAATACTGCATGATCTCACTTATATGTGAAATCTAAAAAAGTTGAATTCATAGAAGTAGAGAGTAGAACGATGGTTAGCAGAGGCTAGGTAGTGGGGGGAATGGGGACATGTTGGTCAAAGGTTGCAACATTTCAGTTAGGAGGAATAAATTTTTTGAAATATATTGCACAGCATGGTAACTATAGTTAATAATAGTATATTGTATACATATTTCAAAATTGCTAAGAAAGTAAATTTCCAATGTTCTCACCGTAAAAACAGATAAGTATTTAACACATTGCCACACTAGAAGAAACATTTTTCCATGGGGCCATGGTGTTTTATTGTGAAAATAGAACAAAAACTTTGAAAACAAAATGATCTTTTCTAATTGAATTAAAAACATATTTTTTATTGTTTTCTGTGCATGAGTTATATGCATCTTGAAAAATAGTTCTTGTGGCTCCCAAGGGGAAGAGATGTGTGAGTTACATACTCTTCATGAGGCCCCGGGCTCAAAACTAGTGTGAGTTAATTACAACTTGCATGGCAGTTAATGTGTTAAAGTGATGATGCTTATTTTAATTAGCTTGATTTAATCATTTCACAGTATGTGTGTGTGTATATAACACCATGTTGTACCCAATAAATGTATACAATTATAATTCATCAATATGGCCAAAAAACATATGAAAAAATGCTCAACATCTCTAATCATCCAGGGAAATGCAAATCAAAACCACAATGAGATATCACTTATCTCCAGTGAGAATGGCCTTTATCAAAAAGTTCCAAATCAATAAATGTTGGCGTGAATGTGGAGAGGTAGGAGCACTCATACACTGCTGGTGGGACTGCAAACTAGTGCAACCTCTGTGGAAAGTAATACAGAGATACCTCAAAGAGATACAAGTAGAACTACTATTTGATCCAGCAATCCCATTACTAGGTATCTACCTGAAAGAACACAAGACATTCTATAAAAAAGACATGTGCACTCGAATGTTTATAGCAGCACAATTCACAATTGCAAAGATGTGGAAACAACCCAAGTGCCCATCAATACATGAGTGGATTAATAAAATGTGGTATATGTATACCATGGAGTTCTACTCAGCCACAAAAACCAATGGTGATATAGCACCTCTTGTATTATCCTGGATAGAGCTGGAACCCATTCTACTAAGTGAAGTATCACAAGAATAGAAAAACAAGCACCATAGGTACTCACCATCAAATTGGTATTAACTGATCGACACTTAAGTGCACATATAGTAGTAACATTCATAGAGTGTCGGACAGATGCGAAGGGGGAGGAGGAGATGGGTTTATATACACCTAATGGGTGTGATGCACACTGTCTGGGGGATGGAAACACTTAAAGCTCTGATTCAGGTGTGGCAAAGGCAATATATGTAACCTAAACATTGGTACCCCCGTAATATGCTGAAATGAAAAAAAAAATTTAAAAAATTACAATAAAATAAAAATTTAAAAAATTTAAAAAAAATTTAAAAGAATAAAATGATAAAACAGAATTCTGGTTCTCAAGGAAATCTCAAAGTAGTAAAAAAGACAGATAGGAGCACAATTTTAAAAATTAAGTCTTGTTAATTCAAACATTTATGGAGTAACCATTATGTGCCAGAAACTGCAAGGCACCAAACTGATTCATAAAAGTCTTGGTCCATGAATATTTTGTCATCCATTGGGAGAGGTGAACTGTAAGCAAGAACTACCAATAAGGCTTGAGGAATCTTTTAAAGAAGTAGGTGCATATTATGAAGGGACCATAGGAAATGGATTGTGGGTATAGAATGAACAGGCAGAGAAGGTACTGGTATTCCTGGTAGAGAAAAGTCACATAGATGGGTATTGAAGTGTGGAAGGGCATAGTGCCTTCAAGTACTCTTAAGGACCTCAGTAGACCTGGGCATTTTAAGGTAAAACATGGCAGCTTACATTGAAAAGATAGCTGGGCCCAATCACAAAATGTCACATGGGTCAAGTTAAATGATTTGGGTTTTCTCCTATAGGCAAAAACTTTGAATCTAGTGGGTGAAATCATCAGATCTACTATTAGAAAGACAACTCTGACAAATACAAAATGAGGACAGACATCCCCTGTTTTACCTCCCTGCACATTGAAATAACTCCTTTTAATGTAATTCAGGATATAGTCTTTAGATAGCCAATCATTTTTTTTTTAATTATACTGATGAGTCTGCAGTTTCTCCTTCATGGAGTGAAATAAATTCTGTCCCCTGTAGAAAAATAGTAAAATGGCATCACATACTTAAAATCTCAAACTCATATCACTTCTGAAACTATTTAAAATATCATTTCTTTTTTTTCCAGGAAAAAGATTCAATTAGTCTTTTCTGGATGAATAAAAGGTAAATGTTTCCCTAAATAAAGAATGTAACCTAAACATTAGTGAAAAAGACAAGAATCTTTAGTGAAAAAGACAAGAATCTTTCATTCCTTGCATATAAATGCTTCATACTCAGTTTCAGCAACTTCTTATGTTATAGTCTACTTCTTTCCCTCCCAAATGTAAATGTACAATGAGTGCACGATGTGTATGGTCACAGCAATAAAATGCAGTATGTCTGGAATGTTATTGCCTTCTGCTATAAAAGAGATAAAAATAAAGAAAATAAAAACAAAAGCAAACTCATGTATTTGAAAACAGAAAGGCTTCTGATGTCAGTTTTATCCTCACCAGGTAATTTTCCCAACCCTTGGTTCAGCTGAGATTTGCCATCATCCGTTGTCTCCTTTTATGAGCATCAGTATTGCTTTATCATTGCAACGCTTGGCAAAATACTTCTCTTTTACAAGTAATCTAGATCTGTCAAGCTGTCTGGTTCTACTACATCAGTCACTGCTTTGTAGTTTATTTGGTGACAGTCACTGCCAATAAAATAATGCTGTAAAATATTCCAGTGTGAGGAGGCTAATTCAGCGTAGGTTAATAAAGCTGCCGTGATTCATCTTGCCGTGTAGCATGCTTTATATGCTGGGCATCTTTTAGGTGGATGTGCAAAATCACATTGACGTTAGCTGGAATTTATGCCACATGTAGGGGTTTACCTAATTTATATATTTACTTTCTTTCAGACCTACGTTTTAAATAAAGTATATAGGTTTCTCCCCAGGATGATGGAGTATGGCTATCGGTGAATTCTGAACAGGTTTGTGAACTCAGGTAATAAAACAGAAGGAAAGAGGCAAAAATGACAGCCCTGGGGCTTGTTTTATTATGACTTCTCTCTGAATCCATGCAAAGCAGAAGTAGTATCTGAACCCTTGAGAGAGTATTTAAGCAACCTTTTTGAGAACCCCAGATCATGGGTATTTTAATGACCTCAGTTCAAGCCAAGAGCAATAAATGTCTCAGAAAGAAGCTGTTAATTGAAAAGGCCAGTGATTTCAGAGGGATTCATATTACTGTCAGACCCAGTTTGCTTTCTCTCCGCTTTAAGTTAGCCTTCTTTTTAATTTACGAACAGCTATGCAGATTGGAGCTTCAGAAGGCAGGAGCAGGAGTGGTACATAGAACATACCTGGGGCAATGTGGACCAGAGTTAAAAAGTTAAGGTACAGACCTAGTCTCAGCTCTGCCACTATTTACTTCATCTGTAAACTGCATATTCTAGTATCTTTTAGAATATCTTATAATGTTACTGTAAATATACTTTAAAGGGTAAGAAACTGTTCTGTAAAGTATAAGTAAAATAAAAATAAAGTGAATAGATATAAATAACAGAACAAAATTAAAATATTTAATTAATATAATATATTCAGTCTCACCAGCTTGAGGCCCAAATATGTTTGGATTACTTTTTTTTTGTTTTGATTAATTACTTGAGCTCCCACAGACTTTATTAACAAGCAATCTAATGCTTCTCTCTTGAGACCCTGCTGCCTCTTTCAATCCTCAAATGATGCACAAACCCCAGCTGCTAATTCACCCCAGTGGGGCAGATGCTAGGTCTAGAGAGTTAGAGAATTTGAGCAGATCTGCTCCTGCTGTGGCCTCTGCTGATGCAAAAACATGGGGTCACTGTTGAAAACACATTTTGCACACTCCAGTGAATGACCGCTGATGCAATATTTTGCTCATGCAGATCCGTGCATGGGCTGCAGCGGGGCCCACACTTGGGCTCTCAACGTTAGGGATCTTTTAGCTAGAAACTCACAGGCAAATCACTGTTTGCCTGTGGACACCGTGAAAAGCAGAACTCTGTCCAAATGGACTTCCACCTGCAGCCTGCACACTCTTTCCAGGTGCTCATTGCTAAACCGGAGGCCAGGCCATCTATCTCATGTAATGCTAAATTCCTCTTTGGGTGCATGAGCTCCTTTCCTGGCAGGGACCATTGAAGAGGCTCTATTATTATTGATTCTCTGGATGGATTTATTTCCCTTTCCTTCCCAGAATACTCCTCAGAAGACTCCACTTACCTTCCAACGGTTTCTCAGGCTACCAAATAGGTGGAAAGGATCAGTATTTTCCAGGTGCAGAGTCTTGTTCTTTCTTCCCACAGAGGTGAATGTTTACTCTCTTTATATTTGCCTAATCAGATATTGCCACTCAAATGTTTTTAGATGAGTCGAAGAGTATGTACACGCAGAAGAATTTCTCTGTAGATGAAAAAAATTTCAACTTATTTCAATGAAAGGACATTCTAAGTAACGCCTCTTGGAATTACTGCTGCATAAGTAACTTATTTCCTGTCTTATGTTTTTGTACTGTTACTATTCCCAAATTCACTCCCTAAGTAGCCCGTGTCTGCTTTAAGACCTGGTTCCAAAATCATCTTTCTCTCCTTGACTAGGTATTTCTCTCTTACCATGTAACCCCGCTCTCAGTGCTGGGGCTTAGTATGTTAATGTACCTTAGTATGTTAAAATGGTGAAGACAAGTTATGTATTAATGAATATAGATCCATGGAGTTAAACATTGTCTGTCAGTTATGTTTCCTGGGTTGGAAGTGTGCAGTCTATACAAGAGGGATTCTTTATTCCTTATGCTCCTATTCCATCATGGGGGTTGAATTCCAGGCCTTGCCACATCCTGACCATGTTGCCTTGAGGAAAATATTTGACTTACTAGAGTTTATGTCTTTGTCTATCTCTAGTCATTAAATACTGCCACTATTTTTCTTCCACATATTTCTTTAATCTCTTCTTTTATTTCCATCCTTAGTGCCACTGTCAAAGTTCAGGTCTTCATCATCTCTTACCTAGATTATTATTAATATAATGCTCTATAACTGGATTTCTTCTCTCCAGTCCTACTCTTCTCAAATCTATCATCTATACTGCAGTGAGCAATTGATTTAAAGTTCTAATCTCACTATGTTCTATTTGTCTTTTCAATAGGTCCCTGTCATATTCAGACAAAGCAAGTGAAGTTTCTCAACATGGCTTACCCCACTTACCATCCCAGCCCTTTCTCCCAATCTGCACTCTTTTTAATAAAATTCCCCCTTGATTTTTAAAGTTTCTCTCAGATACTATGTCATTTCTTGTCTCCATTTCTTTGGCTGATACGTTGTTCTCCCTGGAATTTTCCTCTCCTTTTTCCATGCGAGATTAACTCATACTTAACTATTTAAAACCCAACTTGGTTAGCTGTCCCTTGCACGTTTCTTATAATATTCTGAACTTATTTCTATCACTGCCCTGTCTTCTTTATTTCATCATTATTTGTTTTTATTTCTCTCCAAGTAAAGAATAAGTGATTTGAGGGTACAGATTCTCTTTTCAAACTTTTCAGAGATTAGCACATAGTGAAACTCAATAACTATCTTTTGAGGGAATGAATCTTTAGTATGGAAGTCATAATGTCTACTTCAAAATTCATCATGAAATTTAAATGAGATAATGTATGTTGAAGTGACTGGATTTTGCCTTTGTCACATAGTAAGTATTCAGTACATGTTGTTCTCTTTTGTAATTGATCTTACCATGATCTTGATGTTCTACAGTTCAGACCAACAACCATGTTCTAACATGGAAAAAAAAAAAAACGTCACTTCTCAGGTCTGCTACTTGGCTCTGATAGTTAATCTGTGGAGCATGAGATAGGGTGAGTCCAAGGGAGCTCAAACTATCCAATGGGGAAAGATTGGTAATTGGGAAAGTATTATAGAAGTGCTTGTTCCTCTCTTTTTTCTAGCTTTATAAAGGCATAATTGACAAATAAAAATTATATACATTCAAGATATAAAATGTAATCCTAACACTCTGGGAGGCCGAGGTGGGCGGATCGTTTGACCTCAGGAGTTCGAGACCAGCCTGAGCAAGAGCGAGACCCTGTCTCTACTAAAAAAAAAAATAGAAAGAAATTAGCTGGACAACTAAAAATATGTGGAAAAAATTAGCTGGGCATGGTGGTACATGCCTGTAGTCCCAGCTACTCAGGAGGCTGAGGCAGGAGGATTGCCTGAGCCTAGGAGTTTGAGGTTGCTGTGAGCTAGGCTGACGCCACGGCACTCTAGCCTGGGCAACAGAGTGAGACTTTGTCTCAAAAAAAAAATAAAAAAGATATAAAGATATATAATGTGATTTGATATACATACATATTGCAAAATGATTACCACAATCAAATTAACACATCCTTCACCACACATAGTTACCATTGTGTGTGTGTGTGTGTGTGTGTGTGCATGTGGTGAGGTCACTTAAGATCGACTGTTTTAGTAAATTTCAAATAAACAATAAGCACTTGTTTATCTGAGTTGTATTCACAGAATTTCCTTCTCTTCTTTTAAATTTTTTTCCTTCCAAGAAGCAGAAATGAATTATATCCTTCCATCTCAAAGTGTGAACTCTGTTATTTACTAGCTGTATAAATTTGGTAAGACCTTTAACCTCCATGAGACGAACTTCAGTTTACTTTTCTATATAAATGGAATCATTATGGCCATCTTATCTACTCTACAGAGTTATCGTAAAACTCTGTATATAACAGCCTTTTAAGCCACAAAACACAGTGAACAGGTAAGGTGCTACTATTAAGTTTTTCTTTTCCAGAAAATTCCTTCCTCCCCCAATATTTCAATGACTTTTAGAATATGGATTAAGCCATGGACTGTCTTTCATGAATTCTATAAGCTGGCATATAGAGCATGATAATAAATTGTAAATCATCACAAAAAACATTGTCTCAGTAGGTAAATTTGGCCTCCCAAAGTATCTTTTGTGTAGTCAAATGTTGCCTTTTGTCCAAATGTCTCACAGCATTTTACAAATAGATTATGTGTGACACATACCAAAATTATTCTGTTCCCATCACTCTATCATCACCTTTCTAAAGGAACAGTTGTTTAAAACCCCAGGCTACTGACAATCAGAAGCAAATAAAGAATATTTTCACCTCCTTAAAAATAACTGTAGCAGGCTACTAGTAACCAGCTAATACCAGAGCCAATTCTTTCAGCAAGAATTAGGTTCCAGGTGGCATGAAATCTGACAGAAGCATAAGACCTAGCTTTCTGAAAAAGTTTGGACTTTTCATTTCAGAATAACAAGAAAATTTGGGATAGAGCATGGATAGAAGTAAAGAGGGAGGGCTAAGTAAGAACTGGGACCCACAGCAGCAGGATGGCTTCCATTTACCTGGAGTTATAAGCCAGTGAACCTAACGCCAATGTGTGCTCAAGGTCAAAGCTCATAGGTGAATAGTAACACAGTTGCACTGACTGTACTAGCATTAACGTTTGGGGTTGGAAGTCCTCACGTATCTCAGAAGTATTTCTGAAATACTCCCATTTAAATTTATCCTGACTTCGTACTTCCTCTATGAAATGAAAGTATCCCTAAAATATCTTACTAAAAATTTTTTTTTTCTGAGTAGAGGAAAAGGGTATGAGTGAGAGACATAAGGTAAGTATTTTTGATTAGCAATTGTCTGGACATTTCTCCATATTTCATGTCTCTGAGTTTGTGTCTCTAACATCTCCTCAGTCATGGTACTTGCCACTGGTCCCAAGGAAGAGATAGTTTAGAGCAGCCAGTCTCCAATCGTGTATGAGAATCACCAAGAGAGCTTTGTAAACACAGTTAGCTGGGTTGGTTGGCTCCCACCCCCAGAATTTCGGGTTTGACTTGAAGGGTCTGGGATAGGGCCCCCAAATTTACATTTCCAATAAGTTTCCAAGTGATACTAATGCTCCTGGTCCTGGTACCACAATTGTGAAGCACTGGTTTAGATTCCACTGGGCAAACCCTAAGCTTTTTCTTGGGGAAGAAGATCAATAGCAATACGTAGCAGTCTGACCATTGCTTTCCTCAGTAATAATTTCAATTATATATAGACAACCTTGGACAAGTGAATAGTAATCCTCTCAGTAATTTGAATCTGAATGCAGAAAAAAATTTATGAAAACAGGAAGCAATTGATAGGTTGTAGAAGTCAGGAAGACTCTTCAGTTTGTGCTTCAAGAGACTATTTGCTCTGTGCTTATTTCTTTTTATCCCAGTGTTGGAATGTTGTTGGTTGAAGCCTTCAACCAAGGACCCCACAGAGGTTTTCAGTTTTGAATTTGCTAATACTCAGACCATGTCATAATGAATTGTATTCTTTCCTCTAGGCCAAGTAGTACATTTACAAAGTCTACCTTAAGAAAAAACAGAAAAAGAAAGAAACCCACTGCTCCTGTGGTTTTCCCCACAGGAGACATTGGGAAATGAAAAGAAACTGATACATCAATTAGGTCAAAGATTTTCAAAAATTATAAGAGAAATCCCTTATTCAGATAAAATCTTTCTCCAGACCTCAATGGCAAAGATAGGTACATGTGAGACTCTTCTGACAAAGCACCTAAGCAGAACCCAAGTCATCTTAGACATTATCTCCAAACTCATGGTGACAGACACTCTCTGCAGTTTGCAGATGACACTTCCACAAAAGTGCCCCAAATGAAGCCAGACCCAAGGGAAAATATGCAGAAACAAGATCAGAAGGGGCTGCTCTTCACCTCCTCTGGTCATGCTCTAGAGAAGGGGGCCACAAACTTATTTTGTAAGGGCCAGATAACAAATATTTTAGGCTTTGTGTGCTAGATGGACTCTGTTGCATCTGCTCAACTCTGCCATTTAGCATAAAAGCAGCCATAGGCATTATATAAACATGGCTGCGTCTCAATGAAACTTATTAAAAGAGGCCAGGGACTGGGTTTGGCCTACAGGACACAGTTTTCTTATTCTTGCTCCAGAGTAGGGCTGTCCAATAGAACTTTTTATGGTAACGGAAATGTTCTGTATCTGAGCTGTCCAATGTGGTAACCACTAGTCACATGTAACTATTAAGCACTTGAAATTTGTAATTGTATTTTTAATCTTATGCAACATTAATTAATTTAAATTTTAACATACACATGTGGCTAGTTACTATCATATTGGACAACACAGTTCTAGATCACCTGCTTTAGCCAAATTTAGTGCCGAATGCTATATGCTTCTATCCCTACATTTTTGGTTCCTAAACTTTTCCTTCTCAGAATACTAAAAATCATTTTATTCATCCTGAAGGTCATATTGCCTTTGTGATGGAGTCTAGTAATGGTCTAACAAGGATTGTAAAGATCAGGTAATTTGGGACTTTCCTCCGTTGGATTAATACACAATATTTTGGAACCGAATTAAAAGGTAGAATTGAATTCATTATTCAACCAATATTTTATTTGGGTCTGTTATATATCAAACTCCCTGCTATGTGCTGAGCTTATAACTGCAAATTATAAGGATAAGGGTGGACATGAACTCTGCCCCTACAGAACTTTTATCTTTCAAGAACATGGCATATCTCTACAGGTATTTTTTCTTTCCTCTTCACTAATACAGTTTTATATTCTTCTTTATATAGGTTCCTTACATTTATTGTTAAATTTGTTCTAAGGTATCTACTTGTTTATTTGATTTGGTTTTTTTTTTGCAATTGTGGGTAGACTTCTTTTTAATTCTATTTTCTATATGGTTATTGTTGGAATATAAAGAGGCTACTGATTTGTAATTATTTACCTTGCATATGGCTGTCTTTCTGAGCTTGCATCCTAGGAAAAGTCCAGTTGTCCATGATCATAAGAATATTCTTTTAACAGTAATAAATATATGAATAATCCATTCTTATATAACCTGAAACTGTTTGTTTGGTTCTGTAAGTTTTCAACCAGGGGAAAAGATGAAAGCAAATGAACTGTTTAAATCTAAGAAAAACTATCTATCTTTAATAAAAAATTAAAACATACTGAAGTTTTCTGAATGATGTCAAGATACAGGTATAAAGAAGATGGGAAAGGAGACAACAATGAAAAAATAACAAATCTTTGGAAGCTAGGGAACAAGTGTCATCGGATCCCCTATTTCCTTTCTAATAACAGCGCTGCACCTCAGAAGATGAGCTGAGGAGTGTGCTGGAAATAAAGGTGTTGTTTAAAAAGTCTGCATGATGGACTGTTAAGTCCCTAGCTCCTCTTCTCTCTCCTATGAATCCTGGCTACCACCCTTCTTGGAACAATACTGTAAACTAGAGGCTTATGCTGAGGATACAATTGTACCAGAAAAGCTCTAAGTTCCAGAACATCAAACACAGCAGGGGTTGAGGGAGACTGCCCTAATGAGAAGAATGATAAAGTGAAGGTCTTACTAACTGAATCAGGAGACCAACAATCCCATCTTATACTAACTCTTCATAATGTTAGCCCTTGGGATTATTTCTCTACCTTTTCATCCCACGCTGAAGATTGGAGCTGTTCAATTTTTCTCCAAAGAAAAAATGTGTAGGGAAACCCTACTGTTACAACACTTGGTGAGACTCCATCCAACAGGCTTGCAGGTTCTTAGCAGATCACTATGAGTGGCCCTGTAGGAAACAGAGGACTCCAGAAAATAAGGCTCTAAGAAGACAAAATATTAGATTATTTTTGTAATCATTGTTTAAAATTTATTTTTAATTGGCAAATAATAATTGTGTGTATTTATGGGGTACAATGTGATGCTTTGATATGTATAAACTGTAGTGTGATTAAATCAAGCCAATTAACATAAAAATATCACCTAGAGTGACATTTTTAAAAAAATTGGAGGAGGGCGAGTATGCATCCTCTATTGGTTGAGATTCAGCATACTGATATTTTGAATTGGCTAAAAGAGTTTTGATAAATTCATAAAAAAGAAAAAATGCATTGCCTTATTTAAGGAAAAGGAATTAAGCCTCATACAAGACACAGTGTTGAAAATATTAGAAACAGAAACACTAAGATAAATGTTAACGTAAACATGCATGCAGAGGAAGGAAATCGTTTGCCGTATGTGTCAGAGTGTCAAAGATGTATTTGACTTACTGAGATATCATTGCCACCAGCGACTCTTGGAAATCACACCATTATTCATATTTACTAAGTAAAGTAGGAAGTTGAGAGGTTACCAATACCACAATGAAAGATCACCAAATCCTTAGGGGTTTGTTATCTCAAGTTTGACTTTTGAATACATGCATACTATTTAAAAGGCATTAGCCTATTTTAAGGATGAGAGATTTTTGATGTTTGTTTTTATTATCACCATTGACTTTACTAGAGCTTGTTTATGATTTTTGAAAGACTTTAATAGAATTTGTTTATGATTTTTGAAAGACTCATATCTTTATAAATATCTTTTCTCTTAACCCATTCCAGATAACACTTCCTTATCAACTAGCCATTTTCAAACAGCCTTGGGAGATATGAGTGATTTGTGGATGTGTCTTTTTTTTTTTTTTTTTAAAGAAAGATGTGTTTTAACAGAGACTTCCTTTAAATTTGTTTTGTCAAAATGATCTTTTTACTCTACAGGAAAACTTCCAAACTCTGTGACTCAAAAAGTCAATTGTGGTGAAGTGATTTTCTCTAGTAGCATGTTTCAACTTTTTGATTTTTATTTTCTGTGTATCTATTATAGATTTTTGCTTTGTGGTTACTATGAGGCAATACTCTATGCTTTTACTCCACATTTCCTGCCACATTTCAAATTTTTGAAGTCACACTTTACACATATTTACATTACATATCTCTTAAAATTATGTAGTCATTATTATTTTTAATAGTTTTATCTTTTAACCTTCATACTAAAGATATAAGTAACTTATACCCCACCTTTACATTATTAGAGTATTCTGAATTTGACTGTGTACTTAATTTTACCAGCAAGTTTTATACTTCTAGAGATTTTCATGTTACTTATTAGTGTTCTTTTCTTTTAGCTTGAATAACTGCCTTTAGCATTTGTTGTGGTGGTGATGAACTCTCTCAGCTTTTGTTTGTTTGGGGAAATCTCTCCTTCTTTTATTTCTGAAAGGCAGCTTTGCTGTGTACAGTATGTTAGGACCATAAAGGAAGACAGTAAGAAAGTACTACAAAACAGCTAGAAAATGGTGAACAAAATGACAGTATTAAGTCCTTACTATAAATAATTACCTTGAATGTAAATGAATTAAGTTCTCCAATAAAAGACATGGAGAGGATACACGGATAAACAAAACCAAACCCAAATACGTGCTATTTACAAGAGACTCACTTCATCTGTAAGGTCACACATAGATTGAAAGTGAAGGGGTGGAAATAGGTATTCCATGCAACTGGAAACCAAAAGAAAACAGAGGTAACAGGTAACTATAATTATATCAGATAAAATAGAATCAAAATCAAAAACTGTAAAAGGAGACAAAGAAAGGCATTATATAATGATAAAGTGGTCACTTCAGCAAGAGGACATAACAATTGTAAATATATATGCACCCACCCAACTTCAGAGCACCTAAATATATAAAATACATATCAATAAATTTGAACGTAGAGATAGATTGCAACACAATAATATTAGGGGACTTTAACACCTCACTTTCAGCAACGGACAGATAATCTAGACAGAAAATCAAGAAGGAAACATCTGTTTTAAACTCCACTCTAGACCAAATAGACCTAATAGGCATATACAGAATAGTCCATCCAACAGCTGCAGAATATACATTCTTACCAACTGCACACAGATATCACCTCACTCCCGTTTGTTAGAAGAGCTATTATCAAAAAGACAAAAGAGAACAACTGTTGGTGAGGACGTGGAGAAAAAGGAATTGGTAGAAATGTAAATTAATATAGCCATTATGAAAAACAGTATAGAGGTTTGTCAAAAAGTTAAAAATAGAACTTCCATATGATCCAGCAATTGCACTACTGGGTGTATTGCCAAAGGAAATGGAATCAGTATGTTGAAGAAATATCCACACTCCCATGTTTATTGCACCACTATTCACAATAGCCAAGATATGAAATCAACCTATGAGTCCCTTAATGAATGAATAGATAAAGAAAATGTGGAATATATATACAGAATGTAATACTGTTCAGCCATAAAAAAGAAGGAATTCTAGTCATTTCTGACAATATGGATGAACCTAGAAAGCATTATGTTAAGTGAAATAAGCCAGTCACAGAAAGATAAATACTGCATTATCTCACTCCTATGTGGAATCTTAAAAAGTTGATCTCATAGAATTAAAGAGTAGAACGGTGGTTACCAGAGCATGAGGTGGTTAGTGGGGAGGAGGAGGGTTGAGATGTTGGTCAAAGGATACATAATTGCAGTTAGGAGGAATAAGTTCAAAAGATTTATTGTACAGCCTGGTGACTATAATTAATGACAATATATTTTATTGTTAATAAGCTAGATTTAACTATTCCACAATGTATATATAAATATATACTTCAAAACATTATGCTGTACATAAATATATACAATTTTATGTCAATTTTTAAAAAATTATTTGAAAAAATAAGTCATTTGCTTTGAGAGTGACTATTCTAAAACCACTTCTAGAGCAATTCATAACTTTCTGGATTTGCATACCTTGCATTATTTACTTGGAACATCCAGATCCTCCTTGTTTACTGGACAAATCTCTGTCCAACCTTCAAAACTCGGCTAAAACATTACCTTCTCTGTGAGGCTTTCTGTGGAGATAGTGCCCTATTTCAGGTGTTGCTTTGATGTTTGCACCTTAAATAAGCACCTAAATGAGGATGCTATTAATAGGATGCAAATTTCCTATAAACTTGAAATCAGGACACAATCTCTGTTGGAATCCCAAACTTAGAGGTGGCATAACACCAGTGGTGACCATGCTTGCTCAGGTGCAAATGCATCAGGAAAAGTAGCCAACAGAAAAAGAGAAGAATAAAGCTAATTTACAGAAGCAGAAGGCAGAAAATCTGGGCGAGTCGGTGAGTGGCCAAGAGAGAAGAGTCCATGAGATAGAGAGATTTGTTGCTTCTTGAATTCTTGGTGACCTTTCAGAAATAATCCAGTGCCTTTTGAGTTGCTGCAATATTGATCTGGGTTTCATAAAATGTGCTCCTATCTATTCAATAAAATCTCTGTTTCATTTAAGTGAGCTTGAGTGATTTTTGTCTTAAAAGCAAATAATCTCCCATTTCTATCATATATACCACCTAGTAGAGGAGATGCTCTTGCATCTCTGCTATTTTAATAATCTTTGCTTCTTTTAGTTCCATAATATGCTATAACTATTTACTAGTCTTTTCTGTCATTAATCTATGACACCCTCAAATAAGGAACCAGAGCTCATTCATTCTTTACTGCCAGCATCTGACCTTTAGTAAATATTCAATCAATATGTGTTGAATGAATGAATAAATGCACTCTTCATTCTATAAAAAATTATTTTTAAATAATAATAATAATAGAGGCCAGTAATTAATCATAATGAAGTCTAATAACTCAGATAGGTGGAAGAAAGCTTTTGGAAGTGCTTGCTCATCCTCCCTTGAATTTTCTCAGGTTTCGAATGCCTACATAGTTGCTTAATGAAGTTTCTGTTATCCCCTCTGTTGATTTTGTAGTTCCCATAAATGAACTTTAGATTATCATTATTACCTCCAGAGCCTCTCTGATAGCAGCCTACTCATCTGTGCAACCTGCTTCTTTAAAGTATAAGGCAGAGTTTTCATGGTAAAGTTCCCAGAACAACATAAGAGATGATAGATTATCATAAAAGTCTGCTTCTGGCTCGCCTTTAAAAATACAATCGATGGGAATAGGTGGAAAGTTATCCTAAAGGATGCCATATTTGTGTGAGCTTTCCTCTCTTAGTTGAGTATGGACTGGGACACTTCCTGAGTCCTGTGTCATTGGGCAGGTCATAGGCCCATAAAAATCGCTAGTTTCTACCAGATAAAAGTTTTGATCCTCTCCTCCTCCTTTTCCTTCTTTTCTACTCCTCTTCCTGTTGTTTTTTTATCTTTACTTTTTACTGTAGCATAATAATGCATGCAAAAATTTGTACATAAATGAAGAGCTCAGTGACTTTTTGCCAACTGAACACACTTGTGCAATCAATGCCAGAGAAGCCCTCTTCATGTTCCCTTCTTGTCACTGTTATTAATAATTCACTCCCAAGGGGAACCACAGGATTTACCTTTCTATTTTAGAATATTTAAAATATTTTTATTGCTAGTTAATAATTGTATATATTTATGGGGTATATGTGTTATTTTGAGATATACATATATATATATATATATATATATATAAAATGTTTAATGATCATATAAGGGTATTTTAGGACATTCACCACCACAAACATTTATCATTTCTTTGTGTTAGGAACATTTCAAATCTTCTTTTCTAGTGATTTTGAAATATACAATAAATTGTTAACTATAGTCACTGTAGTATGCTATCAAACACTAGAAATTATTCTTTCTATCTGACTGTGTGTTTGTACCTATTAACCAATCTCTCTTCATTCCTCACCTCCACCCTTCTCAGCCTCTGGTAACTATCATTTTACTCTCTGTCTCCATAATATTCAGTTTTTTGGCTCCCACATCTGAGTGAGAATATGTGATATCTGTCTTTGTGTGCCTGGCTTATTTCATTTAACATGATGACCTCCAGTACTATCCATGTTGCTGCAAATGACAGGATTTCATTCCTTTTTTATAGCTGAATAGTATTCCATTATGCATATATTACGTTTTCTTATCCATTCACTCATTGATGGACACATAGGTTGATTCCATATCTTGGCTATTGTGAATAGTGCTGCAATAGACATGGGGGTTCAAGTACCCTTTGATATACTTATTTCCTTTCCTTTGGGTAAATATCCAGTATGGGATTGTTGGATCATATGGTAGTTCTATTTTTAATTTTTTCCAGGAATTTACCATTGTTTTTCATAATGGCTGTGCTAGTTTACATTTTCACTTATGGTGTATGAGTTCTCTTTTCTTCAATCCTCCCCAACATTTGTTATTTATTTATTTATTTTTTGTCTTTTTGATAGTTGCCATTCTGACTGGAGTGAGATGATATCTCATTGCGGTTTTGATTTGCATTTCTCTGATGATTAGTGATGTTGAGCATTTTTTCATATACTTGTTGACCATTAGTATGCCTTCATTTAAGAAATATCTATTCATGACCTTTGTCCACATTTTAATGGGATCATTTGCTTTTTTGTTGTTGAATTCGGTTCCTTATATATTCTAGATATTAGTCCCTTGCCAGATGAGTTATTTGCAAATATTTTCTCCCATTCTACAGATTTTTCTTTTCACTCTGTTGATTGTTTCCTTCTCTATGCAGGAACTTTTTAGTTAAATATAGTCACGTTTGTTTATTTTTGGTTTTGGTGCCTGTGCTTTTGAAGTCTTAGCCATAAAATCTTTGCATAGACCAATGTCCTGAAGCATTTCCACTATATTTTCTTCTAGTAATTTTATAGTTTTGGGTCTTAAATCTAAGTGTTTAGTCCATTTTAAGTAGATTTTTGTATATGTTGAGAGATAGAGGTCTAGTTTCATTCTTCTGCTATGGATATCCAGTTTCCCAGCACTGTTTATTAAAGAGGATGTCCTTTTCTCAATGTATGTTCTTGGCAACTTTGCCAAAAATTAGTTAGCTGTAAATACATGAATTTATTTTGAAGTTCCATTCGTCTATGTGTCTGTTTTTATGCAAATACCATGCAGCTTTGGTTACTATAGCTTCGAAGGATATTTTGAAATCTGGTAGTATGATACCTCCAGCTCTTTTCTTTTTGCTCAGGATTGCTTTGGCTATTTGGGGTCTTTTGTGGTTCCATATGAATTTTGGATAGTTTTTTATTTCCATGAAGAATGTCACTGGGGCCGGGCACGGTGGCTCATGCCTGTAATCCTAGCACTCTGGGAGGCCAAGGCTGGCGGATCGTTTGAGCTTAGGGGTTTGAAACCAGCCTGAGCAAGAGCGAGACCCCGTCTCTACTAAAAATAGAAAGAAATGATCTGGACAGCTAAAAATATATAGAAAAAATTAGCTGGGCACGGTGGCGCATCCCTGTAGTCCCAGCTACTTGGAAGGCTGAGGCAGTAGGATGGCTTGAGCTCAGGAGTCTGAGGTTGCTGTGAGCTAGGTTGATGTCACGGCACTCTAGCCCCGGCAACAGAGTGAGACTCTGTCAAAAAAAAAAAAAAAAAAAGAATGTCATTGGTATTTTGATAGGGATAGCATTTAATCTATAGATTGCTTTGGATAGTATGGTTATTTTAACAATATTAATTTTTCCAATCCATGATCATGGGATATCTTTGCATTTATTGTCTTCAATTTCTTTCAACAGTGTTTTATAGCTTTTGTTGTAAAGATCTTTCACTTCCTTGGTTAAATTTATTCCTAGATATGAAAATGGGTTGCTTTCTTAATTTCTTTTTCAGCTATTTTGTTATTGGTGTGTACAAATGCTACTGATTTTTATAGGTTGATTTTGTATCCTGTAACTGCACCAAATTTGTTTGTAAGTTCTAAGAGATTTTTGATGGAGTTTTTAGGTTTTTACATATAAAATCAGGTCACTTGTAAAGAGGGACAATTTGACCACCTTCTTTCCAATCTGAATGCCTTTTATTTCTTTCTCTTGCTTGATTTTTCTGGCCAGGATTTCCAGTACTATGTTGAATGGAAGTGGTGAAAGTGTTCATCCTTGTCTTGTTCTAGCTCTCTGAGTAAAAGTTCCAGCTTCTCCCCATTCAGTATGATGTTAGCTGTGGGTTTGTCATATATGGTCCTTATTATGCTGAAGTATGTTCTTTATATGCCCAATTTGTTGAGAGAGTTTTTATCATGAAGGATGTTGAGTTTTATCAAATTCTTTTTTTGTATCTATTGCAATGATCGTATGGCTTTTGTCCTGCATTCTGTTGATGTGATGTATCATGTTTATTGATTTGCTTATGTTGAACCATCATTGCATCCCTGGAATAAATCCCACTTGATCATGGTGTGCCATCTTTTTGATGTATTGTTGTGTTTGGTTTGTTAGTATTTTGTTGAGGATTTTTGCATGTGTGTTTATTAGAGATATTGGTCTGTCATTTTCTTTTTTTGTTGTGTCCCTGCCTGGTTTTGGTATCTCAGTAATGCAGGTCTTATAGAATGAATTAGGAAGAATTCCTTCTTTTTATATTTTTCAGAATAGTTTGAGAAGAATTGGTGTTAGTTTCTCTTTATACATTTGGTAGAATTCATCAGTGAAGCTATCCTGTTCTGAGCTTTTTTAGTTGGGAGTCCTTTTATTACTGATTCAATCTCATTACTCATCATTGGTTTTTTCAGGTTTTCCATTTCTTCCTGGTTCAATCTTGGTAGATTGTATGTGTCTGGGAATATACTCATTTCCTGTAGGTTTTCAAATTCATTAGCATAAACACCATCCTTACTTCTAACAACATAACTTACTTTGTCCGGTTTGGTACTTTATATAAATGGAATTGCACAGTACGTACTCTTTTGTGTCTGGTTTCCTTTGGACTATGTTGTTATGAGATTCATCCATGGTGTTGTGTGTAGTGTGATTTGTTTGTGGTTATTGCTATATACCATCAGTTCCCAATTTTTGTAGCACCAGGGACGATTTTCATGGAAGACAATTTTTCCATGGACCGGTACAGGGGTGGGGGGATGGTTTTGAGATGATTCAAGTGCATTACATTTATTGTGCACTTTATTTCTATTATTATTACATTGTAATATGTAATGAAATAATGATACAATTCACCATAGGTTGGGGACCCCTGCTATATAGTACTCCTTGTATTAATACACCATAATTCATTTATCCAGTCTACTATTGATGAGTGTCATGGGCTACTATGAATAATACTGGTATAAATAATATTTGTATATGGTTTTGATGACTGGTTTTTTTCAAAAAACTTATCTAAATTCCCCCAAAAGGCTCAAACACTTTAAGTCAACATAATAACCACTGTAAAGTAGACAGGCAGTGCTTAGGATTTTAGAATCCTCTGAGTGAAATTTATTGCTTGAGGAAACCCTATAGACAATATCTGTCTCAGTCAGGGAAAAAACTGTGCTCTGACCCCAGATTTTAATAGGCCACTGGAGGATTCTGCTACTCAAGTATCACCCTGGCAGATGATGCACAAACTGATAAGTGACAAAGGAAGTGCTTCTTGCAAAGCCAAATTATCTGTGGTTGAAAAAGCAGGCAGAATATGACAGCTTAGGAGGAATGGCGCTTTAGATAAGGGAATGATCTGTGGCTCTGCTCTTTTTGGCCTGCCTGCCACAGGAGATGAGGTTGAGCTCTACCTCTTCTCCCTGTCACCATCTCTGTCCAACTCTCATCTGTGTGTGTATCAAGTAAGTGGCTGCAAAAACTGAGCAAAAACAATGAAGAATAACTTCTTGATGGTATCACACTTTTCTTATCATGAATCCCTCACTCAGCCCCTAACTGGATAGGATAAAACTTCCTTCTTTCAAACTCTTTTAGAATAAGCCTATGGGAAGAGGGTGAATTTTAAAGAAAATGCACAAGATATCATTGGTAATCACCTTTCATAATGAGGTACTATGGGAGGTAGTAGTAAGGCTGAGATTTTTACTAGAATCCTCTGGGTGGCTTGTTCTAGAGGCAGATTCTGGGCTTCCTGTCAGATAATAAGAGTTAGGTCCTTAGGGCCCCCATGTTTCTAGGGTTGTCATTTGCCTGATCTTGGGTCACCCAATTTTGGCACCTCACCAAGTAAGCTACTGGCATCAACAGCAATATTATCTAGTAGAAACATAATGTGAGCTACATACTTAACTGTATAGCATTAAATACACTAAAAGGTAGCAGGTAAATTTATTTTTAATTTATTTTATATAACCCAATATATCCAAAGTATTACCACTTCAATATATAATCAATACAAAAATTACTAATGAAATGATTTCCATTATTTTATTTATAACAGGTATTTGAAACTTGGGGTGTATTTCATACTTACAGAATATTTCAGTTCATACTAGTCACATTTTAAGTGCTGAATAGCCACACACAGTTAGTGGCTACTGTACTGGACAACACAGATATAAATAATCTAATCTAATAGTCAATATAATAAGATACATTAGTTAGTGACAAAATATAATAAGTAAATGACTAAAAGTAGCTTCCCTCAGGTTCTGCTTTTATTATTTGTCCTCTATATGTCTTCATTTCTGATGATTAGGGGGTGTGTTGTAGGTTTGTGGGGGAAAGGAAGACTGGGACAAAAAGAGAAAATGCGAACAAATTTTCATTGTTTTAAATTTCTCCTATCTGTTGCCTTTTTGTTTGTTTCTTGATTTTTTCCGTAATGAATGAAGAGAGGAAGAAAGGAGGAAAGGAAAGAAGGAAGGAAGGAAGGAAAGAAAGAAAGAATTTGCACTAGACATTGAAGGAAGTTTTACTTTATTTAATCCAATTTAATTAGAGCAGTGGCTTTTCAACTCTAGTGTGCCCCATAATCATCTGGGAAATATATTTAAAATGCAGCATTCTGAGCTCCAACCCAGAAACAAATTGAATATAGTAGAATTGGGATGTGCGTTCTAACAAATACCTAGGCTTTCTGATGTAGGTTGCGCAGGCCACGATTTTAGGAACCTTGGGTTAGGGAAAGAGCCTAGGACTGGCTCACTGGTTTGTATCTTACTGATATCTCATGTCAGTGAGATACATTTGGTGAGGAAATGTTCCTCTTGGAGCAAAAACATTAATTCCATGTTCTGACAGAAGAATCAGGAGGCATCAACAAGCATCGTCTCTCTCTTTGAAACTTGCTGAAAAACATTTAAGTATGTTTTCATCCTGGAAGCCTTAATCAGAGACATTAAAGTGAGAAAGCTCTTCACCTCAGAAGACCAGAGAGAAGCAAGGACTTTTGCATGTCCACTAACTGACAGTGGTTTCACACAGCCAGGTGCTTCATCAACACACATGCCACTGAGCAAACTCTAGCACAAGACAGACGTCCTATGAGGGATGCAGCTGAGGCAGAGCTGTGGAGGTGCAGCGGACAGGAGGAGGCTCAGGAATGGCAGTAGCTCCACTGGAATTGTGACTTGCAGGGTGGAGAAGACTTCATCAGGCGAAAAAGAAAGATATTCCAAACAGAGGTTTGAAGTGGAAAATGTAACACTATTCTGGTAAAAGTGGTTAGGGTGGCAGAGAAACAGAATAGGAGTTGAGTGTTAACTCACCATGGGAAGAGTCAGGCTTTCTGTCCTGAGTCCATATGTGGAGTGAGGTTTTACGTATAGAAGGGACCATTTGTTCCAGTTTGCGCCAGACAATCCTGCTTTGCACTCCTTGTCCTGGTGGAGTTATTATTAATAATAGTGCCCTCTCTACTCTCATAAGGATCCTGGTTTAGATGTAAATTATATGGACTCTGTGGTGATGTAAGTATTTTCTCTCCAGTAATGACTCAGGAAGGCAGAGGAAGGGAGAACTTGGTGGATTAGTCAATGGGACCTAAAATATTCTTAAAGCTCATATAAATTTGTGTGCTGGCCCCATTATCACCAAACAAAGGAGCTGACCCTTTTATAAACACTTTATGAAGAACAAACTATTTAATCTCTGTGTCAATTTCCTCATTCTTTAAGTTTGAATGACAATAATATCATAAGCCCACAATCTCTTATCCAAAAATTTTGGGACCAGGCAGATTTTGAAATTTACCATTTTTCAGATTTTAGAAAGGTATTTTTTTCCATATTTTTGAAAGGTAATTATATACCTTCTTCCCCAGGATATACCTGTAATCATCACAGTACTATTTCTGTAGTAAATGTATGAATATTCACACAAAGTGGGATAATAAGTATTTTATAGTATCACATCAGTTTTAGTCATGTTTTACCCACAAATAGTTTTCTACAAATTTGGTGGGGAAAAACAGTTATTTTGTTTTGTTTTCAATGCTCTTTTTATATCGCAATTGCTGGTAAAGGGCTGTGGAATTGTATTTCATCCACAGAGTGAAAAATATATTAAATTTGATTTTCCATGTAAACTGCTAAGCAGAATGTTCAAGGTATGCAAGCTACTAACAACGGTTATTATTTATCATCATTTCCTAGAGATCCCAGAGAAAAAGTTGAGCAAGTTAATCTTCAGCTGTTACCCAGTGGTGACTATGGCCCCATCTTTTCTCTGAATCACAGACTTTTCCTCAAATGATCCCAATCTCACAACTCCATCATCCATCAACCAGGGCGAACATTGACCCTCAGTTGGCTCCCCGAATCCAGACTCCCTAATGCAATAAAGTAAAAATAAATAGGGCCCTATGCAAATTCCATTAAAATCCAATCAAGGAAAATAAACTGCAGACATCTGCTCTTCCCTGTCAGTGTCATTCGAATGTTTTCTCCTGCTCTTAAAATAAAAACAAGAACAAAACAAAAATTAAAAACAAATAAAAAAAAGATTGTTTATATTTCTTGAGTGCCTGCCAGACTAGCATTCAAGCATTTGATCCACTAAATAACTATTTGAACAAGAGCGGTGGAAAAGTAAACAGCAAGGTGAAGGGCACACAGGCTATGTATTAGCTGGCTCTTTTTTCTCATTCAGAAATGCACTGTTTGTACAACTCACTTTTCTTTCAGATAACAGTGAAATAGTATTTTGAGTTCTCTTTTGAAATGGTGGTCCAGCTTTGTATTCAAACCTATGAACCACAATTGAAAAGAAAGTTATTTTGAATGTCAAGAAAAAAAGAACACATTCTGACTGGATCTACCTGGGTCAAGTAAATAACTGATCAGTTAATCTATATCAGTTATCAGTTATCAGTTAATAACTATCAGTTAATCTAGCTTCCCCAACTAGGAGAGGCTTTTATTCTGTTTCTCCATAATTCAGATTGGTATGGTTATTGTGTGATTTCTCCAGCCAATGAACAAGCAGATATCCAGTGATGTGTGAAAACCACAACCAGCCACAATGTTGAGAAATCAGAGTGAGAACCATACCTAGCAGAACTTTTGAGAAACATCCAACTACCTGGAACACAGTGAGCTTAGATATAATGATAGTTCAGCCAGACTGGCAACTCTAAGCAGACTGTCCAATCCAGATTGGTCACTTCTGAGAGGCTGAATACTCTAGAGTTTAGACACACTGTGACCCAGATATGCTGTTGGCCCAGTTATATTCTTCATTTTGGGATGAATATCTACTCATGGAAAACTGAGGACTCAGATCACAATGAATGGACCAAAAATGTAGACTGGTCTGAACCAGTAGCAGCATGCCTTATTCCAACATTTCAGACTAGTGAGTGACAGCCAGACACACTCATCACTGCAAACCCCAATTAACAAGACCAGTACTCTGATTACTCCAACTACCCAGACAACTGAGACACACACACTATTCCAGACACTCCAGTGATGCTGGACTCAGTGACTGTTCTGTTCTTATCACCCAAGATAAACTTAACACTTAGACACACATCACCTGGACCCAGGCTTACCTTCTCTCTTCGGCCCACCATCTCACCTCAGGACCCCAGGAGCCCTCTAACTAGTCTAGCTAAGGTGCTCTCCAAAGAGGAAGGGGTTGAGTTAAAACACCTGGGAGTCCCCAGTGGCCATCTTCTTTCTTCATTTACAAGTCCCAAGACCCAGCTGGGATAGTTGAGGAAAATATGTCCATTCTTTCATAAGACTTGCATGAGCTTCCTGAACTGTCACAGGGACAGATGTGGACCAGTTTATATTTTATCTTAAGGGATTGATCATTGAACACATTAATTGTGGTGCCCAAGAAGAATGGGATTATTAATTATGTTTATAATGAAACACAAACAGTTGATAAAATGGTAATATTTTAATGAAAACTGTTAAGAACTCAGATGGCTTATGTTATGCTTGGTATAGCTGGTCAAATTTAATAACATATGGATAAATCAAGAAAATAGAAAGATAAACATAAAACACCAGTATTTATTTAATAGCCGGGTTCCATTCTACTCAAATTATTAAACTACTTGCCCTATTTCACCAATTTGCTCCTTCTGAGTAAATATATTCTTTGTAAGAGCAAATGGTCTGCCAAAATGTGAATAGTTATAAATTCATTTAGCAAAAATCCTCTGTGAGGGCCTAATAACTGGTTTCCCTGATTGTTGTGCAACTGGGTAGAATAACCCTTTTCTCTTTCTGTCCCCATTAAAGTTCTAGTTTGATGCTGGGGAATTGGGTGGTGGTGGGTGTCTTGATTTTGCACCCAGGGAACATTGGCAATGTCTGGAGACATTTTTTGGTTGTCATAGCTAGGGGATGAGGGAGGGTGCTACTGTCATTCCACAATACACAAGACATCCCCTAAAACAAAGAACTATATGGCCCCAAATGTCAATAGTGCCAAAGTTGAGAATTCTTGCTGTAGATAATGAAACAGAACATGTAAAATTTTTATGACTAGTTGTGTAAATAAATATTATAACAAGACAATGACCTCTATCTAAATCTATTAATAATATATGGGCCTGGAGTAACTCTTAATCTTCTCAGAGATGGAAAAACAACACAAAAGAAAACACCAATAGCAAGAAGTGTGCTAAGGAGTTTGCAAACCTTCTCTTAGTAATTCACATTAGAACTCTCTAAAGGCAGAGGATGTTAATATGATCATTATATTGAAATTATAGAAATTGAGAATGAAGAAACTGATACTCGAAAAAGATTAAAAATCTGCTGAAGTTCATTATTCATAACTGACAAATCCTGCTTTTGAAGACTATGACTTCACCCACTAAGATGCATTGTTGTATGTTAGCAGGGAGGATAGAATTATTAGACTCTGGCAAGACACATGATTGAAATGCTGCAATTTCCATAGCAGAGGGTCACTAGTCTTGCCAGACTAATGGGATTATGGGTACTCACTTTTGTGGAAAATCCTGCCTAAGGCCAACATCATGGAAAAATCACCATTTGCCATTATATTCAGGTAGATTTGTTGGTCATGTGTATACTCAAGTGCAGCATGTCATAAAAACAATTTAATTCTAACTGTACTACTTCATTGACCTTGGAATCATGATACTTAACCTATCAGATTTATTATTTTTTTAATCTACAAACTGGGAATGATGATTATAATTTCCGATTCTCATTCTTTAGGTTTGAGGTGGGGAATGAAAATTTGCTTTTCTAATAAGTATCCAGGTCACGCTGGTGCCACTGGTTGAGGGATCACACTTTGAGAGCCACTGACTTAGAGCATGAGGGTTTAATTCTCTCTCAGAACCATAAATTCTAACTGCTATTTTTTCTTCAACAACTTATTGAAGTTAGCACTTCAATAACTGTTTAGCAATCTCACTATTTGTATTTATTGTATTCATTTCCTCACTCCTTTATAAAATTTGATGCCATTCATAATCCTGTAAAGCTTTTTTAGTTTGTATGTGTAAGGTGCACTGATTTGTTCCCATGATTCTGAATGCTTTAGCTTTGGAGTATTCTCTTCTTGTGTTGTTCCTTGCCAATGTGGAGCATCGCTGGCCATTTTGCCAGGCCACCTGCATCTTGGTCACACTGATTGAGTCTGGCTGTAGCGTGTCCTTGTTTCAGTTGTCCAATTTGCCTTCAACACACTACACATAGGAGCCAAAAAGCAGGAAGTACAGAAGGCTCAGTCACACTTCGGTGCCATATATGTCTTTAACATCACTCACCATCTGTTTTTCAGAGAGGCAGAAGCAAATTTCTCTTCTATTTGCACTAATAATCACTGAGCAGAGTGAGAAAGACCCATGCTGGAATACCTTTCACAAAAAGTAGCCTCTTTAAAAAGAGTGTCTAATTCAAGGTATTTTTTTTAATCATAAGAGGGATCTATCCCATTCCCTACATACATGATAGTCATGAGTGTAAGAGAGGGAAGGCAAGGCTGAGAGCTGCTGCTAGACTACTCAACCTCAAATTTTTTTTTCTTGTAATCCATCCAGTTCTTCCAGGTCCAGTCAAGATTCTGTGATACCTGTATTAATTGTGATCCAGCCAGAAAAATAAAATCACCATGGCAAGTCATTCAATAAGAAGTCATACCATATGGGGAATTAGTAACAAGGTGTTAGGATAACTGAAAAAGCATATAGGGAAAAGAAAAAGCAAACCAGAAGATAGCAATTTCTGGAAGCTTTCATCAACTTCAAGGCTGGGTCAAAAATGGAAGATGATGTAACCATGGCCTACAGCCACTTGACAGAAGCTAGAACTAGAGTGGACCAGCCTGCTGGGAGCTGGAACAATGGCAAAGTCACAGGCACTATTGCACAAAGAAAGGAGCCATTGCTGAAAGAACAGAGAGGGGGGGAAAATATCCTGGTTTCTCTCTTCCTTCCACTTTCCTTCCTCTCATCCACCAGTGACTCCTTCCCATTGGCCCAATGTAGGCAGAAAAGGAGTCTGGGAAATGTAGTTTTTAGGGTTAGCCCTCTTTGAAGTGTTATAATGGATCTGAATGCAAATAGGTAAATGAATGTCATAATGCCTCACCCCATCAGTCTTACATGTACTCAAATTTAAAAGTAGCATTTACTAAATCAATCATTTCATTCTGCCTTGTGATCAAATTACTTAGAAACTTATCTCATTTCTCTTGGATTTCATGAAAGGTAGCAGTTTACCGTAGGATACAGATCCTGTCTCACCATTTACTGGTTCTACGGCTTTGCCCACAAGACCTTCTTGAATTTCAATCCCATCATCTGTAAAATAAAGATAATCCTGCTACTTATATCACAGGGTGGTTGTGAGGATTAAATGAGGTAATGTTTATAAGGCAGTTAGCACAATGTCTAGCACACAAATAACACTCATTGAGTGAATAGCCCTTGTCTCCTTTGTTTTATGTCTTTTACAGCACTGTGCACATCACAGATCCTCAAATAGATGTTGAAGACACAAGTCAATAATCAGTGATACCTACCTGCTTGCTTCACTTTCTAACTAATTATATTTGTTTTAAGCTTATTCTTCTTTACGCAAGAGGGGTTGGGATGGGGAAATGACCAAGAGCACTGGAATATCTCAACACTTCAGAAATGTTTCATACTCAGCCATCCTAGATGGAATCAAGTGTTACATTTGGAAATTTGCATAGTAGGCTGGTCTTTGATGTGGAGCCTTTCAGCAGTAAAAGTTGCCTCTAGGATATCAATTATGTTGTCTTTGCTGTTATTACTTTAGAAGAAAGAGTCAATTTGCCTTTTGTTTGTCCTGGGAGGAAGTACCAGTCAGGCCAAGTGGGTCACCACTTTGTGTTATTTTGTTTGAAAAATGCACAATGAACCTGTTTGTGATGCAAAACAATTAGTATTTCTAATTTCAGCATCTCATTGTCCTAGGGTATGTGTGCTTGTCTAGGGTCATGTCTCTTAGGCATTTAAGGCTGGCTTTCAGTTTTAGAAAGGCCCAACCAACCTGTATTATTTACATACAGATACATTAAAAGAAAGAAGGATCAAGGGGCCACCTATCTTTGTTTGGCTCCAGCAGATCTTTGAGTCATTCATTTTGGAGCAAGCTGGGAAAAAGCCAGTTTAGTTTTGTTGTTTTACAGCCAATCATTGGCAGCATGAGAGTAAATGGATGGTAAAATGTCACCGCAAAAATAAGAGCAAAGGTTGAATTTTAGGTCATTGAGTTATAGCTGTTATTTAGATGAATTCTATAACTAAAACATTTTATTTTTGTTTATATTACCATACTCATCTAGGTCAAAGGCTCACTTTTCATTCTCAACATAACATTTTTAAGAGCTCATAATTGGCAGATTTAGAGAAAGGTCATTTTAAGTTGGGATAACCTACAATTTGTAGAATGCACTGTTAGAATAAGAAAGAGACACATAAAGGTCTTAAAGTCAAGTACAAATTCTCTTGATATCTCAAATTTAGAATCTAGTGTTGCATTTTATATGCCATTTAGAGAGAGCAAGTTCCTGTATTTGAACTTAGATTCCACAAAGGCATGCAAGATATCATTAAAACTTCACAGCTATATATTTTTTCTTGATCTTTTTTGTTTTCTTACCAGGAAAGGACTATCAGGCTCCCTGTGGCTTGAATCCAAAGCTCCACACAACTTAAAGTACAGTCATGCACCACATATGATGTGCCTGTCAATGACAGACCACAGATATGAAGTTGGTTCCATAAGATTATAATAGAGCTGAAAAATTCCTATTGCCTAGTGACATCATCATGTTGTTTAAACTGCAAGGAGGTTTTCACTTAGCTCTAGTTGCTCATCACACGAAGATCCAATTATTGAGACAACAGGGATTGCCAAGGAAAAAAGGAATTTTTTAATATGACAGATGTCTTGTGGGGAGAATAGGGAAGCTGCCTCAAATCTGCTTGTAGACTGACAGAGATCATGGACTTTTAAAGGAAGGGCCATGTGCCTTGGAGCCATATCTGGTATAACTAACAAGAGGCTATGTGCATTTGGGGCAGGTTGTGGGGGATGGTGGAAGTCTGCCCAGGGGCTTTCAGAGTCTCAGCTCTTTTATCTTGCAGAAAATCCACCATTTCTGGGAAACAACTCAAAAGGCCAAGTAGTTAGTTAAGGGAGAGGATTATAAAAAACATATAGGGGTCATTGAAATTTGTTCATGGGGCCCATGGCAGTGGTAGCTGTCATTGTGTGTACAATGCATTTCTCATGTATTTGTGGTGATGCTGGTGTAAACAAACCTACTGTATTGCCAGTGTATAAAATTATACCACATATAATCATATCCAATACATATTTGATAATGATAATAAACATGACTGTTATTGGTTTACGAACTTACTGTACTATAGTTCCTATAATTATTTTAGAGTATACTCCTTCTGCTTCTTAAAAAGAAAGTTAACTGTAAAACAGCCTCAGACAGGTCCTTCAGGAGGTATTCCATTGGCATCATAGGAGATGACAGCTTCATGCACGTTATTGCCCCTGAAGACTTTCCAGTGGAACAAGATGTGAAGATGGAAGACAGTGATTTTGACAATCCTGACCCTGTGTAGGCCTAGGCTAATGTGTGTGTTTGTGTCTTAGTTTTTAATGAAAAAATTTAAAAAGTGAAAAATAATAAAATTTTAAATATAGAAAAAAGCTTATAGACTAAGGATACAAAGAAAGAAAATATTTTCATGTAGCTGTAAAACTGTTTATGTTTTAAGCTGTTATTACAAAAGTGTCAAAAAGTTAAAATTTAATAGCTTATACAATAAAGTTATGGTAACTAAGGTTAATTTATTATTTAAAAAAGAAAACCTTTTAAAATAAATTTAGTTTAGCCTACGTGCATAATATTTAGAAAGTCTACAGTAGTGTACATAAAGTCCGAGGCCTTCACATTCACTGACCACTCACTCACTGACTTACCCAGAGTAACTTTCAGTTCTACAAGCTCTGTTCATGGTAAGTGCCTTATATAAGTGTATTATTTCTTATCATTTGCATAGCATTTTTAATGTACCTTTTCTATGTTTAAGTATTTTCAGATATGCAGACAATTACCACTGAGTTACAACTGCCTAGAGTATTCAGGGCAGTAACATACTGTATAGGTCTAGGCCGTACCATGTAGCCTAGGCATAGAGTAGGCTGTGCCATCTGGGTTTGTGTAAGTCCACTCTATGATGTTTTCACAATGGTAAAATTGCTTAACAATGCATTTCTCAGAATGTGTCCCCATCATTTCAATATATGACTGCATATTAAGTATTCCTGAGTCAGGCAGGATGTAGGCTGTAATGCCAGGAGTCCTGTTTCCTCTGCTGGACCATGAGAACTGACCTTAGAGTGGACTTCTGGGTTTTTTGGAGGGTGCCATATTCTTTTTCTACATGCAATTAGATCTGTGGAATACTCTTTACTAATGTCAGATACTCTTATTTTTGAAGAATTAAAATGTTCTCCTTGGGAGAATGATTGAGTGGTTCACAAGAAAGTCCTAATTAAAAGGCTTTACTCAACAGAAAAACTCAGTGTTCCTGATAGCTCTTGCTATCGTTTTGTCAGAGTGACCATCTTGGCATAGCCATCCCTGGTTGCCTAAGACTTTATTGACTCTGGTTTAGCTGGTATCAGCTTGTTTTCAGAGCTTATGTTACACTAACTTTTGAGGCTTATACTAACCCTGATCCTATTTAGCCCTTTACCATCATTCATTCACTCATCCAAGCATCCATTCACTTATTCATGCAATAATTCATTCAACAGGTATTTACTGAACCCCATTAAATGCCAAGTTGTCTGAGAGACTCTCAGTATACTTCACTTCTCAAGCAAAGCTAAACATAGTACCTGCCATCATGCAGCTTATGGTGCAGCCGTCATTTTTTTAACAGAACAATCACACATATAAATGTGAAACTATAGCTGTGATAACTTCACAAAAGAGATCTTTGTAGTGTTATGAAAACCTGGAATGGGGGAATGTGAATTACCCAAGGAAATAGACATGCTTTATATAAAAAATAAATAGGAGTGAGAAGTAGAGTGTTTTAAGCATAGCACAAGGCCTTGTGGTGGGAAGTAACACGTCTATGTCAAAGAACTAAAAGGGGGCCAGCAGCAGGAGCACCAAGGAGAGAGTAGGATGGCAAGTGATTCTGGAAAGAAAGGTAGGGGTATAACCAAGGGACTGCGTAGGCTCTGTTGGAGATTTTATCTATTATCCCAAGACCAATGAGAGGTCATTGTGTGATTTTTAGAGTTGTAGAAGGATGGGCAGTTTGTGTGGGGATAAGGACATAGAAGAGTGCCATGTTCAGCTCTAAATTTCAAAAGGATCATTCTTACTGCAATACAGAGAATGAGTAAATGCTAAAACAGTAGTGGAGAAGATAACATGGAATAGGTTCTAAGAGATGAAATAATGGATTCGTTACAGTGAATAGGGGAGAGGACAGATTTAAGGATGCCACTTGGGGTGTGGCTTATATAACTGAATGTGTGATGGTACCATTAACTAGGACAGATAACATTGCAAAAAGACTAGGATTATTTATTTTGCTTGTCTACCTTCCCTTTGTCCACAGAATATATCTAACACGGCAGCATGGACAACTGTTTGCATTCATTATAGAACATTAAGAAGAAAAAGGCAAAGACCACCTATGTACCATAAAACTGAAAGTAACCTGTTCCACTGATATTTATTATAACCAGTCAGCATAATGTAGTGGAAAGTGCATGAACTTTGTAATTAAGCACACTTGAGTCTAAATCCTACTTTTGAAATAGTGGACAATTTATTTGAAGGTTTCTCAATCTGGACAAAAATTGATATTTTGGGCCGGACATTTTGGCTGACTTTTTGGATATGGAGTCTGTTCTGTGGATTTTAAGACATTTAGCAGCATCCCTGGCTTCTACCTACTAGATGCCAGTTGCCTTGCCCCCTTGTTGTGACAACCAAAAACATCTTTAAATATTGCCAAATATCTCCAAGGGATGAAAAAATTCCTCCAGTTGAGAATCCCTTTACCTTCCTTAAGTCATAATTACATCATTTTAAAGTAGCTATGATCTATATACCTTCTTGGCTGATAAGTACTTGGTACATGTAATATTAGAAATACAAAATTTGACATGGAAATGATTAATTAGAATAATCAAATAATTATAACAAATTATTATATAAACTTTAAAATGTATATTAACATCAAAAAATAGCAAAACATTTTACTTTTGCTAGGGACCCTTCTGGGGCCTTGGAAGAAGGTCCTGCACAGGTCAAGTACCTTGAAACTCTATGACCTTCACAGCAGGTCAGCCTTTGAACAGGATTTGTCACATCTGAAAAATGTAAATTGGATGAGAACAAAAGTCCTGGACTCTAAGTCCTGCCTATGTGGGTTCTCCCTAGTAGAGTCTACTCTTGACTCTACTTAGAGGTAAAAATGTTCTTTTGTTCTTGTTCTCTCATACTGTGTACTATGAAACAGCCACAACAACAATCGTTTCATTATTACAACTAGTTATATGCTAAAAGAGAATAAAACTTCTATTATCTTTGAAAAAGAACATTTTGTTATTTTAAAACACCACTTAATTATCAAATGACAGCTTGTAGGCCCACCTTAAAATCATGTTGATGGGAAGATTGATGGTCAGTGATGAGAAAAGCTAAGGTTCAGACTGCAAACATTGTGGGCCTCATTCTAAAATTTAACACCGATCTTATCACCTTAGAAACAACTTCTTCTATGGCCTCTTTATGAGATTCATTTAAAAAATAATTGCCTGTCCTAAAATCTGTTGGAATTAGCACTCTTATTGAAAGATCTATTAAGAGATTAAAGTTTCTAGATATGCAGCTACTGGCTACTAAGCATGTTTCTGAAACCCTAAATGATCTGAGACTTGGTTACCAAAGAAATGACCTCTCTTTTACTATATGTAAAAGTAATTGTGTTCATAGGGTTTTCTCTTGTAGGAGAACTTTCTGCTTTTGGAATAATTAGATTTATAATAATTGCATTAAAATTTGTTTTGGCTTAGTGGAAGTAATATTGAATCATAATATTAGTATTCAGTTGCTATTTTAATTTCAAATAATCATAATAATAACAACTGAATTAACTTTCTACGGCTGCCATAACAAAATACTTTGTGGCTTAAAACAACAGAATGTTGTTTTCTCACAGTTCTGGAGGCTGGAAGTCCAAGAGCAAGGTGCTATCAGGATTGGTTTCCTCTGAAACCTCTCTCATTGGCTTACATTTCCACCCCTTACTGCCTGTTCAAATAATGATCTGTACATGCCCATCTCTGGTATCCCTGAATGTCCTAATCTTTTCTTCTTATGAGAATACTAGTTATATTGGATTAGGGCCACCCTAATGGCTTCATTTTAGCTTAATAACCTCTTTAAAGACCTTATCTTCCAACATAGTCATATTCTGAGGTACTGGGGGCTAGGGCTTCCACATATGAATTGGGGTGGGGGGGATTCATCTCATAAGACAGCCCTGTATATTTAGATGAAAATTTATATCCTAACTTTCAGTAATCATAAGGAGTAATTTCATTTTCTCTGCACTGTCTGGGAAAAACTTTTTTCTCCAGATTCATGGTTTAATACAATGTAGGTCCAATGCATGTGTCATGGAGTTGTATCACTTTAGCGTAATGTGGTCACCGGCTAGTCAGTTCCTATGAAACTCATATAGTTGCCTATTATTTTGAATCAGAGTTTTTCATGATGAAAACAACCTAATTTTTTGTTTTGTTTTTTGCCATTGTGAGAGATGTGGATTTTGGCAGTGACATATGAGCAACTATTATGATTGTCTAAATTAAAAAAAAAAGATTAATCTGTAAGCTGTTTAGGTTAAACTCATTGTGTGCCTGACTTTAAGGACAGATATTCCTTATAATCTGAACTTTCACTCTCTGAATATTTTATATAATAACTTGTAAAAAATGTTACTTAAAATTTTCTCACCACACAAAATAACCTATTATAACAAATATGCTTTCTTATGCTACTGAAAACATTTAAGTTATACATGAGTTCCAGATGAGAGAATGTAAAATGCATTTAAGTCTTAATATAGCTGTTTTTACAAAAGGATTAAAGCCTTATTCTTATTGTTCAAATGTAGGATACAATCATCCCTATTATTTTCCTGTATTCATGACTGTATCGTCCAAGAAGGTGGAAATGCTTCCAAAGAAAGTAGATGAGTCTGAGACACCTAGAAAATCCTATAGATTGAAAGGAAATGATAAGAGATATTGAGAAGAGTGTGAACATAAAAGTGATTGAACAAAAATAAAAAAATCTTGGATCTTGCTAAAGAGTGTGGATTTAGTGAAGTGGACATTGAAAATGTTGGAGAATACTTAGCATCAAATAGTGAAGAAATCACTTCCTAGAGAAACATTCAACTTGATGCTCATCATTGGTTCAAAGAAGAGAAAGATGAAGAACAACACTTGTTGAACTTTAAAGTTTTAAAAACAGAAATTACATACCAAGGGTTGTGGTCACAAGTGAGTGATTGTGTCCTTAGTAGAAGCATCACATGCAAAAGTTGCAATTTATATATAGCTACATGTCTTAGTCCATTTTGTGTTGCTTTAACAGAATACCATAGACTGGGTAATTTATAAAGAAAAAAAATTTATATATCACAATTCTGGAGGCTGGGAAGTTGAATATCTATGGTTTATCTATGGGAAGTCCAATATCTAGTTTCTGGCATCTGGCAAGGGCCTTATTCCTGTGTCATGCCATGGTGGAAGGCATCATATGGCAAGAGATTACTAGCACATGAGAGAAAGCAAAAGGGAGCTGAAGTTGCTTTTATAACAAATGCACTCTCACAATAAGTAACCCACTCCTGCAATATGAAATTAATCCATTCATGAGGACAAAGTCCTCTTGACCTAGCCATTTCTTATTAGGCTCTACCTCCCAACACTGGGGTTTTGGGGGTTAGGTTTCCAACACATGGACCTTAGGGGGACACATTCAAACCATAGTGCCTTGTGTTGTCAGAAGCAAAGGGAAGCTACACATGTTTATTTTGAAGATTTGTTTGTTTCTTTGTTTCGCCCATTGCTTCACACATGGCTTCAGTCAAAGATTTATTAGAGCCAAGAAGCGAAGATTACCTCTTGTTCCTTAGATTCAGAAACTTGGAGATTTACTGTTTTCCTTATCCCTTCATCAGCTCAATCTCACTCACCCTTGCCCCCACCAAACAGCAAGTATTCTCACAACCTCCTAACCTTTCTTTTTGCTAACAAATCAAACTAGAGAAACTCTTTTATTTGTAGATAACCATTAAAAAATGCTTTACTAAGTGTTGGCCGGGCGCGGTGGCTCACGCCTGTAATCCTAGCACTCTGGGAGGCCGAGGCGGGTGGATCGCTCAAGGTCAGGAGTTCGAGACCAGCCTGAGCAAGAGCGAGACGCCGTCTCTACTAAAAAATAGAAAGAAATTATCTGGCCAACTAAAAATATATATAGAAAAAATTAGCCGTGCATGGTGGCGCATGCCTGTAGTACCAGCTACTCGGGAGGCTGAGGCAGTAGGATCGCTTGAGCCCAGGAGTGTGAGGTTGCTGTGAGCTAGGCTGACGCCACGGCACTCTAGCCCGGGCAACAGAGCAAGACTCTGTCTCAAAAAAAAAAAAAAAAAAAAAAATGCTTTACTAAGTGTGATTTTTCAACCCTGAGTTATCTACCTGTAACATTTTATTTCAATATTTGTGTTACAGCATTTTTCATGGAAGTATGGATGGAAAATATATTATACCTGATACTGTACAAGTATCAGGTTGTCTTAGTGGTACATAAGTAGGAATTGATAATTACTTCTGCAGCTCTAGTATTTAGATATAGATAGGAGCTCAAATTTTTGATGAATGAATAAAAGAAGAAAAGAAAGGAAGAAAGAAAAGAAAGAAAGAAAGAAAGAAAGAAAGAGAGAAAGAGCAAAAGGAAGGAAGGAAGGAAGGAAGGAAGGAAGGAAGAAAAAAAGATTCATCCCTAAGATTGTCAATGCTTAGGCTGTCTAGGAATTTCATCATTGTATGAAACTTCCTTTCTGTGAAAAACTATATTCAGAGTTACAAACATCTTTCAAACAAACTTTTGGAACACAAAATTCCATATCAGAATTTTCCTGCTAGAGTTTTCTATGATTCTCTTAAGACCTGATTATGTTTTCACTTCCTGCTCAATCTGTAATTGCTCATTTCAGTGTCTTGCACTTCAGATACAGACTGATTTTCACTCTCCAGCTGAAACTGCTCCTTCTGGGACTGTGCCTAATGTGCTACTCTACATGCCAAAAGATCACATAGGCGTAGTCTGAGAGAGGAGTCATATGCAATTACTCACTGCACAAATGGCTTTGGATGATGACAACAGAGCCTTTATTCCACTCCACAGACTTAGCTAGTTATGCTATGGCTCCAGTCCTACCACTCCTCTCTCCAATGCACACACACAGTTCTCTCTTACTATAACAAGGAAAACTTATAATGAGGCTCCTCCTTTGCCCTGGGTGCTGACGTGCTAGGGGAGTATCACTTAATTTCCTTGCACTCTGTCCTCTGTAGAATTTTTCTGGTGCAACCTAACTAGAAGGGGGTCTTTCCATTAATGTAATTGCTGCATCTGGTAAATGCTTCTTTCTTCTTGTTAGGGTTAAAGTTGGATATTGTCACTCAGATTTGCAGCACAATAAAGAACATTTTTCTAGGCATTTTTGGAAAGGCTAATAGACTGAATTTCTCAGGAAAGTATTTGGGAATTTCTATGGTTTAAATGTGTCTTTCAAAAAGCATATGATGGAAATTTAATCCCCAATGCAATGGTATTGAGATGGGACTTTAAGAAGTGATTATGTTATGAGGGCTCTGTCCTCATGAATGGCTTAATGCCATTATTGCAAAAGTGGGTTCCTGAAAAGAAGGATGAGTTTGGTTCCCTTTATCTCTTGCTCCTTCCCCCATCCTATGCACTCTCTTGCCTTTATGTCTTGCTATGAGATGATGCAGCATGAAGGCCCTCACTAGATACCAGAGTCATGCTCTTGGATTTCCCTTCTCCAGAATTTTAATCCATTTTGTTTCTTTATATATTACCCAGTCTCAGGCACTCTGTTATAGCATCAAAAATGGACAAAGACAGGAATGTTGACTTCTTTCTATTTATTTTTATTTGGTTTCCAGAAATGAAAAACCATCATATGAATATGTTTACCACGGCCATAACAAAATTAAGTACTCTGATTATGTCTTGCTGCTTTATTTTCTTATCTGCCTTCCTTATCTCTCATGGACTTGGAAATTATTTTTCATTTTAAATCACTCATGTTACATCTTGTGTTTCTCTCCATTTCATTTCTATTGATAATTTTTATTTACCAGGAATCTTGAGAAGTAAATATAAATTTATAGCTTTTGTCAATAAAAGAGGAAGTTACATCAAATTGAACACAAATAGCTACTTACAATGTCAACATATATTTTGTAACTGCTCATTGAGAGCAAACATGATGAATTATGAATCTCAGAAATGATTATCAATAGTTGCTAACATCACAAAAAGAAAAGCAGCCAGACATTATGTTCCCTGATAGGATACAATATTACCTCCAAAATATTCTTGCCAAAAAATTAAATCTGAATTAGATAAGGTCTATGTCTAACTAAACTTTCCAGGAAATACAAGAATGAAGGGTCATGCTAATGCCATAGGAATGCTATCAGCAAAATACAGAGCTTACTTATTCAACAAATAAATTTCAAGGGGGAAGAAAAGAAGTTGGAGGGATATCAATAAGTTTAGAGACTCAAGAGAATTATCAACCCATCCTTGACTATATCTTGAGAGAGAAAGAATTGGAAATGTTGCCTGAATTCTTCATTTGACTGATGAGGGAATGAAGTCTTAGAAAGACTAAACAATTTGTCTGAGATCATAAGGTTGCCAGAGCCCTGACTGCCAAAGCTCTTATTTTCTGAAGCCATGAAGACACCAGAAGGATGAGGTGTCTTACAATACACATGCAGATTATGATTTATGACTTTTGAGCTCAAATAGAAAGTGAATAATAAAGTAAAATTCTATTTGGTCATATAAATAAATAGTAGTATTTATTTTTCTTAATTAATTTGGATTTTATTATTGATCATATATAACATCTATAATATCCTGTCATATCCATATTGAAAGAGAAATTAAAATAAAATGGAAACATGAAAATATATCACATATTCTTTCCTTCAATGGTTAAATTTATTCTTTTCAGGTTCATGGCACTAGCTAAAGAGGATATACATATAATTCTGAATTTGCCTTTGAACCAAATTTATACTAAATCACAAGTACACAACTAAACCAAAATAAACTCATTTGATTAGGATTCTTCTTCATGAATTAGAATTTATATAGACCAGAACTTCCCTAATCCTTTTTCATAAACATATTTGAAAGTTGATGTCATAGTTTACTGTGAAAAGAGACAAACTTTCCTGCATTTAATTGAATTAGGATTGAAATAAATCTCTTATGCAAGATCTCATTCTTTATGCCTTCCATGAGAGTGAGCGACAGGAGAAAAATCAACCCTAGGAAAGTAAACATGCTCAAGGACAGATAGAAATCTGTTGTGTGTTTTTTTAAAATTTATTTCTGCATTCATACCTATTCCACGTGTGTAACATATTAAAGGATTCAAGATGCAGGAAGATTCAAAGTTTGAATGCAGGAAAGATTCTCAATGCTTTATTATTTAATTAGAAAACAATGTATTTATAATATGGTCAGCAAATATGTAAAATGGAAGATTTTGTATCACTCCTCTCCCATTATTGCCATTCTTTCCTTAATTTTTGAGCTTGATTAAATGTCCACAACTATATTCGAGTCATCTTTTGAAAATATAGTGATAACACCAGTGGAACAGTCCAAACATAAGACCTATTTGTCCATCAGTCATGTTGTTAAGGAAGTAGCTGACAATAGATAGCACATAGCATCTTGAGTATAAAGAAACCATTCATTTTTTGAACAATTTAGATGACTTATCTTGTGGTATTTTTTGGTTTTTCATTCAGGAAATAAGCACTCTCTATATTAAACTGCCAAATAAGAAAATCTAGAGTGATTTTGAACTAAGTGAACAAATATTTATGGAGTGACTGCTGTGTATAAGACATAAGGCTATGTTTGCCCTTTTGAGAAAACAAAATAAATAAGTCAGCATTTCAGGTAATAGACATTTGAAATGATAAATATTGAGATGATGAGCATTGAAATGTCAAGAGTGAGGCAAGGAGACTGAGTTCTGCAGAGCCCAATATTGTGTAGAGGAACCAGTCAGGAATATTTTCTGATTTGATTGTCATATCTATAAATCAATCAGAGTACATATCTTAATTTGTCCTGCTCTTGACATATTACACTGTACTTTTAAAATGTAATTTTTTACTGTTCAGGCTAATAAAGTTTTATGATGAAATGGATAATCCTAAACAGTAGACAATCATGAGGCTTGCTACAGCCATTCACCCATTCATTCATTCACTCATTCACCAAATATTTGAGTGGCTCTTTTGTGCAAAGTATTGTGTAATTATCTGTCTTATTCTTATCTCTTCTTCATTTCCCTCTCAGTAGATTTTTAGCATATAAATAACTAATTATTTTGTCTAACTCACTTTTAAAAATTCTTGATTTCACTTTCCCCCATTTCTACCTCTCATTCTTTTTACAAAATTTTAAAAAATGTATCTGTGTTTTATTATTTCTTATTTCCCACTTATTTCCCAATGCACAGCAGCCTATAATTTTTCTTGATCACTCTGCTGAAATTGATGTTGTTAGTTTAACAAAAACCTAATTATTATTCAATTGAAGAGAAATTGAACTTCTCCACAACATTTGGCACTATTAATACCTTCCCTTCTTGACACTATCCTCCATTGACTTATGCAGTGAAAAGGAAGGAATTAGAGCAGTTGGCCTGTGATCCATTCCTCTCTCCATTACCAGGGATGAGGGAGAGATACTCTGGGAAAGAAATAAGGAAGATGACCTTGTCTAATCTCCTTCCAAACAAGATAAGCCAACTGCTGGGCAAACTAATGAAATTTGCTAGGAGAAGAGTCCTTATTTATAAATGCTTTTAGCAGGATGTTCTTGCTAAATTTCTATGGAACAAGAAACTGAAATCTAGGCTATACAGCTCACTGGAAAATATCACACAAATTAACTCACCATTAGAGATATAAAATAGAAATGTTTTATAATGTAAACTCTCCTTACTGTGTGAGGCAATCTTCATAAATCATATAGGGCCCTTATCTACTTTGAACCAGAGAGTTCATGTCCAATGTGAGATGGACACAACTAGGAAGTCACCACCAATGACCCCAACCTCTCCCTGCTTTGTCAGTCCCTCTTGTTTACTTGTATCCTTTAAATTATCTGTAAGGCCAGATCTTGGGAAAAATCACTAATTTGTGTCAGTCAGACCTGATAATCCAATCCTGTGTATTTGTGCATTTACCAGTATCCTTCCCAAATCTTTACAGATTTTTCCTGTTTTTCTCATGAATGTCTGCTTTTCCCAGAGCTTTTTTGTTCCCTCATTTAATATACAATTATTGGGCAATTTCATCTCCCAAAATGGTATCAAATAGCTACTAAACATATTTATTGACTTCCTCCTGATTTTCTCCAACCCAGTGAATGGTTCCCACTATGGCAGATGAAATCCAATCCCATCCAATGGTAGATGAAACCAGATTATTCTTCACTTACTTTTTATATCCATGAAGTCACAACATCATGCAAATCATACTCTCATATCTCTTGTACTGGATCTATCTGTTCTTTTTCCAATGTTTCCAATTTAGTTTATCTTTGCCCCTATTCTGACTACTGTACCATCTGTCTTCTGCACTTTTCCCAGAATTATCTGCTAAATGCCATTCTAATCATATTATACCTAGTCTTACAATTCTTCAATAATGATTTATGGCTATCAAGATAATATTAATGGGAAAACATAGCAGGGAAACTCCATAACATTAGTCTGGGCAATGATTTTTGATGTGACCCCAAAAGCACAGGCAACAAAAGTGAAAATAGACAAATGGGATTGCTTCACACTAAATAGTTTCTACACAGCAAAGAAAACAATCAACAGAATGAAGAGACAACCTATAGAAGGTGGGTAAATATTTGCAAACCATACATCTGCTAGGGGTTAGTATTCAAAATAGATAAGGAACTCAAACAACTCAAAAGCAAGAAAACAACTCAATTAAAAATTGGAAAAAGGATCTGAATAGATACATCTTAAAAGAAGACATACAAGTGGTTGACAGATATATGAAAAAATGCTCAGTGTCACTAATAATTAGGTAAGTCACAAATAAAACCACAAAAAGATAACACCTTATATATGTTAGAATTCCTATTATTAAAAACAGGGAAGATAACATTAATCGGGTGTTGGGCAGATGTAGGGGCGGAGGGGATGGGTGCATACATACATAATGAGTGCGATGCACACTGTCTAGGGGATGGACACATTTGAAGCTCTGACTTGGGGTGGGGGCAAGGGCAATATAGGTAACCTAAACTTTTGTACCCCCACAATATGCTGAAATAATAATTTTAAAAAAAAGCTAAAAAAAAAAAAAACCAGGGAAGATATCAAGTGTTGGTGAGGGTGTGGATAAGTGGATAAAAGGGAATCTTTGTACACTGTTAATGGGAATGTAAATTGGCACAACCGGTATGGAAAACTGTATGGAGAATCCTCAAGAACTACAAATAGAATTACCATATGATCCAGCAATCTCAGTTCTGAATATATATATCCAAAGGAAATGAAATCAATATATTGGAAAGATATCTGCACTCTATGTTCATTGCAACTTTATTCACAATAGCCAAATATGAAGTTAACCTAAGTGTCCATCAATGGATGAATGGATAAAGAAAATGTGGTGTATAGACACAATGGAATACTATGCAAACTTAAAAAAGAAGGAAATCCTGTCATGTCCAACAACATGAATGAACCTAAAGGACATTATGCCAAGTGAAATAAGCCAGGAAAAGAAGGACAAATAAATACCAGATGATTTCACTTATATGTAAAATCTAAAAAAAGTGGAATTCATAGAAGAGAGTAGAATGGTGGTTACCATGGGCTGATGGTGGGGTAGGTCGGGGAGATGGTGGTCAAAGAGGATACAAATTTTCAGTCAGAAAAGGAGAAATATGTTCTGGATATTTAATGTATAACATGGTGACTATAGTTAATAACCATGTATTGTATTCCTGAAGATTTTAAGTACTCTCACCACAAAAAATAAATGTGTGAGGAAATGCATATATTAATTCGCTCAATTTAGCCATCCCACAATGTATACGTATTTTAAAACATCATGTCATGCATGATAAATATGCACAATTTTTATTTGTTGATGAAAAATTAATTTTAAAAATAAACAGTAAATGAATGACTGGACAAAAAGATTTATTAATAAGCCCTCATGATATGGCCCTTGTTTCTTCTCTACTCTTAGCTTCCAAAAGTATATTTCTTAGTATCACAACAGCATTCTTTTTTTAGAATAAATCATGCTTAATCAGGATGAATAATTATTTTAAAGTATTGTTGAATTCTATTTATTAATTTTGTTTGAATCTATGTTTATAAGAGAGATGAACATACAGTTGTTTCTTTTATTAATATTTTGCTATTACTGCTGGGTTTTGATATCAAAATAAGGCCATCCTATGAAATGAATTGAAAATTTTTCTATCTTTCAATATGTGCTGATATATTTCACATTACATTTGAATTAGTTTTTCCTTTAAAATGCAAAAACAACAGCAACAACAACAAAAACTGTCAACATAAAATGGTCTGATACCAAAGGCTTAGAGATAATTATTTTATTATTCTTTAATTTTTACAGATATACTAATATTTTTCAGAGTACTTCTTCTTTTAGATTAATTTTGGAATGCCATATTCTCTAAGAAAATTATTTACTTCATGGAGATTTTTTAGCCTTATTAAAATATAATCGAGAAAACTATTCTCTTGTAATTTTTAATTTCCTCTGTATCTATTGTTACTGCCAATATTTTGTTTAGCTTTTAATGATTAATTCCATCTTCATGTTTATTATTTTATCTTCTTTGTCTTTCTTAAGAGCTTGTTTCATTTATAAATTTGAAAATAAAATTTCTAAGGTAACCTACAAAAACAGAAACTATAGAAAGAAAAAAACAGAACAACAAAAAAAATGTTAAAAAGAAAATCAAACTATATCGAAGTAATACAGATATATTATATATACATATAAATACATATAAAGAAACATAAATAAATTATAGACAGAATTAACTCATCAGCTGAAAGACAAATATGATAAGAATGCCAAAGGAACATAAGAAAGGTTATAGAAAGATAGAAAGTAAGATAAATCAGGGAAATGCTAACCAGGAGGAAGCTTGTTTAACTATATGATTGTCAGACAAAATGGACTTTGCATTGGAATAATTATTGGAGATAAAGAAAGTAATTACACAATGATAAGAACTTGATTTCCCTGAAGAAAGTATAATTTAAAATCTGTATGTATCTGATATAAATTCAGAATGGTAAACTGCAATATCATTTCTGGTGATTGATAGATGAAGCAGACAAAACACCCTTTAGGATATAGAACATGTATCCTTCATCAGTAAGGATACAGCATAATTAATAATCTTGATATAATGAAGATACACAGGTTACTAAAGCCCACAAATAAAACATTTCTTTGAAGCACACACTTGAGATAGTTGTAAGAACGAACTGCAAATTATATGAAAACAGCTTTAACTTAATTTCAAAAAATCAAGTTTTCTCTAAAAATACCTACTCTCTAAAAGGTAAGGTATGTGTACTTCATCTCTCAGAGTCTACATCTAAGGGCCTAAGTGAACTAGCCCTCACAATCACCAAAGAGGCTCTTTTCTCTTTGAACAAAATGCTGTAAATGACAGGGAGAGTGTAGCTCATCATTGGAATGTCATGCTTCGGACCTAGCACCCGTGGTTGAAGTTGGCTGGAGCTGTCAGTGTTGGTTCACTGAACTGGAGGCTGAATCTTCTGAGTTTATTTTCCTGCCATAGACGAACACATGAAAGTCTCCACTGATGACTTTGGCAGAAGCAATGGTCTTGGCAGAAGCAAGTTCCAGGAGTCAGAGCAGGAAAGTTTAAAATTGCCACCCTAATTAGAGTCATATTGCAAGTCTCCTACCACAGAGTGAAGATCAAATGCTCCTTGGACTAAGGTGAGTATGGTGATTGGCCTTCATCACAGTTGGATGGGATTCTTTGTCTCTTCCCCTTTATTCATTATGTAGCCAGGTTCTTGAACAATGCCCAGCCATGTTACTTAAGTTACACAGGAAACTCATCTCATAGTTAAATCATGCGAAGCAAGTACTTTGTTCCAGCTTTACCTTTGGGCTGACATATGGCCTGTGTCTATACTTTGGATCCATCTCAGCAAAGTGACCAGAATCCTGAATCTCTGATTCTGTAGGTCAAGTTTCAGTGAAATTGCAAGTTCTCTGAACTGTTCAAGCCTAAATATGGCATACAGTGGGGAGACAAAGGTCAAAATTAAAAAAAGAAAAGGGAAGAAAATATTCAATTAGAATATAAGAAAGCTCCAAAGTGCCACTAGATTACTTCTTTTGTTACAAATGTCATTATAACTTCTATGGCATTTCTACCAAGAATTTTTAAGCATTTTCTCTCCTGCAATGGAAAGCTTATACAATGGGAACTATGTGGTTCTGCTGCATTGTAAAATACACCATGGGGGATTTATGGGTGGTGTGATGTATTCCTAATTCCATGCCTTCTATAAGAAAGGTATAGATGGTATTTGCATAAATTTTAAAATCACATATCACAAAGAGTATATAAGAACAACTGGAATGTAGCAAATCGGTTAAGTGTTTAAAAAACTCCTTAAGGAATTTTGACGCTATCTCAATACAACATATATTAAGCCCATATTCTATGGTTTGTTAGGCATTTGTTAGGATGAAAAAGCTCAAGTCCTTATGCAAAAAAAGTCACAGAAACGGGCCATAAAAACTGAACTGTAATAAGTTATTCATTCTAGGATGGAATTGTGCCTTGAGAACATACATATAGAAAATAATTCTTCCTTGGAGGGGATGAGAGGTTTATGAAAACATAAACATGAAGGGATGTTTGAATTAGATAAGTAAGATGAGTAAGATGCAATAATAATGTTAGTAGAAAGTTGTGTGCCTGTCAAAAGCAAAAAGTAAGCAGGGAGTACATTGTAAAGGATCCTCCATACATTTATCCCTCATGTTAACGTTTGGACCCATACAGCACGTTCACTTTTCAAAAGGTTTTCAGTGGATCACTTTATTTGTTTTTTCTTGACAGCTCCAGACATGTCACCACATGGTGATCATGTGATATTATCATTAATATTTTACAGATAAAGAAACTGAGGCACAGGGAGAATTTGTGATTTCTCACAAGGCATTTTGTAAATAAGCAAAAGAAATGGGATAAGAAACTGGTTTTTCTTGCCATCTTGAAGTTCAGTGCTTTGTTACGTACCCTGATCATTCTACACAATTTGTATTTTCTCCAAAAACACAATTAACGACAATCACTATTGATTTCATTCACGTGCCACAGAATAAAATAGAAATGCAGCAGCAGCCCAGTAGTCAAGTACATGTATTTTTGTTCCTATTGAGAGTTCCTGTATTAGAGGAGAAAATAAGTGGATTGCCATAAACATAAAATAACTAATTTTAAGTTGTTTCATTTTTTCTAAAGGCAATACAAAAGAATCGTCACCTGCTTTTCCTTTTTTTCTTTACTGAATTAAAATATATAGAGAGAAACGTGTATAGATACAAGTGTTCAGCTACGTGAATTTTCACTGAGTACACCTGTGTGAGAAGCATCCAGATCCAGAACCAAAACATGATCAACACCCCAGAAGTAATCTGTATACTTCCTTTCAGTCACCAAGGGTGATCAATATTCTGACTTTTCACATCATAGATTGATTTGTCTGTTTTTAAACTTTTTATAAATTGAATCATTCAGTACGTCCCTTCTTTTATCTGGTTTCTTTTAACATTAAGTTTGTGAGATTTACCCATATTGTTGCATGCAGTTGTAGTTCATTCCTTCTTGTTGTATAATTAATATTCTATTATGTGAATAAATTACAAGTTATTTTTCTTCTACTGTGATAGGCATTTATTATGGACTATGAATAGTGGCATTGTGGATATATTGGACTATCTTGTTTTGCCAGATTTTTAAATTATGCAGAAAAGAGCTTTGTGAGGTTAGTTAAAAAAAGTGTAAGTCAACTTTGTTACAATTTCTACGGGTAGTTCAGAAGAATAGAAAGGGAAATGATTTTAAAAAGTGAATGGGAGAGACAAAGGAGTAAAGGAAAATGAAAGGAGATACCACCTGCGATGCTCTCTCTAATTGATAATTACTGTGATAATCGTGATAATGATGTTGATGATAATAACAACTACCTAAAATTGCGCAGGTACCAGGCATTCTACTAAGTATTTCATTTCAGTTATCTCATTTATTCCTCAGAACAGTCCTACAAGAATTTTACAATAATTATTTACATTTTGTGGAGGACACTGAGGCTTATATGTATCAAATTACTAGAAAGGGATGGAAACAGGATTTGAGTTATGCAGTCTGTCTCTAAATTGAGCTTAGCCATTGTACTCTTACATTACTTTTTAAGATGTAAGAAATTCTATCCCTATTTTATAGCTGAAGAAACTAATTCTGAAAGGCAACTTGTTCAAGGTGGCGTAGATAGGCAGTAGTAAAACCAGGGTACAAAAAGATTGACCCAAAAGTCCAGACTTTTTAAAATACTGAAACAGATGAGAGGAAAATAAAAGAGGAAAGAGACCAGATAGAAGAAAAAAAATCACCCGTAAGGATTTGACTTGGAAAAGAAAAATCACTTGAAGTGTTTAAAAAAGGCAGAATTTAACACAAGGCAGGAGTTAACGCAGCTGATGGAAAAATTAAGAAGCCAAACAGTGAACAGTGTGGTAACCCTGAGATCAGCATTAATAGGAAATCAACCAGCATCTGTAAACTGGAAGGACAAAAGGAGCAAATGGTACCAGATGTAAGATGTCTGGGTTACCCAACGGAAGAGGGAACTACAGGCACCTGTTTGATGCAACAAGATGGAGATAGTCAGACATAAAATTGGACATACTAGATGAAGAAGACCCAAGAATTACCAGAAATGCCTCGAAGGCTGAGGGAGAAATCTAGGTTTGTAGGAGCCTCTGTTATGGGGAGAATCATTATATAACTTACCCCAATGGTGGAGATATTTTTTTTTAATAGTACTAGAAAGAAATTGTGAAGGACTATTCAAAGTAGAATGAACTTAGAAGACTGATTTTTGAAGGTTGTGCAGTATTCTATCTCAGCCCCTTTCAAAATCTACCACATGCAGAATCACTTGAAATTCTTGTTAAGGTGCAGAGTCCTGTGCTCCACCCCAGAAATTCTTATTCACTAAGTCTCAGGTGGGACCTCAAATTCTGCATTTCTAATGAGCTCCAGGTGTTGCTTATAATACCTGGCCCACAGAAGATACTTTGAGTAGTACTGTTTCAGCATTTAAATTCATCACTTATTTACTTATTGTGTGCCATTCAACTGTTCCAAAGAGTAGACCTTCAGAGAATCTGCTGGTCACCTAGAATAGGATGGATATCATTGTATCCGGCATGCGTACCATCATCCTCCCTCATACAGCCAAATCCCACTCACAAAAAGGATGGAATATAGTACAAGGTCATTTGTTAATTCAGTTACAGATAAGTATTTCTGCCAGCCAAAACCTTATTTGGATAACATTTTGCCCCTTGAAACTGAAAATAAAAGTCGATCAACCATTATTTCAAAGTCTTTTCAAAACATCTTAAGTAGTTAGAAACAGCATCTTTATTTTTCACAGTATATAATAATATTGTAAGCATCATTGCATGATTATTTTATTAACACTGACCTGATTTTGTAAGTTATAATTTGACACTTGGTAGGCCAGTGTGGATTTTCAGTGTTTATGTAATACCTCCCTGAAATATACCAATGACAAATCCACTAACTTTTATTTTGTAGTAAAAATCCATATGGTGATTTTTAGTGCATACCTGTTCATATTCTGTGAGTTATTTCCTCTCCTCTACACAGTCATCACTTCATTCATATGGATAAATGCATGCTGCCCAACTTCAACAGTCTCTCAGATGTACATATTTTATAACTTAGTAAATCTGAATACACATGGACACCCTCTCCTCTCCTCTGAGTTTTTATTTTCTTGGTTTCTCTGTTTCACAGGGAAGCATTCTAATCCTCTATTGATTGCACTTTTGTCATTTGGTCAAAGCCCTTTAAAAGATATAAATCTACTTTGTATCTGTAACTTAAGATTCAGTTTTCCTTTCCAAATTAGTATATTAGTCAGCTCCTTAATTATGTGTTCCTTCCTTTCTAAGACTGTTCTGCCTTCTCTGAGCCAAATTTCTGGTTTATTTTGTGATTATGCTTGAGAGCACAAGCATTGAAATATGTTTGCAACACATGTTGTCATGCTGGAAATATTATTGTTTAACATGGAATTATTTCCTTTCAAGTTCAAGTTCTTATAGCCAGTGAACATTTCTTAAAAATAGCATATCACCAAATATAATCATTTGTTGCTGAAATGTTAAATGCCAGTTTTTCGTTTTGTTTTGTTTTGTTTTTTGGTGAGCCCTGAAAAATTTGGGAAAGTCAAAGAAAGTAGGAACTGCAGCAAAATTCAGTTTTCAAAAGGAAAGTACAAAATAGATGATTCAGTAGGAAAATATGAGATTAAAAAGGCACTTATGTAGAATAATTTTTATCTCCTCCAGGTCACTAAGAGCAGCAAGGAGCTACAGTTTCCATACAAAACCATACTTGAATTCCAGGGTGGACAGAACCTGCAGAAATGATTAAATTTCTTCTTGTTTTTAGGCGAGGAAATATCTAAGCAAAATTATAGACATACCCCTCTTTCTAAATTAAAATTTCCTAGAAGAAAAGACCCTGTACTCTTCTTTACAACCTCTAGTCCAATATTTAGAAGCCCTCAGTTTTCTCCCTTTTTCATTGTCCTTGTGTTAATTTTCTGTGCATATGCAAGGCTTGTGCTTACTGCATCTTATGTATTTTGGACAGTTGATGCAAAGAAATACATTGCCTTTTATCTTCTATAATATGGCTAAATTTTAAGAAAAAACCTGAGAATGGGGTTTCAAATGTGTTTGTGGAATAAACAGGACTTAATGTGGAGCAGTTGCATGCAGTGACATGAGTACACAATTTTAGAGTAGATGTTTTTGCAGGCTAGAGGTTTTCCTTCAAAAGACCACAGACACAACAACCAAGACACTTGGTGTGAATATTTGCTGCCATATTTCTGTATTTTTCAACTGATTTAAGAAACTTAGATGCCCTACATGGGAATCTGCTGTAGAATAACATAGCTTCAGAATTGGGAAATAAATTTGGCAGCTGTCTTGTGGACAATCGGCATACTCATTTCCCTAACAAGGTCACTTCTCATTTTTGGCTATGAGAAGCAGTGGACACAATTCCGGAAGTTGAGAACCAGTTGAGAAGTTTGAGAACAAGACATGTAAGATAAACTCAAAACCCTGGCTCAGCTGCTGAAGCCCTGCTGTGAACTATATCATCTTTTCCTTTTCTTCTTTTCCCCACTCTGACATGGAACTGACTTCTCTTCAAAGTTGGATTGGCAATTCCATTAGTGCAGGAACTATATATGGCTCTATTCTTCTGTATGTCCATCATATATATACTATCTAGGTCAAAGTAGAACTTTGTTTAAGGAATGAATTAAGCAAAAGATAGAATTCAAGAGCTGAGGAAGCAGAGAAATGGGTTTACTTGTGACTCTTCAGATCAACTTTCCCTGTATACTGAAGTGTTCCTTTTTACAAGAATGATCACCATATTTTAAAAATTGAGATATAATTCATGTACTATGAATTCACCCTTTTAAAAGGTTCAATTTAGTATTTTTAATATATTCATAAGGTTGTGCAACCACCACCACTGTCTAATTACAGAACATTTTCATAACTCCAAAAAGAAACTTCATATCCATTAGCAGTCACTTCTCATTTCCCTTCCTTCCCTACCCTGTGGCAATCACTAATTTATTTTCTGTCCTTATAGATTTGAACATTGTATATTAATCTAATAATATAATATATGGATTTTAAAATTTCTGCCTTCTTTTACTTAATATAATGTTTTCAATTCTCGCCTATGTTGTAGCATGTGTCAGTACTCCATTCCTTTTTATGGTTCTTATAATAATAATTAATTGTATAGATATGTCACATTTTATTGATTCATTAATCAGTTGATGGATATTTGGGTTTTTCTACTTTTTGACTATCATGAATAATGTTTCTATACAAATTTGTATACAAGTTTTTATGTAAGCATAGGTTTTCCGTTCTCTTGTGTATATATCTAGGTGTAGAATTGCTGGGTCATATGCTAACACTATGTTTAGCATTTGAGAACTGCCAAATTGTTTTCTACAGTGGCTGCACCATTTTACATTCCCACCTGCAAAGTATGAAGGTACCAATTTCTCCATATCCTTGTCAAAACTTGTTATTATCTGTCTTTTTGATTATCACCATCCTAGTGAGTGTGAAGTGATATCTCACTGAAGTTTTATTTGCATTTCCCTACTGACTAATATTATTAAACATATTTTTATGTGCTTATTGGTAATTTCTGGATATCCTTTGGAGAAATGTCTATTCAAATATTTTTCCCATTTCTAATTAGGTTGTCATTTTATTGTTAAGTTGTAAGAGTTCTTTATATATTCTAGACATTAAACCCTTATGAGATAAGTGATTTGTAAATATGTTTCTCACACTCCATGGGTTGTCTTTTTATTTTCTTGATAGTGTCTTTTGAAGTAGAAAACTTTTTAATTTTGAGTAAGTCCAATTTGTTTTTTGTTTGGTTGCTGTGCTTCAGGTATTATGTTTAAGAAATCATTTCCTAATTCAGGCCACTAAGATTTTCTTCTTCTACGAGTTTTATAGTTCAGTTCTTACATTTAGACCTTTGGTCTATTTTGAAGTAATTTTTGTATATGGTGTGAAGTATAAGTCCAAGTTTATTCTTTTGCATATGGTTATCCAGTTGTCCCAGCACCATTTATTGAAAAGATTATTCTTTCCTCAATGAATTGTTGACTCTCTTATTGAAAATAAATTTACCATAAAAGTTTTAGTTTACTTCTGGGTTCCCCATTCTATTTCATTGACCTATATTTCTATCCTATGCTAGTGGAACATAGTCTTGATTATGTATCTTTTTAGTTTTGAAATCAGAAAATGTGAGTCCTCAAACTTTGTTCTTTCTTTTCAAGATTGGTTTGGGTATTCTAGGTCCCTTGAATTTCCATGTGAATCTTAGGATAAACTTGTCAATTTCTGCAAAGCAGTCAGCTATAATTTTGAAAGAGAATGACTGTATAGATCAATTTGTAGAATACTGTCATCTTAACAATAATAAATCTTCCAACCCATGAACATGGGATATCTCTACATTTACTTAGGTTTTCTTTAATTTTTTTCAATGATGTTTATAGTCTTCAGTGTACTAGTCTTGTGCTTTTGTTGTTAAATTTATTCCTAAGTACTTTTTTATGACATTATAAATTAAATTGTTTTATTAATTTCAACTTCAGATTATTCATTGCTTAGGTATAGGTATACAATTGACTTTCGTGTGTGTGTATATATATATTTACAATTGTAGCCAAGTTTAATATAGACAATCCTTGGAATTAAAAACATCTCAGCATCCAAACGGGTATTTAGGATCTCTAAACAATAAGACAACAAAAATGCTTAGTCAAGTTCAGCACATTGGAAACATTGAAAAGGAGTTTGTAAATGTGCAACAATGAAGTGTATCATACTTGTATGGTGGAAATACTATATAAGGATATGCTATTGTGCATTTCTTTCAAACTTTGTGTTTAATGGTCATCATGTTAAATCTTGCAATTTGCCATAAGTGATATTTACTTAATGGAAATATTGAATACACATCATGGTGTGATTTGTTTTACTGTCTAGACTTAAGAAAAATGATGAAACTCCCAAGATTGAACTTATTTGTGTCTCCTATCTGTAGTGTTACATACTGAATAGCACAAAAAACTGTGGAAAATCTTCTTCCAATATTCTTCTAATATTCAAAAACAATTATCTGACTTGCCATTGAGGAGTGAGTAATGTGTTGTGTTACTCTTTTTTAGAAAATGATTTATTATTTCAGAATATTATGGGGGTACATATGTTTTGGTTACATAAATTGCTTTTGTGCCGTTTGAATCAAAGTTATAAATTTGCCCATCCCCAAGATAGTATGCACTGTACCAGTTAGGTGTGAATTTACTCATCCCCCCCTCCCTTTCTCACTTGCTTGATTTCCAATGAATGTTATTTCCATATGTGCACCTAAGTGTTGTTCAATTAGTTCCAACTTAATGGTGAGTACATGTGGTGTTTGTTTTTCCATTCTTGTGACACTTCACTTAGAAGAATGGTCTCTGGCCCCATCCAGAATAATACAAGAGATATTAATTCAACGTTTTTATGGCTGAGTAGTACTCCATGTTATACATATACCACATTTTATTAATCTGCTCATGTATTGATGGGCACTTGGGTTGTTTCCATGTCTTTGCAATTGTGAATTATGCTGCTATAAACATTCACGTGCAGGTGTCTTTTTGTAGAATGTGTTTTTTTCCTTTGGGTAAATACCCAGTAGTGGGATTGTTGGATCAAATGGTAGTTCTACTTACTTTTAGTTATTTGAGGAATCTCCATATTACTTTCCATAGTGGTTGTACTAGTTTGCAGTCCCACCAGCAATGTATGAGTGTTCCTATCTCTCTGCACCCATGCCAACATTTGCTCTTTGGGAACTTTTTGATATAAGCCATTCTCAGTGGAGTTAGGTGATATCTCATTGTGGTTTTGCTTTGCCTTTCCCTGATAACTAAAGATGTTGAGCATTTTTTCATGTTTGTTGGCTATTAATCTATCTTTTGAAAAGTTTCCGTTCATGTCTTTTGCCCACTTTTTAACGGGGTTGTTTGATTTTTTTCTTGCTGATTTGCTTGAGTCCTTTATAGATTGCAGTTATCAGCCCTTTATCAAATATATAGCATGCAAATATTTTCTCCCATTCTCTAGGCTGCCTATTCACTCTAATGATAGTTTCCTTGGCTGTGTAGAAGCTTTTTAATTTGATCAGGTCCCATTTATTTATTTTTGTTGTTGCTGTGATTGCTTTTGGGGTCTATTTTATTCATAAATTCTTTGCTTAGTGCAAGGTCTATAAAAGTTTTTTTTAACATTTTGTTCCAGAATTCTTATGGTTCCAAGCCTTAAGTTTAAGTCTGTTATTCATTGTGAATTGTTTTTTGTGAGTGGTAAGAGGTGTGGATCCTGTTTCAGTCTTCTACATGTGGCTATTCAATTTTCCTAATACCATTTGTTGAATAAGTATTCTTTTCCCCAATGTATGTTTTTGTCTGCTTTGTCAAAGATCATATGGCAATATGAAGATGGTTTTATGTCTGGGTTCTCAGTTCTGATCCTTTGGTCTATTTTTTTTGTATCTTTATCTTGTATACTGAAACCTTACTGAATTCATGTATTAGCTCTAATAGTGTGTGTGTGGGGGGGTGCCTTAGGGTTTTCTAAATGCAAGATCATGTCATCTGCAAATAAAGATAGTTTGGCTTCTTCCTTCCCAATCTTTGTTATTTTTATTTCTTGTTTTTGCCTAATTGCCCTGTACAGAATCTTTGGTACAAGTTTAATAAATGGGGCAAGAGCAGATATTCTTATTCTTTCTTTTTTAAGCATCATTTCTTAAAAATCAAAACTGTATAGATTTATATTCCCCAAAGTGTTATTTTTTTTTTGGCTCATTATCATTATTAAACTTTCTTTCCAAGAAAACTTTTAATTATAACTTAGGACACAGAGCAGTATTAATTTAATAGCATTGAGGGAGATGTGATAAAATGTAAAATAGGTAACTTGTCTTAAAGAACTCAACTCTTACTGAGGAAAGAGAATACCTTCTTTCATAGGGCAAATGGTAAATGTTACATAACTTTATATTGATATATTATGGACTTTCACAGGAAAGAGAGAAGGTATAAAATCATGGAAGGGACTGAAAAGAAGAAAACATCTAATATGGCTCTGGTGGAAAAGGCAAGACTAGGAAATATGATAAATGAATGATTTGTGTTCAAGAAAGGCAAAAAATGTAAATAAAATATAAAGTGGGACAGGATGAAACATGTTTGGAGACCTCTGAATAATCTAATTTAGAGAAGTTTAAAATGTCCCTGGGAATTACTCAGAAATAAATATCAGGCATTTCTGAGAAACCTAAATTATTATGATTAGAATCAATGATAAGACATTAATTTTTAGATAATGGGATTCATATAAATTTTGGACTGGAAAGTAATAATATTTAGATTGTAATGGGTTTAATCTACGTAAGGCACTATTCCACATATTTTATATGTGTAGCAGAGGATCTTTGTCAGCGTTTACCTCTTTCCATCAAAGGCTGCTTTCAGAGAACACCTCTGGATCTCTGGATTCCCTCTGGCTGCAGGGTCCCACTACTGGGCACACAAATAGAACAAGGTAGAAATTCTGGAGAGTTAATACCTATGGAAGCAACTCTCAACAAATAGCACATAAAGAATTGTTCTCAGGTAGAAGAGCTCTGAATTGTGTTCTATACTGTTTCCTAGTGAGTTTGAGTTCTAGCTGACCACAGCAGCAACTTTCTTGATATCAGCCTTTAATTTTCTTCCTTCCTTTCTCAGGTTGATTCTCTTGCTTCCTTGCTATATTTTCTAGAATAACTTGCCAAATAAGCTACTTGCACTTGAGTATTTTTCTCAGGGTCGGCTTCTAGAGGAATACATCCTAGAAAATATGTACCACCTCCTTTGTTATTTACCATAACTCTCAAACTATTTTTATTTGACAGATGAGGAAACTAAGGCATAGAGAAGTTCAGTCACTTGTCCAGGTCGAAAAATTAGAAAGCAACACAGACAAAATTCAAACCCAGGGAGTCAGATTCTTCACCTCTATTAAAGGCTATGGACTGGGTGCAGTAGCTCACTCCTGTAATCCTAGCATTTTGGGAGGCTGAGGCTGGAGGATTGCTTGAGTCCAGGAGTTTGAGACCAGCCTGGCCAATGTACAAGACCCTGTATCTTAAAAAGAAAAAATTTTAGCTGAACATGGTATGCACCTATAGTCAGCTACTCAGGAGGCTGGGACAGGAGGATCGTTTGAGCCCAGGAGTTTGAGGCTGCAGTGAGTTATGATTGTACCACTGCCCTCTTGCCTGAGAAACAGAGTGAGACCTTGTCTCAGAAAAATAAACCAACAAACAAAAAACATAAACACTATGCTCTCCTCTCCCATTGTAATATATTGATTCATCAGCTGCATATTTAGTACTTTGTAGTGGCTCCTGTCCCAATAGGCCAGGAAAGAACAGAATCTCTCTCTCTCTCTCTCCTTCTCTCTCTCTCTCTGTGTATGTGTATGTGTGTGTGTAATAGTGTAATGAACAGAGCCAAGCACCTCTGAGAAGCTCACGGAGGAGCCATGTTTTAGTAGCTCCTCTTGGACCTTCCTGCCTTTTCGCAGGCCTATGGTGGTGAGAGTGGGTGGGTAGATGGTGTAGGATATGGTATAAACCATTCTTGCTACTCCCCATGAAAAGACTAGTGGCTGAACCTGAAGATGCTCATGTCCTTCTAGATGGTGAGCCGACTGTCCTGAGAGGATAATTTCTGTTAGAATTTCTCAATCTCAAATTTTGTACCCACTGCTGATGATTTTTCTACATATGGCTCTGCTTCCTGACCTGCAGGTATTTTGGAAATCTTTGGGCCTTGGCATGTGGAATTAGAGGGGGTGGTGACAGCTATAAACTCCAGAAGGAACCAAGTTTTCGGAGCCAAGTCTCCCTAATACTCCAGAATCAGTATGCTCTACTGCACTTGGGTCCTGCTTTAGACTTGTGTATTCAGGGCAAACACTTCTCAAACCCCATTAAACAGACTTCAACACTTACTATTCCTTATAAGTAATGGAATATTTTTATTAAGTTGGTCAACATACAGAATGTATCTGTGTCAGAGATTCCTCATATGTTAAAAGGAAAACTAAGCATTAGCTATTATTGTTGTTGAAAGACAAGAACATTTGATGTGTTTTTGTTTAAGTATTACAACATATAGAAGAATAGTACTTTTTTTCCCTTTTGGCAGTGTTTCTCAGAAAGTATTTCTTCCAGCATCAATTTTAAGAGATGATAAGAGAGATAAAGATTCTGGGACTGCACACACTATGACCTCTTCTGGGATGTTCATAATGTGGAAAGTCCTGCAGTGAAGAAACTTTTTAACCTAGTGTTTCCCAAATGTATTTGACCACAAAATACTTTATTTATCAAGAGCCATTCATATTTCATAGGACTCATTTTCTGTGAATATATTTTAGGAAAATTTATTCCAGAACAAAGAATGGATTAGGAGTTTTCTTTAAAAATAACGACAGCACACATACAGCATGTTTAATGTTCTAGAGCTATGAAGCATGTAAGCGCAATTTGGTGGATGCAAATGATTAGGAAAATGGCTTAATAAAAAACAATAGAGCGGAAAAAGTGAGAAGCAATAACTGTGAATAATATTATTGCAGCCTCATCCTGTTTTCATGCAGTGCCATGTCAGGCCTGCTACAGACCCAGATGACAGTCCCCGCTCATCATGAGATTGCTTGTGTTGATTCTGTTCGCGATCCCGGTAAACCAGATACAAAGAGAAACCTCTTGAGATAATCTCCCTAAGGCCTCCATATGCACAGCAGGGAAGTATTAGAGAGGAATGGGCTATTTATTGAAGAATTTGTAGAGCGGACAGAGGGGTAGGTTTTTATCATGCATCAAGCAAACATTTTTATTATCCCAAAGCCTTTAGCTTTTGTCTTCAAAGGAGGTTCTTTACTCTTCCATTATCTCCTCTCCCAGATCCTCCTAAAAAGCTCTATATACCTCTACCCTGTACCTTGTTAAAAATTCTACTCTCTCTTTGCTACTACTCCAGATATAGCCCAGTCCGTCTGTATGTTTAGAAAAATACAAAAGGATATCTATTAACTACGATTCTCCATAATGCAGGTAACAATTTAGTGATTGTCTTTTTCTGTTTGAGCAAGCTCTTTAGGATCTCAGCCACGGTCAGCTTACCAAAGTATTTTTCTTCCAAACACACACAGTGGTGTATTCATTTAGCACTCTAGTGTTTAAGATTTTCTTTATTGATTTCATATCAAAAATTAGAAACTAACCATGCTTCTACAAGTTTCTACTATTGCTCTCTTTAATTCCCTGACAGAAGCAGCTTTTACATCTGTTTTTAATAAAATATATTTGAAAGTGTACTTTAATTAAAACTTTGATGTCTCTAAGCTATTCTTAGAGTTTAATAAAAAAAACAATTCCTATTCTTTTGGGATTTTACCGAGATAGGATCTTCTAACAAAGTTTGTCCAAAGCAATTCTGGGCCAGGTCTTTGACAAGCACTTGACAAGTACAGCTTCATTTCTTTCTTCCAGTACACAATGGTCAGTTGGGCATCTCTAGATGCAGAGATCACGCATGCTAGAACATAATCCTGTTAAAAATTAGGAACTTCATCAAAATGCTCATTAGAATAAATGGCTTATCACTATTATCTGAGCGCTTTCTACCATTAAAATTGCCATTGTTAAAACCACAATAAAATGCTTACATAAAAGCAGAAATAATATCACATCCTCTTAGACATATGGCCCTAGTGAATGACAGTTCTACAGTTATATATTGTTCTGTTTAGCACCTATTCATTTAAAACATCATCTAGTCTATTGACATTTTCTTACTAAATAATCTTTCTCCACCATACCCAACCAATATTTCTGGCATGAAAACTGGGACATCTGTGGATTTATAACTTTTATTGATATTTATCTGAAGTTATATCAAAGTTTCTTTAATTAATAGGCATAGGAATAATGACATAATCACATGTTGCTTTCTTTATTTTTCTATTTCTTTTTATTATCACAAATATACCTGGTTGTTTATTATTCCATCCCTAAACGATGGGATCTGCTGCACCTTAGACCAGCTGGATTAGCACCTTTTATGAGCCCACAGGAAACCAAACTACAGTGACAGCAGATTTAGCAAGGCTGCCTTTAAAAAGGGAAAATGACTTTATAAATGGCATAAAGAAGGCATGACACAAATGCAAATTGAGACACATCTTCACTAGAGACTTGCATAAGTATTTAGATTTCCTATTTCCAGATGTCAAACTGGTAATATATTCTCTTCAGAATTGTATTATAATTACCAAATATGTCAGTCACTCTTGGCAGCTGGTGGGTAGGTACACTGCATTTGGATCTAACTTCTGATAAATATATGGTGTGAATAATTATTCATTACCTGGGGACTGAGAGATTTTTTCTAAAACCTGCCCAGTTTTCTTTTTCAAAAAAGTGAGTGGGGGTGGATAAAGAATGGGGACTCTTTTGGAGCATATTGAATGAGGGTGATGTTTTAATTCTATAGATGCTATATTACAGTCATTTGTAATACATATATTTCATATACTACATCAGGGCTCTATGTCCAAATGCTAGATGAAAAAAATAAAAATCTCTTTCTGCTGATACCCTCAGTGATTTTTAAGAGACTGTTAATGCCATGATTTTTCCTCCTGAGATTCATTACCTGTCCATTCATATTTTCTCTTGTGCAAAAAAGAAAATGCATTTCTGAAGACCTGGGGAAAATATATTATAATGTACTTTTCAATATGAAAATAGAAAAAAACAAGAATGCTTTTTCACTGTCAGTCCTATTTCATTGAGGATGCAGATGGAATAGGTACCTGTCCTTGTGTAAGGACCAGAAAATGTTCATGTAGCTTTAGAGTTCTTTTGTCACTGCTATAACCTGGGGAGGTATGGGACTGGGTAGCTCTAAGTAAATGGATTTCTCAGGGTCTCCAACTCCCAATTTATAAGATAGCAAAATAAATTAGTCTGTTAGGTTTTTCTTCCATAAAAATAATCTCTAATATTTACTTCCTAAAGCACACTTTACTTTTTTTTTTTCTCCTCCCTTATGTCCTTAAACAGGGAAGCCCTACAGACGCATGGCTATTACACAGTAAGAGTTCTTTCCTGGCATCAAGCATGATCTGCCTCTTGAATATTATCCCATCTTGCATTTTGTTTCCTAATTTGTTTATGGAATCTTTAAATTCTGACCTGTGGATAATTTCCTGACCATAGCCTTCTACTTGTCTCCTTAGAGCTGATAACTGGCCTTATGATGTCAGTATTGGGTCTCATTCTCTCTCTTTACTTAGGCAGAAAGATCCCATGCTGGGGTCAGTTCCTGAGGGGAGGAGCCAACAAAAAAAATAATTTGTGCAAACCCACTTCCCTATGGTACTTGCTAGAAAGTCTGAACCCAGGTGAGTTGAACTGGGTCATCAGTCAAGTGCATGCTGCAATTTTGTAATCGAACTCCCTGATTCTTCGATTCTTTACCTTCAAGTTACCAGAGCTGACACCTCTTATTTTTGTTCCCCTTCATCCAATGTGAATTTTTATAGTTATATTGTTATGCAAATGGGATAATATATCTCAGTGATACTTAGCTAAAAGTGGCTTAATACTGTGGAAAGAGTTTGTATTTGGGGTTAGAAAATCTGAAATGTGGATCTAGTCTATTGCTTGGGGTGATCATTTGAACTCTTCTAATCTCATCTATAAAATGAAAGTGATGTTAACAACAATAATAAGAATACCTAACGTACAAGATAGTTGTGAGGAATTAAAAGAAATTGCTGTGTAATCATGAAAAGAAATTATTGACAACAGAATTCTAAACTCATGGTCTTAATTTCTGTTTACATCACTTCTTTCTTCTAAATGGCAACAAGGATGGCATTCCTGTGATCTACACCCCTTTAGCACCTCTTCATTCCCATCATGGCATAAAGCTCTAATAGCATTGCCAAAGTTTTCAGGTCTTTACATCGTGGATAGGTAGTGGCAAAGTCTGCTAGAATTTACATGATCTACAAGGAGTTATCATACGGGAGATCAAATCTTGTTATGGAAAGAACATAAGCCATAGAGCCAGACAGACCTGGGTGTGAAGACTGTCTCTACCATGTGCTAGCTTGCTATGTGGCCTAAAACTTGTTACTCATTCTCTGTTTCTGCAACCTCTGTTTCCTCAGTGACCACAACGGGAAATTTCATTTGTGAAGCAGCACATTGAACCCTTGGCCAATGGTAAATACCATTATTCCCATTCATGGAATGTCTCTATAAAGGTTTGCCAAAGGCTTTTATTAGCTTTGTCACATGAGGAGGTATTTTGCCTTGGAGCATGATAAAAGCAAGAGGCAGCCTCTAGGGCTCTTGTATTTAATACTTGCTTTTCTGAAGAGTCCTACTCAGGGATAATTCCCTCAGGGCTAACGTGAAGTGATAATCCAACTAACACTTCAGTAAGTGGAATGGCTTAAGGTTTCATTTTTATAGGGTGCATGAACTTGCACTTTCCTCACCACAGGAATATAGGTAGCCACATTAGGTCTGGGGTAGGAATTTGGCAGCAGAAATGTTTTTCCTGGAACTCCTAAAATCTTTGACTCTGCACAAAAGCAGGTAAAAAGAGACCCAACTCCATCTAGTTACAGAAAATGACTTACTAGTACTGAATATCTACTTTTAGCAGAACTGATACACATTTTTGAAATTTGAAAGTTCATAGTATGGTGTAGATTCTAGAAATTTAATGTTCTTTTAATGCTATACTAATAGATATGAAGTTACTCCAAACATAAGCATAATTTAGTTTTCTGTTCTTAGAAGAACACACACTTTTGTTCCCTTAGAGGCATACTGTTTTACGAGGAACTAGCTAAGTTGTTTTGCTTCCATATCAGAGTGGAGAAAATTGAAGTCAGGTAGGCATTAGCCAAATAAGCTAGATTATGTTAATTTTGGGCCTGAGATAAATTTCAGCCTTTCAGAGTCAAGTATCTACCAAAAGCTAGTCTTTTGGTATTCTGTGTGAATGAACATGGACTTAGGGAAGGTCTTTAGCCCTTATACAAGATCGGAACTCTCTTTGAGTGATCAGGGATAAGCCTAGTCATGGTTCTGGGAAAGTATGTCAGAGATTACTGGAAGCCTGAAGCTCAGAAAGTACCTGACTGGTTAGGGCTCATACCAGGATCACCTCATACTAAGCTCATATTAGTGCGACTGACCTCAGACATTATTTGCTGATAGGGATAGTGGTCGTAAGATATTGGCTGTCTTGGTTAGGGTTGGATGGAGAAGGAAAGGACACTAAGAATGTACATGCTTAGCCTGTCTGACTCCATCTGAGTAGGTAAAGGAGAAGAGGAGCTGCTCAAATTCCTGAACAAGCAGTTAGTGGCAAGATTCTCTCTTGGGAATTATTGAAGCAGGAGATGGATGACCACAAAGTTTGACTGTTGCATTTATGAGCATTTAGACTAGATAGATACTAAGACACTGTTCGACTTTATTCCATGATTCTACAGTCAACATAGGAGTTAGCCTGGATCTATTGATGTCTTTTATTTACCTTTATAGTTTTCTCTTTATCCTGAGGACTTTGCCAATTCTTTAAGACAAATCATTTTCTAAGCACAATCTCGTCTTTCTTTTCTCCTTTAGAGAAATGCAAAATGACCTACAACACTTGGCAAGGACATGATTTCTGGCACAAGGTAAATTCAAAGAGATTTTGTTAACAATAAAATTCAGTCATCTGGGAATGAAGAATAACATATTTAGAGAATGCCCAAAAGTCAAAAAGAGAAGGAGGTGAAATGGAATAGTCTGTTGATCTTAACACACAGGGCTGTGCTGGGAACAGATACCATGAGGGCAGTGGGTCTGAGAAGATAAGGCTGCTTTCCTTTTATCGAGCAGTTCTATTGTGAAAGCAAGGTCAAAAAATGCTAATAAAACAGCAAGAACCTGAGTCAAATAGTATAGATTAGGAGGGCCTGTTCTTGGATGCTAATTAGTGTTATCATAAGAGATGGCTATAATGAAAATATTACCTACTAGTAAATTAACAGAATGTGTTGAAACATACCACAAGGGAGGAATTGCCTATGCTAATATTATATAAAAGAGATTGCTACTGGCAAATGGTTCACGGTAAAGAGATTTCTATATTATGTATAAACTTGAGGAGATATGACTTAAAGTGTGCCATGAATCTTTAATTCAGAGAAAATCATTTGCACAGGATAAAAGTGTGATGAGAAACCCATATGTCATTTTTATTATCTATAACGAACTTTGATTGTGAAACTTTCAAAAAGAATATGTTGTATTAGATTATTTGGCTGTAATCAAATTAGTTCAGCAACGTAGGTGTCTACATTTGCTACAGAAGTTAACGGGTTATTTCTAATTTCAGTGTTGTCATTTTTGACTATGGTCTAATTGTTAGCTAAAGTTACACAGAACTTAAACTAGGTCGATTCCTTGGTGTAATTCCTGGAAGCTAAGAAAAAACTCTATCTCAATGATTTCAGAAGTGAAACCTAAATTTTTTAAATTGCAAATTCAGTTTTTACTAGATTTATCTTAATAGTTGAGAAAGAAGAAGGTGGCCTTGATAAGACAGAGAAAATGAAAAGAATGCAAAAAAAGTGAAGAAGAATAGGTGAAAAAGAAAAATATTGAAAGGCTGATACAGCAGTTCCCAGATTGTGTCTCAGACCTGAAGTGCTAAAGCATACTGAAGTAAATTTACTAATATCTTTCAGTGGTCATAACCCATAGGACCCCTTTAATAGTAATTTTAAAAAAGAAGATAATAAGCTAAGAAGCATACACTTTCCCATAGTCTTCTCATTCTCTCACATTCCAAATCAGTGAGATAGCATCTTTCCTAGTTTTTGTACTGTTTTTGTTTTTGTACCCTACATGACATACTGGTGTCTTTTTTTGTTGTTGTTTAAATGTTTTCTGTCATTATCCTTGGCCTTGTAGTTTTTATCAAAGTCATTAAACCTCTTTCTCGACAATTTTCATCAGCTGCTGCCATTCTTCATCTTGCCTATCTTCTTTTTAGCATTTACTTCTGTTGGTCATTCTCATCACATCCTATGACTTCCAAATCTACAAGCTCTTGATTTTCCTTCCATTTTCCCCCCACTTTTGATTTTCTGTATAGGAAGATCTATCTTTTGCCTACTTTAAAAAATACTGAGGTTCTTTAGAAATCTGTCTCTGCCTCTTCTATAGCTACAAAACTTCCCTGAGTAAACTCCTAAAACCTATGTCTTATCTTCTGTTATCTGAAGGAGACTGATAGCTCCTAATTTTTTTTCTCCATGTCCAATCCATTATCTAACCTTAAGACTGGCTTAAGGTTAGGTTCACTTGGCCATAGCCATCTCAAAGGCATTCCACTTATCTAAAATCAAACACATCATCTTTTCCCCATCTTACATAATCTCTTGGTTCCAGAGCTGAGCGGCTCCATGCTCTACACAATTTCCTAGGATCCAAGTCTCAAAGTCATCTATGAGCCCTTCCTCCCTTTACCATGCACATCCAATTATTGTACATTCTGTTGATTCTGCACCCCCTAAATATGTATTAAATCCTTCCATTTCTCCCCTTCTCCCTAAAATACCATCTGTCACCAAAATTTCTTCAACAGCCTCCTATTTATTATGCTCCAGTTTTACCCAAACTCAAAATATTCACACTGCAGTGATTGCTCTTAGACACAAATCTAGAATATGTCATTACTCTACGTAAACCCTTCAATGGACCCCCATCACCTTCAGAATTCAATGTCACTGACATTGATTGCAATCTCTTCTTTTTCTGTTTTTCTGTTTGTAGTTTGATCTTTTACTTCTTCCTTTCCTAAAAATATAGTCACTCTGAATTTCTTAAAATTGGATATCTGGTTCATTGTGCATACTCCTTCTTGTGCCTAGAATGCTTTATTCTCTTTCTCTTTTCCTTTCTCTCCACTCTTTGTCTGATTGATTTCTAGACTTATTTAATTTCTCAGCTTATATGTTATCCTTCTGATCTTCATGACTGGCTTAGTACTTCCTCTATGCGAACTCTGTGCTTATTCACCTTATGCTATGTTATAATTTCCTACTTTCTCATATATCTCCTCCACTAGATTTTAAACTTCTCGAGTCCAGGGAATGTGCCTTTCTGCTTTTTCTTCAGTGTCCACTTTAGTCGCCGGTAAATATTTATTAATGAATAAATAAAAGCAAAGCCTGAACTGAGCTCAGCCTCCAAATTCCATGAATACTACTGTACTAGAATTTTACCTACCATATCAAGTCATTTACATTTTCAACTGAAATTTAGAGTTTATCTATAGCATGACTACCTTCTAAATCCTATTCACTCCCTACTACTTCCACACATGCCATAAAAAGTATTGAAGTGGCTGATCCAGCATGAAAACTATTAACATGATCTCTGGCCTTCAAGCTGTCAGGTTACTTATTATTTTCTGACGATGCTATGGGCTTATGCTTCAATTCTTCTAAAATATTTTATTATGACACATACAATATGTAAGAGTATGTATAAAATAGGCACATAATAAAGCAAAATCCCATGTATCAACCACTTTGCTCAAATATTAGAACTTTATCAACATCTTTGAAGGCATTGTAGGCCTCATCCAGATTACAAATCACTTTCTCCCACTTCAGATATAATCACTGACCTGGATTTTGTGTTTGTTATTCTTTTTACTTAACTTTAAGTTTTAAATATTTAAGTATGAATCTTTAAACAATGTTATTTAGTTTTTCATAATGTTTTTAATGAATAAAAACATTAAAGGTATTCTTTTTTTTTAGACATGGTCTTGCTCTCTTGACTGGGCTAGAGTGCAGTGGTGTCATCACAGCTCACTGCAACCTCAAACTTCTGGGCTCAAGCAACCCTCTTGTTGTAGCCTCCCAAGTAGCTGGGATTACAGGTATAACCACAATGCCTGGCTAATTAAAAAAAATTTTTTTTTGTAAAGACAGGGTCTTACTATGTTGACCAGGCTGGTCTCCAACTCCTGGGCTCAAGTGTTCCTCCCTCCTTGGAATCCCAAAATGCTGGGATTACAAGGGTGAGCCATTATGCCCTGCCATATGTATTCTTTTTTTCTTCAACGTTATGTGTATGAAATTCAACCATACAGTAGCTATGGTCCATTAATTTTCATTATTATATAATTCCATTAAAAATATATATTTTATTAAATATATATACATATGTATTTATTAGTTTTGAATTCAGAATGTTTATATTTAGTACCATGAAGGAGATTTTTCTAATTTTCCTTTCTTACAATGTTCTTTTTTTGTTTTGATATTTGTATTATGGTAACCTCATAAAATGAGTTGAGGAATATTTCATATTTTTTTTTGTCCTGAAAGGAAAGAAATTTCCTGTTTCTTGAATATTTAGTGGAGTTCACCTCTAAAACTATATGAATCTGGTAGTCTCATTCAAGATAGTTTTCCCAAAAAGTGTCAATTACTTGACGGTTACAGGACTATTTAAATTCTCTATTATATTTTGAGTCAGTTTTTGTAATTTATATTTTTCCAGAAATTGGCTCATTTCATAAACATTTTTAAATTTATTTGCATGAGTGATTCATAATATTCCTAGTATTTCTTTAATCTCTGCTTCATATTTTTGTGTCCATACTTAAAATTAGCTAAGAGGCTCATATATTTTATTAGTCATTTTCACAAAATCAGTATTTAATTTTATTTATCTTTATATTAAAGAACTGCAATTTTATTATTTTTGGATTTATCTTTATTATTTCTTTTATTTTTCTTTTTCCTAGAGAAGGAAATTAGTATGTTTGTTTATTTGTCTAGCACTTTATGTGAGATACTTAGCTCATTAATTTTTAGACCATTTCTTTTTTAATATTTACTTATAAGCCTGTACATTTCCTTTTATTTGTTCTCTTATTTCAAAATATTAAGGGGGTACAAATGTTTTTGTTACATGGATAGCTTTTGTAATGCTTAAGTCAGGACTATAAGTGTGCCCATCATCCCAATAGTGTTCATTGTACCTGTTAGGTAGGTTTATACCTCTCCCTTTCCCCGCTTCATGATTTCCAATGATTTTTACTTCTCTCTGTGCCCATGTGTGATCATCAATTAGTTCCAAATTATTAGAGTATATGTGGTGTTTTTTTTTACATTCTTGAGATACTTCACTTAGGATAATGGTCTCCAGTTCCATCCAGATGGCTGCAAAAGATATTAGTTCATTCCTTTTTACGGCTGAGTAGTACTCCATGGTGTGTGGATATATATATTATATACAGAACTTTTGTTAATCCACTCATAAATTGATGGGCATGTGAGTTGATTCCACATTTTTGCAATTGTGAGCTGTGCTGCAGTAAACACTTGAGTGCAGATATCTTTTTCTTTGGGTAAATACCCAGTAGTAGAATTCCTGCATGGAATGGTAGGTCTACTTTTTAGTTCTTTGAGAAATCTGTATACTGTTTTTCATAGAGGTTGCACTAATTGCCATTCTGCCAACAGTGTATAAGCATTCTCTGCATCTACACCAGTATCTGTTGTTTTTGGACTTTTTAGTAATAGCCATGCTGAGAGGGGTAAGGTGATGTATCATTGTGTTTTTAATTTGCATTTCTCTGATCATTAGTGGTGTTGAGCATTTTTTCATATGTTTTTTGGCCATTTGTCTACCTTTTAAAAAGCTTCTGTTCATAACTTTTGCCCACTTTTTAATGGGGTTGTTTGTTTTTTCTTGCTGATTTGTTTGAGTTCTTTGTAGATTCTGGATATTAGCCTTTTATCAGATGTATAGTTTGCAAATATTTTCTCCCATTCTGTAGATCATCTATTTGCTGTGTTGATTATTTCCTTTTCTGTGCAGAAGCTTTGAATTTAATCAAGTCCCATTTATTTATTTTTGTTGTTGCTATAATTGCCTTTGTAATTTTAGTCATAAATCCTTTGCCTAGGCCAATATTTAGAAGAGTTTTTCCTACATTTTCTTCTAGAATTATTATGGTTTCATGTATTATATTTAAGTCTTTTATCCATCTGCAATTAATTTTGTAAGTGGTGATAGAAAGGGATCCTGTTTCATTCTTCTGCAGGTGGCTATCCAATTTTCCTAGCACCATTTATTGAATAAGGCTCCTTTTCCCCAGTGTATGCTGTTGTCTGCTTTGTTGAAGATCGGTTGATTTTAGGTACATGATTTTATATCTGGGTTCTCTGTTATGTTCCATTGGTCTATGTCTCTATTTTTGCACCAATATCATGATGTTTTGGTTACTACAGCCTTATAGTATAGTTTGAAGTCTGGTAATGTGATTTCTCAAGATTTGTTCTTTGACACATCTCAAAGAACTAGAAAAGGAAGAGAGACCAAACCCAAAGTCAACACAAGAAAAGAAATAACAAAGGTCAGAGCATAACTAAACACAATGGAAAATAAAGAAACAATACAAAGATCAAACAAAAAGCTGATTCTTTGAAAGATAAACAAAATTGAGGTCTTTTACTGGATTAACCAGGAATAGAAGAGAAAGGACCCAAATAAGCTCAATTAGGAATGAAAAATGAGATATTACAACTGAAACCACGGAAATATAAAATGTCATCCATGAATACTATGAAAATCTCTGTGCACATAAACTAGAAAACATAGAGGAAATGGACCAACTCTGGGAAACACACAACCTTTCAAGACTCAATCAGGAAGAAATAGAACTCCTGAGCAGACCAATAAGTAGCAGCAAGATCAAAGCAGTAATAAAAAATCTTCCAACAGAAAAAAGCTCCAGACCAGATGGATTGACAGCCAAATTTTACCAGGCCTATAAAGAATAGCTGGTACCCATACTGCAGAAATTATTCCATAACATGGAGAAGGAGGGAATCCTCCTCAACTCATTCTATGAAGCCAGTTCACCTTGATATCAAAGCCAGGAAAGCACATAACAAAAAATAAAAACTACAAACCACTATCCCTTGTGAATATAGATGCAAAAATCCTCAATAAAAACTGGCAATCCAAATTCAACAGCACATCAAAAAAAAAAAAAATCCACCATAACCAAGCATAACCAAGTGGGCTTCATCCCAGGAATGTAAGGATGGCTCAATATATGTAAATTAATAAATGTGATTTACCACATAAACAAAAGCAAAAACAAAGTTTATATGATTATCTCAATAGATACACAAAAAGCATTTTCAAAATCCACCACCATTCAATGATAAAAGCCCTCAACAAACTAGGCATGGAAGGAATATATCTCAAAATTCTAAAAGCCATATATGACAAACTCACAGCCAACATCACATTGAATGGGGAAAATTGAAAGCATTCCCCCTAAGAACTGGAGGAAGACAAGGGTTCTCACTGTCATCACTTCTATTCAACATAGTACTGGAAGTCCTAGCCTGAGCAATCTGACAAGAGAAAGAAATAAAAGGTATCCAAATCAGGAAAGAGGTGGTCAAACTATTACTTTTCACTGACAATATGTGTACATTTTAAACTGTCTTCATTTTCCCTTATTCTCAAAAACAATATCCATGAGTGTGTAGTTCTAGTCGTATTTTAGGGATATTAGTACACTGTTTTCTAGCATCCATTGTGAAGTCTGTGGTCAAATTGTCAGTTATTTTTAGGTTAACTATTCTACCTTTTAAGGTATTTTCCTTCTTATTATTGTGTAATCCTATTATATTGTAAATACATGTGTATTTTTTTGTATTTATACTGACATTTTTGGGGCTACCTTAATCTGAATATTTGTGACTTTCATCAAATGAGAAAAGCTCTCCATTCATCTTTTTTTTTTTTTTTTTTTTTTTTTTTTTTTTTTGAGACAGCGTCTCACTCTGTTTCCCGGGCTAGAGTGAGTGCCGTGGCGTCAGCCTCG